>OY292326.1:7200000-8400000 GCA_958496145.1 Heliothis peltigera | reverse complement strand
CAAGTTGCGCACCAACATTTGGCCGACATTTACATACAATTTCATATTCATATCAGAATTAGGTGGCGGGAGGCAGTCGATGCCGTGCGGGGACGCCGCCGCTACTGCGGAACTAACCGAGTCTGCTCAGTTGATAGACAGACACTGATTTTAGCTAAGTCGAGTTCTGTCGATATAATTGAATTAAATCATAATCATTGCAGAAAACAGAAAAGACAAAGAAAGCAATTATTTAAGTTATTTAACTGTTCAAAAAACTCAAATATAAAACTTGATTCGACTCGTTAGTGAATTTGCACAAGCGTGAGAAAATATGAAGAAGTTAAAATGAAAATATTAAGTACCAGGGTATTCTTACAAATTGTAGTTAAAATATTGCAGGATCGAAGAATATTAATATAATTTCAATTCAGCGAAATTAAAAAACAAACAGAACTCTGAATGAGTTTATTTACCATCAGTAAGTAACAATAACTTGTGCATTGCTGATGCGAGCAACACAAACGAAAGATAAAACATTGCAAGTTATATTGAATAAAAACTTTACTCTTGCATACTAATGCTAAAATTTGTATTCGCCTGAGTTTGCTTGACTTTTCATTAAGTTTCTCGTTTCGCCGGGCGAGAGATGAAAATCAAAGTAATCATTAAGTCTGATTAAGCGTCTAACAAATCACATTTGGCATGGCTGCTTTGTTTTTTTAATTAATTAGCTATCATTAGCGCTTCATCTCGTTATAATGTTTAATTGTATTTTATTAATTATGATTATTATAATGAGCTTATGCCCAACGCCATCAAAGTTATTAACACAAAAAGCTACATTAGCAAGCCCACCCGGAGCAAAAACAGACTTAATAACGATGTAACACATCCAAAAACAGCTTTTGAAACATTTACAAAAACAACTCGTCCATTTTTGTTGAAAGTGTGCCTTGAGAAAAATGGGATGCATTCAAGACGGAACTAAAATAAACTGGTCACAATGCAACAGTCGATGTGACAGAACGCTGTGCCGACGCGGACGGTATTAGAGTGCACTTTAGTTAGGAAAAGACAGGTACTCCGTGTGCATTAGGCGAATTAAAAACTTTTCCTTGTGCAGCTCTTCATTTGTTTCCGAATGTAAAGGCGGAACGCGCGTCGCTCGGGCGCGAATCACGGCGAAAGAGTTGAAATCAAACGCTTCTAAACGCGGGAGCTTCAAAGGACACGAAATGAGCACAGTTCAAAGTGAAATGCGTCCATATAACTTGCAAAACGGCCCGTGAACAGGTAATCGTAGCGATCGGTGCAGAAATAAGTTTGATGTGATAGCCATCGAACTGTGCAATCCCATTGCATGCGGCTTGCACTAAAATATGTGTTTATGTTGACGTGCTCCCGGGGGGAGCCGCTCGGGTTTGAATAAGTTTAGATTTATATGCGACAGAAATTAAAAGCTATTTATTATAAGTCGATGTAGAGATAGGCATGATTAATTTTATACGCAGACCAGTAGTAATTTTTAATTGTGTTTTCATTACGCACTAGTTACCTAAATAAAGTACATATCTATTGCTACCATAAAACAATTTTGGAATAGAATTCTACTTCCTCAACCCAGATTTGGATTAAATCAATATAAATATATAACGAGACCCCAAAAACTAGGCCGAAACAGAAAACCAATTCGTCAACATTATCGTTGTAAAAACTATTTTATTGATAGGATCAAACAAAAACTGAAACTTTTACACAAGTATTTTGTAACTCATAAAATATTTAGTTGCGTATAAAACCGCACCGAGTGAACGCGGGCCCCACCTTTGAAAGCCGTAACTGGCTATTACACATTTAGGATAGAAAACCTTTGGCAAGAATTACTAAGGTCAAATGTAATAAATTTAGTTTTAGCCCACAAACTATGTGGTCGGAGATTTTCGGGGCAGGTCCGCCTTTTGTTTCGTCGATGCCTACTTTATTCCCTGTAATCCATTAAGACACATAACGAATAGTCCGAGAAGGGGTTTTCATTGACAGCCCTCTTAACTGCGCGATGCCGCGGCAAAGATTTGTAATGTGTTTACCAAACCCCTTTTTGTACGACACTTTGGGTTGGGATGCGGTTTTCTAAAAGGCTATTTGTTATGATTTCAAACAAGGTCCTGTCAGATAAAATGGCTTTTGTTATTTATTTTCTGGACCGGATATTTTTAAGGCCTTCACTGGAGACGAAACTAATGTTTGGTCCTGTTATAAATCGGTGGCAATGAAGATTTTCGGGTGCTTTGCTTATCATCGATACTTTTGGCTGGATTTACTTCATTTGATATTGAGAAATATGACTTGTAAAATATGGCTTATATTTCTAAGGAACAATCTGAGCCCATAAAAAGTGAAAATGGATATTCATACGGTTCATTTTTTAAAAGATACGTTATAAGGATAAACACGTATTTTATCCGAACTGGCCAAAGATGTAGAAAAAAATAATTTATGGGGGCAAAACTTTTTGAATGTTTTTTTATCAAACCGAAACGCAATAAATAATAAATCAGTAAGATACGCAAAGCTCTCCTCAGCTTTGTTTTTAACTTCAGAGAAGATGTTCCACAGAATAAAAATAAATCACTCCCGAAGAACTTGCACAATTGCTTTATGTTTTTCTCGAAAAGAAACAGAAAAGTAATAACTTCTCAACCAATTACAACACTCTAGTTACATTAATCCAGTGAACCCGGCCATTTCTTCCGAAAAGGAAAGTTTCAAAACAACTTACCCTCGAAAAGAATTCCGAAAAAAGCATAAATATCAATGCTGAGGAGGGCTCGAAGCGATTCGAACGAGTCGGGGACAAACACGCCACCGAATGCGTTTTACGACAGACGACACCCACCGGAGGATCTAATCGATATTATAAGCTGCCATCGAGCAACACTTCACAGCCATCGACCACCATCTCATAAAAATTACAACGTACTTGTTACCGGGATACTAATTACAATGTAGAAAATCGATTAACCGTCAACATTTTGAAATCGTTAAAATTTTTCCCCTGTGTACATGATTTTATTATTAACGTTTATTCGCACGCACACAAAATCCGCTAAATAAAGCCTACACTTTGATATGATAATAAATTAAATAAGCGTCATAAATACCACCACCGAAATTAAATTAACGGATTATTTGCGTACTCAAATGTAAAGTAAGTGATTAACCGTTTCCAACACGCGTTCGCTCCCAAAAGACTAATACGTTATGTGGCATAATTACTTTAGGTAAAGCGGTGCGCCAGTTTAGGGTAAGATGAAGAAGAATCGCAGGTGTAAACGGCCGCCTATTGCGCTTTCCATCACGGCCCTCCTCGCTCCGTGTTCCGCACAGTTTCCCCTCGAAAATCAAGCTAAGATATGAGGCTACGCGGTCGAATTTGGCTTGCTCTGCTCAGTGCTGTGCACTACGACCGCGAAGCGCGTTTGCGGTACGACCATAGCCCGGACAACGGAACATTTAGAGCCAATTCCCGGCTGGCTTGTTGTATGAACAATTAAGTGTGCCAACCTGCCCCCGAGTGGGAAGAAATGTAATGAATGTTTACTGCTGCTAAGTGTTGTGTCTAATGCCACTATCGTTAAGCTCTAGAGGTGTCCCGTCACACGGCGCAACGCGAGCGCGATCGTTTTACGTCACAGTTCCAATCGCATCTTAGATAAAAATATTCCCAATACAATTGAAAATGTAACGATAATACGATACAAAAGCGAGTGCATCTTCAACATTATTAAAATGATGTAAACACAAAGAGATACTCTCACCGCAACGCCATTAAAGAGCCGCAAATGCTTCAGGAACTTACCTGTAATGATAAAAATAAACATATAAAGAACATTGAGCTCCATCGGGTGTAACAATATGTTGTCTAACTCTGAACAAAGCTTCGTTGGCCATAATGAGCGTTGCGTGCGGCGCGTCAAACATGTAAGCAAACAATTTAGGCACGCCTGAGTAAATACGACTGCGAAATATCTCGGGCCGGGCCTGAGTGCGGCTTTTCTCGAGTTTGCTCGTGGGCGGCTATACCTCGAATTTGCGCTGAGCGTCATCTTTTCAACAAAGCTTTTGTTGATAATGAAATACAAACACTATTCTTCAGTCAAATTCTCACGGCGGAGCGGATTGTTTGCGGCGAACGCAAAGGTTCTTTTCATAGTCGTTACAGTTTAACTATTTACATTTCTTTATGGATATTTTATACTGGAGCACATTTGTTTTGGCTTATCGAGGTTAGCTTTCTTCGGTAAACCGCTCTTAATATTGTATTGACCTCGGAGCTCATTTTATGAATTCAGTTTCCGCAATCCCTAGTGTTTTAAAAATACAATTAGCAACAGAATTAACAGACTTCTAAAACAATAAAGATTATAAAGGATTATGTTACAAAATTCAAACAATTACACCGAGCGTGAAAATAAGTGGTACGTAGGTGAGTCATATTCACGGTTAAAATACGACAATGAAGTTTATTCCCAGGCAGGATGAGTAGAGAATAAATTAATTTAAATTAACTAAGCGAAAAGGGCCTAAGAAATGGCCCCAGTTGCTAGAATCCGGAAGCTTGCTTGTATTTTAATAGCGTCGAGACAAAGGTGTAGATACAAAGGGATTAGTTGTGGTATTGTTCCCGTGACAGCACGGACTTGAAGACAATGACTCGTACAACTAGACAAAAATAAGTTGCGTTATGCGGGGGTGCGTTATTGCATTTTAATTGTAATTCCCAACAGCACAAAGGGGAAGTTCACGCGAGTCTAAAACTTGTTCAATATATTTACGCTTCGACTGTCATAGCAGGCCGCAGTATTTCCGCAGCAGTTACATTAGAACAGCGCCGTACTAATTTAACCAACAATTTATTATAAACTCTCCACACATCGTAAACGCCTTAATGGCTCCTAAACATCCAAAAACAAGCCGCATGTAACACCGAGCGCACATTACACGAACTTGCGACTTACGAAGTCTAAATAGAAGCGCTCGACAAACTCGGCATTAGGCTACAATACGCGGAGTGCACGATTGCGCATACATTAGCGTCTTGTCCTTTCGCCGGATATCTTGCGAACTTCGCCGTGGCTCGCGACGATTTACATTGCTTCCGAAATGTAAGTCTCGCTCCACATCTAACTCTACCCGACTATGCGTCCAACTATTTTGTGTTTACGAAAGAATTTAAAGAACCAAGAATAACGCTTTTCCGTGTTTTTACCTTGATAGCCTACGTGTATGAATTTGCGGGTGTGTAAACGCGTGTTAGTTTAAAAAAAAACTGTTTTGTTTTTATTTTTGCATCTATGCTTGAAGTTTCTACATAGAATGGATTCCTATGTTCTATCACTATTATTAAAATCTAAAGCATTGTTCAACTATACTCCCTTTCCTCCATAAATTCAAAGCAGTAAATTAGCAAATTACGCAATAATCAAAACAAAACGGCGCCCCGATTACACGTGACACGGTAATCACAATACCTGTTCAGAGATATCTGTTTAATGTTTAAAGCAAAGGTTAACAAAGCCATTCTCATTTCGCTAACGAGACTGAAGCACTATCTAGGTAATCACAGTTCACTTGCCAAATTACGCGGTTCACTGTTTAAATGTGGGCTTACTTTAATCTCGCGATGTAGACAGTAATGCTTGTGGATGCCTACGTTTTGCCGAATTATGGTAGTTAGTGGGGGATGTGAGCGTTTTAAAATATTTGTGGTTTGCTACCAACGATATTGGCAGATGCGTTGTTTTGGGATTTGGATCCTTTTATGCAAACTGTCTCGGTTTTGCTTTAATGTAGCTTAAAAATATTTGTTAGAAATAATTGCGTTAGTTTGACGATAAATCTAAGTAAAGATTTCTAAAGCTTGGCAAATTCTCTAGAATATTCACCATAGTCTCATATGTTAAACATGCTTCACAAATGCACGTGTTTATTTGGTACGCCAAATGCAAAGTCGTCGTAAGAGCACTCATTAATTCAGTGCTAGGAACGCCTCTTAAGATAAGGCTAACACTGGTTTCTGGAAAACATACGTGGTACTGCAGGCGCACCCATCGGCTCAGATACGTTTATCGTTCGCAGTAAACCACTACGATATGTCAGGCTCCATGGGCTTTGAATCACGGGAGGCATAAACCAACCAGTTAAACAGAACCACAATTTGTACGAGTGCCAAGAAACACTTCTTTATTCCGTCGTCTTTGTAACTATTTTAGCTTGTACACTCCGCCCATTCACCCGGAGCTGACGCGTGCAATACGCCTTATTGTTTTAATTTACTACACGTCACACTAAACGTACACATGAACGTTATCTTTATCGGCGAATAACTTTTCAAGAGTTTTCTCTTGTTATCGTATTCGTCTCGCACTCTGTAACTCTCGCCGTTCCACCGACTGATATTACTGGAAAACAAACGGTAATTGCTCTTGTACCTCGTCTATTGTGTGTTGTCGTCGTGTGCCATCGTAAGTTCGCATCGGCGGGTGCGCCGGCTAACTTATCACTTACCCACGAACGAATTAATCCAAGAAGATTACTGTCTTGGTACTATGACCTGTGCCGATAACTCAAGAGCGATGCCGCTCGTCCTTTATCGTTCTGGGCTCGATATTGCCGTAATTTATTCCACAGAGAGCCAAATTAAATATAAAACGTCGTTGCGGTGTATCACTGTTAGTGACTGTGATAAATGAAGCCATTAGTAACGCGAGCTGTACTTTTTTCGGTTCATCCGGCGGCGTCGACGGGCCGGGGGTTGCGGCGAGCGGGAGTTTGTGGACAATTTCATTAGAAAACGTTATAAGTGTGTTGTCGGGTGACGGGGTGACTCGGGTGACGTAGCGGGGTGGCGTTCGCGGGGCGGAATTACAAGCGGCGCGATAAATTTCGTCGCCTCGCGACATTAGGCTCGCGGCAAAATAGGGGTGCTAGACACCGTGGTAGGGCCGCCGCAGGCCACGGGAAGCGTTGATCCTTGCGAAATTAAAACAAGGAACGTCCGCGGCGAACTATAAAAACGTCGTATAAATCTCGGGCGGCGCTCTCGATGTGTGGACTGCGGGGCTTTATCAGGACTCCTTGGTTATTTGTGTTACACGGCGTACGGCGTAGCGTACAGGTGTGCGACCCGGCCGATATTGATCGCGATACGCCCGCAGGGATACGACGTTTTTAAACTTCAACAATAGTTTTATTTCCGAAATGTTCCTTATATGTTTTCCGTGTTTTAATTGCATTGAATTAATGTCGGATAAGAATATAATAAGTTATTATAATGAGTCTTGATTGCAATTATTAAAATTGTGCATATTTTTTGTCGTAAATCTTATTTATATTCATATAATACACATTTTAATTTGTAGTAAAGTGGTTGGATACAAAATAAGCCTTTTCACGCAACGAATTTTTACAACTGGTGCAATAGTGCATATGATACCAGTCTAGTCCATATGAAAACACAAAAACCCTGCGCTGAAGCTAATACACTAACACAAAAGTCTATTTGGCGGAAACTATGGGCTGGCGTTCTCCATTTACAAAATCTAAAATAAAACAAATCTAAATTGTTACGGCTATTCCAGGAGCTTTCATATAATATCGTTACATTTTTAAAACGGTTTACGCTTTATGCATAACATGTTTCACAACAGTTTTTGTCCAATTTAAATTTAGAATCGAAATCAAAGTTTTTCAAATAAAACATTGAGGCGTGCGCGCATTACCTAATCACACGATACATTTTCTATGATGTCACAGAAAATTATGATAATTCTATAAAAATACTAAAAAACAGCTCACATTTTATAAATAATTGTTTTTTACAATTTATCTCCATTAAATTCTATTGATTTTTAATGCACAGTAGACTTATCAACTCTTTACAATAACACTTAGTCATCAATCTGACCAAAAATATCACCTCCCGACATCTAGAAACGGTCAAACCTACATCTAGTTTAATATTATATAAAACTAGCGACCCGCCCCGGCTTCGCACGGGTGTAATGCTGATACTAAAATTATACATATAAACCTTCCTCTTGAATCACTCTATCTATTAAAAAAAACCGCATCAAAATCCGTTGAGTAGTTTCAAAGATTTAAGCATACAAAGGGACATAGGGACAGAGAAAACGACTTTGTTTTATACTATGTAGTGATGATTACCTACCAAGCTGACTCGCTATAAAAACTAGGACGCTTTAGTATCAAACGCGATAATAGAACCTTACAGTAAGACAAACTACAATAACAGATACTTTGACAATGTTATAAGTAAGTTTGTTTACTGAATTATCACGACCACACTTCGCGTGGTAAGCAGGAGTTTTACTAGAATTCGGTACTTGTTTTGGTATTTGGAAGATAACAATTTCTTATTTGTAAGTCAAAAGTTTGTTTTATATTTCCCCTTTGATTTGTTATTTGAGTATTTTAAATTATTCGAGTGGTTATATGTAAATGTCGTGTTAATATACTAACAAGATATAGGAAAAGATTCAAGTAAAAAAAACTTATTTTTTTTTGCTATTGACGGAAGTATCAGTGAAGGACGATCATTCACGTGAATTTTTGCCTAGAAATATTTTAACTTCAGTGTGCTTGTCTTCAATTTTAATCTATTGACTATTGACTGTCTTTAATCTCTTAACAAATGGTTGCAAATACAACCATTATAATATTTTCCTACTATCATTTATTATTTTGTGAACGCTGGTTACCCAGTAATTGGCGATTGTGTAAGTCTAAGGTACAAAACAAACATAAACATACATATATCTATTATACTCAGAAGCTGTTGAGGACCCTTTTAACTAAAATAACCAGTAATTCCTTCTTCAATCAATAACTGCATAAAAAATAACTATAGTAACACTTAAAATGACCACTTTCATCCATAATTAGTACTTCTAAGTAATAATCGTTGACTGTCGGCATGCCATGCAATGTTGTTCTCTAATGAAAACGTTCAAAGTGCTCGTGTTTAACGTTTATGTACTTTCATTTTGTTTTTTTTTTATCTCCGCCAGTCTTATGGTCTCTTTAAGAGCAAGCGACATTAAAGGGTAAGTCAGACTTGATTCCTTTGATTGTCCAGTTAAGGTTTAAAGGTCATGTTAAATATGCTGGATTTTATTTTATTCTCTGCATTACTTCAGGGATGTTTGCAGAAGCCCGCGTAGTTTGCTTTTATACAGCTATGCGTAAAAGATGCGCATCCCTGGTACACAGAGTACGGGGCAGCACTAACAGTATCCTAAAAATGATTTCCAGTCGTTTGGACTGCATAATCATAAATCGTTGTTGCCAAATTTCTGCGCCCTACAACACAACAATAATTTAAAAAAGAAACTGTTTTTATATTTATTTATATATTATTACAAAGAATTGTTCGAATGCCTAAATGAATGTATTGATGATCTTGAATAAGAATGCAATTCTGTAAATAAATATTAATTTTAAAATCAAACAGTCAATAAATTGCACCGCTATTCATAACTAGTAAATAATCGAACACATTGTTTTGTAACAAATAATGTGCCAACTCCCAAGGACCTTGTAGATTTGTTTTCATAGGAACGCTTTGACGAATACCAGCGTCAGTCAACCAAAACAAAAGTTAGATCTGTTTATTATAATACAAAGGGATTCAAACTCTCTCTTAGTGTAATTGAGACATGAAATGTACTTCTGCAGTCTAGTCCTTCGCATGTATGAAGTTGTTAGTATATTTTCCTTGTTTAAAATTGATAAATGCAGTAGCATTATCGTTTATGTTGTATTTCAATGAGTGTTATAACCTTCTTTGTTGTCTTCAAGAGCTCTTGAATTGCTTTCTGTATTCGCTTTATATGATCAACGATTATGTATGTATGAGACTGTTTCTAGATAACGCAATCTTTGCAAAATCTATTTAAACTAATTCAAAGACGAGTGTAAGAGTGAACTAATGGTTTATCTATCAACTTTTATTGCTTACGCTTATTTCGTATTCTGCGTGAGAATATAATTTAGATTTAGATATCTTTAAGTTATCTAAGCCTGAATAGTGAATATTATTTTAAGTGCAACACTATTTATCTGAGAGACTTGGTCTACAAAAGATTCGAAGAGTTGCTAACCACGGGTGAGCATACAGGTGACGTTAAAAGGGTTCTCTTCCGCTATACCTATATCATAGTGTCAATTTAGTCGAAGACACGAAAGCGGTGACATTTTTTTTTCAGCGTGACAGCTGTACCCGAATCTAAATCTTGGCCACCGATACCTTTATATATATGAGTTGATATGACAAATCAGACAGTTTATGACACACACAATAAAGGTAAATGTCGTGGTTCACAGATTATTGTGGGTTTTATTTTCTGTGTCTGCCATAGGTTTGTGTTTCTATTTTGCTATAATATATTGAGTTCAATGTATGGAATGTTTTTTTATTAAAAGATCTTTGTGTACTTTTTTAAATGAAGTAAGTCTTTTAAACAAATTTAATAAAAACGTGTCGGATTTATATCTAGATTATTGTGACTTGGCATCGTGTATCGATAGATTTGCGAGTTGACGATCACGTTATTATTACATCAGTATTACTGTTGGGTATTTTCCCTTATAATCAGACATGTACAGCGTCAACACTGAATCAAACCCTCAAAATGTACGACGTCAAGAATTTGGTTACACGGGCACCTCAGTAAATTGTAAGGATCCTTATTGACATGCATTACGTTGCGCCCCTGCCCTATCGACATTCAACGCGACACGGCGCTTCCTCGCCAAATATTTATAGGCTACGGCAATTAGATTTTTACAGCTTTTAACTTAGTAAAAGGAACTTTTCACAAAGATACATTATCTAATACCATCGCCGCGGATAACAGTTAAGCAGGTTTTATTACTTGGACGTTGATGAAAGTACGCCTTTATTGATTTTAAGGACGGCATTCGAAAGTATTTAAAGCTTCGTGTTGGGTCATAAAATGTTTTAGGTTCGGTAGTTAATAGGCGTAATTTTTCAAGGCGCAACTGAGGAAATTTTGTACGCCAAAGTATTAAATAACCAAACAGATATTTCTCTGTAATGAATATTTTGATACTTCGGGGGTTCTAATTGAAAATTTCAACAGGGATAAAATAAACGATGATAAGGATTTGGCTGTAGGTAATGGAACAGTAGAGTGCACGAGGGATGTATGAAGAACTCAAATTATCGCATATCCCGAAAGATGAACGAACGTACCCACCCTAAGCCTCTGGATATATAAAGATGGGGTTACATTTGAATAAAATTTTATTCGTAGAACTTACAAAGACCATAAAAACGTAGATACGCGCCGCATTCGATTCGAAATCATATTATGACTTTTCAACATGTATGAATGCAACGCGGCTTCCTATTTCTCGTTCCTTTGCTATATTGAATCCTCCATGTAGTTTCTCCGTTTTCAATCTGGTACGTTCTGTTACGTAGCTTGATGTTACGAAATACAGCTGAGATGAGATGATATAAAACACATGTTGCGCGCAGTATGAGATCCCCCCACCATCCAATAATTCAAAAATGAGTTAAGCTTCACCATGATGGTATGGTTTATTGCAACTTATTTATTGGCAATTCTTTGATTTACGATCGCTTGTATTGTGACGAGACGTATGAAATGAAGATTATGCCTTTGCGAAACATTTTTCTGTCATTTTTGTGACTTATTATTTGCAAGGATTTCTTTTGTGTCATTAGTTCTATTTTTTTTATGTATTATGGATCCGATATTTGTACTTTATCTTATTACTTGTTTACTTTAAGAGTTTATGTTAAAAGTGCCTCATAATTTACAAAACTGATATAATACCTTTATAGATTTTCAATAACGAACATTATCATCATGGACCTTATCAAAAATCCTCTAGAAACTTCAAAGCCATTATGACAAGAATTTAGCGAGTCTGGTCTCGTAGTGGTCTCGCCGTGGGTAATTCCATTAATCTCTAACATTAGCATCGAGGGCAGGTCGCCATTTGATCTGACACGAAACCAAGCTTATATACTTATAATACTTCATATTAATACCTCTAATGAAATATATTTTCTCTGCGGTTTCAGTGAGGATAACGGCGAATATTATAAGGAGTCTTTTGTGGTTTATATTATTACCCTTATAAAGTAAATGTTATACTTATCGTATATAGATGACTATAGTATTGTCACTCAAGGGTTTTAAAGAGCTGTAATGTTTACCCGTGACCTTTCAAATACACAATATAATAGAGGTTTTTTGAAATCAAAGAAACTTTAATATATTTCATTTGTTTACACATATACGATATTTTACATGTTCATTCAGGAGGTTTGCTACTACATTGTAGATACTGAAATGACTTATTTTATGGTCTGCGGATTTTTATTATCATTGCCAACTTTGTCGGTACCTTGCATATTATTGCCGTATAATGTACTAAAGTAAGTATTTATGCGCAACAGTGTAACAATACACGTAGGAAGGATTATTATTGTTCAAAGAACGGCAGTCCCAGTAGAATTTTAGTTCAAATAAACACAGACAATTGATACCCACAGTTAGACAAAGTTGCCCCTCCCCCTTTTCCGCTTCGTCTGCATTTTGTAAGAGCTTAGCTTTTGTATTTAGTATTATCGTTTTGTAGATATTTGTTTTCCCTCAGAAATCCTCATGTATTCTAATGTCCCACATTCACACGATTGATTCTTGCACTATCCGATACAGTGTGCTTCCTCAGCCGATCGTGAATCTCCCTTATAGTCACGACACCTCCATTTATACCCAAATTCAGGCGAACCCACCCGAACACCCGAATAATCCACCGAGGGCCGTTCTACTCTCTCGTTTGTTGAAACGCCAAATCGGAGCGCATTATTCTAATTCGCTTTCAGGATAGCTTTCGAAGAAGCTATTTATTTGCGTCGTAAGCTCAAACCACATCCGATTTCTAACCACGCACTTTGAATTACGCGTTCTATTTAAAACAATATTCCGTATAACAACACTTGGAAAGTAAACGAAAGTAAAATTTGTAAGAATAAGAACGTTTTGTTAGGCCTCCCGTATTGATAAACGACATAAGTTGGTTGCAAATGAAATCGCGTCTTCTTCCCAGGTCTCAACACCGATGGCACTTATAATAAATTACAGGAATGAAAGGAAATAACTTTTCTTATATATCATGATATAATGTCGGAGCACATGTGGCAATCTTTATTCCACAGAAGTGCCGCAGAAGTGAAAGATATTTCAGATATAAAAACACGTGCCCGATGCTAATAAAGTCGGGCAATATCGGAAAGGTATTTTGTATGAACGGTTTCCCTGGGAGGCCAGAAAAAAGGGACATAAAACGAGAAGAAACGAAAGTGGAAATATGGCCAAGTCATATTTTATTTACTGCATACAATCGAACCTTTATCACGGTTTGTATCGAGTTACCGCGTTGGTTGTGGGTTCCTACAGTTTAGGGGATGGTCGGCCGGGGCATGTTGTGTTATCTGCTTGTTTATATTTTACAGCTGTCAATGGAACACATTCCCGCTATCTGGGGAAAAGTTTGGCGAGACATGTTTGACGCCGGATTGTGATGGCCGTGCTCTGTCACTGCGTGTCACACCATTGTGTTTCCATCGGCGTTACTTTTGCCTCTCACGAATAAATTATAACTTTGTTGTGTTTTCGTTTGGAAGATTTCGGTTGAGCCTATCTACATATCATCATATATAAATATAGGCCAAAGTCAGATCAGGAGTGAACCCTGTATCTTATTTAATTTAAAACAAAATCTAATCCTTCACGTATAAAACAAATATTTAAAACGTAGTTATAAAACAAATTTATAAACGTTAAATGTACTATCCAGAGTGCAATTTTAAATTCGTTTTCAAATCAAGCAATAACAAATTCAAACGTATTCGTTGAATTTGTTCTGGGAATGGTAAGCTTATTTCAACATCGCTCATATTATATCACTGAATGCTTACACTCGCTTTTATTTGATGTTTGCATAACAGACCAATTTAGGCAGCCTCAGCTGAACGAAATTGCACATCCTATTGTACCAAACGTGAAGCAGAATAAAATTAGAGCGCACCGAAAACATGTTTGCATTGGAAATATTACTACATCAGCCCTACCGCCCACAGCGGAGACAATATTCTGTCGGCCTCTCCTCGTCTTTTTCATATTTGCGAGACTAAAGCAAACACCGAATGCATAAAGTTTACGCGAGCGAGCGCCGCGGCCGCGACGCACGGGTTAAATATAAACCTGAGATCACGTCGAGCGGAACAAGTAAATATACCTTTCGCAGGCTCAGCTAAAGACACCGAAGTGTTCTATCGGTGAGGCTCAATAATTGGATTCGAAGGAACGGAATTTTAGCGAAAAAAATGTTGGACAATTTGTCAGTCAGCTAGGCGGGGGATCTGGGCGACATGATCGTGCTTCATCATCGTTTTTTCGTCAAAGTGCCTGCCCCAGCCCCGCGCGGACCACCCCACTAGGGAATTCTTATTACTTTGGATACATTCCGCGTATACTAAAATCAACTTTCCTTAAACAACTTTAATTCTCTGAGTTCTGAATTGAGGAAATCGAAGTCGCTTTATTACATCATGCACCCTTGCTTTTGTTATTTACGATATCGAAAATGTTACAAGTGAGGAATTTGCGACAATAAATTTAGGGAAAAATTTAAACATCTTTTTTATGTTCTAAAATAGATTTAGTAAATATAAAATAGCTTTGATTCGAATATTTTAATAAAGCAAGTATTCAAATCCAAATTCAATATCAACCCCGATGAAGCTTCACTATGGAAATACCCACCTAGTACCCACGCAATCTCATCTACATTAATACAGTTTGCATAATCGTGGATTAAAAATATTGTATTTTATATACGCCAGCATAAAAATACATTGAAATAAATATGATGATAACTCATGCATTGATAGCGAAAAGCTTTACAGTTTAGCCGCTGGCGGGCGCATTGGCGCGCCGAACAACGCGCGTGAAAAATACCTTTTCATCTTGGGAATTCGTGCAGAGATGCCGAACTCTTATATTTATAAGGTGAAACGAGAAATAAACAAACCGAATAGATAGAAAAAAGAAGCGTACGGTGTCTCGCTCGCTACGGCTGTAGATCTCGCTGATTGTGAGAAACGTCGCGCCGCACCTTGAATTATTTGACACTTTGAATTGTCACCTACAGCCCGCTGTTGTAGTTATTTTTCGCAGTTTCCTCTCTACGTCACCGGATAATGCGTAAGTGATAAAACAAACAGAAACTTGTTAACAATACACCAGTTACTTTAGTTTGCGTACGGAATGTTAACATTAACAATATAATTCAAACTTTGCTCCGGATGAACCCGGCGCGAAGATACTCAAGTAAACATTGTTCGTGTCGATCCCCGACCGTTTTCGAATTTAACTATTGAAAATAACAGTAACTCGCTACTGAAACGAGAACCTGGATTTTTTATGACAAAGTTACGATTATTTCGTGTGTTGAACTGATTTTCGCACAGCTGAGGTATTCGATAAGGAATTAAATTGCGCCGTGTTGCCGGGAAAAATCCGTGATGTCTAGTAGAATTTAATCTTTTTTTATGTATAAAACAGAAGTGCCGTGACCAAGGTGCGTATCAAAGGAGCTCATCCGAGTGAAATATTACCTTTCACGTGCAATTTCTTCCGGGAAGTGTTGGCGCGTCTAGTCCAATCAACATGGCCGTTCGCCTAATTATGTTTGCCGTGTACCGCTGCCTCTGTGCGCGACGTGGATTCATTCCATCCGAATGTTTATAGGAACTGATTATTTCGCTGTACGCACAGTGTGACAACATTTAGGCCAATTCCACGGCATTTACATAACGCGTGCCTATTCGAATGGAATATGTATGAACATGAAGACAAATAAACAAAATACAGAGATTTATTAACTCAGCTGTATTATGGCGTGGGCTTGGAATGAAATTAGACTTGATTTAATTTAAATTGTATCTTCTTTTCAAAATACAAATGCCACAATGTGATCCCCGTCGCCACACTGATCTTTTCGTAGCATTTTTTTCCTCAAACCCGTCATAAAATAAATGAATTAGCATACCTAATTGTCCCTCGGAACGTGAATGAAAAAACGAAGAGCGCCAGACTCCGAACGGATTTCTACGAGGCAATCAAAATTTAGGAATATTTTAACAGCTTGATCCACATGCAAAGCCGTTTTTTTTATAGAAAAAGTTGATGTGAGAACAAAGAATTATATACGGCGAGAATTCGAGGGGATAGCCAAATTAAATGTTTTAATTAACGTCAGTTTGGTAGACATAAGACGCGTAATTGAAGTAAATCAGATTGGAATTTCTACACACTCTTTAAACTTGGATTCCTGTGATCAATAAAGCTTTGAATATAGCAGTTTCTGCCTATCACAAGTTCATTCAATTGTTTTCACTGATAATTGAAAATCTGTCAACTTGTTATTACGAGAAAATTAACTCATGTACAGATTAAATTAATTGATTGATATAATCACATAACATATTCATGCATTTGTATTTATACTGTGTAATGCTAATTGTTGTACACAGGATATTAAATATTAATTTCACATGAATGCACGAAGCATTCGCGTCAGATGATAATGTACTTACAGTAGCGACTGCTGATTGAGAAATAATGCTACGAATAAAAAATCGTAGCAGCGAAAGTCGTAGCAACTCGTAGGCTTTGGTTACGAAGCGTAGCATTAAAATCATAAAAAAATTGAAAATGAAGCTTATGTTCCAGTACTTATGAGTTAATGTAGGTTAGCTAAACAAATACATATAGAACTAACCTAGGTCTACAAGTATACCTTAATTTCGACCCCATTTTATGGCACAAGTTTTGGCACCAATAGTACAAGTTAAATCGCTACAAATACATGGAATAATTTCTCGTTTATTATATAACTCTAGTAATTCCTTACGAATGTAGGCTGAGTTATACATATTGCGTATCTCCCATAATCATAATAATAATTGTTAGTACGCTCAGGATATTAATATTAATTTCGCGTGAACGCATGACACTAACTCAAAATTAGATACGGATATAAGGGCAAGCGTTATTTGCTGTGCGATTGTGGTTTATTTGTATTAGATAATAAGGTATTTTTTTCAATGTGCAATTTATTTGTTGGATATGAAGGATAGCCATATTTATCACTCGACCTATGCAACCGCCCACAGCTTCTTCGACGTCTGAAGAATAAAAGGTGTTTCAATATCTTAATTATTTATACTTTAATATAAATATGAACTATTGTTTGTACTATTTATTTGCTTCACTACTAATTGCTATTGTATTAATTAAAATTTCCCTCTCTACGATGCTAAGAAAAATTCGGTGAAATAACATAACTATATGAAACACTAGCTGTCCCCAGCGGTTTCACCCGCATCTTTGGTTACTGCTCCGCTCCCGTGTATCTTAGCGTGATGGTATATAGCCTATAACCTTCCTCGATAAATGGGCTATCTAACACTGAAATAATTTTTAAATCGAACCAGTAGTTCCTGAGATTAGCGCGTTCAAACAAACAAACAAACAAACTCTTCAGCTTTATAATATTATTATAAAATCGATTTTCGGTCTCATTAAACTGCACAATTTGTATCGTTTTATACTAAACCACAAATGCACGATGTTGATGTTAAACGGAACATCGAAAAGCCAAACATTATTAATCGATTCAAATATTCTATCACAAGATATAATAATGTTGAAATACTCGATCGTAAATGGCGCGCTATTTATAAAACATCATCATCTCCCGAGCCCTTTCCCAACTATGTTGGAGTCGCCTTCCAGTCTAACCGGATTCAGCTGAATACCAGTGTTTTACGAGGAGCAACTGCCTATCTGACCTCCTCAACCCAGTTACCCGGGTAACCCAATACCCCTTGGTTAGACTGGCGTCAAACTTACTGACTTCTAACTACCCGTAACGACTGCCAAGGATTTTCAATGACAGCCGGGACCTGCAGTTTAAATTGTCATCCGAAACACAGTCATTGGTCTCCAAGATATACTTAGAAAGTACATACAAACTTAGAAAAGTTGCATTGGTACTTGCCTGACTTGGAATCGAACCCACGCCCACTATGCCACCACGACTACCCGCCATTTATAAAATAATTGCGAATAAATATCTTAATAAATTGTTCCAGTGAAAGTGAAAGCGAAGCATACCTTTTCAATTAAATTCGTGTACTAAACGAGCCTGAATATCATCAGTAGGTAGGTTCCCGTCGGGCCGGTAAGTTCGCGTTTATTTTTATATTGCAAATGATCGGCTTATATCGGGCCATCAACTCGGACATTGTAACAGGATCAAGCAGTTGACGCGTGAATTGTATTTATAGCATTTCAATTGAGTTTATAAATTTATATTCCGTGTAGCAATGTAAAAACATTTTATGCAGTCAAAAAGTATGGTGGCGTCACGATTTTTGTATAAAGTTGCTAGATTGATGGATTGTATAAATTACTGCTTTTCGGAATGAATATTCTTTTGTCACTGTGTTTTGATTATTAAAATGGCGTCTGTAAATTTTTATAGGTATCTTATTCGATTTTATTACTAGACTTAATTTTAAATAAAAAAAGATCAAAACTTTCCACTACTTAATAATGAAAACAAAGACAGTGTTAATAAACTCACTAAAAAATAAACAGAACTTTGTAATAAAATAATGAGTACTTCAAGTTTACCAACGATATATCGAAAAGGAATATCGATTGAAGCTTTCTCATTACTTTTTTCGGATTTGCCCCTCTTACAGAGCAGTGCGACGCGACGTTGCCCGCGGCATCGACAATTACGAGCGCAGCACTAGACGGCTAATACAAATCGCCCGCCCGAGGGTGCGTTTATCCCGAATAGGGTTACCAACTTAAGACGTCCCGAAAATAGGCCATTTTCAACAAAGTCTGGTATATGTGCCTTTAAACGCTCGGCCCTTTTTGCGTGAGGTAATTGTGTTTGGATGTTAACGAACAAGGAGGCACAAAAAGAAATATCGTACGAAATGCACACCGAAATAAATTGCGGGTAATAAGATTTATCTGGTTTAGTTCAGTATTATTGGTTGCTCAAAATAAAGCATTTATCAAAACAAAATATCCATGATAAATAATAAGAAAATCTGTGTTTTTATAAATCTATAAAAGTTCTAATCGAATGGTAACCCTAATCCGAACTCACCCCATACTCCACGTGGAGAAAACTATTACATCATTGTTCCATCATTTTGCTCGTACAAAAATAGACCTACACATCTTCATAATAGAATACAATTTCGTTTCCATTTACATAGCGAATGTGTCGTATCATCGGGACAGTGTTGAATGATATTGTTTTTAAATTCGTATGGATGTATTATTTTATGAAATAGCTAGAAGTAGTCTAGAATATTGGTTCTAGAATGTATCTTGAATGAATAATATTAGTATTATTGTGATTTAGGGTTATACTTTATTTATTACTTACAAGTTAACTACGTCTTTATTCTCATTTAGAAGTGTAGAAGTATTCTGAATTCCTATATTTTGTTGCGTTGAACAAAATTGATCAGAAGTTCCTAATCAATATAAGAGGGGTAGGTAAACAAATGTCGAGAAACTCCGCGAGGAATAATTCCGTGGTTCTGTAAACGTAGAAAGGGAGTAATTAGTTCCCTATTAGACTAATATATTGTTACTGTTAGGGTTGTTTTATTTCGATTCACACAAAAAGTAAAACCTTACAATACTAAGTCGATGCTAAGTGTTCGTTATTTTATACAAACGATTTTTTTACGGTTTTACTTAAGCTTAAGGAAGAGCTCGTGGCTAAGTAAAAGCCACGCGAGTCGATCAATCAAAAGGACAAACAATGCTTGGCGCGGTCATTTCGTGGATGGGTTGATGGGTGGATGACCATCTTGAGTTCCTCCATGTCCGACTGTTACCTATGTATGTGTACATCTTTGGCTCTTTACGGGTAGTCCAGAAGAAGCCAGAATGTCTGATAACCAAAGGATATAGGGTTCCCCAAGTTACTGGGTTAAGGAAGTCAGATAGGCAGTAGCTTCAACTGAAACGATGGTCTTCGGGAAACTGGCCTCAAAATGTTAGTAGCATTTTTCTTAGCAAAGAAAATTATGGTAAATTTTATTTTAGACCAATAAACGTATATTTTTTATTTGTTTAGAAATAACTGTGTGATAAATTAAAACGATGCTAACACTGTTATCAATTCATTTGGTTAACGATACCATGAGCACTTACAACATAAGTGATAGTTATCATACGAAGCGTTTAAAAATGACAGCCCCGATTATTAATGGTGTTACAACCTTCTTTTAAATAGCATTGTTCGTATATTTTTTTCAATAAACATGTGGAAAAAAATAATAAACAAACTGCCTGAAAGCCGTTTTTTTTTTAATTATTTTATTGAAATAAGGACGAATATTTCACATAGGAGGGGCCCTGCCCGGACTGCGGGTTGTTCGCAAGAGTTACCGTGGCCCTGGCATACAGGGACCTCCCGAAGGAACATAGTGGGTTTTAGTCAGTAAGAGTCTGACACTCCCTACAGCTGCACCGTCAGCGAGAGGGGTCATTTGATGATTTCTTACAAATAAAAAAAGGAGGAATATTTCAAATGTCTTGATACGATATCAATATAATTTGATAACGACATTCAATTGAAAGTTATTTGTTGTATTATAAACTATGTTCGGATTTCCCGTGTAATATTGAGTCTGGGGAGGAACACCCTTCGGCTATAGATTGGCAATCTGTCAGGGTAGCTCTCTATCAGTCAGGCTCCGATCGATCTTCAGTGTAATTCCAATCGCGAGATAATTCTCTGCGATGTAAACAATTGAGATGTCAGTATTAAGTACTTTGGATAAATTTGGTATACGTAGTTTAATTTTGGAAGTAGTTATTTGTAAAGGACCTCGCTTTACTGAAAGAACATTGTTTCTTTTACAAATTTGCTTAGCTCAGCCTTTTTAAATACCACTTTTTTGGTATAAGTATTACATGGCTAAGTTACAGCGGCATGGTTTAATCGATCATAAGGATAAGCATTGCTTGGTGCACTTAGTCTTCGTGTTTCGGAACGCACGATAAATAGGTGGTGCCTGGCTATCTTTTGAACATATTTGGCAGTCGTTACGGGTAGTCGAAAGACAGAAAATCTGACAACCAATCTTACGGTATCGAGTTACCCTGGTAAATTTTTTGAGGTGGTCAGATAAGAAGCTGACCCCAACATAGCTGGGAAAAGGCTCGTTAGATGGATGACTTAAAATTGTATATTTTCAATATATTTTCTAGAAATATGTAAAGTAGCGTGAGCAATAAATTTAATCGTGCAATTATTCTGATTTAATTGAATCGGTCCCGCGTTCAACATTAACCAGCCTTAAGTACTAGTTTTTAAATAGAAATTGTAGTAGTAAGGCCGCAATTAGCCAGCCATTATCGTAATACACCGCTATTTACTACAACTATTGGAAAACGAAGATTGACTTTTTATATTATATTTATTTAATGTAAATGTCCCTCTGTACCCACATTACCATTGTAAACTACCCCTATATTACTGTAGGCACTTCCTTTCAAAGAACGAACAAAAGGAATTTATCAAAATATTCATACATTTTACATTTAGTCATAAGAGAGGTTTTTCCAGCTAAATGCTAAAAGTACAACAGAAAATAAGAGAGCGACCGATTGAAATGCAATACAAAATTGATATTGAATTTATATGTCGCAACGCGAGTGTCGGCGGCGGTCGGCGCTAGCAGCCTTCGATCAACCGTCAGCGCATAACCAAATTAGAGCAATTTAAGTCAGGAAATTGGAAATGCTATCGGGCGCTCGATGCGCTTGCAACAGGAACGCCACTACCGCACTGGCATTTCAGACATCCACCGTTTCGGCGGCCACAGCTAATGTCGGAACAATGCACGAATCTGGACAGACAGATCCGAGCGGCTCCGAAGATAAACGACAACCGTGGAGCATTGTAACAACTGATTGATATACGGCCTCCGATGATATCGTAGGTAACTATCGTGTACCGAATTCCTGACCCGCCTCAGTTACAGTTCGAGTACTGTTGACATTAAACGGTGTTTAGATAGTGAGCGAGCGTTAAACTTGACTACCTATCGCTTTTCGACTGTTTGCTCTGGTCAAATACACTTGATACATCCCCAAAATTTTGCAATAACTATATTTATGTCCCGCGATAACATCTCCAAGTAAAGATCAATCTTATCTTCTGAAAATAAGATCGTTTTTCATGTACACTGTGTTCGGATGGAACTCTTCCTGTTTCTCAAGTTAGACGCTAATATTTTTCCTTTGGAGCGTTTATTTATATGGTACAATTTCATCGCGATATGATTATATCACAATCAAATTAACTATCAAAGAAACTAAGTTGTATCAAAGCAGTTGCACAAAGTCATTCGGGCGAGCATATGCAGCGCAAGTCTGTTCGCAATTCCCGCCACCAGTCGCAGTCAGGACTCGAAGAGAACATGTCGATAGCCGATACAAAGTTAAGAGCGTATGTTGAGATAATAACAAGTAATCGTGCAAGTTGGATCGCAAGACTTGCGTACTAGTTATTGGCGGAGCGACGGTCAGAGTTTGGTCTCGCTCGTCGGCTAAAACAATAGCGAATCAAGCATGCAACGGAACTTCCTCAAAGACACCCTCTTGTGCGTGCGACGCTTAGCGAACGCGCTCCACAACTTTATATTGGTTGCGAAACTTGAGCGTCGCCTCGAGCCCTTCATTCACCAGCGTAAGGCGTTAAATTAGTAGATAGTACTGCATTCTGATTAAATTTCTAAGAGAGCCACATAGAAATCATGCTCACTTCCTCCCTCAAAATTATTATAACATTATTTTAATAACTTCATATCGCCTTACATTGTTTAACGTGCTAGTAATTGGAAGTAAATTCCCTCGAAATATAACGAAACAATTACGAGGGAGGATGAAAATATAATCGGTTATTTTTCTCGCGTTACCCAATCTAAAAATAATATTCACCAAGAAAAAGCATTTTTACTTAAACATTCCGACCAAAATTGTTGTGAATAAAGTTGTCCGCTTAACATTAAATATAAGATCGCTTTAGCGAGGCAGATAGACAGATAAAGACGGCATACATTTTCATGAGAAGAGAAAAAAATAAAATATAAGCAATCCGTGGTGAAATTGTGAGGGGCAAGTGTGCGTTTTCTGTCGACTGGGGGCAGAGATTGGCAGACAGGGGTGGCGGGGCGAGGAGGCACAAGAGCCTAAGCGGCACTCGGCCGCCGAGGGAAAGGCCACTCTCGCACCGGACGATGGAGTCAACATTGCGGGCGCAGTCGCTCCCAGATAACTCTTAATCGGTGCTGGCTCCAGCGATTACACCGGTCGTTCGGCTAATTAATTTTTAAGTCCGCATCGCGGAGCGCCAGCTTCGACTTTCAAGTGAATTCGCCTACGATTTACATATTATGAGAGTTCTGTTTTCTTCCTGTTTTCCATCCCACGCCGACTTTAACGTGATGAAAAGACCTTGTATGAGTGAGAGCTCGCCGTTCTGCGAAAGTCGTAAAAATTCTGAGGAAAAGTGTTGTTTATGTTTCTAAGTAACGACCTGTCGATATGTCGATAAACAACAAATACACGTATATGGTTTCAGATACCTGTTTCTATCAGAGAGTAATTGTTGAATTAGTATTCCCTCCGATTATGGGTTATTTTTATTGTAACTATGATCAGGATCAGGCATTTTCTATATTCTTTAGTTTTCTTCAAATGGAATAACATTCTTAATGCTTCATGCAATCTGAGGGCACGGGAGTGCCCCTCTATTTTACTCTAAAATTGTGATGTAAAGGTTCATTAATAAGTATCAAATGATGATCAAACCTTGACCATGATTGATGGCTTTCGACGCTAATAGTAAACTTTGTGACAGCAATTTTAAACGTTAAGTTAAAGTTACGTTTCCGTCCAAAAAAAAAACAGTCAAAAAAAAACCTATCCAAAATTCGCCTTGAATAAACCTCAGTCTTCAACAACAACAAAACACCAGTAACCCCATTACTTTAAAACATGATACATCACTTAATATTCTTAGTGAGCGAGGCACTAATTCATAAGAACAACGCGAGATCTTCATCATACACAACAGGATTTGGCAAATTACCTCCACCTTAAAACTGTTCCACAGAATGTATACCCGGAAGTAATTCCCGTACGTGTTTGTTTTAGCTTAAGCGTTCTCGCGCCATAAAATTAACCCGGCTGCAATCTGTTCAGTTTTTTACCCTCCACATCTGTGCAGATTAAACTACCGAAGGCACGTTATCTCCATAACTCTTTACTTTTGTCCCGGCAGGCACACTTAAAAGTTACCCAATGAAAGAATGCATTGAACCGGGATCTTGCGAATGGGTCGCTATTAAGTTCTGGTCACACCTGAGTAATACTAAAAAGTTGACTTGAAAGGACTGTGTATTTTTTTTTTGTCATAATTTTCTATACATTTTTTTTATCGTGCTTCGTGAGGTACCCTATCTATGCTTAGCGATGTTTAACATAATCGTTAATCTGCAGCTCATTAAGCACGCTCATCCCTCTTTGCTGACGCTACCTTATCGCAGCCATATCGTCACATAGGTGTGCAAGCGACATTTAAAAACAGGGGTGTCTGGCGGGTGCCTAATGCTCCCTGTTTTCTTTAGTCATGTTTGAACGAAACTGCGATGTACAAAGATATGCAAAGCTTTGGCGATTTCGTGGACGGAGTACATAAATTTGACGGTTCCTAACTCCTTGAAAGCCAAGGGTACCATTGAGCAGCTTTCGTCAGAGAATTTGCCATTATATGAAGGAAATCGTTACCGGGGTTGAACCTCGCCCACCCCCGGCCCGACGGGCTTTCATTTACGGCGTTGCGTGTATGCGTCCTCACGGCCTTTACGTCAGGTGGGCGTAGTCGTTGTATTCGGTATTTAAGTAGCTCATTTGATATTCTGAGACGGTTTGCATTCGAAAAGCTCGCACGTAGGGAACCGGTATCGAGACAGGAGTCACGGCGGCGTACATCGGCCGACTGTGCGTAGCGCTACCAGTCACAACACTTCACCGCGAAGCGATCGCACGTGATCGTGCGATTTCGTAAGACCTCGCTTAGCTCGCACGAGCCACACGCACGCGCCGAGTTTGCGCAATGTTTATCCACAAATACACTAATGAAGGCACCTACAAAAGCGTCTAGATTGTTAATTAAACTTGCTCAAAATGTGACACCCTTACGAAATGACGCCGGCCCGGGAGCACAGTGCACGGCTTCAATGTTATTGAATTAATTTGTAATCAGAATTCTCGGTGTGCGTTCTTGAATGTAATAACGGTATTACGTAAAATACTTCCTTGGATACTATATGTGTGTCACCATTCAGGCCTTTTAAACAGTTCATAGTCAGGATCATGTTTATAACAAGGTATAAAAAGACAATCGCACAATTCTGTATAAAAAAAAAACAATTTCAATATGAAAATATTATATATCGACAAATAAATAATTTCCGCAATGAAAAAATAGGATCTACTGAAAAGAACCTTCTACGTTGGATGTTGTAACAAAGTTATTTTTGAAGCCCACGTGTTCCAATTTATTCCGATCAAAGTGAGACAGACCATCGCTCGGCAGTCTTTAGATTTATCTGTCTCGTCAGTTTTTCTTCGCATCTTGTATTTAATTAGAATAATTGCGGTTACACAATATTTCGTAGTCACAAAAAGTAATTCAAAAGACCCTGTCATTAGGCCGCCGACCAAAAGGAATAACCATTCCCTTAATCATTATTCTTAAAGACTCTTCATTAAATTCCTTTTATCTCTCCCGGGATATTTCCTTCGCTCGGCATCAATCACATTCACTCCGAAAAACTCGTTGGCTTTATTCTAAACTCTCATAATAGGTAATGAAGGTCTTGATCGTCGCGGCCGGCTGCCGCTGCCGGCTGGCTCGCTCCGATTACTTTGAGCGCGGCACAATGACTCCCGGCTGTAGCCAATGTTGAATTCTGAAAAGTTCCTTAGTCCGCATCCATGCTAGATACGGGGCTAATTACGACCAAACTTTTGTAGATAGACACCTGCGCTGAGTCGCGGCCGCCAGACAAAGACCAACTTATCGCAGACTTACAGGCACACGCGCAACGCCACGCGAATATTAACTTTAAACAGTCACACGAGGATCCCTTTTCGTGTGACACCATCCGAGAAACGAGACGAGAGATTGGCGCTAAGACGACAGTCTTATTCAATATCGACCTAAGACAATAATGGCACAAAGAAATTGTTTTCCTGATTTAAATCTGTGCTTTGTTATTTAGTATCCATTAAAACAACATTAATTTAGTTGAAAGCTTCAATTTCACATAATGGCGTTCGTTCGTTATAAAAAAACAAATCACATCTACTATTTAATCGTTTGGAACTAATCCCCTATATTATGAATTTCCATCTAAACAAGTGAAGCAGGAATATAATCGCAATACAGTTTGAAAGTTTGACCGACGCGCCAAATTTGAGGGTAACGTGTTTTAACATGTTTAATTATTATGTGCACGAAATGATTTAGCTGCGGGTAAAATTAGCGTTGCCTAATAACAAATGAGACATGACAGTGCAAATTCAGTACACTTTTCCAAAAAGTTTGGTGTAAATTAAATTTGGCGAGTGAAGTTGTCTCAACTTTGCGCGCGCGACGCGGCCACGTTGCGTGGAATATGTCGGCCGCACGGCTGAGCAGCTAAACGCTTCTATTTGTTCTGCTAATGGCGCTGCTACCGAGGCTCGTGTTAGTACTGCCTTGCCCACCCGCAGTTAATGACGTCATATATAAGAAATCGAGTACTCACCGGTCCGAATTGTTCGAAGTAATTCTTTACATCTTCAAGCGTTGTGGGTGCCGATAGCCCTCCTACGAAAATCTTCTTTGTCCTGGTGACCATCTGTAACAAACATAATTAATCAGTACAAAAGAAGTATGATAGAGATAAATCAGCATAAAAAATATGTCCTTCTTAATTTGCAAGTCCACAAAATATTTTGTGATAAGTTTATTTTCCCAATAAATTTCACTTTACTTTAGTTATGTATTTAAAAAAATATTTATGTTTATTGCCATATATGAATAGTGAGCACAAACAAGAGCATCGGATGTGTGGGCATTCTGCAAAATTCGTTCGGATAGATCATAACGTAAAAACAATTGGGAACAAAGTAAAGGCAACACAGCGGGCGAGCGAAATGTTCAAATAATTACAGATAATATATTACGCGATCCTCCCGCGAAGGATAACCAACGATATTTCAGAAGAACGCATAATACATAATGACTCTGCAGGATAATAGCGACCACAGACCGACAATGTTGGACTGTGTTCAGACTTGTTCACTAAAACGTGAGTTTGGATTAGTCTGGAAGCAATTTTCAGATTAACTAATGAGTATAACTAAAAATATTATACGTAAATCCAGTCTATGAAGCGCTGTGAACACGATCCGTGGTTGTATAGCCTAATTTATTTATTCAATGCATATTTTAACAATCAAAGCGTAGACGTTTAAAGGGGGATTTCATTATAATGTCAATATCGTTGCACGGCTCGAACTCAAAGCAGAGCTATACCTATTTTCTTGAATATTTATGCGCGGTAATAACGGAGGAAAAACTGCACGCCGCGTCAACTTAACAATGGTCGTTGAGATTTTTACGGGGCTTCCTATTGGTAACGAGCCTGGGAGCTGTGCTCGATACTATAATTATGACGCCACGACAAAGTTAGCAGATGTCGCGTCAACATGAAAGGTACCCAGCTTCAGCATTTACATAGATATCATATGACCGCCGAAACGACAAAAGTCAAACAGCTAACCCCCTGTGAGCTGTTGTGTTGACGTTCTTTAAACTCGGGGGTCGCTCCTGGAACTCAATTTCCACGTATTGCCAGAGTTTACAGGTAGCCTGATAGAATTATGTTAGGTTGTAAAGCTGAGCCTTGAGAATTAAAATGTTTATAGCCTTCGCCTTTAGATAATGTCATAAGCAAAATTGTGTGCGACAGTAAACACACTTTAGATGGCAAAATAAATTGTCAGTGCTTGTAACCCAAGCGTATAATATTTTATAAGTGTATTAAGCTCCAAGATTTTTATAGTATAAATAATATTACCATCATACAACAATATATACAATCCCTTAAACCTTTGAGGCACTAGAAACGAGAAATATTATTACGTCTCCGAAAGGAATCCCTATTACTATGAGTGGCGAAAGATAATAGCGCTGTGGAAATTGAATAAAACAAGATTCGGTAACGTCTAATGTAACTAATGTAAGTGAGTAAGAGAGCCGGAGTTCTGGGACGATCCCAAACGAAATCACACTCAAATGTACGTAAATGATGAATAAGTGGCATGGCGGGGGAGAGGCGCGCGCGGCGGGGGCGGGCTACGTGTCCAAGTGGCGCTCCCCGCGCCCCGCACCCCGCTGCTGCCTTTTCCCTGTAAATCTCAAGTGTGACAACGCTTGCCTACTACCCGCGTCATGTTGTCTCAACGAATCAACGCGTTTTTCTCCACTGTTTAATATTTTTTCATGCGCAGCAGAGATAAGACGAGTTGTCTGATTTAAAATATATTTTTTTCAAGCTGTACTAATGATTCTTTAAACTTTTAAACGATGTCTCAAAGTTACATTGTAAATGTAAGCAGATATTTTTTCATTTAAATTACGGCGCCAAAATAAAAAAATAAGAAACTATTACAGTCAATAAATACTTCAAGAAAAAGAAACTCGCTTAGAAGTATATAAAAATACTATGCGATCGTAAGGTAAACATTTGGTGGGCAGCCGCCAAAACAAACAGCATCTTCATCGGAATGGTTCAATGCCCTGGGAATAAGAGAAATAAACTTTCGAAATTGCAGTAACCAACGTTTTATGATTACGAGTACATCCGTTCGGCTATAACTGTGGCTACTGTGTTACTTGACATACTTTCTTAACTTGTACGTTATTAAACTATCAAGGACATAGTTGAAAAATACTACATTCCATTCAACTTCCATGTAGATTTCTTAGGGGAATTCTTTGAGCATTACTACAAAATTATTTTGATTGAACCCTGAGCACCATAACTTACCTTTATATCATTATTATGTTGCTATAGTTACTACCTTAACCCCAAATGAAACCAATGAACGTATAAAATTTTAGGGGAATATTTTTCCGTGTTCAATATAAATGATATACTGCGAAGAGGCTATAAAAAGAAGGTGCAAACGGATCATGATCATACTTTTTTTATTTATGTACACGACGGGCAGTCCAACTGATCGATAACCGCGATGCCCGGGTAATATTCATACTGATCACCCAACCCCTTTTGACGGTAAAATACGAAATTTGATAGATTTATATTCAATACTAAGACACGCGATATAGGGTATTACCTATAGGTGTCTACCAAACGTACTTGAGAACGCAAGTATAGGCTTGGGGCATACAATATAACGAAAATGATCGAATAAAATTGATATCAACCGGTAATATGCGGAATTATCGTTATGGAATTTTGATTAAACTGATTAACAATAATTACGTTTTGAAGTTTGAATATTATAATCACAGATTCATACGACCAAAATACTCTGGGAGCGATAAATAAAAATTTGATTAAGCGGCATTTATAAATGGGATTGTAAAGGGTGGTCCTATGGGAGTGAGTGTCAGGCTTGCCGGCCGCCACGTCAGCCCAAACTGTTGGCAATTACCTTAAATGTGGACAACGCAGTTCACTCCATTGGGAAAATTATTATTCACCGCATATTCAATTTTTAGCTCGGGCCTCTAAATTGGTACGCGCTACCTTTGATTACTCGTATTAATTGTCACGGCTGACAATTGCGTGCCGCCCTAAGTACATTATGTGTAACGTTAATTTGCTTTTTGATTGTTTGAATTTCATTTTAATGAAATAAATATTTACCTACTTGCGACAATAAAGTTGCATGTTTTGATATCTATGATACAAGTATTTACATTAATATTTATTATAGCTTGTGAAAATTTGAAAAGGTGTGTGTATATAAAACCAAATTAATATAATTTGAATTCGTCTAAAGTTACAATACGAAACTCAAAAATTGTGCTACGTGCGTCGTCCAGCAAACAACATTAGCGTCGGGCTCGTTAGGACGCGGCAGTAGCGGGCTACGTCACAGTCATTTTGTTGTGAAAAATACAACAATTTAATTTAGAGTAAGTTGACCACAGGCGGCAAACACCAAACGGCCGTGGCACGACAAAAAGCTACACATACCAATTACGAGCGGCGAGCAGCACGGCGTCCCTTTAGCGACGTGCGGCTTACGAGTTGCTCTAACTCAATTCATAATGTGCCACTAGCGCAGCGCACGCCGCGCACAAATTTTTACGTTCCCAACCAACAACGCTTCGCACCACACCGAAATTGTCGCCACCGATATTTTCGGTAATAAACGCCATAAACTTTATCGGTCGAAAAATTAAAACGTCCGTACACGTGCATACATACATTTTTCAACCGTTTACACCGAAGGAAGTAAAATATAACAGCGTACAATGTTTTTATTCTGAACGTATTCCGTTTTGTAACGCAACGTGACAGCGCCATGAAACTAAACGCATAAATGCATCCAACGTCAGCACTCGCACAATTCCTTCGAATAGTTAGTTTTTATTTCTCGAAATCCACTCAGCGTCGCACACCTTTTTCGCTCTTTCTAAAAAAGTATTACGGCAGCTAGCGAAATCCAACTGAAAACATTTTCTTTCAAGACTTGTGTGGCACATGAAAGAGTGAATATAGCACTTATTGCGGCAGAGGCGGTTGGGACAATATTAATCAATTTTTACACAGAGAATTTGGGGGGATCGTCGCGCAGGCGAGGGCACAAAGGTCGGCCGACCCACCCGACGCTGACGTTGCATTTCATTTTTGTTTGCCCACAGCCTCTGGCCCGCTTGTCTGTTCTTTGTCTTCCTGAATAAATGCGTATTTTTGAAGCACCTATTTTTCATTATTACTACACCCACAGGATAGAATGTGACCTCCCTATCATTCATTCAATTTTTTGTTCACTCCACTTTGTGCGTTTTGGTGAAAGCTCTGGTGAAAGTATTTTAGTGGAAACGAAAATTGTTTTTCGTTTATAAACTGGCGTTCCAACGTGCAAATTCTTGTAACAAAATCCGTACAGTGCATGAAGCTTAAGTACATACCGCATGGAAAAATTATCTTATTTGTTGGCAGCATTATAACTGTATCTAAATATGTATCGATGGCATTCGCCTCGGCGTAGTGAGCATTTCGTGCAGATAGGGGATGATCCCGTCTTCTCGTGTCGCGCACCTTATCTGCTTCACAGCTCATTAGGTCCCGCACGGGGCGCCTTCCAACAGATCTATGCCATTTGTAACAATACAGAGACCACACGGATGGCAAATGGTGATTCCAGGGCTCAGGGTGCCAGTCTCGTTAGTTCGGTGGGAGCGACACGACGTGAAATAAGTACGTAGTCGGTTGTGGCGTGCGACGTCAAGCGACGCAAGACACTAACCGCGTACGTTCTAAATGGGAGACATTAACGAAACGTTATTGCTTCTCGGCTTCAGCGACACTTGCACAGTATTAATCTCTATCTCGTACTGATGGTCGCTGTCTGCCGTTCTAGACTAGTTAATTCCGACGATAACAAACTCGCCGCCGCACATACACTCGCTATTGTTGTCAAATTGAAATGATTCATTGTCTCTATTCAATTAACACTAACATGCAACTGAATTTTATTTTAAAATATTCTTTTCATTCCGTTTAAATGAAAATAGAGTAAACAAAATCAACGAAATGCAACGCGATGGTATTTAGATCGATAAAACAATAACAACATTTTCCAAAGTACTTTTCCATTCAATACCCGATAAAGCAAACACAAATAAGCAAATACGCAAAAAACGAATACATGTAAATGAACAAACTTCTTAGAATTACATCGTGAGCTGAATAAATAACGCCTGATCGATGCGTTGATAAGCCCATGAAAAATTTAAAGAGGATTCGCACAATGGTGGATAGAAACGGATGGAGAAGGTATGAAGAGGCCTGTGATATTGCTTCTTTTAATTTTTTTACGTCCTCCGAGTATTACTCGTACGCAGCCCTCGGCGCGCGAACAAAGGACCACTTCATTCTATACGGTTAAATATATCTACGTAGTGGGCGGCACTACACTTTAATGCTGTTTGATTGTTTATGACATTTTCTCGTTTCTATCGATAAAACATTGAACCGTTCTATTCAAATAACTGTTATAGCCCTAACAGAATGGACTACTTCGACGTCATACTTTAGAAATGCTGGCACGAGAGTTTCGGAAACAATAGCTGCATTTAGGAACCTAAAAAGTGAACCGGCTCAGTGCACTTGTCATCGAAAGCCATTCGGAACACATCAGAACTGCATATATGTAAGGGTTGGCATCTGTGTGCGTACTTTCCTTTATGTAGCAGCACCCGCGAGTGGATGAAAGCGAGACGTCGGGGCGCCTACGCCTTGCCACTAACTCCCCTTTCTTGCTAAATGAAAAAACTATGCGCATACCAACCCTAGGCTATTGTAAGATTGACTGACGCTGCTTTGTTTCAAGTATGCAGACGTGATGTAAGCCTTGTGTACAAGATGGATGTGTCGCTGAAATTCCGCTACCACTTTGCAAATTCAAAATCGAATATTTGTACATCGTCAGCAGTTCAATAAAATTTGAATTTTGCGTGACTGAAATAGAATTTACTGGAAGTATAAAGATAAAAGTTCAGGCATTATAGATTGTTTTGAGAAAAGCACGTAATAAACGGGCTGTTACAAAATGAGCTGTATTGCTGAAGAAAACACAAATGAACTTTTCCGAGTAAATCATAATGTAAAGATTCCTCTCCCTATTAAAAGTGAAGGATACAAGATACTTAGAATTTTTCTTTTTTTGCTACGCATAATCAAATAAAACTTGATTTTATGTTTCGAGTCAAATTATAAGCCGAGGGGAGGGCGAAATAAAAAGTGAATAATGAATGCCGAGGCCGAATCCCGGACCGCGCGACCGTAGCAATTATTTTGTTTCGAGTACCATCAACATGGTTCGTTCTTTCAAATTTTCATACATTAAGCAAATGTCGAGAATGCGTAATAAGGACCTAAATGTTGTAAGCCGTCGCGGGGTTGCCAAGAGCATTCATTAAAACACCGGGGGCTGGACAATCGGACATTCTCTTAACGAAACTTGAACTTTTCATTCGGATGTTTTATTACTATTGCTCGGTGGGAACGCGTTTGTAAATAAACAATAAACTTGTAATAAACAAAAATAACTTTGCACGAGACATGCGCCATGTGTCCGTATTTTGTTTTAGCCGTCTGCTGTCTACGTTTTCGTGCGACGGAATTTTGTATCTATTTAAATATCTTCTTTTTACAAATCTAACTCCATTCGTTTAGAATACAGATTAATATTTTGAATAATTAGAATTTTACAAAAAAAACAACGTTTTTTGCTCATCTCTGATAATCTGATGAATCGTGTTTACGTACATCAATGGATATATAAAGCAAACAAACATTAGGGGAAACGTTTGAGATAAAATACTTAACCTATTTTGTGGCTTACACGAAATTTAATTGATGTCTCAGTAAGTCATGTGTCGCGTAAGACAACACTTTTCCTCCGGCGATGTCGTGATACGAATACATTGTAAGCATCACTTGAATGTCCTTACGACGAACTACTTGACGTCACCAACCCTCCCTCAACTAAATGTATGGAGCTATTCGTAAGACTAAGTAAATACAAACTACAGGAACAAATGTCGTCTATGACGGAGGCTGCCTACAAAACATGCAATCCTTGTGAATGATAGCCGACTGACTGAACTCTATATATGTCGTATATTTTTCTCTATCCCTACAAAAAGAAAACGGCGTCCCCTCAACAGCACATTGGAAAACAAACCGTGTTACATAAGTATAACAGTTGTATTTCGAGTGACACTTGTAGCGCGGTTGAGCGCTTTCGTCTACACATCGGTCGATAGTGTTGACGAACAAAATAAGCTCCCCTCCGGGCGGGAGTGCGGTGTCAAGAGGCTATAGGATTAAACTTAAACTGGGTTTGCCCGCAGTTTAATTATACAAAAGGTATGTACTCACGAAAGTGTTCTACTCCTCTCGCACACATGTTGGAAATTAGTTAAATTATATCCTTTACACACAGTTGAATGGCAAATAGAATTTAAAATTAGACGTCTGGAAAGTGCTATCAAAGGACGATGATAAATAATTCATTCCTTAGAAACACATACAAATAATTGACATAATATTTATAATCGTCAGGCCAAAGGAATTCTCAACTTATATTGGTATCGTGCAATATTTTTTTAATTTCATACACGAATTCGGCAATGGCGCATTGCAGAATTAAACTTTGCACAAAATAATTACCTCGGTAATATATAGCTTATATGTACGGTGGCTGAATTAAATCTAGTTTGTACTCGCCAGAAACGTAGTAAATTGTGCGTTCCGTGGAAAACTTTTGCACTTTTATAGCAAAGGAGGACCAGAGTCGATAAATTTTAAGCGTCCTCTTCAAACGAGCTTGGTGAAATAGAAAATGTTATATTTCACGATTACGAGATCGTAATCTCCTTTGAAATTTAATAATGGATATCATATGAGATGAACATTTTATTACCTTAATAGTCGTTTAAGTCATAGGTAGGATAGCCGGTATCAGAACATTTGCCTGTTATAAATCTTTGCGTACAAAAGATTTTTACATAATAATTCCTATATCCTCTTATATCCCAAGGGAAAATAAGTAATCCGACATTAACTTTCGGCGGCGGGTATCTGTTTCCAGAAAAGAAATAAAGAAAATGAATCGGCGTCACTAATTGGCCGGCCTATGAGTTGGTGACGTGATGAATCTCGGCTGAATGAATGAATGGTTCGGAAGCAATGTCTCCCCCGCTACCACATGACACATTCTCGCTCCCTCCCTCTCCGATGGGTGTGTTTGACGCATGATTTATTCTCCATGCCGGTGGTCCAGAATTTTGGAGTGCAACACACAAAACAGTTCTAGGCAGATAAAAGATGAAAATATTTCACAACAGACAGCAAAGTATGAATTCAATTTAGATGAAGTCTTGTGCGACGTTATTGCTTATTCGTTTTGGAGTGCAGTCTGCAGTTTTCAATTTAAAACATAATTTGTATCGTATAACACTTGACCTCAGCGGTAACGATAAAAAATACTTTGTTATTCTGTATAGCTTAAGTGAACACCAGCGGACACAACGTACTAGACAAATGTACCAAGTTTTATGAGTGGTAAGACATAAAACTAGCTAAATGTTCGTCTTGTACTCGTGGTGCTGACGACACTTCCGCCTGCGACCAGCTGACACGCCGCAATATGGCCGACTTCCGTGCCACGCGACCACGAATAACGGCACGTCCCTAAAGCCTTCATGTTTTGGATCTTTGAATATATGCCCTAGGATAAGCGTCTGTTTCATTACCTTTTAAGTGTTAAATGTCTTATCGTTGAATTCATTTTAAAAAAGCTCATTTACTAGATCTCTAATGGCAGTAGTAACAGTGCCAAATTAAGGCTCAACTCAGCGTTGTAGTTAATTGTAATAACCTTCGAAGGATGGGGAGTTCCGCGTCGGGTGAGTACGACGCGGGCGAGGGAGGCGAGAGGGGCGAGAGGCGAGCGTTGCGCAGGCGCATCGGGCGCGGCACTCGAGCACGCGCCACTACTCGAGCGCCCTCGAGCGGCCACTCGGCGCCCGCCGCGTCGAATTGAAAAGATACCTACGCCGACACCGCACTGAATATTCGCTCAACGTATCAAAACCGTAAAATGCAAATCTATGCACTGCGGTCGTCTAGAGTGCTCAGCGAACCCCGGCTCGCGTACCGCGTTTCATCAAATGCAATATGACTCAAATTATCATACACAAGTAGTTTGTCAACGGAATCACATCGTTGATAATGACTACGACTTTTTTGACATTGTTCTCTATAAAAAATATTCCGTTAACATTTTACAAATTTCGCTAACTTGGAATAAATTTTGCATTTACTGTTTGCACTAAATTGGAATTGCAAATCCTAATGCTTAAACATGGCAGCGCACGTCTTTGTGTGTAGCAGTAGTTTTCCTCTAATTCGGTGAATGTATACAAAATCAAATTACAACATCCATCTAGCTGCCCTAATAGTGTCCGGGACACGTTAATAGAAAACGCAAACGAATGTGGTGCGACATGAGATGGAAACACGAGGTCACAGGACACGCCGCTCTGTTTGAACGTCACACAAACAAAGTTGTGCGCATACATATGTACGCCCCAATTTATAATGCGGACAAGCCACAGTGAAATGGATTTACAGCTGCAAACCTGCTTGTCTTTGATGAGGGTCTATTTTAAGATGTGCGCCGAGCGCACCGACACATTCCAATATTTCCAGCCGATATATTATTATTCCGTTCGAATCCGAATCGATGCCGTGTTATAAAATTTATTACGCACTCGTCTCCTCGACGTTTCTTATTTGTAAACAGGCGCTTGAGTAACTCCTCGCGGAGCCCTCGATAATGTTTGATGTCTCGTTAAAAATAAAATCGCCCGTCGATCGACACTAACAAATCCCTGACTAATTTGCCGAGTGACATGTCGGGAGACAATCTAGAAATAATACGCTGACGTCCGATGTGAGGATATGATTAAAATTTTAATGAGATTAACTAAAACGAGGCGAGTTTTCCGTGGAGAGTTGTCAAAAATTAATACGCCAGTCAGTATTTTTCCGAAGTCTGTAAAAATAGAGCGACATAAATTGAATTAATCTGTGGTATAAAGTGGAGTGGTGTAGTTTAGAATTGGGCTTTAATTTCACGTAGTTAGAGGCTTGTGCCCGTAAAGCCAGCGAGCTGAATGCTTCGGTTGTAACGGTTTGTCGCAGATTTAGGTGGCATGTTTAAGTTTCGTGTAATCCGCTGTAGGTGAACTAAAGTCCGCAGTGTCTTTTAGGCACGCCTACTCAGTATGCAAGCGTTTTCCTGCACATCCGTTGTACGCGGTCGCGGAAGGACTTCCGTACACAAAATACTATGTTTATGTTCAGTTCTTTTAGAATTCCTCGTTGCAGTTGACTCTTCGTGCCGACATGTTGCGACACTGAAAATATACTAACATACTTTAAAATGTTCACCGAATTACAAAGTCTGTTGTTTTTTAAGTTTTTATTTGTCTTCTACATTATAATATATTTTATGTTCTTTCTTTCGCAACAAAAACGTCGAATTAAATCCCATCGTATATATTACAATTAACAACAAAGAATTACGAATATATGCTAAGACTTTTCTCAGATAAATCACCCTTACGGCTCCCCAACTGAATATTTATCCCAAAAGCGGTGTAGTGGAGTAGTGGCTTTATGAACGGATAGCGTAGTTCGAGATATTTGCCGCACTAATCTCCATTTTAAGAACGGTCGTACGATGTTCAAGCCTTGGATTATGGAACTTGCGTGACACTAATTAAGTCGGTATTAAGGGCGAGCCTATATCAAGAACCGCAGCGGGAGTTATAAATGAAAGGGTATTACGCGTGTTTACTATAACAACGAGAAATACGCCGAGAAACGGCAAAAACGATTCATAACAAATAGATTGTACGCCCACATCCCGAAACACTATAAATTACGTATCGCTCCAGCGAAACAGATCTCAAATTGCTGTTCAAATATTCATTCAAAACCGCGATCTAATCTATCACTGTATCGGAGATAAAATCGAACTTACAATCTGTTAAATATGTCGTCGCTATTGCTTTAATCCTTTCGAGGAAACGTAAGTTTAACGCAAATCCTACTTAATATTAACTTTCACCAAAGTAGACAGTCGCTGATGGCTCTCAACATTGACGAGTTAAGATGAGTTTATTCAAACTTTTCTACTTATTAACTTGTGTATTAAGGGCTTATTTGGCGAAGTTAGACGTTGTATAACTATAAAGTTAGTGCGGTATATAGATAAAGATTGGGCATCGGTTGAGCGTGGTATTGGGAGCGGGCCCGATGTAAGCTGCGATCTAGAGTTAATCCGCGCGGCGGGCTAACGGCGGCGGTTAGGCCCACTACGTAAATTTGTGTAATTTGGAATGTAGGCCAAGTGCCAAGGGATCGGCCTGGAGTACGGCAATGGTGATTGATATGACGCTGTACTGAGCATCGTCTTGCCCCGCCGCGTCCTGTCAGCCGACCAGACAACCCGATGCATTTGTAATGGGATCGCCGCCGTCTATATTACTGTAGTTTTGTCGCTTCGATGTTTTCAGGTGACATGATATACTTTGATGTGTCTTGCGAATTACTGGTTGAAATAGCGTTTATGATATAACTCAGAACGTAGCGTCATGGTTGCAAAAACGATTCACGAGTGTTTGTAATAATTATTGCATAGACTTTGTGCGAACTGGCGACTTCGTTACTAGGTTACACTTGTAGTGAACTATAGTCATTTGAAATTCAGGCATAACAATTTAGATCAACTACCAAAATAGAAATTTAGTGTTCAATCAGCTGTAGCTGTAACTATCAATAGAGCCAAACCGTACAATCGATCTAGTCAATTCAGCCAATATAGCCAAACAACCTATCTAGCCAAAAATAGAGTAATTACACCTCCAAACTGCGCTTCGAATTTCCGAGCTAACCGTGAAAATTTCGCAAGCACGTTCCGAAGCGCACCACTTACAACGTTTCACTACTCCTGATACGTCGGGATGCAAATTTCAAATTCTGGTTTCCACTAGCGAGTTTTAAAGCGATCCATCTCCTTCGTTCTATAGAAAATATAACGTGGGGTCTACAGCGATCGCTCCGGAGAGCACCGCGCTGTGCACATCCAGTAACTGAATTTCAAATACGCAAAATCCTGTGGTTGCTTCTAGCGCTCGCTCTTCAATTTATGCCATTAGTAGCGTTCCGCCCTCTGTAAAATATATAATGTGTACGTGAAAATAATTTGAGACCAAAGGGTAGGAGCTGATGAATCTGTTTACCACAGGTTACAAAAGGTTCCGTAATTTATTTGAATTTCGCAAAATTTGTGTTTTATTTTTCCTTTAAATTATCCGTCCGTTTTAATTGGACTTCAGTGAGTACTGTTTACTAGAATTATTTGTGCAAGATTTTAAGTAGTTGTAATAAAAAAAACAGTGTTGAGGAAACGTATATAAAGCAGGATATCTCTCAGAAAGCTAGACTAACAAAACAAACGTTCAGCGAAATGATAGCAACAAAACCTCTGTCAGTTTTGTAAATTACAATAAACCTTAGAGCAGTTCGTGGGCAGAATTCGTGATGGGTCCTCGTGCGCGCGACAATAGGCTTAAGCCAGCCGACCGGAGTACACTGCAGATGCGACTCCAAACGACTATTAACAGAACCATTTTGCTGGTACACTGATATTAACGGTCCCCGCTACCCAACTATTATAAGCCATGATACTCGTAATGTCGATCAATATATTTATTTCATCGTACAACGCGTATTATTTTATGGAACATGAGTGAATACAAAAACGATTGACTAAATAACAATGACATGTATTATCATAAAGTACAAAAGATCGTCCACGATTGTTACCGAATAGATCGGCCCACGATATCGGGCTCACCGTTGGGACGGATGACCTCGTTATTATTTGATAGGTCCCATGATGAAAATCCTCGTGGCACGCAACTTTCTTGGCGTTCACTCGTCAGAATAAAAACGACATTGTATGGCATTTCGTTGGCCTCGCCTACCCTGAACATGAATATGAATAGAACGCCTGGAACCCGCCAAAATGAGACAATATCCCGACGAGCGTTGAAGGATTGTCCTTCATCACGCACAAATTCCGGCTAAAGAGAAGACAAATGAGCGCAGCCGGCGCCCGACTCTCTATGAGTTCTTGCTCCTCGGGGCGGTCGTAATCGAGTACGTCGATAAAAATTGAATTTCTACCTTTTACCCGTAAACGACGCGAGGACATACCGAAGATTTACCTATAACGCTATCCTATTTACAGACTGGAAATTCTATTTGCTTAAAGGTCGAATGGAGGCAATATCGTGGACGTCGCGACGCTGCGGGCGGGGATGCAATAAGCGGAGCGGCCAGCGGCGGAGCCGTCGCCAATTTAAAGAAAGCCCACTGAACCGAAAGACAAGCGCATTGGCGGCTCACAAGCACAGCGCCCGCACCCGCTCTCTAAGGCTCCTCATATAATTTTCAATCCAGCGAGCTTTAAAATCGATTGCTCTTTGTAAGTGCAAAACGAAGCTAGGGGCTGGCAACTAACGTACACCTCTGCTAAATTAACGCTTTAATCCTACAATTTTCACCGTAAAAGTTAAATTGAAAGCTGCATTAGTTTTTAAAATAAACAGTAAAACTCACTAATTGTTAAGCTATATTTATATACGCTTCACTTAAACTTTAGGTCTCGTTAAAATCTGTTCAAATTTAAACGCGATTAAAGTATTCATTTAGTTCTTATTATAAGTATTATTAAATTTTACTGTCATACATTTATGATGCAGATATTAAAGACAAACTGAAATATATCATCATGTGAGCGCTTTTATGTAAGAACCGCTTCATAAATATCTATTTGATTCAGTCTGGCCACTCTGTTTGTCTGTCTGTCTCAATGTTTGCTTTAATTGCGAAAAACCGTCGCGTGGACTTTATTTTGGCTTTCATTTTGTATTTTAAAATATACCTCCAGTAGTTGCGGCTTACGTTATGCTCGTGCGAAGCCACCTGTATAAAGAAATGAAACATGAGTCTTAACGCTATTGAGTAAATCGAACTACATCAATTAGCGATAATGAACATTCAAGTTCAGACTTAGCTCACGATAAAGTTGAATTACATTCCAAACTATATCCAGCGAGACGAGATAGTTGCAATTTTGATTTTATGTGATGAATGTACCATTCCAATTTCTATGTACCATTCGGATTCCTCAGAATTGAAACCCCAATAGGTATTCAAGGAAAGTTCGTACGTACATAAATTAAACCGCAACGTTTATGTATAAGGGTGGATAGTTGTATTGACTGAGTCGGGTCGGCCAGTTTCATTGGTGCCTATAAACCTTTCATGCAAACTCCCAAATACTATGAACAAGTGCGTAATGTACAGGCTTATCTGTCGCCTTAATACCTGTTTAACGAAAGGGTTTGATCGTAAATCTACATAGTTAAACTTAATACACCGTCCTATTGGGCTTAACCCGCCGACGGTTAGTAATTAACGTGCTACCATCATAGAGAAAGTTTTACTACTACGGGTATTGAAACTACATAAGTATGAAAGTTTCAATCGAGCCAAGAGAGGTGTTTGCGTTTCACTTTAATTTGAGTTAAAATAACTTAAAGCGATTACTTGCAGATATGTATATTTTAAATGTGTGCTCAAACAACTTGTGTTAGCCACGTAGTTTTAATTATATCGCAGTATTGTGTGTACTGTTTCATTAAGCAACTTTTTGTTATTACCTTATTGGTCAGCTGTTAAAAACTTTAATTAAGACCAAAAAGTCTTCCTCGTTTTAATTTTCCCTTATTTATTATGATGGCATTAATAAATGTTTAAATATTAAAGAGTTCATTACACAGAAAATTACAGCGAAAATGAGTTTTCAAAATTCCAAGAATTACGTTGAAATATTAATCAAGATGTAAATATTAATACTGGTTTCATTTCGATACGGTTTTGCAATCGCATTGCATTGTTGTGAAGAGAGTCTTTTGCAGCGAGCATGGGAAGTTGTGAATTAATAAGTGGGGAACCTTGGCTTCCCACGGGAAGTAGTGGGCGCTATAATAATAAGCTTCAAAACAAACTGCTAAGTAATTATAACAAGAACAACGACTATTATTCAGTCAAACTGCTCCGGGCAGTGTCGAATGTTATTTTATACTCAACCGTGGTCAATTACAAGTTAAATACGAGCTGTTTAGTTAAACGATTTAATGGGGTTGCATGTTACCTTATGATCTTTATACGAGAATATTTTATGTTCAATTTTATTGATTGATAGTTTTACTTTAGTGATACAAGCGTTTCTTGGAAGGCATAGCGTGTCTTTCTGTCAGTACATAGCAAATTGTGGTAATTTGATAGAGGGTTGAATAAGGAAGCAATCTTCGAAGCAACGTTTCTAATATCAAATTTCAAGTACATTGAAGATCAGAAATTGGGTCATTGACAAAATATTACATTCTATTTTAGTTTATTTTGCGGGCCTTTTCTTAAGCATTTTTGCTTTTACGCTATAAATCATATTATAGCAACAACATTTTGAAAATTACATGCAGTTCTGTATTCCGTCAATAGTGAATTTACTAATATCAAGACTTGCAACTAATCGCTTATTATTTGCACGACCGCACAAAATACCTATTTCTTAATACAAAACACACAATTAGAAATATTGTATTTTAATACAACTTCATAAAATATATATTTGATAAGAAACAGGTTAACTTTCAGACAGTTTTCTCAATCTTTTAAGTAGTTTGAATGTATTAGCGAACTTGTGAAACAGACAGGCGGAACATTATGTGGATTAGTCTAAATCACTTAGAAAATTTCCCAAGAAATATTAAGGCGAATTAGGTCTGTGATTTTGACTATGAATATTTTATCACGAAGCCAAATAAAGGAATTGAATTTCACTTTTTGTATTTTCAGAATGACTTTTGTATATATTTATTTACAAACTGTACTCACTGTGTTGTGATCTGTGATCACGGATGTAATTTTTTTTAACATGGAACGACTGCCTATCTGACTTCGTCAACGCAGTTACCTATGCAATTCATCGATACCCCTCGATAAATCGGATTGTCAGATTTTCTGGCTACTGAGTACCCGACAGCCAAAGATGTACAAATGACAGTCGGGACCCACCAATTTAACGTGACGTCCGAAACACGTAGGAACTCTTTATGACAAGATGGTCACCCATCCACGTACTTACCACGCCAAACCTTGCTTAACCTTATGTTTTCACTATGGTGTGGCCTGTGATCACGTATTGCATTCATCAGTATTGATAATTTAAATAAAAAATTACTTTTTACTATTAAATGCCAAAAACTGTCAAGTAACCAATGCAACTTTTCTAAGCTATATGTTCTTTTTAAGTTTATCTTGGACACCAGTGACTGAAAGGTTAAGGAATACATCTTGAGGAAACGTGGACTACGAATTCTGAAACCAAATTTCAATAATCCGTATGAAGCATTCGTCATGAAAAAACGCTCAATCCTTCTCTGTGTATACATAATTTTGAAATCGTTTCTGTACTAATAGGTTAATAATTAAGCTATCATAATTATTACTCACTTAAACTCTTTGATGTGTCCAAAAATAGTTTGATAACCAAAGAGTTTCTAATACCGAACGTTTTTAATTTTTTCCTATCTTTTTGATCTTCGCTTTTTGTAAACAACTGACCATGTGAAAAGTATAACGTATTAATTCATAAATGTGTTATCTGCTATGACTATTAACATCAAAAGTGCGCCGCTAGTTTATAATAAAGTGATCAATTTTTATGCTTTTTTTGTTCTACTTGCGATATTTTTAGATTAAAAGTTATTTTTGTTTTACAATGAACGTCGGTTGGATGAACTATGCGTCTTTTTTTTAAGAAACTGATTTTCTTTTTTTATAATTGTAATAACAAGACAGCTCATTGGAGAAAATGGTGCTGTCTTCTTTATTTAAAATTTCCTTTAATTATCTACTATTCTACATTTGAAATTAATTTCCAAATTTGAATCAGAACCACCAAAATTAATACAAAGCCCTCTAAAGCTGTTAGAACAAGGGAAATCAATAACAGGGCATTATATACTATACACATTACGATATATCATACATTACAAACAAATCTTAGCGAGTTATCCGTGCGTAGACATTCAAGTTTCATCTATCATCATCGTCGTTCAATCATTAGCCATGTTTGTTTCTGCCCAAAGACAAGCTACAACATATTGCTGTTAAGCTTCTATGAAGTTTCTTAATGTGTTCGCAGCCTTATCTGTCATAGTTTATACGAGAAATGCGAAAAATTACGACGTTAGTGTTTTTGTGCGATGCATGCAATTTGTTGTAATTTTAGCTTAGTGCATAGTTTTATGTGATTTTTTTCTTTTAGCATACCTTTAATTGGTAATAAAGTTTTCATTGCGTTTGCGTTTTGTGAAGATTTTTGCCATTTATTTAAACTATTTATATATTTTTTTGTCTACAGTACCTACTTCACCTTAAATATAAAAAAATGTTATAATATCAACAACTACGTAATTGATAGCAATATACTTGAATATACTTTAATAAATGTTGGCGCTATTTAAGTTAATTTCCTTCTAAGCTCACAAGGTACGCGATAATAGCCTATGGCGATTTTTCACCAAAAAACAATTTTTATATAGCCAAAAAAAATAACACAGCCTACTGACAGCTAGTTTTACTACTCTTAAATTGGCACGGATTCTTATATCGAAGAAAAAAAAATGCATTAATAGCGTCCGGCAATGAAAAGCAGCTACGGTCGAGATGTTTATTTTTAATCGCAGTTACTGTAATTTTGAGTGGTGACGTCAGCGGCAATCAATCATCGTCACTATTGAAATTTATTCGGGAAACGCATTTGGAAGAATAAGGTCGAACTCGAAAATTATATCTCACTAGCTTGCGTTAGCATCCGAATAAAAAGTAGCCCATAGACTACGTCGATTACCTAAAGGGTCATTTAATACTGAAAGAATTTTCATGTATAATATTTCTACCTTGCTATCTAGGACTATATTATAATAGAGAGGCAATATTTGGAGATTTATCTAGTACTTTAATAAATTATATACAAGTGAAAAAAAAAATGGGACAGTAATAAACCCCATATTGTATTAATCCAAACAGTCACAGGGTTTCTGGTATTAATTCGATATTGAATGAATTTTGTTTGACTAACAATGCACACGTCAGAAGAAAACTTTTTTAGTCATCTAATGATGTATAGACTAAAGCTTGAAAGATCTTTTTGCTCAGTCATTTATTTGATGAGGTTTGAAGACTGTCCCAAGTTAGCCTCGTTGGGTCCCAAAAGAAGATACATTATGGGAAAAACTTAACAATGATTATTATTCTTACTACTGAACATTTGCCCAGCCTTTTCACTAGTTATTTCGGGGGTTGACTTCCAGTCTAATTGGATGCAGCTAAGTACATTTTTTTTACATGGAACGACTGTCTATATGATGTTGTTTACCCCTATGTGCAATTTATCGATACCCCTCGATAAATCGGATTGTCAGATTTTCTGGCTACTGTGTACCCGACAGCCAAAGATCTACAATGACAGTCGAGACCCACCGATTTAAAATGGCGTCCGAAACACGTAGGAATTGGTTATGGCAAGTCACCTATCCACGGACTGACCACGCTAAACGTTGCTTAACCTTATGTTCGTTGACCCGAACTGCTGTTACTTAGCCACGAGCTTCTCGATGATTGGCATTATTAAATGTAGAAAATAATGAGTAACTCAACCCACATAATTTTAAAAGTTTCTACATTTATAATTATGTATCCGGTTCTTTGATAAGAAAAGAACTTTAAGTGGGTGTATTTTCGTTGGAAAATTAATCTTTCAGTGTATTAATAATATGACACCTGTGTTTGATAGAAATTTTCCCAGAAAACTTGATTGAACCTTCGTAGTAAAACATGTTGATGGCTCCGTGTTTAAAGTTCTGACGTTTGAATAGTAATAATAAGTAGGTAGGTAAGTTCCTCAGCTTTATTTATATTTATACTGCAGTTAATTAAAACATTTTTTCTAGGGATTCACTTATTAAAAAAATGAGTGTGTGTGCTTGTGTGTATTTGTTTTCTGAAATCTAATTCTTCTTCAACTTAAGAGCCTAGCTCTTGTCGGTCCAGCTCCTTCTATTTCTGCCTATCGTATGCCAACTCTTGAACTTCCTTATACGTCTCAACTTTAACCTTCTCTTTAATTTGACTGATGTAGCTATGTCTCGGCCGACCCCTTTCTCTCTTTCCTTCGACTTTTCCTTCTAGAATGTTTTTAATGTAATGGAATCCAATGATTAATCATATTTTTTAAATTTATTTATTTTGTATTTTAAATATCAAAATCAAATCGAAGTTATCAAAAAATAATAAAACGAATTGCTCTATTAATAATTATTGTTACAATCTAACATCTGATTTTAAAGGTAAAACGTTGGTGTATAACATTAAGTTTATATCAAACAATTAAGTTTTAATGGGACATCACGCAAAACGTAAATTAGGTGTCACAAAAAAATGAGAAAAATAAAAAAAAAAAAATACATAGACTGTTTTCATAGTAATAGTTGAATGATAGCGTTATTTCTGGTCCACAAGGCCGGTAATGTACATAGTAAAATGCAGATGGTCGCATATTACTCATTATGGACGCTTATAGAAATATATGACGTCATTTGGCTGTGTGCGATATCACTGCTTTGTTTTTCTCGTGAAATATCATATGTAGATGCTAAACATTATGTTACGATGGTCAGACTTTTTGTTTTAAAAACTAGGTATGTATTCTGTAATATGTATTCTTCTACTGTTAAACTTCATCCAAAGGTTGTCTGGAAGAAATTGCTTTTTAGGGACAAGACTGCCAATTGTACTGTTTTTGTGTTTGTTGTTTCCTATGTTTTTCATTATTATGGTGTACAATAAAGAATAATTTATTTAAAAAATCTATATATGTTTTTTTTGTCTGTTGGTAACTGCAACCATCTTTGAATAGCCTCTGTTTTATACTTCTTTTAAGTAGGTAAGCGAAATTTTTATTTTTTTTATTAGCCTTTACTGTCCAACTGCTGGGCAAAGGCCTCCCCCATATCTTTCCACTTATACCTATGGCTAGCTTTTTGAGGCCAGTCCTCAATATAGTTAAAAATATTATGTTTGAGAAAATATGACCTTCAAAACAACCCTCAAATAAAATACATGGTTGAAATTTGCTCACGACAGACGACAATAAGCTCGCCCCCTACATATGGGATGAAATACGTCTACAGTGGTGTTTGTGCCATTGCACACCCCTGTCTAACCCTTCGGGCGCCAGTGTGCACACATATAAAAATATACCTATTCATTTATTTATATTTTTTTCTTGAAAGAAAATTTTGTTTTCTCATTTGTAACTGTGTAGGTGATAGTTAATTGAGGGAAAGGGTTTAATGTGGTGTTTGCAAACAGTTGGCTAGTAACCAGTAATTATGTGTGCACTACAACCTTTCGACCCATATATATATTATGACTGAATATGGCAAACGGTTCCAAAGTAACATTATTTTATGATATATATTAGCTATAGATGTACTCCCAAATATAAATTTATATACATTCATAACGTAGAGACACCAACCTACCTCAATCTGTCAGATTTCTTTAAAAGATTTTCAACCTTATCACAATACCTGAAGGTTAATATTCGATTGGTAAAATTTGTCAGATTCGAGAGAGTAGGTTGAAGCGCTGGCGTCTGTACCTACAATATGAGATATCGAAGTCGTGTATAATGGTTATTTTTTAATATTTTATTGTTAAAGGAAATGTAATAATGAATGTTGACTGGAATGCTGTATTAATAAAATACTATCGTATATAAGTTATAGTAAAGAGTGATGGATAAACGATTTTTGTTACTTTTTAAGGCATCGAAGTTTATTTTATGAATCTGTAATGTGGAAATTTATTTTAATTTTTTATCACATCATCATCGGCCTTTTTATTGACTTACTGCAAGCACAGGCCCCTTCTCAGATAGATAATCAATGATCGTTAATCACCACGTTTGCTCAAAGCGGATTGGTGATATCAGACTATAAAGTCCACATTTCCTCAAGATGTTTTCCTCACCTTTACTCAGTCATGGCTATCCGAGATATACTTAGAAAGTACATATGACTTAGAAAAATTAACATTGGTTCTTGCCTGACCTGGAATCGTTTTACTTTTTTTTAACTACTAGGCGATTACGATGCGACTACTTTATTTCATCATACCTATAATTTAATTCTTCGTAATCGGCAAGTGGTTTCAACAGTTAAAATAATGTATATGCAGATTATCAAGTAAAAATAAAATAACAATTAATTCAAACATTTTCCGGTAGTTTAATATTTTTTTTTTATCCGTGAATATTGAAAATATTATTTTTTTATTGTTATTATATTGCGTAGGTAATATTTTTATTTTCTGTATTCATAATTCTGACAATCTTGGTGATAACAACACAACTTTTTAGCCATTCTTAGAGTATTATTTTTATTTTTCTACTAAGACTTTGTAAACCAAAGATTTTTTTAACACAAATGAGTGCCATAGATCTTGGAAATAATTGATTGAATATCTCTTAAAATATGCAATCAATCGATGGCACCAATTAAACGCGATGATTAAATTAACATAGCATTTGTATTTCCGACAAATTATGCCTTAATTAATAATCAGAAGGGTAGGAATTTCATTACGAAACTAATCAACTGTCAGCTACTGCCTATTCACTTCTATATCAAAAATTTAATAGGATTTTCAGTTATAACAAAATGGTAATGTCGTGGGCGTTTTCCGAAGTCCTTATTACTAACGAAATTAATTAATCGGTGTAAAATTTTACTTCTCGCTCGTACAATTTAGTTCACAATGATTGTTGCTTGAAAAAAATATTTTTACTTACAAATAAATATTTAAAAACCATTTTCATATTTATTTTTATATTTTTCATAGCGTAAATATTTTGATTGGAGTATGTTTCCTGGGTTCGAAATTCGGTTTTTGACGAGTGGCGTGTCTAACAGTTGAATGGGGAGGCAAACGAGTTTAAAAGCTACGACATCGCGACGCGGCTAACATTTTATAAGCGACAGTCAGTCAAGCAAGACTGGACGGACCCACGTACTAGCCCACAGGTGTCAGCGATGCAGCTGCCGTGATACACTTCTATTCAATAAAATTTAATATACTTAAATATAACTCTGGTTTATTTAGTATGCTATTTCCAAAATTTCGGTGTGGCGAACATCACAAATTTTCTATTTACAGTAAAAATTATATGTTTCTGAATTGAGAATATTCGCCGAAATAGATAAAAATGTTGCTGTAAATTTTCTTTCTTATTGGAAATTGGAATTTAATAATAAACTCATAAAGGGATGTTACAATTTTAAATGACAATGCAAAATAAATTTTGTTGAATTGCACGTAACAATTTAGTAATGTTACAAAACTCGTAGTTGTCTGCAATATTTTCTACTACAAAATTGTGAGTCATAAAAAATATTCCGGCCAAAATACATCCCGCCAGATAAATCTGAGAACTTTGCGAACTCTGAAACTTGAACAGATGGATGCAATACCGCGCTTATTTTGTTTCGTGAGCCAAATGCGTGCCACGTTTATTTTAGGCCATGTCTGTTTTAATTTGCCAGCATTAATAACTTTGATATTTATTTCTATGGCACGCAAAATTTTCTACGAACCATAACAAAACAATACAAATAGATCCATGAATTTTACTTCTCTACAAAATTGCCCACCGACTAATTTAAGAAAAAAGTAGGTAAACTTGAACCGTTCACAGCTAATATCACCGTTACATGCGATTCCACAATTTTATTTCTAGCTATTAGTGTAGCGACTCTTATCTTATCGCAATATTTAGGCATAAAAACAAAATATCGTGGTTGTTGTGAGTCAATTTAGAACCGTTTGCGCCAAACAAAATAGCCGCTGGAAGATTTGTATTTAGAGTGTCTGAATGATTATAACAGGTCGATTGATCTGTTTGTTGTTTTTAGTGAGGGTCGAGAGGAGGGAGCGACACGGCGGCGCCGCCCAGCCGATAGGAACCACTTGCGGCTGGGGCAATGTGCATCCGACGCGGCGCGCACTCTTCAACTTTACCAAACTTTGTTCCCGAAATAAACTTTTAACAATGCGTCATGGAACACTGAAACTGGTCACTTTCGAACGCGAATGTCGGTACTAACCCTGAAAGGCGTGCAGGTCGGTTCCGTCTCGAAAAAAAGCTGCGGGAGCAGTCTCGCGGTGGCGATCGGAAGCACTGACTTTAGCACTTTGGACATGTACTGCGAACGGACACGCGATGAGTCGCGCGGCGCGGCCGGCACGGCGCGAGAGGACGCGGAGCGGTCGGCGCGGGACGAGCGACGAGCGACGGGGCCGCTGGGAGTGTGGCCGCCGGCGGCGCGGCCCGGCCGGGGGCAGGTTCGCGCACGCGTCGCCCGCCCAGCGCCCGCCCCCCGCATCGACCGACCACCCCCACCCCCGCCCACCTCCCCCGACGCCCGACCGACTGTTTTTCTCTCCGACCGGGGGACGCACCTGATTTTTTCCGTGATATTTTTTCCTCCCTTCTCTTCGCGACGCGATCCGTTCGCTTTCATTACGGTTTCGAGTTTGATTTATCACCGCGGCGGCTCTGAAATATTCTTATGGAACTTGGTGTCGAACGCTCACCTACTAATTAGCACCAATTGATCGTACTAAATGAACGCTGAAAAAATACTTTCTACCTATCCTTCAAATATTTTACAGGATAATAGTTTCCATTTATTATCATGAATATTGTAAACACAATTCTAAACAATATTTTTTTAAATTTAGGTCAGAGCTCTTTGCAAAGAGCACGATATAAGATACCCCCAATATAAACATACTGTACTGAAAACATTTTTCAGTCTACGAAATGTTTACAATATTTTAAAAAACATTTTTTTAAATAAAAGCAATATTTTATGAAAACGTTTCAATAACACTCACGCAATTCAAAATTATTGAAGGGCAGTTAAGAAACTAAGTCTCGTAGCGGGCGAGCCTGGCGTAGCACGTGTCTACGGCGTAGCAAATCGGATGCAGGGTTGTGAGCGCGCACCCAGCGATTAGTATTCGCCGTCCAGCCGTGTCCTGCATAACCTCAAGAACTTAAGATATTTGGCCGCGATTCAAATTTAATGTATTCATATTTGTGTCATAACTTTCGGTAAAGGGGAAAACAAAAATTACCCCTGCGAAGGAAGGGAGTTATTTGTAAACCGTTGACGTCTCGGCATTTTTATACAAAGTACGGCCACCCTTGTTCCATTTTGAAATTGTTTAGGTGGTATTGTATGCGATTTTGTTTTACAGTTTAGATGAGAAATACTATCGCGATTCGTGAGACGAGATTGTGGTACTCGTAGTACATCCATCATATGCGTTGCAATAAAACTTGTAAGACACTGACAAATGTAATATGGAGTAGAGAGTCGACAAACATAAAACTTGGTCTTTGAAACATTGTATTATTTTACAATAACTTGGAGCACTTGAGCTATTCAAAACTCGGTATAAAGCAATATCTGGTACAAATATGTCACGTACAATGTGTTGTATTTGTTCAAATCATTTATTATGACGAAGACTTACGAATGGAATTTGTTGCTTCCGCGGTCCCATAGCGCAATAATCCTGTGTTCTACGAAATAAGTTATAGGGTAAGGTGTGTCGACAGTTTCTCAGTCGTGTGCATTTTCAATTACCACAGACACAAGAATTAGATGTATTATTTATACACCGATATTTGACACTACAAAAATGTATGTGTTAATCACTTTACGTAATTGTCAAGATTCAATTATTATTTTAAAAGGTATGTTGCATGTAAAATAACTCCGAGAGCATAAAAAATACCGTCGTAAGCGCAGAGCCTCATCCATGGGAGCGGACAATTACATTTTATTGGGGGTTGAAAGTGGGAACTTCCCTTGCAGCACAATACTTGGGATAAATGTTTTATGGATTATGTATCTATTTCTGAAATTTAAGGAGATGAAAATTATTTTTTTTTAGGAGAAAGTATTTCTGTCAATATTTTAAACTTTAATTTCTTTATCTAGGTGTTATGAGTTAATAAGTACCAAGTTGAAATCAGGATGAATCCTAGTGCGCTTAGAAAAACGGTCGAAACAAATGGAGACAAATAAACATGTATTACTTAATCATTGAAACAAAAGGGGAACATAAAAACCAGATTTCAACCCTTCTTACCAGCTTCTACAAAAAAATATTAAGCATGATCACCACAAATACACTTGAAATGTTCCTACAAACAAAAAAATATATAAGTATTATAAGTTATGTCAAAAAACTACCACCCATAAGCAAAACAAATAGTTCAATTTTACAATAACTGGACCATTAAACGAGTGTGACTAAACTGCTAATTTTTCACTAAACTTTCATGTCACAAAAGCATACGTCAAACACATAACCCGATGGCGTTCATTAAAAAAATATGTTCCACAAACAGTTTTTACAATGTAGAACATGGTTTTTAACAGTAGAAATTAAAAATAATCGCCGGCCCGGCACGGAAGCAGAGATATGAAAAATAATAGCCATGTCTACCTGAGCAGCGGATATGCGGGTCCGATTAAAGGTACGGCTTAAACCTAAATGCCCACACTTTTGTTATTTTTTGGGAATGATGGTTCTTTTTTCTCTTTTTTTTTAAGTCATCATCGGTATAATTTTTTATCAGGCTGAAGTCGCTTTGTGGGTTTTGAGAGACTTTCGTAAAGCAGCCTAAAAGCTGATCTGAAAATTGGTGATTGATCATTTGTTTTCGATTGACACCCACGCATCGGAGAGCAAGTAAATGTCGGTCCTGCGCTTGATCTCTCTCCAGTCGTGTCGGATTACCGTCCCATCGGACTATGAGGGTGAGAGAATAGAGAGTGCATCTGTGTTCGTGCAAATGCTTACACCCTTAGATGGAACAGCCACCGTAACGGACAAGCGGTCTGCACGCCCTTACTATTATTTTTTAGTAGATTCTTTATTTTTGTTAAATAATATTTCTTATGGAGCAACTTAATAGTACGTGAGGCCAGCACATTAAACTACCTCAATCTGTAAATTTTCTTTAATAGATTTTCAACCTTGTCATAATTACAGAAGATTAATATTCGATCGTTAAAATTTGTCAGCTTCTGGTAGGTTGACCTGCTGGTGTCTGTAAATTTTGAACTGGTAAGAAGAGAATATTTGTTTCGTACCGTGAATAAAATTGCATTAATTAATAACAATAGTAAGATGATATTGCTCTTCACAATATTACCGTTAACTATTCACATTTGCAAAATATCAAACTCCGTACGGCCTAAGCTGAATGTATTCTGGGGTGCATAATTAAATCAGGTAAACAACAGACTATTTCATAATTAATACGAGATTAAGATGTTATTATGCATTAGTTAGTAAGGTGTTAAATAACATCATGCTTTTACTTTTAAAAGGGGTAGGCAGAGATTAATGATGATTCTTACTTTCATTTAAAGAGCAATGTTAAAGTTCTCTTCATAAGCGATGAGCCTATTTGCTATTGCCACAAATCCGGGTTTTGGATCTAAACAAATCCTTACCTTAGTTTGGTCATTACAACATTAGTTAATCCAAATAAATGCGATCAAAGTTAGTTAGATGAAAATATTTTTCTCTATTTCAGATATTTTCATTTTAAGGTTACCTATATTTAAATCTGTACATACATATTTATCAATGTATTATAAAGCTAAAGAGTTTGTTTGTTTAGTCGAACGCGTTAGTATTAGGAATTAATAGGTAGAATCTTTCAGTGTTAGACAGTACATTTATAGAAATAGGTTGTATAATTTTTATCCCGGTGCGCGAATTAGTTTGCATGGGAGGCAGGTGAAGCCGCCGTTGGAAGCTAGATTGGGGAGAAACTGAAGGGTTAAATTATAGTTATGATGGTATCTTACATATATTTTTACATAATATTAAAAGTCAGTATTAATATGCGGAACATTTACGGTGGTGTGTCAAAGAGATTAGAAGGGGTTGACTGTTTTACATACCTAATAGTGGTAATAACATGTATCGTTAAAAAAATTACACCCTAGTTAAGAAGTCGTGGCATTTAATTAAATTGTAATATTTACGTCAGAAATTTAGTTCCTATGTCTTTATTTCTTGGAAATCGATGGGGAATAGTGTATTTCATATAGATTTAGTTAACTATAAAAAGTTTTTCAGCAGGCTTAGCATGGTGATTCTACATCTATTCTATCAACAAAAGACAAAGCTCTTTCTATTGCTGTCGAGATGTCTTCTGCCCGAGCATGGCGCGACCTGTCAATTCGCATATAATCACTTCTAGACTTTGTCGATCGAAGAAAAGAAAAAAATCTTCAAAAAATTACAAAAGAAATCTTACGTCAATCTGTCACTTTTCTGTCATTATATACATATATTCTCTGATAGACAAAACTTGTTTCTACGGTTGTCATGCTAAGCCTGCAGGCCTAGAAGAAATTGAAAGTATTTTCCATACAGTATCTATAACTTCTTAAATTACATAGTGAACCTCAACGTAATAAATACACCCAGTGTTGCAACCACAAAATATCGACGGAAATTCTAAACAAAAATAGAAGAAAAAAAAATCCAGCGTCAAGTCGTATAACATCAGTAAAAGGCTCCTTTTGTCTGGTGGCGTGATTAATTGTAAGGTTCACACAGTGACAGCCGCGACGGTGCATTGCGTGACAGCCTGGCAGTGTCGCTCACATACACTCAATGATTAGATAGGCCATAGAAAATGTATAGAAGAACTTGGCTAAGCCTATAATATTCCTGGACATATTTCATTACTTATTATCAGCCTTTTTATCGCACCACTGCTAGGCAGAGGCCTCCTCTCTTTAGGAGAAGTAACGAGTGTTAAACAACACGCTTGCTCAATACGGGGTGTTGACATAATTAGCTGCAATCGGAGGATCGCAATAAAAATGTGTCATATTTATTTGTATATGATCATTATTTATTTTTGATTAATAAATACATTAAAAGATGTAACTCTATTTGCTCCGTAAGTTTAAAAAATACATTTATATTAAATTATCTTGGCGATAATTTAGTAAAAAAAAATAATTAACGACAAAAACCAAGGATCACGATAATATTTCATTTCAAAAACAGATTTCGTAATACAGATACGGAAAGTAAAGTACACGTTTTTCAATATTATTTGCTTCTTATCGCGGAGCACCTATCTGAAAGTTGTTGTGAACTTAATATATTCCCCCGATACTTTCTCCGTTAAGCATCTCCAAACTTTATATCGCTATACTTTGCAACATATTTTTGGTCTCTTACAATTTAATAAACATAATTTATTTTCTTAAAAACATTAGAGAACTCGAAGTGTTTTATCTCGTGCTGTCATTCGGGACAGGTGCTCAAACTTGGGGCATACCTACATAATATGTTGATTAATTAAAAATAATTAAGGGTTATTCAAATTTAAATACAACAATAGAAGTCTTTTGAATTGTATAGCAAAGAACCTGTTTAATTAACATTATTAATACCTATGAATAATTTCTAAAATTAAAAAAGAACTATTGTTTGGGAGTCCTAAACTTCAGCTTTATTAAAATCAAAACTTATCCCCTTATTCAATCCTTCTAACACACAAACTTAAACCAACCAACTAAAATGAAGTAAACACTAAAACAATTAAACTAAGCCACACACAACACGAATGGAAGTTGAAGTTGAACGTTAAAATGAGAGCATTCGTTAACATTTAAATCAAATGGCTGGTTTGGAAGTGATACTAAATTAAGACGGCAAACGGGACTTTCCTAAACGTCGAGCGCACCAGTTGGCCACACTTAGTTTGAAACGTAAAGATGCACAATTTGCTGCAGTCATCGTCAGTTAAACTTAACTGAAGTTTCTTGATACTATGGGGAGCTAGTACGAACTATGTTGTATCAACAAAGTTAGTGATGCCGTTAAACATGGGTTTATAGTTTATTTTCAATATAAATTCTATATTGGTAATAATTTTGACGAGGTAGTGTCACCTCAAATGCTCGCAAATACGATGTAATCATGTAATTGTTTTATTTTAGTTCTAAAGCAAAAAACATATTTCTTGCAAAATTAATATCAGAATAATACCTTTAGTGCCGTGGATAGCTACGTTATATTTACTTGAATATATAAAAAAAACATTATTTAATATATTTATTTCACTTCTTTTGTAAATAATTACTTGATAAGGCTAAAATACCATCCCTCACAAATCACACAACCTTATAAAACAATAATAAGGCAGACATCCCTGGGGTTGTCAGTGACCTTTGTGAGCACCAGCAAAACGGTCTGTGTGCCGTCCAGTTAAATACGTAAGAGGATGCTACCCCTAATTGGATCACAATCGGCAGTGACGTACGGCATGCTCCGATGCCGGTCTATGCCGTTCCATGGGGACCGGTAAGAATCGACGTCTCCGCCGGGCCCCGATGTCATGCTCCAGTAGTTTTGAGAGAGCACCCTAATCAGTTCTGAAAACTTCATCGAACGGTAAGCGTGCGTGAATACATTCTGATTTGTGTTGAGACACAATGTATGTTAAGGTAAGGCTTTTATTACAAGAACAATCATTTTTTGTCTAATTGATCGTCGTAATTATTGCAGCCTTTACAATTGACGGCATAAAAATAACCAGTGAGCCATGACATTTCGATTATTACGAAATGTATTCGACCAAAATTAATCGAATAAAACCGCATTAAAAAGCAGCCACACCAACAGTAATTAAGATAGCAAACAAATCTTAAGCCAGTTGATCGACGCGACTTCAAATCTAAAATAACAACAATTAAACAAAGGCGAACAAAGTTAAATCGGAATGATTGCGCGACGATTGCGCCGCCGATCGAACAAAACAGATAAAACTCTCATCAAATACAATCAGTGGTTGCCTGGACAGAGCTTAAAACTAGGCCTCTGTATCCCGCCATTTCCTCGGGGCGAATTTCATTACCACTAGCTTGTCCGGTAATCCCAAGCGGACAAGTGCCTTAATCTACCCGCTTTCGGTTCGATTCCGACTCTTAAACGCGCCACTTGCTTCATTTTTACGTATAATCCATTTTTAATTGCCTTCTCACTGTACCATTATTAAATTTTCAAAGAGAAATTAATTACGGAGATAAGTTTTGAAGGCCGTCAATGCGACAATAGATTGTATCGGTGTTAATTTAGTAAAGAAAGCCGAGTTTAGAGTACGCTGTTGTCATTGATTGACGTAATTCTAGGATTAAGATTTTATATTAGCAAAATGATCCGACATTGTTTGAGAGATATAAATCTTTGTTTGATGTTAAATTGTTTTAAAACGAAGCTAATATAACCGATCATTTAAGAGCCCGTAATTTATAATTGATGGGTACACTGACGATAATCCAAACTAATTAATCATGTACATTTACAGTGTCACGGATAAGCTACTGTTTAACTAATTTGCATTCATAACACGCTTAAGAAATGTAATTATGCTAACGAACTTATCTTTGATTTCTGATTTCTCACGAATACTTCTTAATGACAAACCGATAGCTGTTAAATGTTCAAATAGAACATTTGGAAGGCAAACACAGTTATAATAAAACGTGTCGCGAGATCGGCGCGCATCTCTGTCTGTCCGCGCAAATGGGCGCGGATAAATCGAAGACTGCAGTTACGATTAGTCGATGATTAATGCTCGCACTGCGACGCCATCTGCTGAATTAATTGCTTCATTTCCTCTCGACGGCACCAAATGGAATTTTGTATTTCGATTCGTAAAACGTTCGACGTTTTTGTCCGGCCCGGTACACTTGTTCAGGTGTGTTATGGACTCTGTGATTTATTATTACTTCACGCCCAAACGAGAGATTTTTGACACGTTTTATTTTCAGTTATATGAAATGTGTGCTACATATGAGTTTTTGGGAACACCGGTTACTTTTTTGCTTTAAAGTACGCACGGTACAGCATAGCATACTGCAGAACTTAGCAGAACGCGCAGAACTTAGCGTCTTAAGAACGAGTTGTAGACCTTTGTGCGATTCGAAAGTTTCCACAAAAGGGGGCCCCGCATGATTTGTGAATGCGTGTAATTTTTCAAACGTCATATTTTTTGCAACAGTTCCACCGACCTACGGAGTAAACTTTGCTATTGTAGAGGAACGACTTTTTGGAATGTTTTCGTCTTTCCTTAGCGCTTTGTTATGGAAAGTTGGATAGTGTTGGTCGCGGGAGCACCGGTGGCATCCGCTCTCGCTTAATAAATTTCTATGTTCAATAAGTATTTGGGATGTGAGTTCTGCTATGACAATGTTACTTGATGTCAAATGGGTCTGGCGAGTGTCGAGCTGTGACTGCAAATATTGGATTTTTAGTTCTGAGATCTGTTGAACTAAACGACGATCGTATGAGTGAGTAATGGACAGGTGAAATTGCTCGCAGCCTTCTGTTGGGTGATCCTTTGTCGGATTGGTTTGCGCGTACGTGGAGCCGTGAGCCGTGGAGCGTGGAGCCGTGAGGCTGTCATGTGAGCCCGCGGCTATCTGTTGATAGCTGTCAGCGCATCTCGCTCAGATTGACGGCCTTTTCAGACCAGGCTAAATAGAATTTTACAACGCCGTATTGTTGTAGTGTCAGATATCGCTCTTTGGTAAAAACTGAAGTTCCGTTACATGCGTCTATTGTATTGTTCGCCGTGCAAGATATAAAACTAAGTGGTGAATAGTTCTGAACTACACATGCATATAGACTATGAAACAAAGCAGGTATTTTATTATTTCTAACAATGAAAAAAACTGATCTAAAATCGGTATATACCTAAAATTGGTTTTACACTTGCAATAGCTAACTTATGTAACTAATTTAGTTACAGTATTTTGGTTCATGTTAGCACACAGCGCAGTTACACGAGGAACAAGAGAACACAAGGCACAAATCCTCCGGTTTCACCAAAGTGCGTCTAGTTCAAACAAATGAAGTAGTTTCCGTGGAAACTCGTCAATTCCCAGACAAAGACGCTCTTCGTTTGACATCATTAATATCCAAGGAACACGAATGGCTCCGGGTGAAAGGAGTGCTTTCACGGCTCGCGACGATGCACTCATATTTTCGGATTTCATACCCTCCCGAGCGCACTATATTACACATAGCAAATCCAAATGTCATCATAACGTAACCCTGCCGGTGTTCCCTGTAGATTGTATTAAACAAAGGGGAATTAAATAGCAGACAGTGCGGCGTACCGAGCCGCGACCAACGCGGGCACGAACCACTTTATTCCACCTTCTGTACCGACTGCGCCCGCCGTACTTACGTCACGCATTACAATTTTTATTTTTTCAAATAAGCCAACGTGAGTGCCAGTAATTTTGTTTGTATTTTAAAAATTGCTGCGTATTTTTGTGGCACAGTTTTTGTTGCAGCTCTTGTTGCCATCTAGTGTCAGAGAAGCGAATATTCGAGCGGCATTATCTTCCTGACAGCCCCGCTCTCTTTATTATTCTCATGCGCCGTGATAAACTGTCGCGTACCTTTATTATTCACGAGTCAAAAGTAAAATCGATACAACTACCTACCTAATTGTACATTGTAGCACCCGAAATGTAAATTTCAATTAATTTCATTAATTCGTCATTGTATTACAAAACAAACTGATTAAGTACATAAACATTAGGCGTTTTCGATTACAATTTCACCGTCGAAATGGCAGCTACTTAATTAACATAATCCCGTTGCGAAAATAAGCAAAGTTAATTTTAGTTAAAACATGGAACATTTAACGTTTTAAATTCAACGTATTCGTATTCACAGGCGCGCACTGATCATTTCGAATTCGCTATGTAGGTGATCGTTTTTCAAAAAGCGATTTCACCTCCAACTACATTCATTTACACATAATAATTGTGTTCGGTCGCGGCTGCCGACTCATTATCATATAAATGAGAGAGAAAAAGCAACGGTCGACCATTAATCAAGAGAATGGAGCAACAACACTGGCTAATACACTTATCAAGTTTAATTCAATAATCCGGCGGCGCGAGCGCCTGCCCTCGACACTCCACTTTCGTAACGTGAAAAATAAGAGGCAAATGGAACGCACGACCGCACACACTAATACCAATTCATTGCACCACTATCATGTTATTCAAAATCTTTACATTACTTTAATGATACATAAAAAACCATTGCATTTTACCTAATCAAAGAGCTTTTAACTTTTATTTCATATAAAAAATACATACCAATAAAAAATGCAATAAAATGAATACAAAAAAAATACGAATTAAATAATTCATAACTCAAAACTAGAGCATTGTAACGGACGTAATAAATATCGGACACACAAACACCTGTACGATTAAAAACATATAGATATAATATAAAACAAAAATACACCGATAAACCGCCAATGCAGCGGCTAAATTAGATTTGGTGTTTTATTTGCGAACGTGCTCGTGAATTTATGTTTTTTTTTTTTAAATATAATATTTACTTGTGTGAACAGTTTTAAGGCGAGTTAATAAATGATTAGTGCTGTGTTACAATTTTCAAATTAACTACCGTTTGACTGCAAAAAAAGAAAATGATTTAATTTTTATATTATACTTAATATTTTTTTTAAGGAAAAATAATTAAATAATCTAACAAGTCATCCATGGATACCCATGGGTATCATAAATAATATTCATATTAAAATATATTCTTCTGTAGTTTTCCGACTTATTTAATAAAAATTAACAATTCCATAATATGCATGAAACAAACAAAAATATTCAAGTGTTAACGCTATATTTCCGCAATAAAACCCGTAAGCCATTAATGTTAACTTTTTGTTTTGCGAACAGGTAAAATTGTTATTGCTTGCAAGTTGCCTAAACTTGCAAAATTATTACAAGGACATAAATAAAACGTGTAGAGGCGTAGCTCCGTAGCAGGCGCTACGACGGCCCTCGCGGACGTAGCACTTGCTACGGCGTGAACCGAAAATTTGGAGCATCTAAACTGTTAAACTCCTTAAAACTATTATCATAATTCTGAGCTAACATTCTGTCATGGAGCTGGTCTTAGCTCTGTTTTCAGCAATTCCCTGCATCCTTTACACTACAAATATTCATTTAAACTATGGACTGGACTCTAGGTTTTTTGAATAAGCAATTATTCTATTCGTATTGTTATTTAATTTTGAAGTGTGTAAAGTAAATATCTGTGTTTATACTGGCAGTAAGCTTAACGGCGCGTTTTATCGTAGCAAGTTCCGATTTATTATTTCGTATCGGCTCAAATGTGTTTGATACATTTCAGCGCTGAATGCCTACTGCAGTTGGTTGTATGTATTTCACGATAGATATTTCATAAGTGCATTTCAAAACGTCCAAAGACTGAATACTTTTAGAAGAAATCAAAAGGTTAACTGCCATAATAAAATTTGCAGCAACAATCCTATTACCAAGAATTAATTCTTGTAACAAACCTCAGATAATTAGACGTGAAATTATTATTATTTTAATAAGATCGCTTTGTCAAAATTTCGAAATCAGCTCCGCTCTAGTTGGAAGGCCGACGCTAAGGTTTTGCGAGGCAATTTCATGCCTTCATGAACTCATGCACCAATGGCCTACCCACTGGAGAAATTTCACTAACACGAAGTTATGATTAATTGCGGCAATAACACCAAGGCTGGTACGTTGTCCTGACCATTCTTGGGGATGAAGCACACGGGGATCGGTTCTTACGAAACTATCATTCATCTTTATTAATTTAATGTTTATGTCTTATGTAGCTTAAAGGTTTATATCAAAAATCATCTCAGTGTTATCAACAGATACAGATATGCCTACTTGGTATTTGGTATCAGACATTTTGTATTCTAAGATAGACTTAAAAACTGAAAAATCTGATATATTAATCTATATTATAAACAATGTTTCCATAATGAAAAAAAAATGTTACATAATTCTCATTTAATAAGGCCGCAATAACATACTTTACTACTAACTAAAATTCTTAATATAAATGCTAAACAACAATATTTAGTTATATGAACAGTTAATTTTATGCCATACGACCTTTGAAACAAGTATTTTGAATGACACGAGTGTCAAGCCCTCCCTAATAACTTTAACATGTGACCGTACTTCATCCGAGATTACTATGAAGTTGAAACAATGAAGCCTCCACGCTACGACCTATAATAGTTGATTGGCTAACGGTTATGTAGTAACGAGTTTTTAATTAAACTCCACGAGATTTCATTACTTAGAGCCGGGCCACGTGTTGCTCGCAGACGCAACGTTGCAGCGCAAAAGTCTAAGCTTAGATTTTTCTCGAAACAATACCTATACGGCTCCGTGCTGGATATTCCTTACAACAGTTCTGACTTTCATAGCGGAGACAAAGGAACTTCCTACGTCCCAACAAAAACTCATCCACGCCAGATGATGTGTCTATGGCGAGAAATTGCAAAAAAAAAAAAGAAAAAAGTAACTTCTACGTGTGTACGTATGTATGCGTATTTAAAACGAGCCGTATTTTTCCTCCTTCTCGCTGAAGAAAGTGTAGCGGATGCGAGAGGATAGACAAAAGAGGCTCTCTATACTTTGTTGGTATCTGAGTGGAAGCGAATGTACATGAGTCGTGTCGCCCCGCGGCCCGCTTAACTACTCGTACAAACACAAAAGTCCTTACATAAATCTTGTCCTCGAGAAGTGGCGCCGACTCACCTCTCCTACAGAGGTAACTACGCACTTCCACCCTCCGATGAATTCGATAACACAACAAATTAGAATTTCTCCTCGCGCCCGCCCGAGTAATGATAAAAAAACTCGAATTTACAGCCCTTAGCGCTTAAGTACGCTTTACAGAGTTACACCTGAGTGGCTTCTTTATTTGGTCGACACGTTTACATACTGTTCATGAGCATATAAAACTGCTTTGAAGAAACATGCGCACGTTTTTATAGTGAAATGAGTTTTTTTAGGTACCTACCTCCTCACTTCAATAACTTTATGCGCTCACAAATTATGTTACGTGCCGTGATAAACTCATCTTAGTTTATCACATTCAATTATTTTCCTAACGAAAAGTTATATTTGAATTTCTGCACTCAAGTGGCATTAATTGTGATTTCTAGAGCATCTGCATGTCACAACCTGATAACTAAACACAATATGTGCTGTTTGGATTCCTATTCGAGATCGCGTTCTCCACGCAAATTACCACCTTACGCGTAACACATAAAGTTTATTATCTATTGCGATTAACAGTAATGGCAGCGTAATCTAACACATACCTACATAGATGTTCATAGGGAAACTTTTATGATGGCAAAACCACCTTTACTTAAGGCTTTTGGATTTAATTAACAATTTGCTGGAAGTCTTTGTCATGTGAACCACAAGAGATAGTATATTTAGATTTTTATGTACTTAAGAGTTATTAATTTGGTTTTATATCATAATGGAATTTAAGTCAGATTTTGAAGTGTTAGACAGATAACGCTCGAGTTAAAATGCTGATGGTTATTTAAGTGACAGTCTGATAGCCTATTATTATTTATGAGATGAAAACGTCTCGCAGACGAATTAAGATTTTTGGATGCCCCAAGCGAGAAAAGGGTTGTGTTTGAAAAAATATTAAATAATTAAGTCAACGACTGTACAGTAAATATTAATTTTAAAAAAATGTTAGACGCTGATCTAAAAATATTCCATAGGATCTATTATAAGAATTGAGTTCATTATAACCGTAAATAATTATAACATCTTCTCAATATACATAAAATGCAAGGTGTTAACCCAATTTTCAGGTAACCACATGTCCATTAGAGCAATTCTAAAGAATTATAAGTCATTAAACTTTATTGATAACTGACATTATCGAAGTAAATGACTGCCCTTCAAGTGATTGCAGTTCTATAGCTGTATTTATATCAACGATGGCTTATAAGCATTTATATATTTTTTTCAGTGTTTTTTAACAAATATAGATTGTACAGTGATTAAGTCTCTTCCTAAAATACTGTTTTTTTTTTTAATTATAACCTTTATTTTTAGGTAATTTCGATGTCGACATTTAAAAAAAAATAAGCTATCCGTTTTCCAACCTTCGATTTTGATACGAAAACTCTTTTAGTAATAATTCGAATACAGTACAGGTACATACGCGTGACACTGTTACATCATCTTAACGCACACATACGCACATCTCGGTTCACAAGACTAAAGGTGTCCGGGCTTACTCGCAAAATGGATGTGTACACATTGCGTTTAATTTTCATCAATTAATTATCATTAAGCGGCATTGCCGTATAAAATACGGCAAGTAAACAATTGTGCGATGCTTTGAAACAAACTGCTGTACGCTGAAAGGAATTTGCGTAAATTCTCTACAGGTACATTTAAAAATTTTGTTAACGTTGTACGTTATTTCGTTGTACGTGTGTGGGTAATTCTTTTTGTAGTGTGAAACGTAATGTTATTTCTGTGACTTTATTGTCGCTTTACTGTACTGTTGTAAAAAGTATCGTTGTGTGCATACTTTTCATGGGAAAGTAAAAAAAGGCAGCAGAATGAGTATTATATTACTACTAGAACTCATCACCACCCGAGCTTTTTCCCAACTATGTTGGGGTCGGCTTCCAGTCTAACCAGATTCAGAAGAGTACCAGTGTTTTACAAGGAGCGACTGCCTATCTGACCACCTCAACCCAGTTACTCGGGTAACCCAATACCCTTGGTTAGGCTGGCGTCAGAGTTACTGGTTTCTGACTACCCGTAACGACCGCCAAAGATGTTCAATGACAGCTGGGAACTAGTTTAACGTGCCATCCGAAACACAGGACTACTAGAACTAAATCTATATAATTATTATATCTATATTGAAATTCCTGAAGTTTGACGAAGGACTTATTCAAAATATTCCTTCGTCTAATTTGGACGGTGTGTAATATTCAAGCGTTGATGAAAAATTGTTGTCCAGGGCGGCGTTGATTAGTCGTCCAGAGTACTCCGGAGATTGTGCGCGTTTGCCGCGGCCGTGCATCAAATATTCTACAAGTTTATTCGTACTAAACGCTTTCACTGAAAATGAGACTATAAAGTTTCCGGGCGACGCAAAATGATTCTATTACGAATATGAAATGTTATTACCTCGGACGAATTATAAGCAGAAGCAGGTCCTCACAAATGAAATTGCTTCCCTCCTTTGGAATCCATTTTAAGGATGAATGATATAATTCTTACGAGTAAAGACTTTGTCAAGTCAAATGCGTTTATTACAATCGCTTTCGACAATGGTGACAGCATTTCCGAATTATGTTGTTGAAATTTCCACTCAGAAAAATAAAATGACGACGTCAGATAATTTGATTGAATCATTAATATCTTAATTAACTGTTTTCGTTACAGATTATCAGATAATAAAATATAAGCGTCGATAAAAGCTCAATTCAAATTGAAAGGGCTCATTGGATTTTTAGAAAATTGGATTTTATGTGGAGGGGTGGCAATAACGCGCTTACTCGTATATTTTAAAATAAATTGCTTATTATAATACCTACGGCTTATCGCATTTTAGCTATCGTAAACTGTTGTGAAGGCAATTTAACCAACATTGAATAGTTTGGGATACAGTAAGGCGGATATGGCGTTACAGGGCTTTTGTTATATTTGTTATAACGATATTGAAGGCAGTCATTATGATAACGGTATTATTATTAAGTTTACGTGATTCGATCCCAAAACAATTGTATTTATTCTAGTGTTGCTATGTAACTTTTCGACATGTGAATTGGGGTGTGTTTTTGATCGAATAAATTATATCGTGGAGCTTACTGATAGATGTTATCAAGAGAATATATAGTATTAACATGTAGCCGTAGTTGCGTAAATGTAGGCATCAATTTCTTCGCCTCAACACAATGAAATAGTTGTGTTTTCCGTAACACTTCAGTATTTTTGCCTCACACTATGTTCTGAATTGGAAAATACTTTATTTGTTACAGCATATTTTTATGGTTTGGCAGTGATCGTTCAATATTTTTATAGGCTGCGAATGCAAACGACCAGATGGAGCGAAATTCTATCCAAAAAATGACAAAAACGGAGTTAGATTCACTGCTCCCTCGATTTAACTTATTTCTATCGAACAATAGTAAAATAAGGTTTATGTTTTTCAAGGGTGTCATAACGATGTCGGTTTTTAAGAGCACATACATGGCATGGATATGGCATTTAAATATTACTTATAAAATGTTAAATAACTGACTGGTCTATCCTTCTTTCTTAGCTACACTATTAACTTCAGAATGGGGAAACTATATTTTTATTATTATTAAAATCAAAAGGAGACAGTAAAAAAAAAATAGAAATTGAAATATTTTTTGGAATCCGTTGAGAAACAAGTAATACATATTTTTTTAACTTTCAAACTGTCAAATAAGTGAAAAGGATTAAATGTCGCAGATTATGACATCATCGCTATTAATATGCGCATGTGAAACAAAGATAGTGACGTATACTCCACTATAGCCCCACTCTTCATCATACAAAAATTAAAAATGATAATTGCTGCTCCAATAATTTATCAACCAATTCGATTGCTATTTTCAGAAAATCATTCCTTATGCGTAATTTTATTCATTTCATATGAAATATACGCAACAACTATATTCCTACTCAATACTCAATTATTAATTGCATTCCATATGTTACATAGATGGTCAAACAAGTTAACAATGTGGACCCTGTCGGGCACGCAAAAATTGCGAGAGAGGAAGGGGGGCTGATCACCCCTCCCGCTGAGGGTGCAGGTAGAGGGAGTGTCAGACTCTTACTGACTAAAAGCCACTATGTTCCTTCTGGAGGTGTATACCAGGGCAACGGTAGCTCTTACGAACAACCCGCAGCCCAGGCAGACCTTGGCCCTCCTTCCTTCTTCTGACTGACTATACCTTCTCTTCCAACATAGTTAAATGAAGGTTCTTTCTCCAACGTGCAGATGAATCTTACCTGAAACAAGGAACAAAACAGGCAATTAAAATGGCACGTCAGGTACGAATAAATACGAAATATTTATTACGACAGTTATCCGTTACAGGGTGGGCAGGCTTCCAAACGGATTCAAACCTAAGACCGTTGGCATGACTTGAGACCAGATGTTATACCACATTGGCTTTAACGACTTTAACTATTTATGCGTATTCTAGTGAAGTAAAGTTACAGCTTGTTTGTTTGTCTATTTGTGTATGTTATGCTCTGAAACTGCTGTAATGTGAACAGAAAATAGGCCAATTAATTTTATTTTGAAGAATTTCTGCTAGGATTTTAATAGGGAGTAAGAATTAATGTGAGATAGAAAGCACTTATACAAATCAAAAAAATGTAGTAGTATTTGTAAATGATTTAAAAATTGTAACGATCGGAAATAAAAAAAATATCACAAAGTTTTTAATTCAATGAATACCTGCTACACATTATAGATATAATTATTAGTATAAATATTAAATGAAGATTTAGTTTATATGAAAGCGCTAATCTTAGAAACTACTAGAACAATTTGAAAAATTCTTTCAATGTTAGATAGTCCATTTATTGAGGAAGGTTTTTGCCATTTTTTAGCTGGTCCGTTCAGGACTTGTTCCCACGAGACGTGAGCGAAATCGCGAAAACTGGTATTAACATACAGAAATACACAAACAAACAGATATATGTACACATGGAACTTAGCCTGAAATCACTTGAGTGGAACTTCTAAATATATTTCAAAGGAAACAGTTACAAGTCTGCACCTACTTAACCCATTAACTTGCTTAGGATATGTTTTTAGTGGTCTCGCTTCACTTAATGCGATAAATGTATATTCTTGTTTTAATAGCGGATTTTTGTAGGTAGTTAACATTTATTAAAAAATAAGGGGTTCTGAATTATATTGTTTTAGCCCTTTACATAAAATTTTCAACACAACACATTTATAAAACTCTTTACATAGATTACTTAAAAAAAATTTTTTTTGGTGTTGCCTGAGTAATTCTTGTAATTAAAATATATCGTGGTTTCAATTGCCCTAAATAATTCAGATCATAACAAGCCCATAGCCTTAGACATGTTTTGCCTGCTTCGAATATACAAATATGCAACCATGCTTAATTATTGACCTAAAAATTCAGAGATAAAAAAACACATTTCACAAAATCGCTAATCGCTCTCGCTCGTAACAAACCCGCACCCTAAGGTCTAGTGCAACGGTGCGTAAGGGCCCGCAACCCGCGTGTCTCTGGCAGCCCATGAAAACAAATCGTTCATAATAAAGCATTACGGCCTGTCTTCAGCGCTCTCGATAATTGGGTTGTGTGTTTGTACGTTTATTTTGTAGTCGTGTTGTAGTTTTGAGTTTAGATATTATAGAAGGTAAAGTATGGAGATTATGTGCTAGGAGAAATTGATGTTTTTGTGTTATATCTATATAAATTACGTTGCGTAAACATAAAGATGCTTAGTCATTGAAGGGCAAGGTAAGAAAGATCCTAAATGTATACTGTCCTAGATTTTTTTTATCAATACGTGGTCGAATTGAGAACCTCCTTCTTTTTGGGAAGTCGGTTTGAAACTAGGTTTTACGCGGGTTCCTCCCACGTAAATTGGATATAATCTGTATCTAATCTTCTTTTCAGAGAGACCTCAGCGCATGCACTAGTGCAATGCACCCACACATGCGCCCATTTCATTCATGAGAAACTCTTTAATATAGTTGTGCGGAGTAAAATCATTTTAATCACGAGCCAAGATACTCCTGCGCCGAAGGATCTGTACAAGGTACCTAATCTAAAACAGTTGCATCATGAAAGTCATCAAAACAAATCTAAGTCCATTTATTTCGGTCTATTTTATCATTGTCCCTGACAGGTTGTGATAAATAATTACCATCCATTGCCTACGCACTTACACGCCACTTTGTAATTGTCGGTCATATCTGCAATTATCTGTATCGCTTTATTTCAATTATGTCCTCAGAGATTTACAACGATCATTACTCAGCGAATTATGCAACTTGAAACAAACGAATGAATGTTTCAAATATTCCAATGAAATTATAAGTGCTGTCGGATTATATTACTTTTCTATTAAGACGAAGTCAGCGAGAACGAACCACTACGAAATACAAAAATGTAAAATTAAATTGTGTAGTGTAAGCAAAATAAATTTTGTGCTATCACATCGTCTGAATTCCACAATCACTCATGAAATACGTCTACCTAACGTCTTTCTAATTGCAGAACACATTTCAGAAGTGCTGAAAATTACGTTTTTGCAAATCTGTATCATTAGTGTAACACTGAGTGAAATTGACTTAATATCTCATGAAAATATCTGAGTAATTGCTCTATGTAATAATCCAGTGGCCGCAACATCTTGACAAATTAGATTTTTAGCGGGTATTGCTGGCTAAGACCAAATTACAGCTGACTTTGAGTCGAGTGCAGGCTTTTAAACGTGAATTAGAGGCTACGTCGCTCAAACCTTAATGGCGTATTGTGACTGAGTGAATGTCACGAAAATTATGGCCGTATCGAGATTTTTAACCGTACTAGGTACCCGGCAGGAAAGATGAAGTATAATATATTTGATAGATTGATAATAATAGATTGGTTCGTGCATAATTTGCCGTGGCTAGCAATATTTACTCATGACATAACTGCACACTGACAATGAAAGCTATACAATACCAAATACATGAATACGACTCACCGAGGTCGAAGTTAGGGGCGAGCTATAACAACAACATACAAAATGGATGTTCCATCATACCTTCGCGTCCGTATTAAATATTAAACCAAACCAAACCGAGTTAAAGCGATCATAACAATTGCGCTCACAAACTTTTTGTTTGTTTTTCAAAATCCGCTTAACAAAACATACGTTTTAAATTTTACATGTATGCCTACAATTGTTAGGTTAGAGTCATGATATTATAACATTGTGGGAGCGGCGCGCCGCGGACCAACATAATCGTGCCAGCCCGCCATCTGCCGGAAGTTTTACAATGTTTATGAGTTCCATCGGGAAGCGTACATAAATTCTGACTATTGGACGTGTACAAACGATAAGGATACAATGGTTTGACCATATTAAGCCCTATAATTGTTTACAAGTAGCTGGATATAGCCTAAAACGATATCGTTTCAAGTGTTTGTTTGATTAACAGCCCATAACCCTCTTACCAATATAAAGAACTCGTACAATATAACCTGCCAGTTCAATGACCTCAAATTTAAGTTTTGAACAAACACCCACACAGAATATTTTCATATAGATATAAAAGGATTGCAAATCTCGTTAAACCCGCAAAGTTAAAGTTAGCCAATGACATACAACGTAACAAAGTTAGCGGACATCTACAAAACAGGAAAGAGTCCCAGAATCATTTTAAATTCAGTATTAATCCTCGAAGGCAGTCCCGAGCATCGTTACTTCCATACTTTGTGGGATTTCCGAAAGAAAGCTGCTCCTACGAACTTCTATCCAAGCTCCCGTGTAATCTGACTTATAAAAATAAACTTTTGCATTAACTGATTTCGAATCAGGGGCGAGGAAGTTTCGCAAGGTAGGCCGGCCTATGCCGCCGTCGCTTCCGTACAAGTTGCGGAGTCAATCAGCCAGAAAATAGAAACAAATAAATACACGCTTAGGTAGTTTTGACTTGATAAGCGTAAGTAAACTTGGGCTCAAATTTATGGAAGAGTTCGGCAGATAATGTAAAAGTTGCCAGATAAGACAGGCTTTACTAGGCTTCGGGGCGCTTAGGAAAGCTGAATATTACCGGCTGAGCTCCCACGACTGGGGACAGGTTATCTTATAGCAATATTTACGTTTCCCGCACATACACTAATACTGGTGCAAATTCTTTAGTAGTTCTTAAGTATTTTTCGAGCTAGTACCTTATGTACGTTACATTAACATTTATTTCCATGTGTGCGGTTTTTATGAAACGTGGTATTAACTTCACCTCTTACTTTCCTTGAGAAATAAAAATTCCGTGAACTCGACTTGTCAGTAATACGAATTTAATTGGCCATCGCGCAACGTATCAAAGGAAAATTGTGTTCAGAGGCAACCAATTGGTAGATTTAAGTACGGGTATAAATAATAATTATGAATATTCATAGAAAATTGGAATTCTCACAAGATTTTTTATTGATTTGATCGATTTGGAGTTATATTTAGATTAGCTGTGTCCTGCGGTTTTACCCGCGTCCCGTGGAAACTACCTACTCCCCGTACCCGGACAAAATAGCTTATGTTACTCAGGGTGAATGAAGATGTTCAATGGTGAAAGTAGTTTTTTAATGTACGCAGTAATATTTTTTTTAATTTTTTATTAATTACAAACGTTTTAATTCATTACATACACATACACACACACCCACAAAATAAAAAGTTTACCTCTGTATTATATTAGTGTAGATAAATAAATAATTCAGAAAGAATATTATACATAAACTTCAAGTACCCGCCCTTAGAAACATTGATTGAAAACTGAAAGTTTTAAAAGTTCAAAGAAAACTTTAAAATAAAAGTTGTATAAAAAGTATTCTCTATTTTTCTTTTTTTGTTTAGCCATTACATAATTATTATTTACTTATAAATCTGAAATTTTTGATTTCAATCATCCACAGGGGCTAAGTCCACATAAACTTTTGGATAACTTTACATATTAATTTATGTAAAGCGTGTCAAATGTAATCTATGTATATTCGTTCCTATATTTAGCTAATATAAATGAACATGAATTTAGAATATAATTGGCAGCCATCATAAATTAAATTGCATTCGATTATCATATTATAATTGGTTTCATTAATAATTTAAATCAATACTAAAATGGACGTGATTTTGAATTAACTAATAATTTTAAGTAAGGAGGTAGCTTGGGCCCTGTTTTAGATATTTTTAAATGTCTTTGTATTCTTTACATAACAATACTAGTGCAACAAATTTTTACAGGTGATCTAGTACAGGCTAAGAGATATATTTTCTAGATGATCTGTAAATATACGCTGCACTAGTATTGTTAGACCTTATAGGTATATAGGAGTTATTCTTATTAAAATATCTTTATGAATTAATAAATGATCCCTTAAATACATACTAAAGTGTATTTATAACTTCAGTTGCAAGATCCTTAAGTATCTATGAGCCCGATAAGAAACCAACTCGAAATCACTTGTTTTTGGAGTAAGATTGATTATTCGATGCCTATGCGATTACGGAATTCGATTACAATGCAAAAAAAATCCGATTCAAAGTGGGTCAAATTTTTGTAAACGTTTTACATTCTGAAGCGTTCGTCTTCGCCTCGCATCGACTAAAATAAAATACATCAAAGTTAATCGAAGTCGACTCTCAATTTGAGAGCAACATTCTAATGTCTCGAAATCCTCTGTGAAAGGCTCTCGGCCTTTTCATGCAGAAAGGTCTTGATTTTCGTTTTTTTTTTTTCGTTCCCCTTTCTTTTCGGCGAGCGTCGGCGATACGTGTCGTACTTATACCGAAGCTGGATGTAATTAAGGTGCAAAGATACCCGAAGTCTACCGCGTAGAGGGCTCGAGGGCCCTCAATGGTCGACTGTGTACTCCAAACCGATGAGTGTTACGTAGTCTACCGTTACTCGCTATCCTGCGTTCAAAGATTCAAACCGAATTTAATTGGGATAAAGTTGCGGTTTTTGTTGCCATTGCCTCGTTAATATTTCTCTTTGAAATCTTTCTTGCGTGGATTTCAATCTACGTCTTCCTGCGTATCATTTCCATAAAAATAAAATAAAATGAGTAGGTACTTCAACGATGTCGTATTGAGACGGTGTAGCGTAAGTTGCGCTAACGTATTATATCGAGCACCTAAACGAACTAGCAGATGAAACAGACAGAAACATCGAACCCAATCTTATTACGGTGGCCTAACTTATATTCCACATTACATTAATTTCTCCGGAGACGTCTCGCAAACTAAGCAATAGCAGCTGCCTGGCCGGTCGCATGTTTATTGAGAAATTGCCTAATCTCGAAGAGCTACAAAACAAAACCACATCGGAAATGTTGAACTAAAGTATTTCTTCTCTCTAAGGATGCTAGTGGTGGTACCCTTGTCTGCGCTAACCGATCACACCCTTAAGGCTCCCGAATTACTGTCCGGGCTGATTACCGCGCCGGCCCCCGCGCCCCCCGCGCTCTCCCCCGCAGGACCCGCGCGCCCGCTGCCCCGGGCCCTACGTCAACTATTATTTGTGTTCCCTACTTATAATTTGCGCGCTGGAAAAGTTCCACAAACACCAGTCATTTTATTTAATATAAGAAAACTTCCTCCAAACTTTTGTAGTGCGCTCCGGGATCGCTTGTTATTCTATTAGCCAGCCTGTTAAACCAGATGAGAACCGACAATCGTAACTGCCCGATTATGTCTTTAATCAATTTATGAGAAAAATCCAATATTACACGATTCCGAATAATGTATCTCATTTGAATAACTCGTAAAACCTGTTTAATGAATTGTTACTGAGTTTAAAAAGTAATAAATATTTATGTAGGTGTGTGTGAGCATACAAGGGAGAAAATAAATTTCAATTTATTGCCTCCACTGCTTATTCTCATTAGAGTAAAAGATGAGAAGAGCATTTTATCAGAAGACTTCAAGGAATATTCTTTATATCGTAAAATATCACCGTAAGCCATAAAGGGACACACAAAAAGGCAAAAAGATTTTAATGCTCTTATATTCTTGATTTTCCTTCAAAATGAAAAAAATGTGTTCATTGGCGCGAAACGAAATCATCGTCCCAGATACGTCTTTCAACAACAAAAGCCAGCCGCGTGCGTGTTTAACATACTTTCTTTAAACAGAACGCAATATTTACTGGCTTACATGTCTCTACCTATCGTCTTAAGAGATAAATAATGGAGTTGCAAATGTGTGTTTGGCATACGAGGGTTGAACAACAGGAATGCTGTGGAATATGATAATTTGACGTAAAACATGGAGAAAAAACACATTAGCTGCAAGTCGTAACGTTGTTATGGATAAACAAATACAGTAGCTAGAACTCAAAATTCAATTCGCATAAACCTTTTTTAACTAAATATCCATAAGATGAGAATGTATTTCTATTCCAACTCGAAACATGAAGTAATATGGCTCATAAGTCTATATTTCTCGTGCTAAAATCTAAACTAACCCGAGACAATATCAATAAAATTTTGATACAGTCTTATAAAAGAAGAAACTTAAAGTTTATACTGAAAACTATGATAATATAAATTAATTTATATAATATAAATATTTCTAAATTTTCCATGCAACAAACGGGTTTTTTAGCTCGTATTTGAAAATAGTAACTGGTAGACGATTGAAATATTGCCTGGATATTGAGTACATTATTTACTTTACATTTATTATAAAAAATATAATTATTAAAATAAAATATTTTAAGGGGTCTCCCATATAATATGACATGATTTTTTTGGGAATTTTATAGAAAAAGGTACGGCACCTTTCATGTCAAGCCAATTCGTACTTGGCTTATCTTTATTATAGCAATTAGTTTTTTTGCTAGTTAGTATAGATAAGCGTGATAACAGATGTGATACATCAGCAGCATCTAATGAAGCAACGTTCGAATTAAACTCGCGTTAAAGTTATTATGGGAACACCTATCTTCTTGTAAAATAACTATCGCGGTCGTTATCGTCTATGGTTGAGGAGCGTTTACACTGTTCCAGTACTCGCTCGCATTTTATTTTCATGATACAAAATTAATTAGTTCTTATTGTATTTCCATAAATGTAATTATTTAATAATTTAGCTCTCACAACAAAATGATACATAGGTAACCATATAATACTTTACTTTAATGGGTACTTTAATGTCTGCCGCAAGCATCATATCCAAACACAGGTAACATTATAAACGTGGTACGAGAAAAGAAGGCATCAAGTACGTTATATCAAATTACGAGTTCAACATTGCAAAATATCAAGCAAAAAATACAAATTAAATGAATCGAATCGACCATCACAGCTCCTCTGTAACGAACGGTGTCATCTACCTCGATATAAATTGTGTCCGCTGACCCACTAAACTGTTTAGTGCATATTGAACGGGGCTCCCAAGACGTAGGGCGGAGCGTCCGACGCATTGCAAGATGGATCGCGCGGGTAATCAGTTAATGCATTATGCGGTTAACTACAACCAAGATGGAAGCGCACAAATATTAGTACAAATTAACCGGAGACACCTCTTATGTTGGCCAGTGCGCTCAGCTCAACGGGAACAAATATTTTAAGAAATTAGGTACGTACTCTGTACCTATATAGGTTGTTAGATAAAGTGCATCACTACGACATGTTGCAAGACAGATTCGAAAGCGATGATTGATCGGATAATGATTAATAATATGTCATTAGCACTGCTATAATGAGATGATTGATTAAGATCAAATTACGGTGATAACGATGGAACAATTAACGCATATCAATAACCAGTTTACATTAATAATAATTCGGTCAAAATTTAAACGTATGGAAGACGTTAAATAATACATTGCCAGTTTTAATAATTGATGAACAAACAATACATGAATATTTAAAGTCGGCAGTACTTGTGTGACACCGACAACGCACAAGGCCCGAAAGTAAGGTGCACATTTAAAAGACAGATGGCGTCATTCGGATAATTCTGTTATCAGCAGCAAGAGGGCGCCCCTGCGCTCGTATACTTAGACGGCCGTTTCCTGCGACGTTAAGTCCTTATAAAGGTAACTGTTCCACTGAAAAACTCCTATTCCAGTGACAAAGCACGCTCTTAACCATCCAAGTGAAAATTCTAAGAGATTTTGTGTTTACTCGACGAGATAGTATCCCTATTGTTGCCAGCGAATAAAGTTTACTTGATTTTTACGTACGCCTATGGTTTCCCCATTATATTGCAAGAAGTAAATTGAGGCTGAGCAGCAAAACAAATAGCTACGATTAAATCATGTCGCTCATTCAGCAGGTTGCGAAGTAGAGCTATCTCTGGAGACAGAAATATCGTATAAGCATAGAAACAGAATTACTTTCATACAAAGTTTAGATTTATTGGCCATTGCGTAAGTTCGCTCGACAGCGTTTAGTTGTTCTTAATACTAAATCATATCTGGATGATTCGTGGCGGCCGAAAATAAGGTGAGCGACCGATGTATCACGACTTATAATATAATTTGTAATTGATCTTTGCAGTAGCATGGTTACAATGGGTTTAAAAATATATCAGGACAAAGCCAATGAAAAGCCACAATAAGAATAAAAATTTGTCCTTACATTTCTGAAAATGACACATTCACTGTGGGGCTCGTATAATCGGTTCAATTCTCCCATTCGGTGTGGCATGCAAAAAGTAATTTGAAGTAGTGTGACGCATGAGCGCTCACTTATCTATTTTTGAAGGAACGTAGTCTGCGATCCGTTAAATAGACTTAAAATGAGTAGAGCCGACTTCCGCGCATGTGTGCGCCACGCGCCGCCTCACTCGTCTTGTCGCTCAGCTCGACATTACGAGCATTATTCTCTACACTCAACTTATTGCCGTCTTACAAATTACACTTTTTAATTAATCTTTTAATTTCAAATTTATCACGAAATATATTTTTTTCGCCGGTTTAATAGTTATGATAAGCCATTAATGCTTCGAACACGCGCGTGTTTGTCAAACCAAAATAATTACTATCAACAAACTAATGAGATCGCAACGGCGACAACAAACAGAATGCAGCCATAACAAATCCACACTATTACGGTTAGTTACAATAATTAAAAGCGCAAATCTGATTTAAACTAATCCTGCGCGGCAGGGTTTAGCATTAGAGGCTCGTGCGATAAACACACTGTTATGTCTGAGCGGGACCATTCCATTATTACCATAACAAGCTAGTATAGGTAACGTCGGGTGCCCATGGAGTCAGAGGGCACGGCAGAGTTCCGCCACTGGCTAGTAACAATGACGACGCAGATAAAGAGGGTCGATAACGTGAAATAGCAACGTGAAAACGTGGCGAGAAAATAGCATTATTAACCTCTCGGGCATAATACGCGCGCCACTGCGCCAGATATGGTAATGATTATGTAAATCCCCCACTCACAGGTACATCTCAGGAACGTTATATACTTATTAAAAGCAAGATTGGCGCACCGAGAGGATCCCACCTGACAAAAACTTTGGGCAATCCCCACTCCGCAAGTGTTTACAGGCAGTCAATTTTTACGACGTTAGTAATTCGAAATCTCGGGTTCCTGAAATCGGACCATCGGAGTTGCAGTTTTACTTGGCGACTCTCTTTTCAATTTTCTTAGTTTCCCGCTCGGAGCAGGCAAGCATTGTATGGTAGATTCTTATCTCTCTCAAAAGCTATTTAGCTAAATGGAATTTACAGAGCCCGCACTGCAGTTCGACGAAGTACATTGTAATATTTAAAATCTTGAAATTTGAGTCTAAATCCAGGCATTGTATTACGTGTCTAAGATTTTTCAAGATTCATTTTACTGTGTTCCGGATGCGGTTTCTTTAAATTATGCACTTTACCAGATTGAAACGGCGGGTCCTTTTTGAAATGTTTCAGACTTACATAAAGGAGAGTTATGTATTATTTTAACCGTCTTAGTTAGAATTTGTTTGGGGAGTCGATGAACATTGCTTAACAATTACACAGCAGCGTTGTTGGAAATGTTTAACGAAAGTACCTAATTGAGCCCCGTTAATCAACAGAACCAAGTTTTCACAAGTGCTTAAATTATTTACCTCAAACATAAAACATCGACATTCAAAGCGTTTCTGAAATATTTTCGCTTACACAGACGTCGGGTGGAACACAAAGTGAATTACACGAATAGAAAATATTGAAAGCGAGCTGAGAGCATCAAAAATATACTGACGCTGAATCTTCTTAATGAACTTAATGAGTGAAGGAGCTGTGAGTTGTATGGCGAACGAACTTTACGAAAGCATCTTGCAAGTTTCAATTCGGAACACTGTTACAACAGTGTGCAGTCTGAACAAGTGCGGGGACAAAATGAAATGCATCATAAAATAAACGCTACGTAATTTCTGTCTCATATTTCAAGATCTTTGGTAGTGCACGGATTGTTCATATTCGGTTCAGTTTTAGTGTACCAATCCTTCGGCTTGTATGGTTATTGATTTGTAGGTAGAATTATATTTAAATGTAGGTATCATAAACAACAATCATTTATAATATATGTAGGTTAAACGCAAATCTCATGAACAGCTAACCGAGTAAGACTTTTTTTTGAATAATTTCTAAAATATAAGGATTGGTTTTTTTTAAGGATTGAAAAAAAAAACCTAAAAAAGCAAAACAAAAATTATATAATCGGATTCGAAGTTCGACAGGTCAGCTATTTTCTTGAATAAAGATAACGTTTTCAAATAAATATATAAATCAGGTTTTACTCTGTTACAAAGTATAATATATGTAGCTACACTTCCCTCTTTCATATCAGGAAAGAGATCTATTTCTTTACATGAATGCTCTACCTGAATTCAACTGAATTCTAAAATTTCGCAATATAAATTGCTACGTGCAGCACAATCCAACCCAACTCTAAATAAAATGAAATTTCAAAAGAAATATGCTGATGTAATTAATTTAAAAGCTGCAGAAAATGAAAAAAAAAATGAAAATGTTTTCATCGTATCAAAAGTTCACTATTCCAAGCCGAGATACTCGCGAATAATAAAGAGTTTTTATTTAACGTCAAAGTTTAGTTCGAAGTTCACTAATTTTAACATCGAACTGGGGACTTCTAAAATAACAGATTACAGGAGGCATAATCGTGAAGTTTTTGTACGACGTAACTCGTACGTAGTTATGCAAATGTGCGAGCCTCGTTTTTGCTAGGATTAAGGTTTTGGGTCTATTGTAATGGGAAGATTTGTGTAAAACGCGGAAAATCCAACGACCCGAACAATTACGCAAGTACAAACGATAATTTGAAAGTTAATTCAGAAATAAATTAAAATATTGTATTGTGTTTCCACGCAATTTACATTCTGCGGCAATAATAAATTTCGACAAAAACCACTTACGCCGCATAGACTGTCGGAAACATAATCAATCTTTTTTGCAAAAAAAAGACACGTTGAATGAAAAAGGCATTGATAAAAAGGAGACAGCAAAATTGACACTAGATGTAATAAAAAGATTGGAAAATAATTTCGACAAAAAGCAAGTCTCCAAAATTCACGTCAGACACTCAGTAAAATGAAATACGTAGCCGGCACCGGCCTTCGGCAAATGGTTTAATATCGAAATGTGATCACTTAGCGCAATCTCTACAAAAGAAAAAAAAACACAGGAAAAGCCCCGAATGTACTTAGCTTTTACCAGAAACCGAAATGTTTCAATTTTTATTAAAACTGGCAAAAAGCAAAATTGGATTGATAGGTTCAATCCGATCCTTTATTTAGATAGTGTGTAAAAAAAAATTGATTTGTTATTTAAAGAATGATGTTTTTCGTGTTTCATAAGGTTGAGCAACGCTTAAATTAGAAAAGGCCGAAGTTGGTGAGCACAAAGTTGTGGCTGGCGCACGACCCCACTTCGCCACTTACTCAAATGAAATGCGTGCTTACCGGGCCTTTAGCTTGGAACCCTTGATGTATAGACTCTTCTACGAAAACAGATATTGCTTATGAACAAAATTAAATCAATGCTGCCGCCCTGTTCGCTAACGTAATTACAACTTTTCAGATTTGATTTATCACTAAATATAATATGTAGGTAGAAGCTTTCGAAAAAAAGTATTTACTTTAACAGTGTTTAGATTTACGAGTTTTTGGGAAATGGTGTTTTTTAAGAATGTTCGCTTTCGGGTCAAAAAATTATGATTCAGAAGTAAGGCTTTTTTCCTATGTCCTCATGTAGAAATATTTCATAAGTACTTAAAATGTAGGTTTATTATATTTGCAGACTAACCTCTAACAGGCCGTCTAGATGGCCGAATGGAGTCAGTGAAACGTCATAACACCTAATACCCCCCACTCGAGCGTCTCGGCTTTGATTAAAGATGCGCCCACGCCAGAAAAGGGGATAGTTCCGTCGAAGATGCTCACACCCGTAAGTGACATCGATTTGAAATGCTACCGTGTAACTGCAGGTCGTCGGTACCGGGAGACGGCATGGCGGCAACGTGTCACGGCACGGTGGCAGTGCCTTGTACGGTAATTATTTTCTCTCAACAATATATGTATAATAAGTTACATTTTTAAATATTATCAAAATGTTAAATATAACCACTTACGAGAGTACAAAAATTGTCCAAAAAAATACCGTACTTACACGCGCCATGCTTTATTCTATATGTATACACAATGTATCCAAATAAAATAAATAATAATAATATACGAATGCAGTAAGTTTAAATCCCTTAAATGGACAAGATAAAAAAATATTATTACACGTGATAAAAGCATTTAAACTCACTTTCGAAACCAACACTAAATCGCACTCACCTGATGTAACTTTTCCGAAAAATACTATTGGTTCAGTAAAAAGCGATCCATCACGCCATTTCATTGATAACACAATAATCCAACGGGCATCAAAGCCTTTAGTCCTTATATTGATTCCAATGTTTTTTTAGGCCCCAACAAAAATGTTTCCGCGAAAACGAATAAAAATCTATGAATAATAAAATATACGTTTATTTATACGGACGAAATGAATTTCGTAATATTACATTTTAATAATTCGAAATGCTGCACGGCCATTGAATTCTTCATAGCTGCAAAAGCACCCAGGAGGAAAATATTTACGCTTTTTCGAAATGCAGAAATCAAGTAACAAGGAATCGGTTTTAGTAGAGGAGCGTTAGGGACTGAGCTGTTGAATAAAACGACGAGCTCCGATATAACGCTTACCTTTCTCAACTATGAACTGGGAATTGGAGCTGCTTATACAAATGGCCAGTAATTAATATGCTTCTAATTGTTTATTTTAGATATCAGTAGCACTATTTTAAAGAGGTTGAGATTTTAAGTTTTTATTTAAGCTATATCTTTTCAAATTACAAGACTTCTTTCTTTGATCATGTCATAGGCGTATGTCTAAGTTGTGCAATTGGTATGACAAATTTAATATTTTAATACCTATTAACTTTTCTCTTTAAAGTAATTCTGTTGCTTGATTTTGCCGAAATAGGAACAGACTAATTTTAAACACAATTTGCAAAGTAATCCATTAGTAATCGGGTTCAAATTTTTTAATGAATATACGCAGTTTTTACGTACGTTTTTAATAAATGCAGGTACCAAATAAAAGCGAAAAAAAAACGAAATATTTCAAACATCTCTTCTACCTCAAAATTGTACTCTGCCAATAACACAGAATATCAAAAATCCACAAAAGACAATCCGACGAAACAATATTTCTATTTCTGCGAGTATAGGCGTTTCCCGCTGCAGTCCCCGACCTAATCAGTTCGGTCTCTTGTGCCATTTGCGTGGCCACTTGCGATCGCTCACTATAGCGATACACTATAGTGATTACCTCACGTTTTATGAGCATTTATTATGTATTATATTGTGTGTCTATTTTCGAGATTTTTTCTATGGACTCTGTGATGATTTATTATTAGGATAGTGTTTTGTTTTCTAATCTATTCGGTATATTGTGCAGTTTGCGTTGCGATCGCTGTCTATAGCGATATCCTTTATTAATTACCTTACGTTTTACGAAAAATTATTGTGTCTTTTGATAGCCATTCTCTTTGAGGGACTTAAGAAGTTTTATCTGCTAAATATTTTTTTGTATTAAAATAAATTTTTGCATGATATGCTTTTTATTTAATTTATATTTTTGTATGCCTGAATTAATAAAACTTAAGTGTTAGTGGTGCCGGGCGTATATTACACAGTACAGTGTCTACAAATTTTAGACTCCTGTCGTCAATATTTATAAAATTCTGGCACTAATAGATATTTTTCTACACTTAGATTCTACACTGTTTTTGCTGTTGCAATCGCAGAAAATAGCAAGTGTACTAACAAAAGTATTCTCTAAGTACTTTTTTTTTTTTTCAAAAAATGTATGATATATTCAATACCACCGAGGTGAATCTACTTCTACACAAATCACAGATTAACTGCGAAACATGTACGCGTATAACTGTATAAGTGAACACAATAATATAATTTTTATCCTCAGTCGGATCTGCGGCGGGGAAGCTAATATCCTTATTTATTTCCGCTGGGTGTTCGGCCGCTAATTGCAACCCGCTACCCAGTGATTTTCCACGATCCCGCTTCTTATTGTAATTACTTGTGATATTTATGCTCAGTGTTAGGGTAAAGCCGTAAGAGATGGACATAGTTTTTTTTTAAGAACTATTTTGTATATGAAAATGATTTACTATATATTATCTTACATGACAAGTTGCCTAGGTCCGACTGTTGCTTCTGCAGAGACCACTAAGCTTTTCAAGTATCTTGTTTGGTAATAATATTTTTGAGCCGTTTGTGGTTGAAACGCTCGGACTATGGAAGTTCAGATCACGGCTCATCTTCAAGGACATAGGGAGGCTTGTCAAAGTTTCGCGGGACCAATGGACTGGTTTTTTTCTTTAGACAAAGAAAAAAACCAGTTCAAAGGGGTACTTCAATGCCTAATAAGAATTTATAAAATACTGAACACATTTTACATAAAGAAATTTTTTTTAAATAAAGAACCAAAAAAACGCACAAAAGCAAATAACAACTTAAAAAGATACCATTACTTTAGAAAATTTTAATATATTTTCGTGAAAAATATTGATTCCATGCTGCTCCCTAGCACTTGAAAATACCTACTAAAATACATAATATTGAAAATAACGGGAAAATATTACAATTGGCCATCTTTCCCGTACCACTTTAATACAATATTCTGAAGATCTCCCATTTTAAATCCTACTAATTTCAACATTAATACAATCGACGCGATACTCCCAAATAAAACAAGTACCTACCCATTTGCACACTTAGTGCTGTTAATTAAAGCTACTGAAATGCAGCCATTTATATTAACAATATCATTGAAAGCGTGCATTTCAATGGTAAATGCATCAGAACTACTAAGTTAAATAACAATTTAGAGTTGATAGCAAAAGCTTCATTATCCAGGACGCTTCTGGCTTGGCACGCAGTTAATAAACGCTTTAAATACATTTCGACAGAATTTCATTCACAAATTCAGTGTTGTAGCATTCGACGAGAGAGTCGCTATAATGGCGACTACTGAAATGCAAATAGATCTGATTGGGTCCGCGTCCACACTTTCATACCTGTCTTTTGCCACGCGATTTGCACCAACATATTCGTTTTAAACACTTGATTGGAACGATGTTGGTCGACTGTCATTTTATTCTGTGGTTTCTACTTGAAATACGAAATAAATATGGATGGTGTTGTGTCAATTTAATTAGCCAGTAAAATTAAACTGAAAGTTTAAAATAGTTTAAAGTAAATACCGCTCATAATATGATGGCATATCGTTCTCTTTTATAAAGATCAGCCAGCTGCGCAGGACATATTATAGTGCACAAGCATTCGCGCAGACTCAGGTGCACTCTCTATTCCCTCACTCTCATAATCCGATGGGACGGCAATCCGACACTACCGGAGAGAGATCAGGCGCAGGACCGACATTTACGTGCTCTCCGATGCACGGGTGAATCAATACCCAACTTCGAGACCCCAAGTTTCTCACCAACAAAGCGATTTCGACCCGACCCGGGATTCGAACCCGAGACCCCGTGCACAGCAGTCACGCCTTGCGACCACTAGACCAACGAGACAGTCATAATATACACGACAAAGAAACAATATGACGATCCATGTAGACAGGTTTCAAAGCTTACGAAATTCAATACCACAATCTCACTAAAATCGTCCCCCCATCAAAACAACAACAGACGCTGTTGTCTTTCACGCACAGATCTCCCAAGAGCCTGCGCCATGCATGCACGTTTACGCATTGCAAACACGTATGAGTGTACATACCTAGTGGCTACCCTAGCCCTGTATGCGGTATTCAAATTCTAAGCAACGTGGCTAAGCTGCCGTTTGAATTGATAACGTTAATGTAAGCGAAATCGTCCGGATTGACGAACCCGCATAGCTAGCCAAGCCGGTGATTGGCGCTGATACCTGATCGCGATGTATGGTACTGCTAAGGATTTGCCGTAACGTATGCGATGCGGTGATTTTACCGTTTTACTGTATTTAAGTATGCCAGAAATGGTAACTAGGTGAGTACGGGTTTTTTAAATAGGTATAGACAATTTTGGTGAACATATTTGTCTATTTTTGATTGACGAACCAACATTGTAGCGGCCATGCTAAGCCGGCAATTTGTACTAATACCTGATTGTAACGTATATATTCTAAAGATTTGCTGTAACTTACGCGGTGCAGTGATTTTTTCTGGCATAGGCTGGAAAGTGAAGGCTTTCAAGTAGATATGCGTTTAAACTTTGGTGTGGGTAAATGTAAAAAAAAAAAAAATCTCGAAAAATAAAGAAAAACTACATAAAAAGTTAAATAAGTTAAATTGAAAAAAAAAATACTAAAGCTATATATCTAGCAGATAAACAGCTCAAAATACATCTTATCAAATGCAGGATTTCAATATACGTTGTAGAGATTTACAGATGCACCGATAAAGAGAGACAAAGGCGCAGTATATCTGGTACATATCTCAAGTGAGCTTACGAGCATAATACACGTTGACAAAGCGGCGTAAGCTGTGTCGCATTTCACCCAGGAGTGAGTACTTATTTGTTGCATGAAGGAACTATATTATAGATACCATAGCATTAGCATATTGTTATACTACTCTACAAAAGATTAAAGAAAAAAAAACATTCAAAAAAGGAACATTTTCATTTGAATAAAAAAAGTATTCGTTTTTCGAAAAAACGTGTATTCCATTTCTATAAAAATTGTATTTCAATATTCGTGGAATTATTTTTGAAAATATTATGTTATTAGTTATTAGAAATAAACCATTCATTATTTAAAATACTACAATATTTTAAAATGTTTTTTATTTGTAAAATAATGAATGTTTTCCGAAACAATAAAAAGAGCAAATTGTTGATATTACTTCGTCGGTAATATTAAAAAATATATTTATCATTCAGTGCCGTTCTCATTGTTTTGCGGTAAACTTACTTTTTAATTTATACGTAAATTCTTAATTCATTTTCCGGACTGTCTTCGAATAAAGTCGAAAGCCCAAATAAAATATTAATGATAATGATTGATTAATTCACATTTATTGGTATTTATTTTATTGAAGATAATTTGTTTAAATTGAATGGAATAGAATTGCTTTGGGAGAAAGGCAACCAATTTAACAGCAAAACAACTTGAACAGTCAAACTTCAATCCAAAAATGGTTAGTTACGTAGTCAAGCCGAATTAGATTTCTAGTCTGAGGAGCAGGTGTGGTTTTCGTATCGCAAAATCTTATTTAATTGAATGATAACAGCCGCAAGACAGAGCTGTGTTTATGCAAATTTGACTCAGTTATGTATAGAGAGCCCGTCAGGCGATTAGCTGTTATTTGACCGAACCAATGCTTTACAATGTTTCATTTTAGTTTTGATTGAAATTTAACTTGTTTCAATTTCCATTTTGAGGGCACATGTAATTTATGTTTGGTGCTCCATAAGTTTGGATAACGAAATTACATTAATCTATACAAAACAACGTAATAATTTCTTTTAAATAAATGTTGCTTTGGACATCGATTTGCAACGTTCTCTTAAAAGCTCATTATTAGCTTGTCAAAACATAAAAACCGAAAATAAAATTCGACATCGAAAACAACAAGACAAAACAATCCAACATCCACAAAAGGAGTTTAAACATATATTTTAACCGTATTGAAACGTATAGAAATTTGCATTAAATCCATTTACGGCGAAGATTATAGGGTCTCAGAATAGTCTGGCGGCCGTATTCCGTACGGGGACGCACAATACACCTCGATTCGGATTACGCTATCGCTATCGCCGTAAGTGGCTACGTAGCCTTAAATAGGCACTTACGACGCCGCAATGAGATGCCGCGCACCTCCCTCGGCTAGATGCTGCGAACATTCCGCTATCTTCGACGGTACGACGCGTTTTTTTTGCCATAATTGAATTATGACAGGTGTTGGGACATATTTACGATCACGATACTGCTATCAACGACTCGTGTGACTTATTGTTATGTTTGTGATGAAGTGAAGAGTTTTTACGGCGAGGGGAGTACTGATTCTTTTATGTTTTTTTGTATGAATGAATTATGGCTATGAAGTGGTGAATATGTTCAAGTAGGTACTATATTTTCTTTATGCGAGATCGAAAGCTATGTCAATCGCCTGTTTCATGAAAATGTTCCAGTAATTTGCAGTAGTTATGGTGCCTACCACCGTATAAAATACAATGAGAAAGGAGTTCCCTTATCGGGTCATGTTAGTTTACTTCAACAATATCGCTGTTTATTTAGGCTAAAGAAAAACGTGTGTAGAACGTGTCCGCCCTATATATTACAGTTTGTACAGATACGATCACATTATATACCCTTCGCGGCAAATCAGAACTTATTTTCGCGGCAAAAAAGCGTAACATCTATAAGAGTCGGCACCGGGTGCCATCAAATTCTATGCACATTGTCGGAGAGCAATTTTCACTCAATCCCCTCTCGTCAACAAGTACAAACTTACGCGGCGCACGTGCGTCCGTATCAATAGTATAACAAATAGGCTGGTATTTCGTCAGAAATAACCCGAATCAAGTTTCAGTGCGAAAGCTTTTGTGTGTGGCAGGTGAAAAAGTGGGAGACTTGATTTATTCGCAACGCCGCCGCCTATCGCGGGATGATTGAACGGGAACGTGTTTATACGGCATCGGCCAACCCCTGAAATATCACTACTCAAATACGCTTACGAGTCTTCTCTATTTTTAATAGTTGCCGTCTGACGGCGATCTTGCGAGACGCGCGACCCGCCGTGACTCGCGTTTTAATATCACGAATATCGAGTCCGGACGAATACAAAAATTTGATTTATGTCACTATTGCGAGTTGTATTGTTTCTTGCGATACGGGGTTATTCTGTTTCTGTCAAACGCCATCGCGGCGTTATGCACGGCAGCGTTTATTGTATGCGTTGTTATTCAAATAAGTTTTCCGACGTGTCATACCAGCGGCTCAACTTTAGTAAGGAAAGCCATTTAAAATTCAATTCCAGAAGTACATACCTATTCGTTGTAACAAAATTTTAATTATGATGTATTTTCCGAGAAAGTCGTCGCGGTTTCAATTACGTTTTCGAGCTAAGAAATAATATTTACAATATTAGCATAACATCTTGCCTCTGAGCTGAGGTCGCTGTTTACTATATACAAATAATATATTTAAGATACGTTTTATATAAATATGGAAGGCGGAATGTTGCCAACATAGATTTATGATTTGGAAAAAAAATCATACGATTGTGTGGAGCAATTTTTTATGTACGGCTCGCCTCGACACCTCTTATAAATTCGGAATATTTATTAGTTATATGTCCCGAGGGAACTTTCAAGCGGGATAAAGAGTAAGTTTATACCTTAAGCTAGGTACTAAGCTGTTTTTTATTGAAGGATCTTTAGGTATTTCTCTAGTGATTTTATATTGGTGCCATAATCCTAATTTAATTCCCATCTGTTCGGCTTTTCCGTAAATTCAGCTGTCAATTGGTGATTGAGGCGCTTAATGAATTACTCACTTCAGCATAGTCATGATTGAATAATTAGTGACAACTATTCAGAGGTATTTTCATAGCTTCCTGCCTATTCTATAAATATAAATAGACGGTTGCACATCAAGCTACTTTTTGCACATCAACTTTGAACCATAACTTGAATATCTTCATCATCATCATCATCATAGCCTTTTTATCGTCCAACTGCTGGGCACAGGCCTCCTCTCCCATGGAGAAGGATTGAGCGTTAAACACCACGCCAGGTTTCTTCGAGATGTTTTCCTTCACCTTTTAATCAGTCATTAGTCTCCAACGTAAACTTAGAAAGTACGTATAACTTAGAAAAGTTACTGGAATCGAACCCGCACCCACATACTCGTAAGGCTGGTGCTTTAACCACTAGGCCACGACGACTTAAATATCTAATAAGATAATTTGACAGATTGTAGTTAGTTTGATGTGCTGGCGTCTGTACATTCACGCAGATTACATTCCGTTTTTCATAAATAAATTGACACCGTATACCTACATACCTTTCTTTATTGAAATCCGAAAAATCCAGATAACTTTGATTAATATCTGTTTCATAGAAAAATACAGAAAGTTAAATGTATTAAAGTTAAAGTTTTTCTTTTGTAAAAGATACATAAATCAAATTGATAATATATTTTCTTTAATAATTCACAATCTGAAATTGTGTTTTTATTTCTTAAATCGTTTTATTGTTATTTGTATTTGTAATTTATTCTTAGTAATGATCTAAAAATATTTTTTATGTACCTACGTAATAATTGTAGGTAATAAATTATTTTTTAAGAATCGACTTATTCAGGAAAAACTTTTTGTCAAATTCCTATTAAAGTAACGTACATTTTGAGTTGTTAGTTAATTATTGAATAAGATAAATTGCAAATAAATTGCAGTTTATTTAAAAATATTATAGATTATATATAAACTTAATATTTCAAATCATCTAACTTAACTAAAATACCTACAACTTGATACAACGTTTGATAATAATTTATTAATTTAAAAAGAGAATAACATTGAGCGCTTTAAATCATTTCATCTACTTATAGGTAATTTTAAGTTAAAACCTTACAATACAATTTCTAGTAGAACAATAGGTTAAGTAAGTTCATAGACAGAGAGAACAGACAGACTAAGTTATCCGCCACCTTCGACATTTTACTTTGTGCAAAGTCACATACAGAAAATGTACTATATATAATTATAGGATTATGTACCTGCTATATATAATTATAGAGTTTGTGAGTTGGTCATTGAAATTCACATATTCACACATTCACATAATAAAAAAATGCTGATCCTCCCACGGACCATAAGATGAAAACCATAAAATAAAGTTCAATTAAATTAGAAGTTTATATTTTTTTTTATTATACATTGGTATACATATGTAAGTCATCTATTGTTTTAATTATTCTGTTAGTTAAGATTGTTTGTAATTCAAGGGTCGACTAATTATAAGGTTAAGCAACGCTTGGTGCAGTTGATTTGAGGTTGGGTGACCATCTTGATATGACGTCTCCGTGTTTCTTATTGAATCAGGGGTTACTTTGCGGAAATCCATAACAATAAATTTTAGGAAGAATATTTAACTGAATTTAGGCGCTCAGTTTAGCAAGCGTGGTGATTAACGCTTAATCCTTCTCCGTGGGAGAGGAGGTTTGTGCCCAAATAAAAAGGCTGTGATGATGTTGATAATGAGGTGCTCGCTCCATGAAATACACTGGTAACAGGCTGCATTCGGAAGTCTGGAAGCCGTTCCCAATATACATAGCTTGAAAAAAAAACTAAACAGATTATGAGGATTTTTATATACTGTTTTAACAAAAAAAATTACTAAAAAACAAACACCAACATAATTACATAATCCCTCACATAACGAAAATCTGTCACACTTACACACACACACATGCAAAATCAATGATCGCAAGTACACACGCGTGCAATAATACGTACGCACCCTACAGTACGTCGGTACCTACCTATAGCCGACAGACGATATTGACTTTGACAAACGAGCGAGTCAGTGTCGCCCTACAAGAAGCCACGTCACTGTGGTGCATTGCGGTTCCTACATCTCAACCAAGCCCTTGTTTACACTCAATCCGCGTAGTTTTTATGACTACTAACATGATATTACATCCAACAGGACGCTTATGGTAGTCCTTTATTTGTTTGATATGGTTTATTGTACGTAAGTGGAATATTGTATGTGGACTGCGCGAAGAGATTAACGTGTATTCTTTTGAGGTTGGAAGTATGATGGGCTTTTTTATCGGTTGGTTTTTATTAGTTAATTATCTAATTATCACTCCAATATTGATTGAAATTATATATGTACTTTTCTCAATGTTAATAAAGTGACTGTGTGATTTCTCACAAAGTTAAAAGTAGGTACAGGGTTATGTTACGGAAATAATTTTTGGGGTTGATTGTGACGTCTATTCAGCCATTTGGTAACGTACAGAAGCCAGCGCATCAAACTACCCGAAACTGTCAAATTTTCCCAATCAACTTTGAAATATTTGCTTTAGCGCTAAAGTCAAAAATCTGTTAAGGTAACTTGACAGATTTTAGTAACTTGATGTGCTAAACCTTAGAAACGTGCATAGACTATTATTCCTTTTAAAAGTCTATTAAATAACCAGTTTTATGGAAACATACTTTCAAAATTTGGGGGCCGACAGTAAATTGTGAACATTCATAGGTTACCAATATGAAAGACATTGATACATGCGCGGAATTGAACTCACGACATCACGACATCGCGATTTGATTCAAGGCCTTCTATTCGAATGACGTAACATACCAATATTGTCCCATAATAATTAAACTTTATAAAGCTCATAAAAGGTATTTAGGGACTTGCTACAAAAAAGTTAGACAGACATTCGACATGTGTTTAAAATAATTTTGAATACAATTTTTTCATTAAACACGTGTCAAACGTCTGTCTAACTTTTTTGTAGTAAGGCCAATAGTGTTTAAACCTGAGCGTAACAAAACACGATCAATTTAAAACGTAGCTCTATTAAAATTATGAAAATATACCTATTCCGTATAGTTATCGTTAAGTAACGTTAGCGGAGACGGCCGGCGAAGGCTTTCAGGCGGCTGATAGCATTTACATAATATTGAAACAGTTCCGATACACCTAGGGCTCATTAGCCATTGATCGGCTTGATACGGCCCTGGCTAGTGTCGGTAATAGCAAGCTTTTGTGTTTTTAGTAACGCTGTGTGGTACTTTATTTTACTAGTAAAACGTGTGAGATAAAATTTTGAGCGACGTTTTTGTCCTAAAATATTTTTTTCACAAGTAATTTATACCAAATATTCAATATCGAAAAAATACTATCTGCCTTTTACATAATGAATTCAAACTATCACTACGTAATATCTCAAACATGTAGTAAAATTTAAAAATAAAAACTTTAAACGTAAACTTCACAACAATGCAACATGTGCCACAAAAAACAAAACTGCATAAACACAAGAAAGTATTTATTACCGCAACCCCTTAAAATATCACAGCCGATTGGATACAAAATAATCGACAAATTGCGCAGAAACTTAAAGGTGCATATCTAGCGAATGCCCGCCGGTATTGCTCAGCAAATAACCGTAAGCATTAGCATAATATTGAAACGTCAGCGATATGGATTCCGGAGCTCATTAACGTAATTGATCAGCTTTCCGCTAGGCCCGAATCAATCGCACGTCCAACCATTGATTTGCATTAATTACCGTAGCGAATGTCACATATCGCCCTCATACACCAAGTCATTATTTTGATGGACTCCGTTTGGTAATCGCCGATGGACTCTCGATGGCTTTTAGTCAAGCTCCCCGTAATTAGTTGCTTTCCAAATCGTATCTACGCTTCGGAAACATCGACAGGCCATGTAATGATAGAGTAAACAGATTAGTTGTTTTAGTTAATCCGTTAATAATGAATGTCATTAGTGTTACTCGATGCATGTGCACAACTGATATGTGGCTAAATAGTGCTCCTATGTATACCGGATAATGTACACATGTCGACGGCACATATAGGTAACTAATACCATCTATCTGGAAACAAACATGGCAAACAACAGTGAGGCTCTGTTTCAAAACATACAACTTTGACATCTGCCAAACCAGAACAAACACAATCCAGCGCAAGGCGGTGGTACACACCCGACTTAAATCAAATAACTGTATTGCTTTTAGCTTTGTAAAGCTTCAAGTGCAATAGCGTCAGTGGCGGATGTTCCACCCCCGTCTCCAGTCTGTAGTCTATGATATTGCTCCACGCCCTTTACATGTTCGGTGGGTCTGAAGGCGGGGGCGCGGGCACGCACGCGGCACGCCACTGCCACGCCACCGCCACGCCGCCACGCCGCTCCGCAGATATCGCGAGCGTGACGCCCGACCTAACTGCTCCAGTTTATCCCTTTAATTGCCTTTTTTCTGGAGAGTGGCTTTAAGCGCTCCCGCCATATCTCCTCACGTCGCAATTACGGAGACGTCTTATGATAAATCTGCCGTAATTTGCATGAGATAGCATACGCTCTCAACTTTCACGCGAAGCTTCCTACTCTTGTCGTTTATTACGTTAGGGAACGTTTCCAAGAATGAGAATGAGCTATTTAACTACTAACTAGATAGCGTTAACTATCGTTTGCGGCTGAAAAATCCGAGACGTGAATCGTCGGTGCCACGTTTTTATTTTTCTTGTTCCGCATTTTTATTTCGCTTGTAATAGGAGTTCTCGAGGGAGAAACTTTGTTTGCCGTGAGAAATATTTGGGGACTCACAGAATAACAATTTTAAGTCAGATGCACTTTCATACAATTTTGCTCTCGAATATAAGAGCAAACAAAACAGACGGTACAATCTCCGTGTTGCAACGTGGCGAATTGGAGGCGGACACCCCAAGGCTGCGGAGCTCTCCTCGCCAATCTCGGCATTTTTTCCTAGTTGCCGGTGGCTGTGATGCGGCGTGGCTGTGCAGCTCGCAGCGCGTTCGTGTGCCGATACTGTGGCATCAGCGCCCGCCCTGCGGACTGCGCCGCGCGGCTATTTGTCGAACGATGCGCCAAAACATCGCCAAGCAATCGCACGGAAAATTATTCCCCGCTAGATTGCTACTCTTCGCTTTTTGAAGGTGCATTTACTTTGCAGGTTGAGAGTTTTATATTGTACGGAAGATGAGGTACAGATTGTATTATCTTGTTGGCAAGCTTTCCAATGCAATTCTCATTTCGATTCGATACGAATAGGTAAAGCTTTGGTGTTTTTGGAACTCGCTGATGTGGCGGATTCATTGACGAGTGCGTTGCAAATAATAATAATTCTCCTGAGCATATTACAATGGCACCTAACCTTTCGTATGTTGAAACACCGGCTCCCGGTATAAACATATTTTCGCCGCAACTGTTGACATACCGGGAGCCGGTATGGTTGAGTGTGTTCTCTTTATCGCTCTCAAACACGTCATTGTATGTACCTTAACCTTTCTAACACGTTACAAATGCCTAAAGAAGAAACAGGATAGCAAGAGAAGCCAAAATCTCGTGCAGCTTTAGCGGCAAAAATTTAAACAAGAGTCAGTTGAAACGCCGCGATTGCAGAAGTGACTTTTTTTTACTATATTAAGAACATGATTTGTGTAAAAAATATGTATGGTGGCACTTGAAGTTTGAGTTGTATTTTATACCTAATGTGATAAGGTGTAAATAAAATATTTTATTAACTTACAAATATTGTTGTAATTAAAATTATAACCGAAACTTATCTAAATATCACACCCTATCGCCCATTATCATGTTGAAAGTTCTATGTTAGCTATAATTGAGTATTTATATAGAAATGGTTAAAAGTAAATAAAGATTATTCAATTAACAATAAGATTTTTAACTTGAATTAACTTGATTCCAACTAGATACGGAAAAAATCCAGTTATAGTAAAAGTCTATCACAAAAATGGGCTGTCTGTTGACCATACCGGCATCCGGTATAACAGATAAGACAAAGTGGACTAATGTCATTCAACATACGAAAGGCTAATATTGTTTAATAAGTCTGACAAAGTATGTTAGAGAAGTTTGACGCCCTCTGCGAAATAAAGTCATGACCCCTGTCAGGTTATAGCAACTGCTAAAAGCAATAAAGATTACTCAGACACTTTATTAGAAGAAATAACAGGTATAATCAGAAATAATGTACCTAATAGATGGGAAACTTTCTTGCCTACTCAATCGTTACAAAGTTTTTAAAGGTCTCGTTCCGAAGAAGAGAGAGAGGCACTTTTTATTTCAACTGATCAGGTTTTCCTGAAGTGAGTGCCGATTTCAAGTTTTGACGGTGTTGAAAACTTAAAACCGGGGCACCTCGTGTTAGTGCCGTGAGGAAACTTTGAACTTTGGTTGGGTTGGAAAAAAACTGGTGCAACTTAATTGTGTGTGAAGGCAGTGTGAAAAGCATTATTAAAGCCTTCTTTTTGTTTATAAAAATCAGACAATGGTCACTTGATAATTTATTAGTTATCTTGTTAAAGTGTCAACCTTAAATGCCCAAAAAGTTGCACTAACTCTTAAACAAAGTAAAAGTGTAATAAACTAGAGGTGCTCTCAAACATGAATGCTAGCTAGCCGTCGGTTAAAAAGATGAAATGAGCTCTAGTCTCGATGGTCGATAAACTTATTACCGGAGCAGTGATCGCCGGAGCGTGTGGGCGGGTCGTGCGATGACGTGTCATTAGTCCTTAACGCTCGCTTATGGTGGACGATGTCTTTGTAAAATATTTCTTATTAAGAGTTTTGTACTTGCGATAAACTTTTTGAGGGGTTGTATATTTTTGTGAAAACTTTTGTGCTGTTTGGAGCATTTTAAGACGTGGGGAAAGTTATTATGGACCTTTACAAAAAAAAACTTTTTTCAAGTTATCATAATAATGTTCTATTCAATTAATTTTGTATCGAGTTAGGTATGTTCTGCTTTTTCCTCTAATCTTGAACTAAAATCAGCACTTACATAAACGAACAATATTTTATACCTACCAAAAAATACATGCGAAAATTTTTGATACAGATCTCGAGTCTAATCGGAAGCAACTAAGTAATACATTAGCCACGGCCATTGCGCCTAGATATGTAAAGAGACCTACATTTGGAATAAGTAGCGAATAATTTTTCCACCTCCATCATAGAGAACAGCCGGAAAATGAGAATGAATAAATGAATATTTCAGTATCACTTCATACACATTATACTAGTATTTGAACCTCTCTTACCTTTTAGGGAGGTCATTTATACACCTTTTTGAGGAGATAAGAGCGCTTTTCTGAAACTTTCCCCAACATTTGGAATTTTAAACCGCGAGTGCATTAACAGACGTAAATCTTAGCCGTCCAGACGCAGAACACTTAATCAAACATTAATATCTAGATGAAAATAAAGATACCATGCATTATAAGTATCTAAAAGCTGCCCCTATTTTCTTGGCATCTCAGTCCATAATTCAGTGTAAAACTAGTGTCAATAAATGGGTGTCGGTCCCGTTCGTCGGCGGGCTCCTGATGAGCTAGTAACTCGTAAGGCGGACGACCCATCATGTGCTATGACACCCCATTAACCCAGCCCCCACTGCGCTTGCTAACTTACTTCGCTAATATGTTTTGAGACGTACCTACTCTAGCTACGTCCATCGGACATGTAGGGCCACGTAAATGAAGCGACCCAGCATTATAGAGTTATTCCTGACGTACCTACACATAAATATAATGATATGTTCATATTCTCACACATATCCCTCTCTGTAGCAGCGCCGCCATTATTGTACCAGAATTTAAGTTGAAAAATACGCGCTTTACTCGAGGTGTCGGCAAAATAAAAAAGCCGTGTTTGACTAATAGTGTGAATTAATTTTTATTACAGCGGACCCGAGTTTCCAATTTCATACACGGGTCGAACGAGCTGCAGCAAAAATATTAAAGTGTTGTATTAAGCTTTGTCCTCTTCACGTTTCGCACGTCACGGGTGACCAATTTAAGTATTAATAAAATGACAAAACGTGACCCGGGTACCGGCCGCCATCCATCACGGCCGCACGTCAAGTGGTGGCCGAGCGATTAAAAAACTGTACCTAACCAATGTACGCCTCTCCGCAGATAGGGAAAGTATTTCGGGACACACTCGCCCGGTAAATGTTCTAGACAAGGGTGAGATTAAATATTAAATTCGCGGTTAGGAATTTTGGGTTGAAAAGTAACGGTGGTGGGCATGCGCAAAGCCGCACTGATCCCCGGCCTTTTCAAAATCCAGTTTACAGCGTTAAATTCGGACTAAAAACAAAAGGTGTGTAATTTTTTATCAGGTTCGCAATAGGTATACGGCGGTTGCGGAGGTGGCCGGTAGTCGGGTGGGCGCCGGGGAACGCTGTACATACGTTTAAATTAATGAAATTAGGTGTTCCCTGAAATATTGAACAAATAACACAAACATGAGATGACGAAGTTGGCTGAAGGCACGTCGTGTGGCGACGCGATAACGCAACTAATGATTGATATACTCGTGCGTCTCTGTTCAAACTAATGACAGGGTGAAGGGTGTTGACTTTCAAGTTATTAATTAATATTGCTATTATTTAGGCGCTCATGATTACACATTTCCCTTCACTTTGCTACTGTGTAAAACTGGCCTGATATGAAACACAATTTTGTTGCTAACTATGGGAATTTTAAAGTTGCGGATGTAGCTTTTGTTATATTTTAAATAAAAATGTTTGTAAAATATTTAATTTGTATCTGCACTATTAGAAAGTTTCTTATTCTTGAATTGAATAAATTGATCTACTGTAATTTATTTATTTGTAATGAAATTATAAAAAAATATTTTTAAAGTCGTGATAAGTTTCTTACTAAAAACTCCATTCTCAAGTATTCCACAGAACCCCAAACAGATGAAAGAACTACTGATGAAAAATTATTTGTATAACAAATCTGCGGCACTCAGTTAATTAAAAGTTTGAACGAGGTCTCGTTCAAAGAAATAGTATCGTTGTCCACCGGTCCTGGGTCATAAAAACTATAGAGATTACACGCCTCGTGGATCGCAATACAAGGTATGTAGCTAGTATAATGAAATAAAGTTTTTAACCAACTTCCCCAAAAAACGGGGAAATTATTCAATCGTGTTTTAATTTTTTATAACTAAAGGAAGGTCTAATATCTGATCAGAGTTGTATCACATTTATAAATTCAGCAATTTATAAATAAAACCCCATTTTAAAAATAGGACTGTTCAATTGTTTGACGGAATAATACAGTCGCAAATTAATTCATATATAGCAGTTATATTTTACACGTATTTTATCGAATTTGTTCCCTAATAATAAGTCACACATCAACTTAAGCTGAAGTTAGGATGAAAATAACTCTTACAGCACTCACACACACACACGAAACAATTCGGCAACAATGAACCGATCAAGAGCGAGTACTTCCGACAAAACTTTTTAATTTAACAAAAGTAGGTATTTGTCGTAAAAGCCTATAATAAGAACTTTTTTATTATTAAAGTAATTGTTGACGTGAAGTATGTTCGAAATTCATAAAATATACGAAGTAGGAGCGAAGTTATGAGGTCTGAACATGATTACATGCAATTTCTTCACGAAGTATGCGAACCGGTTGTAGGTGAAAGTTTGGCTTAAGATGACCGGATTCCTACATCCCACGGTTTTGGCGATATTTTATAAAACGTTGCTTGATATTACTTATTTTCTGTTTTATTAAAAAATAACATTAAGTAGGTACATACATTAAGTAAATTGTAGAAGTGTAAAAGTGAAGAAGTAGCTAAAAGTGCACCTGAAATTACCTCAAATCGTATCTAGGGGTGAAATGTTTCATGACTCAAGTGTAGACGAGAATACAAAGATACAAAGTAATTTTTCAAAGAAGACTGAAAATCAGCACTTTTTAAAGATTAAGTTTACAAAAACACCCGCCCTTCACAACTTCCTATGTGTTATAAGCTGAGAAGAAGAAATAGTGGAACAAACTCCCCATCAACACAATTCTGTCGCTGTGAAGAAATGGTTCTATACAAAACAAGCTAAAAGCCCTTTAATTTTATTAAATGAGGTTTTTACTAACTTAATTCGCTATAAACGCAACAATACACCTACATGGATATTTCATACAGAAAAGGTTTCAGACAATTTTAGCAAACCCACAGGTAGTTTTTAAATCTACAAATTTTACCACCGACAATGCTCATGTTCCTTATTATATTTCATACACATCTTGACAAAAGATCTGGTTCACGCCATATGTTCTCGTGTCTACGTCAGGTGTAAATGGTAGTAAAAGTTACTACGCTAGACCGCGGCTCCGCCCGTCACGCCATACCCAAAGTTAGCGTGCACCACATTTTGTTTTCTTTACGAATACCGCGGATAACGGGTGGTAAATAGTCGCGTATTTTGTTACTTTATTTAAAAACCTTGCAAATAAATTGAGTGCCTAAACCGCTTTAGTTTGAGGTTTTAAAAAAGGATTTGTGCTGAATTATTCAGTAAATTTTTGTTTGCCGTAATGTTAGAGGGGTTAAGTTAGCTTTAGCCATGAGCTAGTCTGTGAAAAACTTCTGAAAAATAAAATTTTGGACGCCAGTCCAAATGTACACGATAACGGTTTATTCTGCACTGGTGATAAGGTCAGTTGCAAGAATTCTTTTTTCTCTTATGCGTTAATCATTAAAGTATTTTTAACAAAAGTGAGCTACTTTTGTTAAAAATACTAGGTTACTTTTAAAAAATGACTGCACGATGACGCAACCGTTACTCGTAACTTTGACCAGCGTGTAGCGCGCAGCGGGCGATTTAAAATGTCGGCTTTAATATTATAATATATATTTTTAATAGGTACGTTGAAAAATGAGCAATATCAAGTGTAATGTGTACACACTTAAGTACTAGCAATGAAATTTCAGTATAAACGTTACTCAAAAAATATTTAAGAAGTTTTATTTTGATTCATTTTAATAATATTATTTTTTTTCCTTAGCCTATACTGTCCCATTGCTGGGCAAAGGCCTCCCCCAAAGTCTTCCATTTATTTCTATCGTGCAATGGCCAACCAGCGAGGAAAGTGTATAAATCGTCTCACCAGCGTTTCCGTAGTAATTTTTATCACAATTCAAGGTTCAAAAAATATTTCAAGGGAATTGTTTTCCCGTAAAGGAGAGGAGTAGACTGGGGAGCAATAGAACAGTGTAACGACTGACTTATGAACGAACAGAGCTCATAACATCACGGTAGCCGGCTTCTAAGCACTTTAAAAAATAATTAACTTCTTAAGTGTTAGTTAACACTAGCATTACATGTATTACTGCGATAGTTGTTTCTTTTTTCTTATAATTCTTTGTCTTTTAACTTTCTTTGTTCATAATTGTGATATTCTTAGGCTGCAGTTTAGTCCCTGTTGCAGATTACTTAACATTCTAAACGAAAATCTAGACAAGTTCAGCTTGAGAGAATTGATGACTATTTTTATGGCTTACTCACTAGTCAAATTAGCCCACATAAATTGCAAGAGTTCCCTTCAAAACTATACACCCTTCGGTCAAAACTTGACCACACATTAAAACTACAAAATCCGTTTAAATTTTAAAATGAATTCTGTATATTAAGCTAAATAATGAAGGGGCGGGCGTGATGGAACAGATGTAACGAGTGACTTATGGCGGGCCGGCCTCATAACTACCGGCCGGCGGCGCATAAGTCCCGCGACCGCACGCTGCAGGCTACATCATTCAAGTGATGCTGGGTTGAACGTGCTGTCTTGTAACTATTGGTTAATTGTTACTTGTGAAACGAAGGGTCGTGGGTTGTTTGGTTATTTTCAGTGTCAATGACTCAACACAATTCATAAATAAAGTGAACTTTAAAGGAAATAAAATAGAAACAACTCTCTGACATGTTAATATCACATTCAAATAACCAATTTGATGAAGCGTTATCGCATAAAAAGTTTACAATTTCATTAAATCCTCCCTAAATAGTTATAAAGAACTTCGTTATTTGGCTGTCAGTCAGCTTTTAAAAGCCCGACAACAAAGTTAAAACGAAGTAATTAAAAAAGAAAACACAAAATACTTACAAAGTCGGAAGCTCGGCTCTCTTCACTTAAATTACTTGCGATTACACCGACAAAACGTTTTAATGAAACACGTTAAATCGCGCCAAGTGGGCCCGCCGCCGCGCGCCACGCCAAGCCGCCCGTACCCTCCACGTCTGCCATAGTTCGGCAACTTCACCACTTACTGCGGTAGGTGGCGGGTAGTTTTTCCTCAAATATCTTAGCCGTAAGTAGAGTTGAAACTACTTCTGCAAAGTCCATTAAAGAGTATAAACTCACGCCGCGGTGATTACAAATGCCGCCGATTTCGGCGACCGTTTCAGGGTCGATTAAAGCTTTTTAATTGAAATCACCTGTGATAAACTTTAAGCAAACGATTGGGACTCGTGTTAACCAAATATAATCGTGTCTCTGTGAATCAAATTACCTACTGCTCATGGGTTTACCGTTACCAGTTCAAATGTTTTATTTACGTATGGAAATAAGTTATTTTTAGATTTTGTGTTCCATAGCGGTAGGTAAAGGGGGATCCTTTGATCATCCACTTCAACCTTTTGTCTTTGTCTGTCACATTTGTTGAAATATTAATGTGACATCTTTTTAATTGACATAAATATTTTTGGGAATCATTGTCAATTTTGTGATTGGTATTAGATATGCTGGTAATAAACCAGTCGTATCAGAAAATATGATGTTCAAATGCGTATGGTATTAAAAGCTTATATATTTGATGCAGCGTCGGAGAGCCAGTGCAGTCGCTCCATATAAATATGTAAGCGGAGGAAACGCTGACGTCTGCGTTCCGCCGCGTCGTTGCGGAAACCGCGTCAATTAAGTTGGCCGCGATGACATATTAGCCTTTGTTCCCTGCATCCCCTCTCCGACCGGTATTTACTCGCAAGAAACTTGCACTATGTACTACCAGATAATAGATAGGTAATGTTGCTCGCGGCTGTGCGTGATTTCCTATGCACTTGCACTACGTTCTGGTTTATATTCTATTCATCTGCATCCGAGGTTTAATATGTTATTGCGCTCTGTGTTATGCTTAGCGTTACGCCTTATTTATGATCCTACTGTGATGTGTTATACATACTTACGTGAATATTTATGTCGCCTCTTTCGGTGACGAATCAGAAAAGTTTCGGCATTTATTGAAGAATGGTTTATTTGTTCATAACCGCCACAAATACGGTTCTAAAAATAATCCAGACAGGTATAAAAGCGCCAGATTAAAAATATATAAAATTTTAATATCTGCCACAGTCATCTGCCAGATGCTGGCTGGACAATTAAATGCCGCTGAATCAATTCTAAATTAAATAGATCCACTGTGAAAATACAAAGTTTAGTGACTGTCAATGTCAAACAAAGAAGATGAAAAAAGTTTTTTCTTCCAATTCCATTTTGCTTTCACCATTCCTCTTTTGCAGTCTCTAAAACTTTTCAAAATAAGAGGTTTTCCAGGGAGTCTCAATTATCGATAAAGACGATATTAAAAATTCGTTTGTTTTGTTCTTAGCTTGCGCCATGGAAGCGGTGTCCCCTTTTTTCTATTGTTTGCGTAAGAAGGGAAAGGTGCAGAAGCGGCGGCAAACGATAATCAGAAATTTGAATTTCGCCCCCACGAGGCACTGACAAAATCATCCGATTTTGTGCCTCGTTTATCATAGCAATTAATTAGGCGAACAAAAAATATAATGTTGGTTTTTCCTAAAAATGCTTGATGTCAGCAAACAGTTTGTTGTGCTCAAACTTTCCATTCTGTGTTATCTCAAACGGCTACATCGCGCCAAGGTATAAACAATCGATACGCGAGTTCCAAGCGGAATCTATATTCATAATTCACATATCTACACAGTGGCCGTTCGGTAGTATGATGAAGGAACATGGTCTAAATTTATTCGTGAGCATTACAGTGTAACATGTACGAGGCAGTACTCCCTTAATGTATTCATGTAATTCGCATAGCCGGCATCCCCTTTGACCGGCCACGCAACACCGCACTGGCTGCCCGGATAGAGTAATATAACGTGATGTTTTAAAACCATCCATCACGTTTAATGTCCATATAAAAAGAAGGAGGTAGCGTGCCGACTCTATCCGCGGATTTTTGAATTTGCGCATGGTACGAGCACAATTTTTTTATTCGGTTTCCTCCTAAACCGAGCTAGACGCGCCACACTCGCTTATCTTTAGCATCTCTAAAGGAAATTCACTTGTTGCAAGACGCCCGACAACCTCAAGTTTTATAAATGTTAATACAAAACAACACCGTCGACTTTCTCATTTTCACCTCACGAAAGTCTCTCGCGTCCGTTTATTGCGGGTGGAAATTATCAATTGACTACACTCTAGTACTCAGCAGTGCAAATACAAAGGCAAGAGCTTACCGTCTATTCTGTGCGGGGTCGAATAAAACCTCAAGTATCAGGCTACTTGAATGTAAAAACGTTGGATGCGGCCGGCCGAGCGCCGCGCCTGACGCCAATTTACATTAAATGCGGCTTGCACCCACCAATGATAACTTATACTAGACGGGGCCGCAAAACTAGTGTTTACTATTGTGAGCTTCATATTTCGTGTTCAGTAAAAACTTGTGAAATTATGCGCAGAACAACAACTCAACGAAAAATCTTGACTGTAGAAAAATTCACTTTGTTGCTGATGAAATAAAATGAATAGTGAATAATACCAATGTCCAATCCACGCAAAAAGTTTTCTGAATTTAGTTAGGTACTTATTTTTTTTTAATTAAATCTCTTTAATTTAATTAAAATAACAGTACAAATATTATGTGAAAAGGGGAATGATTGTAAATTTGTTCAATTATTAACAAAATGTGCTACTGCTGCGCAATTCTGAGAACTCTTTGGCTTTAAAGAAACAGATTGATTAAATTTCAACATCAACTTTAATGACTAAATTGGCCAGTTTCACATTTTACTCATACATATTTTACATTGTTTTATTATAAAATGTATGCAATTTATTGGCAATTATTGATTTATTATCCAATATTTATCAACATTGGACATTTAAAATAAAGGTAAATTGATGTTTTACATTCGGTCAGCGTTTCTAGGAAAAGTTATTTTAATGTTCAATTAAGTGTCTCTTTAAGTGAAATAAATGTTTTTAATTCCAAGCTTTTATGTTTTAATTTACCTTATGACTGCTTCTTTATTTCTAGACTTTCCACGTACATTATTTAATAAAATACATCATTTTTGTAATCGGTAAACGAACAATTCATAAATAGAAAATCTATTAATTATATAGGGTTGTCACACTTTTAAAGTCGAAAACTACAGACGAGAAAAAAATTTATGTATTCTAAATACGAGTCTAGATATTTAGAATAACTTATTTATTATTTTTATTTACCTACTTCTCGAACTATTTTAATATTGTTCACCCTTAATATGTATATCTAGCATTCACACATAAGTACTACAGCTTCAATAAAAAAACATCTCTTCAGTAATAAAAACAGAAGTCAGACATGGTACACCATAGGCTCTTTGATGAACAACTTGTTACAATAAGCCCTCCCTACCTTCGCACGAGACTCAGCCTCCTCCAGTTTTTTATACGAGCTACTCCTGAATTCTATTGTTTATATTACCCTAGTAAATATGTGCTGAACCCCTGCACACGAAGTCATTATAGTATCGTTGCTGAATTCAAAAATGTCTGCATAATGCTGATTTAAAAACCTTTGAGATTTTCAGCTTGTTTGAGAGGTGTGGGGTAATTTAGTTGGTTTGTTCTACAGTATTTTTTGCTTGATATTGAACCAATAAAGTTATTTTATTTATAACTAGATTTCGCTAGTGGTTTTGCTCGCGTCACGTTATAACTACTTCGCGCGCCTGGATATAAAGTAGTAATAGTAATAGTCTATCTAACAATGAATGATGTTTTTTCAAATCTGATTCTGCTATTCTTGAGATTAGCGAGTAAAAACAAACAAATAACAAAATGTTTATAATGATTATGGTTTTAAGTTCAAATAAAAAATTGAGAAGGTACCATCCAAGGAACCATAGCAAAAGATACAATTCATTTGATTTTGAATTTATAAGACAATAATTTACTATCTATGATGTACAGCATAATTTATACAGAATAATAAATAACCGTAGGCACGAAAATGGGCTAAAAGGAAGTAGACTAAATAGACTGTTATGCGATTCAATCACAGAACCATCTAGGTAACGGACGGGCCCGAGATCACCGGCCGCATACTAAATTATTAGCCCTTAGTTATTTATGCACCGTGAACCAACATCTTAATAGCGAGCGGAGTTATGTCCAGCCTAAAATAATATTTTGTGTAAATGTTCGAAAATAAACAAGCCGCGCTCTACCCCCTACTTTACAGTAACAATATGTCGTAACTTTGCTACGCTACTTCGCCGTTTTGTGGCAATATTATGTCGGAATGAGTTTATTATAAAGGTTTAATTTTCAATTTACGTATAACCACAATGTGATGAAATGTTATCAAAAGCTTACCTTTGGGTGTGCTCTCCTGGGGAAGGCCACTTTGGGGTCAATCTGAAATTGAAAACGCAACATTTTAATACAATCAGAATGAAAGGAGATATGTTTAATGCGGGCTTGTATTCTAATTTCGTGAGAGGATTCGCTCTTGTAGCGTGACTTTGGAAATGTAAAAAAATCAGTGAGACGCGTGGAGCCCAACTAATCATGGACCGCACGTCGGGCTGGGAAGCGGGCACGATAAATTCGCATCGCCTCTGCGGCTGCAATGTCCAGTCCTAAAATCCCGGCTGCAAAAAACCATCGGACTGAAAATCCTGCGCCGTGGTCCTGTCACTCGATTTCGCCTCTCGTCTTTTTCATGTAACCGAGCTCTACTATTTCATACGTGGCACTGTTTAAGCCCTCAGATTTTCTCCCGGCAGCGAGCGGTCGCTCCAGGTCTTTTTGCTCGTATCTCGACGCGCCGTTGACCGCTATAAACGCAAAATATAAACCCAAAGAAGCTACCTTTGACATTTTAGAGGTAAAACGTTTCATTTCCACTCGTGCTAACCGTTTTGTCGAACGTTTTCCACATTCAGCAGAAATGCTCCAGGATTTTTTAGTGCAGGTCTTACTTTAAAAAATTACGAATGTAGTAAATGTGACGTTATAGACACGGACACGTGCATAAGGCTCAGGCTATGAATGTGGGCTACTGCCTTACAATTAGAATAACCATTCACGTGCTTCGCAATTGTTTTATTTTGAAGAATATGTTTTAAGTAGAATACAGTCTAATTCTATTCATCAAAAGTTTTAAATATTACGTACAATTTTAAGTCGTACAGCGTACAATAGACGCGGAGCCGGTAGGCATCCACGTCCGCGTAATTACGAAGCAAAAGCGTGAGAGAATAATTTAAAAGATTTTGCCCAAGAGGACTGCATTATTACAATATCAGGGAAACCGCTTTACAGCGTCATTCATACATTCTTAATTATTTAATTATCTTGTGAGTGCGCCACGGCACACCATGGCTGCAGAAAACCCGCTATAATTTGATTAAATTGGATTTCAACCAAGACAATTTGTATTTTTTTGATGAAAATGTAAATTGTAATTATTATAACGAACGGCGCGGCCCACGTGCGGTTGACACAAAAAATATCACTACCCGCGATACAGGAGATGTAAAACGTTGTTGGAAAGCTTTTAACCGGCTCACGCAAGCAATTTTGTAAACGTTGTAAAATGACCACGAAAGTATACAGAGCAAGCAGAAAAATCATAAAATCCCAGATGGTGGCGCTAAAGCGATTAAGCGGGTCGATGATAAATTTTAACGAGTTATTTTAATGGAGGCGATCGCAGTCAGTGGCTAGCCGGCAGCCTGCCTCGATAGAAAAATAAAACCAAACTCACCAAAAAGACTGTTTAATACGTGACCCCGTGATTTTTTTATTGTTTCGTAAACGTTTAACGATAATTGCTTTTTGAAACGACGCCTTTTGTACATCCAAAATGTCATTCCATTTGTAATTGAATACATAAAATGTGGTAGCGCTCTTATCTACGAGTCCATTGCTACTTTCGCAACAAAATGGATAAAGGTATAAAAAGAAAATGAATAAAGGGGAGATGGAAGGTAAGTATCTTTGATCAAGCTAAGCAACACAATCTATTGATTTGGCTTAAAGACACCAAAAGTCTTTCTGTATATATTATTTCGGCGTAAGGAAATTGTAGGCATAGTTCCGAAAATCCAAAGATTAATTTTATCTTATTACTATACGAGTATTATATTTGTTACGAACAATGAATTTTATTTGGATAGAAAGGTTGTCTTGCTACGGCGTAGCAGACAAGTAGTCCGCGTAGGAGTTCAGTTTACTCACGTAGCAAAACTGCTTGTTAAATCCTATCATCACAAAGAAGATTTACTATGATTTTAAAAACAATGCTTCTTATTAAAAAGTTCAATACTCCTGCGCAAAATGACAGGAAAGCATCGATACAAATGTGACATTTTGATATGGTGCCATTTGCGTGATTACAATCGACGCAGCGGCGCACCCTCTAGCCGGCTTCGACCTCCCCCTTCCTACAACTTCCCTTACGATAAAGATTGACATCACCCACCTTAACTTTCGAATTATCCTAACTCAAATTCCTCAAATAAACAAAATCCTACTTTAATCTAAACCGCATAGGATACAAATTCATTCAAGCCACAAGGAAATTTTAGCGTGTCATCGCAAGAAAAGATTGTAGGCGAAAGCACATTAGTGGGATATCACTACTGGTAGCGAAAGAGCATGTTCACTTTATGTACTCGCTTCGATCGTACCGACGTGAAGTCGATTACGTTAAATTTTATATTAAGCAAACAGTTTTATCGATGTGTTGTGTATTTTCAAGTCATTCCGATAACGTGCCGTAATAAAAGTTCATTGTATCAGTTTACTGGTTAACCTATGACACCAGCACACCTGCCATTATTGCAGTCAAAATGTCAGTTTTGGTGCACCAAGTTTAGTCTTAGATATAGACACATACGAGCATTGTATAGCAAAGTTAATCAAACGTTCTCAGTATCGTGTAGCGAAGTGAAGTTAATAAGCGAACATTCTCGAAACGCAATTCGATCAACATGTTGTTAAATCCTGATAATTAACAAACGTCACACGTCGGGTTTGAGTTACGGACAAGAAAGTTTAATGACGCGCACTCACTGCAAGCGGTAACTGAATTTATTTACGTGCAGACGACACGTAAGTGTCGCCCCGGGCGGCGTTAAGTGGGGACCGCATCATTTGCTGTTCAGTCAGCAACGCGCACTCTAACTCCTCCTAATTGGAACGAATTTGGCTGCAGGTGCAACACTCAACTTGGCTCAAGATTAGGGGCGAGCTATTGCGAGTATATTCTGTGCCGTTCCCCTGAAATATTCAATGTGCAATGCGCGACTTGCGGCTCGCAGTTCCGTCGCCGCGCGCGCCGTCATCCACGTGCGCTCTAACTTCAATTAAATTAAGAACAATATTTACCCTCGCAGCCGAGATAAATGATATTGCACACTTAAGCCAGAGTTAATGTTTAGTGACGACTTATGTACCCACATTCTTAGCATAAGGCAGTGAAAATACCACTGCGAGAACGAGACGCCCTCATGCACGTTCCCTACAATAGAAAGAGAAAGCTGAAATGAAACACCTTAACAAGAAAGACTTAACGAGGCGCGCTTCACCGTAGACAAATAACAGCGCGCCAACAATGTTACGTCGCGTTATTTTAATTGATACAGCTTTAACTCATTCTGTACAGAAAAATGCAAACAAGTTGCGACGCGATCGGAAAACACTTGACACAGATTGTTTATAAAGTAGGGTTTGCTTTAACGCTCGGCGAGACGAGCAGTAATGAAACCAGCTAGGGCGGCTCGACAAACGTCATTACTGGGGCACGCATAAATATGCAAGGCAGGTAACGCACATTTTCATGCGACGTCGCAAGAATTTTATCGCTCGTTTAATTCTGTGAGAAAAAAAAATGGGATTCTTTTGGGTGTAACACGAGATAGGCGGCCGCGTGGGAAACGACACGCTGGCCCTCCTGGCCGCGCTTCACATCTAAGTGCAGCCGAAATATATTTTATCCACTTTGTCAGATATTACTTTCTCGTGAGCATCGCGTCAGGAGCGTAAACGGCGGAAGAGGCGAGACGTAATCTTATCCATCAGAGAACCTTATTCGTTAGGCGTTAATGTGGCCGCTTTGTGTTGTTACACGTACGACTATTAACGTGTGTTTTATTCATCGCCCTTTTCCTCCAGTGTGTTACACCCCGGCTACAATTGCTAGGGACCTTAACGACATAGTTCTTTTTTCTTAATGCTCTTGTTAATTTCGTTTACATTTGTTAAAGTGTTGCCGCCGTTTATTTACTTCGGCCTAGACGGAGCTGTCACGCTTTCCTAGTTTATGTTATAATCGCTTACCTGTGAATGATTAATTGTGCCTAGTGTTGGAGTGGCTGTTATTATTTTCTATTCTTTATTTGAAATAACATTATTCAAGTATTTCGTGTTTTCTCTCTGGCCTGCAATAATACTCTAGTGTTTTTTTAACAAACATCTCTCAATTTAAATAGTACGAAGAATTTTACAATTTATTTTGATTACTTAACTCAGTTTGATAAAACTGGCTCAAGGAGGCTCATGTTTGTATTTTATTAGGTAACAACACCAACCTCAGTTAACATGAGATATCTTATCCACATTACCATTAAATCCATTAAACCCAGGTACTAATTCACATTAAACTAATATTATACTACATCAAAAAATGTACGTAATACGTAGAATCTCATAGAACCAATAAAATTAAACCACAAACCAGTCCACTTAAAAATTGAATAGCCCCACAATTGACAGCTAAGGTACAAAGTTTAAGCTTATCTAGCGATTCAGGTCAGTACCAAAGCCGGCTGAGCATTAGCACAATGTGGCCGGCGCTCCCCTGAGACAAAGATTACGCACAACTCCATAGATAACGCTTGACTAGATGCGCTGCACCTTTTGTGTGCTAGCCTTTCAATTTTGGTCTGTGAGTTGCGCTCGAGATACGACCAGTTTGTTACTGTGTGTTTTGATAATGTTGGAAACTATGTGTTTTGAGGGTGTTGTACCCAATTAGGTTTTGTGTTTTTGTTAGAGCTTTTGTGGCACATTTTTAGGTAGGTTTAACGACTTGTCTGAAGGATTTTTGGTTAGTTTGAAGAATATAAAATGGTTGTTTTATGAAAGGTACTTAGACTTACAAAAAAAAGCTTTCTGAAGTAACTTATATGATTATTGGTGATCGTTTTATATGATTTAACTTGGCGCTATGAGGTAAAAGAAAGCCAAGACAAGACTCATACTACGTTATTCGTCAGTGGAGTTTGAAAATGTGCTTACTCACAGGTTGGCACGGAATCAGTAACACTATTATGCTCAAGATCATCCATAATACATGTTGCTGCTATCAACATCATTACAATAGCAGTATATGCACCGGAATATCCTTGAAGCAACTTCATAAATCCAAGAAGTCGATCACGTCAAGCGCAAGCCGCGCTGCTAGGCAGTTCTGTAATCCTGTTTGTTTGAGTGATCAATGACCTATCTAGTTAGCAAACAATCCACGTCGGCCGGCCGGCAGACATCCGGACCAGATATTTGCAGTCAAAACAGACTTAGGGCAGTACGAAGTGCACTCTGCGCATGTCACTCCGCTTCTGTATTATTTATTAACTCCAACGAGCTTCCGATGTTACTTTATTCCATTGTGCAACTATCTACGGTTCGTGATGTCCGAGCTCGGGAAGTTCCGAACTGACACGACTGGGAGAAACGAGAAACTTTTCGTGCATACAATGAATGCCTGTCAGCTGAACGTAAACATGCAAGCAAAATACTTGCTATATTATTTAGTTGGCGGATTGCGGATAGCCGTTGCTACGGGCGTCGGATTGTTTGCAATGTCACCGCGTATACGAAAATTCTGCGTCCCAAACTTTTCAGGTTCTTTATAATTTTGCGCGAAAACTTGCAATTTTTCCTTCAAAACAAAAAAAAAGTGTCAATTCTGACTCTTTCATTTAGAAAAGTAAACACTGGAGCTGAAATAAAATTGTTTACTTAGTAAAATGTAAATGTTTTCGCAGTAAAACCTCTGAACTGAAGAAAATCTGTCACAAGGAGAGAAAGGAGCGTTCGTAGGTAATGCTGGCAAAGTCGGCAATGTTATTTGGCGAGCCGGTGCAAGTAAAGGACTCTATATTAAGCATTCCTGTCCCCCCAATCTCTTCAGGTGGGCGGGCGCGACATGAACTCTACTTCAACTTATTATTTCGGGGCCGCATGCGAAGCGTTTGTTTTTCTCCGACCTACGCCTCTAATATACATTTACATATGTATCATAAACTTAATCCCTTTATTAAATTCCGCGGGGGTTTTTCCTTGCCGAATATTTCTTTTTTATCTGGCATTTTTAAATTTTAAAAGCCAATCCTATAAAAGCCTAGTGCCCTGAGCGGCACAGTGGTTTACGGCCAGCTGTTATCTTGCACTAAATAAAAACTCACAAGTTTTTAAAAGTACGTTTGTATCGTCCGTCATTTATGAACTCGTTATGACGCTAATTGTCCCCAAAATCGTGCTGAGCGTGACATTAAAGCGACATCAAAAATGTATGTATACTATTTAAAGATTCCCATTTCGCGGTAGTCGCGTGCAACCGATTTACGAAAGCGACTGGCCCCGTGCCCATTAAAGCAGATTACGGACGAAAAAAATCAACGAGCTCTTGGCGTTATGAGTTAATTTTGTAAGAATAACGCGGTCGGTCGGTTAGTATTACCCTTTATTTGGTGTTCCGGCCGCTCTGTTTGTTTAAACGGGTAATCCAACACAAAAACAAGCTCAGAATACATTATGTAGTGGTGCCACACAAATGTGTGTTCTCAATGTTGTCGGAACGTAATCGTCGGACGATAAAAATCACTTAGCGAATGTAGTAGCCGCTCGAGACCATACCGCTAACTACTAACTACGCCGAGTATAACATAACAATACAGTTTACGTGGAACGAGACTTGTTATACTTATTTGTAAATTAACTTTCACTTCAGAAATATTCTGCTACGCTCGGTCTACGAGAACCTCTCTAAACCGGTAGAAAATGCTAAATCTCTTCAAGTAAACGTTGTTAACTATAAATATAAATTTGCTACAAGCAACCACTTTATTATGATCAGAGATTTAATATTTTATAAGCAACTGATTTAAAAAACAACCTTTAGGAAAATTTTGCCTTTAAATTAAAAAAGTTGATATAATGCAGCGTGGTGCAGCATTCAGTCGCGAAATGTACTTATATCGCGGAACGCGTGCGCTCCATATTTTAAAGGTGTCGATAAGAGAAAAAAGGAATGTCCCCGAGTTGCAAGCGCGCCTGGTCTAAACGTGTTTACAAGTTATGCAATAATTCAAATAGCGTACTACAGCAAATTTATGCTGGTGCACGGTAACATACTTCAATGGCTGCATTGGAAAGCATTTTATTTCCATGGACGTCGGCGACTAGTATAGCCGTCGTATTTTCAAATTCAGCCAGGGAACGGTGAACGTGTTAGGTGGCAATATGAATTTATGATCATGGCGAATTAAATGCGTTTAAAGGGAAACGTGATTCGGCGGTATACGCATCGGAAATTAATTAAGGACTTTTTCACACTTGGCCGGCCAGCAACTGACTGGCTTCCCTGCTATTAGTGTTCTGTCGCTGTTCTGGATATTTATTGCATTTTGTTTTTCCGTTTTATTATCGCTGATGACAAAATGTATGCACATTTAATGGCCAGTCAGTTTTTTTAGGGCACGAAAACAAATATTAAAAAAAAGTATCCTAGCATTGTATGTCAGTAGCTTATTGATATCAAATTGATATTTAAATATAAATTGTTTACTGTTTCAACAAGCTACAAAAAGTATATATCGCCTGAACTTTGTTTGATCGGTAGGTACATAATATTATGCTTGTAAGCCAGGCGAAGGTATTTTTCCTCAAAGTCTTGATAATTTTTTGGCAGTTTCTGGTTGTCTCGTTAGGGCTCACTAGATGAAATTTAAGAGTCATCTCAGTGAGGCGGAGGCTCCACGCAGATCCGGGCGCGACAAAAGGCAGCCCTAGGGACTGCGTATAGCGAGAAAAGGAATTTTTAATTGGCTTCAAAATAAAAGCCCATATAACTTACAACATAAAAGGCTTTTTTCACGGCGCAATTCGTTACGGACCGCGGTTTTAACTATTTTAGCGAAATGTTTCAAAAAAATAACGCTCATTTTTTAATTGACTCTCACGCGGACTTGTTGTTGCCGTATCGTATTTTCTCAAAGAAAGATTGGCCAGATAAGTCGTCAAAGACAGACGGTGGAGAAGGAAAAAAATACAGTCCTCTTCCATAGTCATAATGGCTTGATAGGCCCTAACGGCCACTTAAAATGAAAAGTGTGTTCCATTTTAAACTTTATTCATTATACAAAAGTTCTTGTTAGTGTAACAGACATTTTACTTTCATATTTTGGAGGAAGTCTGAAACAATTAGGGCAGTTTAATCGCCACCTCTTTAGGGCGGTCTGTTATTTTAATGAAACGGAGAACATTGTATTACGGTAACTCGTGTATGTATAGCTTTATAAATCCTAACTCCTGGGTTATCTACGCCTTGTTAATGTTACAATGGGCCCTTTCAGTTTCAGCTACATCTTGTATAATTGTTTCCATTCGCGCCGCTCTGACCATAAATTTTGCGATATTATTATCTCCGCAATATTTAAATGCGATCAAAATTATTCTTTGGATAGGTATTGTTAACAAAATTTACTTTTGTTCTTCATTTGACAAAATTATTATAAAAGCTCGTTACCGTCGGTATTCGTATTACAAATTAAAGAGAAATATTATTATAATAATGCTACACCGCACAAATAAATGTTGGTCAAACGCATTGTGTCACGGCGCTTCCGTCACTGCCGCGTTACAAAGTGCATCATATTTTTAAACAGCCACCGATATGAAACCGCATAAAACATCGAACATTTCCTGTGGAAGTGAAAATTTTAATTTTCCGAAAAATTCCGCTGCTATATTTTAAAAGTCGTGATTTATTAATGCGGGTTCGTAAACGCCATTTATGCCGTTTACGGTAGATGAGAGCAGACATTTGTGTCGGCATGTGTCGCGCCCATGGCACGTCAATGGGGTTTTGATTGTCCACTCCGTGTGCGTTCCTATTCGTCTATAGAACCCTTTATATTAATGGTTGCTTCATATTCAATTGTCTATAAATCAAGGATAAGGTGATCTTTTTGTAGTCTATCATCATCATCACAGCCTTTTTATCGTCCCATTGCCGGGCACAGGCCTCCTCTCCCACGGAGAAGGATTGAGCGTTAATCACCACGCTTGCTCAATGAAGGTTTGTGATTTCAGACATTATAGTCCAGGTTTCCTCGAGATGTTTTCCTTCACCTTTAATCAGTCATTGGTATCCAAGATAAACTTAGAAAGTACTTATAACTTAGAAAAGTTACATTGGTACTTGCCTGACCTGGAATTGAACCCGCACTCTCATACTCGAAAGGCTGGTGCTTTAACCACTAGGTCACCACGACTTTTTTTTCTATCTAGTATATGGTGGAATATACAAAATAATTGTAAAAAGATCTCTTGTAAAGATCTGAACCTCAGTATTAATAAAACAAAATGCTGTACTAATACATCACGGCCAAGCTACTAAATCAGTACAAAAGTAAAATACACCGCCAGGATCTTCAAACATATATTGTAAGGCAACTAAGCGGAATTGGTTACTACAAATAGCTGAAAGTTATGGAGCACTGGGCTGTCACTGCTAATTCACTGTTATAGTACTAGAGTACAAAGTGTTTTATCGACGTTTAATGTCTCAGGCTGTGCCAATCTCCAACAGATATTGTTTAGATGTCGATTTACGATGTATGATTCATATTTTGTTAAATTATGATACTTTGTTTTGAATCTTAACAGACGTGTAGTATGGACTATCTGGCTCTGTTTAGATCATTAGTGGCCTAGTGGTTAAAGAGCCAACCTCTCAAGTGTGAGGGCGTGGGTTCGATTCCAGGTCAGGCAAGTACCAATGCAACTTTTCTAAGTTTGTATGTACTTTCTAAGTATATCTTGGACACCAATGACTGTGTTTCGGGTGGCACGTTAAACTGTAGGTCACGGCTGTCATTAAACATCCTCGGCAGTCGTTACGGGCAGTCAGAAGCCAGTAAGTCTGACACCAGTCTAACCAAGGGGTATTGGGTTGCCCGGGTAACTGGGTTGAGGAGGTCAGATAGGCAGTCGCTCCTTGTAAAACACTGGTACTTATCTGAATCCGGTTAGACTGGAAACCGACCCCAACATAGTTGGGAAAAGGCTCGGGAGATGATGAGATCATTCTTCAAAGTTTAAAATTCCAACTATCATCATACCTTTATCTCAATGTTTTATTCTTCGTCCATAATCTCTCTACGTGACGTCATCTAACCAGTTACTATAGTGGTGTTATATTAAGTCAACAAAAAAGGAAAAAAAACATAAATAAACTCAAATGAAACTTTTACGGTGTTACATTTTAAATATATTGTCCCAAAACGAATTTTAATAATAAAATTTACGTGTATTTTTTATCTCAATCGCGCCTGTTAATAGCGTGAAATAAAAACATATATTTTTTCGCGTATTTACTAAAAATGCAAACCATTTTATAGCTTGTAAAAATAAATTTTGGTAAAAATCCGTGTATTTTTTTTGTGTTCACCCCTGAAGCAATTTTAATTGTGGGCCTTTCAAAGGGCGCCGTTAAACCTAAACTCTATAAAGCTTGTATTTATTTCATGAATCAGTGGAGGTTTTAAATATTAATTTTCGCACTTTATTCCGAACAGACTTTGATTTTTATTGGTAACACCTCTATTAGTTTTTATAAAACATTTTGTAAGGTAAATACACTTTATTTAATAGTTACGTAAGCAGTTTATATTGAAGCTTAATAAATATGGTGAAAAATCATATACAAAGCGAAAGACACACATCTTCCTGGAACAGGTTTTATTGGATCAAGAGATGGGTTTATAAATAGAGAAGTTTACTTGTATAGAGGCGAGATACCATACGTACAGCATTCTGCGACACTGTGACGCACAAATATTTCTTATGGTCTAATTGTTCTAGCAAATAGTAGGTATTTATTTATTTATTTCTTGCACTATATAGTTTACAGTAATACACAGTACACCATAATAGTATAAACTTTAACATACATATACCCTGTAAGGACATTGCAAGAACTTAATATCTAGATTACTTAAATTTTGTAACAAATTGCGTGCGAGCATTTCTAAAATATCCGCCAAGCTGCAACCTTTGTGCGCAAATACATACATGTTAGCAAAAGACGCGTGCCGACCCGTTCAATTTTTTTGTTCGCAAACAAATGTTCACGAATAATTTTGGTGGAATCTCACCATAACGTCTACAAGTAACATACATTATCTAACTAACAGTAATAAGATATATAAACATCGATGCGAAAAACATTGAAATACAATCTGGACAGAGTTTAACAAGTATATTTCTTTCTTTACCATTAACTAGTTATTTTGAAACGTTTCAAATCGATGAGCCTTGGTACAAACTTGGATGAGGAACTAAATAAGTTTCAATATTTCCTCTTAATAAAATATAAATGGGGAAAGTTTAGTTATACACTTGAGGGATTGAGCGAACGCGCTTGTAGACACGTTCAATATCGAATTGAATTTATTATGATACCTATTACATATTGTTATTGTTAATTTATTCAATATTATTTAATAGGCAATAGAAGATGTTTTCTCATCATTGAGTAGTTTTACACCACCAAGGAAAAATTACCTATAAAAAAAAATAGAAAAAAAACGAGACGAGATTTTGACATTTTAAGACTATCAATGTAAGGTATTATTTAAAAAATGTTGCTTGGATTTTTAAAACACTTTTGTACTTCTAACTTTTATATAATAAAACCTATAAATAATCTAAAGAGATGACTAAGCCTGTTAAACCTGTGGTAAAACTATGTTATACACGAACAAAAAAATATATCAACGACAGTTTTAATGACCAACACATTTTATTATTTCCAATACTACACAACAATAAAGGACAAAACGAACAACGGACAATAAATAAATAGTAAAAAGTACGAACAACAAAAATATATATTATTTAGCCGTAGAACATCGCATTATGACCTTTGATTCTCAACAAAGGGGGTCCACGCCATGTGCACAATGTTTAGTGGTTCACTCGTAAACCTTTCTATAAATATTGATGATGCTGAAAGCTATTATGTTCAGGCATACTCCCGAAAAATGTGAACAATTTACGACGTAAAGACATGCGATTAACTTCTCTGTTATATGGAATTGTATTAACTGTTACTATCATGTTATATGTTTTACGTTTCAGATTTAGAGGTCAGAATACAATAGACAATATTATTTTGTAATGCGTACGTAAAGACCAAAAAATGGTGTAGTGTTCTTTATGGACCTTTTATAAGAAAGACAAACCTGTAGTCGTATCTACGAATAATTTCGTAAGTAATATTCCAACATTATCACCGGCATTTTTTATCATCCCACTGCTGGGTATAGGCCTCCTCTTACACAAAGAAGGATTAAGCGTTAATCACCAATGCGAGTTGGTGATTTTATATTTTATATTAGAGGTTTCCTCGAGATGTTTTCCTTCACCTTTAATCAGTTATTGGTGCCCAAGATATATATATATATATATATATACTTAGAAAGTATATAAATCTTAGAAAAGTAACAATGGTATTTGCCTGACCTGGACCTCATACTGGAAAGGCTGGTGCTTTAACCACTAGGCCACTACGACTTTCGCATATGTAAGGACCAAAAAATAATAGTGTGGTCATTTTGGTAAAAAAGACAAAGCTGTCGTCGTATCTACGAATAATTTCATAAGTTACATAATATTGCGTTATTCAATGTAAAGAAAGCTTGACAAATGCTTTATCATAAAATATTCAGTAATAAGTTCTAAGAAACTACGTTGTTATTTCTAACAATAGGAACTGGCGGACTTAGAGGTTAACCAACACTTTTCTTGGACAAAGATAATGGTGTTATGTTTGATTTTCATTTATGAGCTTTTTAACCGACTTCAAAAAAAGGAAGTTCTCGATTTTTACTATATTTTTTTCTTTATTACTTAAAATTGTGCAACAATTATTTTTTAAAGACTTACTCATTAGATTCTATTTATGAAAAAAAATACATAATATAAAATTTGATACAAAATTATTTGACTGATAAGAATCACTCAATAGTTTTATAACTTATTTCTCTCATCAATTGCCTGCTAAGATATTATTTCATAATCAATAACACCATATCCGACTAAAAAGTAAACAATAAAAAGCCTTACACCACAAATTAACGTTCGCTAGAAAAATCTATAATCCTCCTAAATTCTATACCCTTTTCAATATCACGATAATAAAATTCTAAGCAAACCTTATGATTTAAAAAAATAACTGGATTATCTGTCGCTTGAAAAATCCTCTTAAAGGTTTAAATTCTCTTCCGAATTTTCAATGAACGTTGTATTTTCTAATAATGAATATTCCAGTTATACTTTTTCACTTTTTGTATCGAATATTTTTAACGATAAACAAAAGACTGTGCATTAAACGTGATACTGGGAACCTGTATCATTATTACCTTTAAAATATGTCTTTGTGGCCAAGTGGTTAAAGAGCCAACCACTCAAGTATGACTGCGTGAGTTCGATTCCAGGTCAGGCAAGTACCAATGCAACTTTTCTAATTTTGTATGTACTTTTTAAGTATGGACACCAATGACTGTGTTTCGGATGGCACGTTAAACTGTACGTCCTGGCTGTCATTGAACATCCTTGGCAGTCGTTACGGGTAGTCAGACGCCGCTCCTTGTAAAACACTGGTACTCAGCTTAATCCGGTTAGACTGGAAGCCAACCCCAACATTATAGGGAAAAGGCGCAGGTCAATAAATAAAACTCTTTCAATTCATTTTATAGATAAAAAATACAGTGGAGTCATTAAAAGGAGCAATCGTGAATAATAGTGCCAATAGTAGATATAAAATCTCGCCGTGTAAACACAGTAGCGATGTTCCGTGTTCGTTTTATGTAAATTGAGAAAATGCTCTCTCTTCTCGCTCGATTTGCGAGGCTTCGGCTAATCTTCCGCCAGTCGACTACAATTTAATCAAAGTAAACAACGACGGGAGCTGTAATTTATCTGGATTATTTCGTGGCGAGCGATAGTAATCGACTTTTTTTTCCATCTGTACACAGCGATGCTGGGACGGAGCTCGTAATGTGTCTCGATCCCAAGATACAAAGATGATTATTATCTACATAAATGGCAAGACGTTATATAAATAACAGTATCTCTTATGTTTTTACCACTATACTTGGCGGCAACTGTACGCTTTATCGAAAATATTCCGTTATATTTGTATAATAAAACATTCGCAACAGTTGACCCATTCGTCTGTTCCTAAAATACATACGAAGCCAGAATAAATGGACAATGAACGTAATAAATTGACGTAAATACAAAACCATTTTCGTCATACATAAATACGCCTAGTATTTTGTAGAACCAAAAACTTGTAACAATACAACTTTTATTTAATGAAACGTAAAAATGGTGACTAAACATAAATCATGGTTGGTTTAAAAAATATTATTACGCTTGGAATTAATTAAAAATTTCGCAACTGTAAGTTTGACGCAGGCCACAAGTCAACCGGCCGAATTAAAATTGCACGTAATTTAATTGTAGGAAAACAAATTTTCGTGTATAAATATTAAAGGCAGCTGTGATTTAACACTATATGGCGGCGGGCATACATGGCCCGAGGAGAGGTAAAATACGACTGCGTAATTAATGTCACCATGTCTGTTAACTTCAGCGTGTTTCTGGCCTTTATCGTTGATACTTTTTCCGTTTGTGTGGTAAACAGCAAATGTCGTTTCGCACGTTTAATGATACCTTATCACGTATTGTAATTTCAAACTACTGCCGATTGAAGTAATGAGCGGTTGAGTTTACTCGGCTGTACTACTCCGTTTTCTTTGGTTTGTTTTGCTGTTTATATTTTTTAAATATTTATTTCTAACATGAGATTTTTTTCATATACTCAACTAAATTAGCGATACAATTTCAACTCCTTTATTTTATAAACATGAAACTTTCTGTGCACTTACATCCTACTGCGGGTATTACATTTTGTACATTGAGGTTATAAAAAAACGCCTAAGTTGGCATATCTGGTAGTCCCTGGCTCTCGTTCTAAAATAAATCTTATAGAAACAAAAATATCTACTGAGCAGCAGAAATGCATAAATTCTGCAACATTAATAAGAAACTGGAGCATAAAGTAAATAAAATCATTTCCATCGCATCTAACTTCGTTTAAGAAACGCTCTATTGAAAACAAACAACACTCTATAGTAATTTCCTTGAAACTAACTTAGTTTTACTCTTTTTCTGTTCAGTAGGGACCGGTTCCTTATCGATTACGGTCTGTAATCGTCAATGATGACATTCATTCAGACTGACAAAACGATTACGTATCCCACATGACTAAGTAAAGGCGGTTTGAAACATTCCAACCATATATTACGCCCCTTTTTAAGAGAACGTAGTTGTCATCGTCTGCACGATCATATGGATTTGAGCAGGTGTAGAGTTTTACCCCACTAGTTATGCTTTCTCTATGAAGAATTTAAGTACAGATGCCCGCACATCAAGCTACTGCAATCTGTCAAATATCTTTAATAGATTTTCAACTTAATTGCTGAAGCATATGGTACAAAGTTGGTTTTGAAAGTTTGACAGTTTCGTATCTGTACACATTATCCGTATTATTATTATTCGTATAAAGAATTAAGCTTAAACAAATGATCTACGTATTTTTTATTGCTAGTGGGCAATAGTAAATACCTTTTGAATTAAAGTCGTATCTTATACGAGATAAAAGAAAATCATATAAATATTTCGTGAATCAAGACGAAGAATAAAATAGCTATCCGAGCAGTTTTTGGACTAAGGCTAAATAAGCCCTTGAAAGTACTACGAGTTCGGTTTATTGAAGGGTTATAAATCTAGAAAATTCCTGACAAAAAACTGTCCTGGGACAGATTTTAGAACGAAAAGAAAATATACTCATATCATAAACCTGAAGAGCTTGTTTGCTTGAATTCGTAAAATAAAATCTCAGGAAATACTGGACCGACTTGAAAAATTATTTCGCTTATAGATAGCTCATTAATTACCGCATTTATAAGGCTTTAATCGCGTGCGCATATTGTTCCCACATAAGGCACGTGAAATCGAAGACGGACGCTACTATTTTTTAAAGGGGATGATCAAACAAGTCATTTTGATTTCAACTTAGCAGTACTATGCGCCTAAAGTCAATCCAATATATGTATTAATAAGGTTCTTTGAAGTCTGTATCCAAGAACCAATGTATTTACAATCACAATACCCACAACACTATCAATTGTATATCAAAAAACTTAATAGAAAGCCAACAAGAAACTCACAATGAAGTTTAAAGTATGACTTTATTATTCTCCTACTTTTTGTAAATTACTATCAAACCTATTTTGCATAGTTCGCAAGTTCTTTGGGCGAATCTTATGAAGTAAAAATAACTTCAAACTAACTTAAGTTTTTCATATTTTATAACACTGCTATTGAACTATCGCGGTGCAGTTTTTTATCTTTCTTTTTTATCCAATACTTGTATTTTGATAAATTGTACTTGGTGAAGTTTTAAGATAGATTTTTGGGAAACTTACCTTTTTGCCATCTAATTCGTGGGTTGCTTGAGCTAATACTTTGTCTACGCTAGCTGGGTCGCCGAATGTGATGAAACCAAAGCCCCTGTAACAAAACAAAACACATTAAAATTAAAAAAAAATAAGCTATAATTAATAACAATATACATATATTTGTTACTTAATTTCTAACAGTTTTACAAAAATCTGTAAAGGAAATAAAGTAATTCACAGTTTACACAACAAATCGCAATACATTTTAAAAGTCCAAGTGAAACATTAGACTCGTGTAGTGTCCTCAGAAACACGAACGAGTGGACACCCCGATAGGACCTGTCTCGCTGATTGCGCGCCGACCCGGCGAGGCACCCTAATGACGCTTATATTTGTTTTGCACAACCTTCAAGTTTGTTCAGCTCCTTTTTAAAAGTAAAATACAGCCTTGGAATATCTTATCCTGGATTTAGTTTTAGTGACAGAATTGAAGGTAGATTTTCTCAGAGATTTAGGTCGGGATGTAAAGGAGACCAAAGATGATGAAGATGAAACTGCAATATTTTTGCCGTAAATTTTATATAGCTGGTCTGAAAGTCTTTTAAGGATTTTTAGGGATTAAGTTCGCGTTGCATTGTCAGGTTTTTGATAAAAAGCTCACATTAAAACGAAAAGTGGTTCAGTTTACTAAAATTACGTGTATTTTAAGACATATTCGCTTTAGCCTGAAAACTTTAAAATTTGAACTAATTCCATAACTCGTTCTAAAAAGATGTATTAATAAAATGAAAACCCGAAGAGTGTCCACAAGACATGATTACATAAAGATTATTCACATCGAAGTTAATATTTCAAACAAGTAAATTGAATAATAACACAGCGATTTTCAGTAAGCGGGCGCTGGCCGCGACCGGGAGGCGATAAATAATAAAAAGCCTTCTCCACTTTAGGACTTGCAAAAATCACAATTTATAGAGCATTTTAATTTCACTTAGCCGATCCATATTTTACATGTGGCGGCGCGCCCGACCGTTCTCGGGCCTCGAATTAATACTAAATTGAAATTGTAAAAATGGAAATACAATTTTCTCGTTGTACCGACGGCTCGCTGCCTACAGGTGTTGCCAGAAATGTGTTATAATAACAAGGCTTCCTTAATATTTTTGAGTGGCTCGGAGCCCGGAAACCTGTCACGAACCAAGCCAGCTCGGTTTCTCTGAGTTTCGTAATTTCTCGATTGCTCTCTCGAATTAGTTCGATTCGGACAGGATTAGGCTCGGCTTTCTTGGAACTATCATTTTCATTATTTACTTTCTTTATTTTTTTCTGGTTTGATCATTGTGGCTTCAGAGGGTGGGCATTTCTTAAGAGGTTGGGAGGTGGGTTTGGGAGGATTCATGTTCTAATTTGGGTGGGATATCATTTTAGTATATTTTCGCTTCAGGTTTGGATTTTTGGGTAAAATCATGAAACTGTATTAGGAACTTTTTAAATATATCTGAATAATTGTACAAAAGCCTAATAATACTCTACAGAAATATCTATATTAATATAATATTTCATTTGTTTAAACACGCAAGTCTGAGGAACTACTTACTGGTCCGATTTGAAAAATTCTTTCAGTATTAGATAGCCATATGTATAACAAGGGAGGCTATAGTCTACTCTTTATCCTGATGGTTGAAGTATTTATTACGGGAGGCAGGTGAAACCGCAGGCGGACACTAGTCATAAAACATAAATGTCGACGACTCCAAGATCGAGTTTTGGTTCTGTAATCTATTTACGTACTTGTTTAAATAAAGCTTTGTAAAAATATATTAACTACATAAATATTTCTTGTAAAGATGCCGGAGATATTATAAAAAGATCAGCAAAAAAAATTACAAGCTATAAAATAGGAAAGTCTTCTCGGAGTAATTTAAATTCAATTTTATTATAATAAGCGATCCTAGAATTTTTATTCGCAGTGTTTCCCGGCTTATTGCCAAGACATGCCATGTCTTTAAGAAGAATATACGTACCTACTTAGTTATTAAGAAGACACCAGTAATGTGGGACACCAGTAGAGTGGAACCAAAAAAAAATTATGGGTTTGTAACACCTAACTATACATTACCATGTAATAACCGTCATTTTGATTTAATGTATTCAAATTAATGGCCTATTGGTTAAAGCAGCAGCTTCTCAAGTAAGAGTGTGCAGGTTCGATTCCAGGTCAGGTAAGTACTTTTTAAGTTATACCTTCTAAGCATATCTTGGAGACCGATGACTGATTAAAGGTGAAGGAAAACATCTTGAGGAAACCTGGACTTTTAACTTTGAGCAAGCGTGGTGATTAGCTTTCAATCCCTCTTTGTGTGTGAGGAGACCTGTGCTCAACAGTGGGACTGTAAATAAAACGGCGGATGACAATGAAGTTATTAATCTTTTTATCGGTTAGTTTTAATAGCTAGCATAAAAAGATTAATAGCTTCATCATCATCGGCCTGTTACGTACATGATTTAAAAAAAATATCTCTTGGGAATGACGAATATGTTAGTCATATGCTTAAGTCAAATATTTTCGTAGGTATTTATATAAACCCTGCTGTCCCTGCAGTGAAATAAATTCAAACGATATCATATTATTAGCTACCCTTCAATAACGCAAAAATAATCTAAAAGACCCACTCTCCTCTTTCAATATTCAAACACAAAATTATCATTTTAACGCCGCCTATACTGAATACAAAATAATATACCCAAAACAATTATCATATCTGAGAAATGTAAAATTTAATCAACCCCCAACATATTAGCTAATGTATAAGTACCAATCTCTTTTTATTATATCGTGCACTTGTACACAAACGCTCATTTCATTTAAGCTAAAAATTCACGTAAGCGGTTTTATAATAGAGTTTCCTGTGATACTGTATGTCGGAAAAACCTTTTTTGAAAACCTTATGATAATGCAAAATGTCTTAAAACAATTTGAGTTTCACCACGATTTCGTCAGACAAGACTTATCTTGCATTTAATTGGTTTTTCTTCTAAATATATTTAGAAGGATTGCCATATTGTTATCTATGCTTTCTTAGGGATTTCAAAATTCCATATTTCTGAAAACAAAATATGACGTAAACTAAAAACGGCACGAAGCAAACCCAAACCTTGTGCCAACGAAATTACGTTCATAAATTATTGAAATTTTATTCCTTCCAGGGGTTCACGCAACCGAATCCGTACACAAAAGCCTGTCATCGATAAACTCCGTTTTATTAGTATTTCATACATCCAAAAACAATCGTACCCATCGTGGAGAACGTATTAAATCAGCTCAGGTCTTTATAAGATTCATGGCTTAATACACTCGCATCTCAACTCGTACACGAAAACGTATAGAGGGAAGGGCGTTCGTGTATGGAAATTGAAAATAACGAGGGCCTCCGTTCACACCGCGCATCAAGCCGACTATGTGCAACCCGACCACTTCTAATCGACCTCCAGCACACGTTCCGATAACCCCTATCGGGCCCGATCTTCACACCGATACGGGGGACGGGGGAGCTCTCGTAGACTTGGAGCCACTACGCGAGCTACGAGTGGAGAGGCCCTTTACCGAATGGAGTTACGTCGTACTTATCTTTAAGGGGACGTGCCTTATTTTCTTCCACTTGCAAAAGAGGAAAAACTCAATTCTCTCGTACAAAACGGTGGTAATAAGCTTATGAATGGTTTTTGTTATTCCAATCGGTGTAAAAATATTTTATGTGAGCTGTGCGAATAACATATCTATTTCTATAAATCACATTGTTTTTATTCATAAGTGCAAAAATTGTTGGTTTGCTGACATCAGTGTTTATCTTAGATCTCAAGATCTCAAGTACCGACATGGAAGTGCCTCTGATTTTTAACAACATTTAAATTTGTGTTTAAAAATAGTTTACTGTACGCTCTATACTTTTTTCTGAATCAAGACACAAACTAAAATCATGTAGAAGCCAAGTTATTGCAGACATCAAATGCCTGGTAGCTTGTTCAGCAAACATTTATTTTCGTAACGTTAATTGTACCTACACGTACTTAACGCACAATAGTGTTATTTGAAATAAGCCCATTGTTTTCCGCGGCATTAGGCTCGAACTATCGAAACCCGGCCGATAATCCACTCGCTATTGTTTGGACAAAACTCGAAGAAAATAAATATACGGGAGCGGGGTCGAGGTAAAACCCTAAACCGCAACGTCAGGAACAAATAGCGGTAACTCCCGTATTCATGGTTCATGGCTGCAGCCCCGGGTGGAAACCGATAGCAATTACTGGCGAAATTAATATCACGCCCCAAATGCTGCTCGCACATTTATACGTATCGAGTGCAATATTGTCTCCTTTATTAGTTGGTGGGACAAATGCTGCCTGTGTCGTAATTCCACCCTATTCCAGCCCCCGATTGGCGCCTTTCTTATTTAATCTTGACGATAATTAATGCTTCTTACATTGGCCTGGAGGTGACATGGTCACTACTCAATATTCGTATTGAACGCCTGATGTAGATAAATTAAGTAGATTTACTGGTAGCCGCAATTCGGTTGCCATGAATATAATCAATGATGCAATTTGTAAGGCAAACAATCGAATTTGGCTTCTCTATTACGATACACATATCATTTTGGTTTGGTATAAGTAATTATGTGTGGGTGATGTATAATATTAATTTCATGTAGCTTTAAAAGCAATAATTCTCATGTTTCATAGGATAGTGTTTTGTTAATTTAGTGCAATTTAGCTTCTGTCATGTTTGGTGATTGTTATACCGCGATCTAATGAGTTCATTATAATTTAGTAATTTGAATTAGGTTGAAAATCTATTCACAGGACAGAACTAATAGAGAATGATTGATGTGAAATTTTGTTGAACAATTTCAAAACAAAGGTCTTCATTCATTCATAAAAAAACAGTAAAATTAAACTTAAACGTTGACTTTTATAGAGCCATAATATTTATAGACCAGAATATTTCATTCTAAGTCAACAACCAGAAAGTAAATTTAGAAAAATGTCGGAACAGCAAAACTAATTAAGCAACCTCTATCAACATTAAGTACTCCTAAGATTAAGACGCGGGACTAAATACGGACTTAGAAAAGAAAATCAGTCCCAAGGCCCACTCGGGCACTCACAGTTTTATTTCTATTACATAAGCAAATATCTTCCACTAGACTACGTAATTAGCTTCGAAACAAAACAGTTCGTTTACCTAAATATTTTCTATACAACGAAGGTATAATATATACCGCAGCGAAATTAAGTAATCCAATAATTAATCTAAATGGACCGTACAGCCGAATGGTTCAAAACAATCAGCTCTGCCGCAAAATACGCGCATTAAATGAAGTGAATGGCCGCCTCCGGGGGGATCCCTGATAAATTAAATTGATTAGAATCCTGTTCGATACCGGCCGCCGATGTAGCTCCGCGTAAAAATAAAGTCGAGTGAAAAATAACGCTCCTAGCTTCGCGATTACTGTACAAACCACTTAGAGGAATAATTCCTTTTGCGTTACTTTTTTTCTAATCTCATCAAGCAAGAATTCTCGTCGCATTCCATAAATACGAATAAAGGCAACACTGTCGCGCTAACGGTTCAAAATTATCTGTGCCTGATTAAAAAGCACACATTCAAGAAAATGACGGCGGAATTTTCAATATAGAGCGGAGAAACTCGCTACGGGTAAGGTTTAACCGGCGATTAAAATTTAAGCCCGAATTTAGACGGCCTAATCTCATCGCGGCGCCGGTTCACTGCATTTTGTGACCTGACAAATAAAACAATAGGGGTTGTGTAATGTATAATGACGTCTAGGTGTCTATCGGAAGGCGGAGGGTTGCAGGGAGCGTTCGGTGCGACTCAGTCTTATCGGGCCGAGCACACACCCTGTTTATTTATTAGCAACCTAGTAGCCTAGTGGCGGCTACGCGACTGCTACAAGTTCGGCAGTGATATGCCGTCTGTGCCGAAATGTCGTGTTGTTGCTCGATAGTGCGGGCGGGCGATATTGTTTGATGTTACTGTTGTTCTGAGTTACAAGTGCGCCAACATCTGCAGCTTAGAGATTTTGTTGTGAATTGACTGCAGTCTCATCATTAAACCTTCTTAGTTAAACAAAGCTTTGTCAAATATTATAAATAAAACTAAAGTAAAAAGTAGCTTTATAGATAACAGAATTTTGTATCTCAAATATCTTTCCTATCCTTTAAATATTTCCGTATCCCACTTAACTATATAGCTAATTCAGTTGACCAATTGTGCTAATATTCGTATTAAAACCTTTTCTTCTGAATTCCCTTCACGTGTAGTCGCATTTTGCATCATAATAAAGCCAGACCGTCAGTGCCCCCGTATTTGCCGACATGGCATTGTAATGAACCACCCGCTTAGGGTGCGTACACACGTTTACTATTAACTCAATAGTATAAAACTACCTTTAGATATGTCTAGTGGAAAATGTGTGCACACATTATTTATCTTACGTAATTAGCAAAGTTGATATAAATAGAAAAAAAAACATAGTAAAACCTAGAATAAAAAGCAGTAAAACCAATCAATTAATCGACCTCGCAAATAGATCATCTCTCTGCAATCGTTGGTCTAAAACGACACTCCACAAAGGCCATCTTGATTTTCGCTCAGCACGACTAGTGTTGACTATTCGATACTCCGTTTATCGATATGTAGATGTACAATAATATCGAGTTGTGTACAGGCCTTACTCCCATGCATGTTATGGTATACACGAATCCGATTAGAACGATTCGAACGCCATGTTAGTTGACAATGTCGGAGTTACTAGCTTTTGTTTTGCCTGTGTTTGCCCAAAACTGAATTAAAACGGATGAGAATTAATGTTTTGACTATTATTATGATGCGCTGTGCTCCTGTTTGAATGGAAAATTGTATTATCTAAGTAATGTTTGATATAGAGGCTGTTGTTTGCATTATTGGGAAGCAAATAGCGATTTTCAGAATCATCTACCTAGCCTTTTATCGCATCTTGGATCAAGAGACTGATATTCATGGTAAAGAATAGTGTAGGTAATTGCAATTTTCTTGTCATCTTCCATAAAATTCGTAATAGTACTCTTCAATGCAAAATAATAATAATGTTAGAGTATGTATAGATGCTAGCAGGTCAATCGAATATTAACCTTCCGTCATTGTGATAACGTTGAAATCTATTACAGTAATTTGACAGTTAGAGGTAGGTTGACGTGCTGGCGTCTGTATTTACTCATTCATTATTCTACAAGTCTTCACCTTAATTTACACGTGGATGATATGACACTAACTTACGTTAAGAAAAAATCTCGTGATTTTAAACGACACTGCGCTTACGCACAACATTTTCTTAATACCACAACCACGAATGTCAAGCGACCGTCACCGATGTCACAGCAACTTAACGGCAATAATTCACTGTACATTATTTGTTTACAATGCATTGACGGTGTTTGCCGAATGAGTACAAGGATACAGGCTGTGTACTTAGTTAATAATTACTTAAGCTACGACCATATTCTGCGTTATTGATTATGCGTCTAGTATTTGCAAACATCGGTTGCCGTGATGTTGGCTAAATAATTGTAATTTATTGCAAATATTGTTGGGGGTCTATGAAAGGAGGTTGAATTTGGAATGGAAAGAATTTATCGCATTTTTTATTATAATTGACAGTTCATATTTTAGGTCTTTGTTTAACAAGTAATTGGTACTACTACTATATAAACGCATTGTCATTTATAAAATATAGTCTTTAAAAAAATGTAAGCCTCCACTTGAAAAAAATAATGTTGTTATTGTTTTCGTTTATACCTCTTTACACAATTTAACAAATCCTTACAAAAAAAAACTAGGAATATCCAATTTACCCCATTTTTGAAGAACATACTTTGATAATAATTGACACTACTTAGCTATCAAAAGCTCGAAAACATTGTTCATCTTCATTCCGATATAAAGCATAGAATTTAAATATGACATTACTAAGATACAAAACAATATTAATAATTGATATTTCAGTTATTACAAAATATTTTCATACTATTGTTTATACAACAATATATTGAGTAAATCATTTGTGATATAAAGCAAATACTTAACAAAACGAAGAGAAAATTTTAATTAAACTGACTAACATGGCGATTCACAAATCGCTTTAATATTTTATGTGACAACTCAATTATTTAATGAACATCGCAGTGACAAACAAAATGTAATTATTAAATTAAAATATATTTTATACAGAAGTTACTTGAAATAGTTTTAACTGAATAAATTTTGTTGCGGCCATTTTAAAATGGTGGACAATAAAACGTTGGTAATTACAGAATTGTTAATGTGTAAATTATTCATAGTTTGATTGATGAAATTTTTGGGGTAGGTTTTAAGTAGGCAATTATTTTAAACTAGCATTAAGCTCATAACAATGGTGTAAATGTCACCGTGATGACTAAGAAAAGTGACATAATGTGTTTGGAAATGTACTAGCATTTATAAATAATTGTAGAAGTAATACATTTTCTTGCGAAAAGTAGGTTTTTCTATGAGAATATTTGTTTAAGTTTAATAGAACATTATGCTTGTAGGTTTTCTATTGTTTTACTTAAAAATAGCTTCTTTAAAAGATTTTAATGAAGAGCTACTCTTTAACAATGTAGGCTCTCGTAATCTAAAATCTTACTCATTTGATCTGACTCATACAAATAAATGTACTGGTAAAGTTTCCCATACCATGCACGATATAAACTCCATATTTTAAATTATAACAAAAACAGTTCCAAACACATTTATCGCACTTTCATAAATGTTTAATAACATAAAGCTATCTGTCGAAAAATTAATGCCTAATGAGTTTGGTATCATTACTGGCCACACGAATTGTTGTTATTAACCAGGAAACAATCCGTCACGAGAAAATAATGCATTCGTAATAATTATTCAGATGTTGGTAATCTATGTACTGTAATGTAATTAATTTGTGGCCTGTAACGGAAAGCTCTCCGCTCTAGATTAATGGATCGCGATTATTGCTAACGCGCACTTTATTGTGATGCTAGTTGTTTACTGTTTGCGTCACTGTTTTTTTTTTTTTGTATTTTTATCACAGTTTTTTGGAATACAAAATCATTTTTGGTAGTTTTACTAGCCTCAGAAGTTAAGCCTTCATACTTCACGCACTCAGTTGAAAAGTATCCTGTCTATGCCTAGAATTTTTCAAATCAGACCCGCAGGCTTAGCATGGCAACCGTAGAAACAAGTTTTGTCTACGGGGGAATGGACATAATTACAGAAAAGAGACAGATTGGAAAGAGACATAAGACATAAAGGCTTTTGACATTTTTGAAAAAACTAAATTTTTTTGCTTCGTTCGACATAAGTCTATATGTGATTATATGCGAGTTGACAGGTCGTGCCATGCTCGGGCAGAAGACATGTTGACATTGACAGAAAGAGCTTTGTCTTTTTTTGATAGAATAGATACAGAATCGCCATGCTAAGCCTGCAGTAGTTTCTGAGATTAGCGACAAGCTCTTCAAGCTTTCAATTTTAGTATAGATTACGCTGATGAACGATTAAACAAATACTTTACCTACTCAATGGACCAAGTCTGTTGCCCAAGACCAAGTCTTGTTACAAGTCATTGGCTTACTAATAAATTTTGCATATAAGTTGACAACAATACTTTTTTTTTAAAACAAGATGAAGTACTCTTGGACTATTCAAAAATATTAGTTACGTTTGGCAAACTCGGTATAAGTAATTGTTATGTTTTAAAGTGGTCTGTAAATATTTTAACAGGCTTTAAAAATATAGTAAGGTATATTTTAAAGGTCAAATGAATAAATCTTGAAAAGCTTGCGTGTTTTAACTTCACTAATAATTATAATACATACAAAAAATTTCATACTCTATCCACAACTTAGTATTAAATTTATGGCGATATTTCGTTCTCAACTATATAAGTACTAAATAAATAATGTTGCCATGACAGATACTTAAATGTAAATACAGATAAACATAAACCATATTTTTTATAAATAATTTCAGATCAAAAAGTAGTCCGCTAAAAAAATACGTAGAAAAGTCTTTCGTAGACATTTTGCCAGTTTAGCGACCTTTCTTTGCGCCATCTTATTCTTTAATTTAATAACATAGATTGGCAATAACATAAAAATCACAAAATCAAAATATTACCTTAATATTCTTTATGTTAAATATTTTATTTAGTCTACATTCCTTACAATGTAGTACTCAAACTCTCAAGTAAATTAATGTTAATTTATTAGGGACAACTCTATTTTATTTCATGTAGATATATGCAGATTTAAATCCATTATCCATTTTAATATGTATAAATAAAGGGTACCTGTAAGCTGCTGTTAATTTCAATACGAATTCTTGGAATTTTCAGACGCAATATCTACTGAACACTTTGCTATTCAAGATAATAACTATTTTAAGGAAAATCTATAAGAATAAAGCTTCAATTTCCCAAAAATAAAATGTTGTTGGAAACAGATTGAAAGCCATTAAATAATTCTTTAAATAAACTGTCCTTAGATTAAAATAAACAAAGAGCATTGTCTAGAAATAAGATAATATAAATTCAATTGTAATTTACACAGCAGAGGCTGCTTCCATTGAGTGCGCTCAGTCGCCGGTAAGTCCAGGGTCTTATTCATAACACCATAATAACGTATTTTAATAAAGTGAAATTGAATAGCCGGCGCTGTAGTTCCGAGCGTCTCGCCTGCACTAAACACTATCTAAATCGCAACCTCCGGTAAGGCGGGCGGAGCTCCTCCAACATTATTTCCATTTCGCCAAAATACATTAGGCAATAGTTAGCCATTAGGACGGTATTATTTGACCAGCGGAGGTGGCGTGCTGGCGGCTCGTTTTGCTTCTGCGAAATTTACACTGGCAGATACGTACCGTGCTAGCAGACGGTCCGATATTAAAACGTCTGCAGCTTTTGTGAGGGAAACTAACTGGAACCGTTTAGACCGAGAGCCTCATCCGCGCCGAAGATAAAACTTTATGAGTTATACATAAAACGATTTTCAAATCATATTTATGAGTGTCGTCCGAACATCTGCAATGGCTAGTTCGCGAGGAAATTGAAACCGTCGAGTGCATAACGTTTTCACGAACAATTTAAGTTGGTATTGTGCTCAGGACGCCGCGAACGATGCGCTTTTTGCAATGGTCAGCAGATCCGGCCAAACTTTATTGTTGTTTTGTATGTGCCCCCTTCGGTGTCTTTTGCGGGAATGTTTGTGTAGTATTAGGAAAGTTTGTTGGCATATCCAGAACTGTTTGTAAGTACATGCAGTTGGCTCATTACATATTAGACATATATTCCTTAGAAAGCGACAAGGAACGAGTTATCCTTCGCGCAGTGTGGCAAAGTCAGCGAAACTTGAGTGTAATTTAATTTGCTTCGAGGCCAAAATAAAAGCGTCAGCGACAACGGTGCGGTGCAAGTATGTATAATGTCGCGGGCGACTTGCATAAATCAGTGCAGCTAGTACACCCCGCGACCAACTGAGACTGCTAATGAATTATTGTCATCATGAAATATTCCGCTGACATATCTGTGGGCTTCGTATTAAATAATTAATACGAGGTATTAAACATCAAAAGCGCGTCTATATTGGTCAGAAATCACAATGTATGCAGCACGTGGGCATTTGTCCGCTTGCACATTCAGTCTTTCCTTTTATCATGTTAAATGTGTCCTTTAAAGTTTCAACCGGGGTTGATTTTACGTATATTATACATTTTGGTATAGTCCTCGCAGCATCGCACTGCTCCGTCACGCTCCGCGAGTCAAAGTTTTCTGTTGCAACTAAAACGTTTCTTAAAATGCATTAATCATTGTATTTCGACTGGCTTTGATATGAAATTTTCGAACCTCCATCCGTGTTTTAAAGTTTATTTTGGCGTGCACTCAATCTTGCGTGAACTTGGCGTATCGCATGCGATATCTTACTTCGCTTTTGGTCCTACCGCATGTTTTGCATTTTCTTTGAGGGTGCGAGCCACTGTACGTCTGAAAGGGTTCCACTTCAAAAAAGGGCGCATGTATAATAGAGCTTAAATGTACCTTCACGGTCTCACCTTGATAAGAAATTCACTTAATTAAAATAAACGTTGAAGACAAATAAGTGGGTACTTAAGTTCACAGCAAGAGGAGCACCCACAATCATACTAATATTAACCGTAAAAAGCCATCGCTGAAAATGAAACGCTCCTTTAATTTTCTCGAAATCACCCGAGCTCGATCTCGGTTTTAATTCGACAAGGAGAAGCTAGCAATCAAAAGAACTAACGGCGGCTCCAACGAGGCATTTCCATACGCGAGGGGGGCTTTGCGAACGACACGGTATTAGTTCGCAACTGATTACATTCCTCGCCGCCTCCGCTGCAAACGACTCACAATGAAGTAGCGACGAATAAACTTCATTACGCCGAGTTAAGCATGGGAAATTATAAGGAGGAATTATCTTCGAATGGCGGCGGTGGCACGTACGCTAACACTTCGGGATTATGGCCTAAGGCACTCGTAGGACACGTCGCCTGCCCCGCTCATTGTCGCGCCGCGCACATTATACGGCTTCAAAGTTAATATGTACGACTACCTGGAATGTTCTCGTATTCGATTTGGGGCTGTGGCGCCGATGTAAAGCGCTGCTTTTTCGCTTTGTAAAATTGGGTTCGGACGCCACTAGCTGACGAAGTGCGGTCCCTTGAGAAAAGTAAATAGTGGCCCGGTAGAAGCTTCACCAGACGAGATCTAAATCGGTCTTTGTCTCGTGCTAAACGCTATTCTTTTGAGAGATTTTCCATTTTTGCGGAAGCTCTGGGGTGGATTGTATTGGATGTCGAAATTGAAGGCTGGAGCGCATTTTCGTAACCTATGTTTCATATTACACACGAATATATAAGTTAGATAGTATGTGTCAAATATTATTGCAAATTTTGAAGAAATATTCATGATTTTTTGGGAAGAAAATTTGGATTAAGATAAAATTGTGACGCAACTTTTGCCATTATTTACCATAAAAAGCCTAAGTTTTAATCAATGCCTCTAATCCCTCTAATCTATTACCCAAATGTGCTCCATAACTGTAAGTAGAAGTTGGTAACTAGGCATGTGGAGCGGTTGTTTGTCGTCGTCCGGCGATCGTGTTTACCGCTACAAAATAAGTTTTAATTAATGGATTGGCACTTGGAGACACGCGTACCACCGGGCACAGCGCTCCGTTACACGCCCGTCAACCGGACGCTGCTGACCTTTCATACATGTTACTGTGAAAGTATGGTGACATTAATTGCCCCATTCCCAGCGGAAAGCCACAGAACCCACACATCATTTTATTAATAAAAATGAACCTCATAATTACAACGGGCAAGGTAAACAAACCCGTAACGATACTTCTTCATCGGATGACAGACGATTGCACAAGTTTTTATATAAATTCGATACTTAACTAAGGTGTAAGTATAAAAGCGTAAGAAAAACAATTTGCCAACATAACTAATAACAGGAAGTCACCTCGTTACTCACGAGTGAATGGTAGGTCGCCAATCTCGCGAGCGCGCCCTCCACTTCTCGACTTAATGAATGAGAATAATTTTGCCAAAATACTTCGGAGAGACGGGACACACGCCCCGGGAATTTTTCAATTTGCAACTGACATAATGTAATAAGAGTTACACCGTGAGGATGCCGGCGTAACGTAATTAATAACCTGTGAAATATTACCTGTTACAATGAATTTAGAGGATAAAAGTTGAGTGATAAATTTAAATAACAAGGAGAGCGGCGTGTGTTCGGAACGGTCCCGAAATACTTATGAATAGTTTGTCCGGGGTGATAAGTGGGTGTGTCTGGAAGCTTTACGGGAATCGCAAGTTTGTATTCGCCAGCCTAATGAACGCGTGAACGCGGAATAACTTCGCGAAAGCTTGAATAATGTATGCTTTAACGAGATGTTTTTCTTGAGCGAATCTCATTAACCCACTTTCTGATTGTGTGAATGTAAACTTTGGGAAGTTCTTATTCTTTAGTGAGAGGAATCTTTTATGAGTTCCGTAAATCAAATCATCCTCCCCAAATTAAATGGCAGTTTTTTCGTCCCTTAAAACGTAATCCCTAACTTCGATAATGTTTTGTTCCATATTCTTCGAGATAAATTCCAAATTTAATAAAGGTACCCCTCTGTATCAAATCGGGTCTTACATAATCACATACAGATGACTGGCTAAAATCGAATTCCCTTTATTACGACCATAAAATTTACCGATATTATCTCAAGCGAGCCAACCGGGCTATAAAAGTAATCCTTCTATTTTAATGGTCCTCCAACCTGGGGGATGCAACAATGTGTCCAATTTGCTTCGCAGTTATCCACTCCTGACACCTTCGCCAATTTTATATGAGTACACAATTTGCATGTAACAATATCTTACTTTATCTAACACATAAGTAAGTTTTGAGAATGCTCTCTTGAACTTCCATCAAAAAACTTAGTGTAACCACCAAACTTGAGATCTCTCTTCTTCATAAAAGTTTATTGTCGGTAAGCAATAGCGATAAATTAACGTTACAACATGTTACATGAACAATGGACTTGTTTTTCCACTGAACTAGAACCAATATAGCATTTTAAATATTCACATAAAATCCTTCGCCCGGCGTTGTTTAATCGGCGCGTTAAATTCGAGAAAAGTCGAGAACACATCAAATATTAACAGAGCTCCCGCGTTGTTTCGACAAATGGGATAATATCGCGCTCATGCATCTAAATCTAAACACGCTTATTTTCTGATAAAACTAAAACGAAACGAAAACGATCCAATAATTCGTTCTTTATAGAAAATCGAACGGCCTAAAATCGTTTCTTTTTCTCGCATCCCCCCCGAATCACCATTAATCAAGTGGAACTCTGAAGTTTCACGCTACCTTCCGAATCTAATTTCGCAAACAAAGAAAACGAAAACCTGTCTACCTTTATCAATCAAAACTGTTTGAAAATTCTATTCCGTTAGTTCGCACTGCGGAGTCGTGCAACGGAGACAATTGGAAAAATGTATCACGAATAAAAAGTCGTATCGGAATGTAATATCGAGAGGACGCGGCTCGGAATATTCTTGTCAAGTGAAAATAAAGGGTCAGGAAAATACAGTGACAGGTTGTGAGTGGACGGTGGTCATCCGAAACGGGCGCAAGTTTCGAATAAATAAACCCGGGCGCAAATAACGACGTCACCTTCACGTGTGCCGCGCCTGTCATGTAGTAGAGCACCTGCTTGTGTGACACATTCGTGACAGGCTACTCCCGCTATTGTTAATTTTATTCCAAGTCTAAGTATTAAGAGAGTGACTTTCTTTGGGGAGGAGTTAGGTACTCGTATTCTCAAATGATATTTCAACATCGTGATGTATTTGTTTTAGTATACATTGCATGACGGAAGAAACGTAGATATGATTTATAATCTTCGCTTCGACTTGGAAAGGTTTATGTCTTTTGAATGTTGCAATAAAAAGCGTAATAGTTAAGTTTCCAGATTTTTAGGTTACGGCCACGACGACTGCCAACGTGGAAACTTTAAACGTTTACATCCAGCGTGACAGGTGTTCGTACTATCATCGTTTACGATTTTGACTTCGCACAAAGGGGAGTTTTTACGATTTTTGTTTTTGGACACTAATGAGGAATTAGACCATTTCGTAATACTTCACCATTGTAGGGCGAAATAGGACATTCTCAACTTATCAATATTGATACAAAACGAAAATACCAAATCCATTTTATTGTTAGATAAATGGGAAAAATAGACAAGTTTGGCAAAGCGCGGACCTTTTCAATCCAGAAGTAGTGGTTAGGAGATATATTTATATATACTTTCTTCTTTCTTTGCTATGATGAACTAGTCAAAACACCAGGCTTGTGTACGTACTATCAAATTACCCATTTGTCTGTCCCCTAGCCGGGTGAAACAAAACAGGTGATCCCTCATATTTTCTATATTCAAACCCAAGTTACCCTCGGGCATATTGTCTCGGTTCACGTTATGTACGAAGGTGTTTTGACAATCTGTATACTGTAACATATCAGACATTAAAGGTGACTCATCAATCACATAGGTACACGTTTATTGTACCTACGCTCTTAGACTAGGTTATTTGTTGAAAGAATAATCATATATCTCATCAAAATGTGCTTGAATATAGACGCTAAAACTATGCTTATGTTGGAGTTATTTTTTTTGCTTCAACACGCTATTCTTTTGAATAATACAAAAAAATATCCTTGATCACTAAATATATTCTTTCATTTTAACTGCACTTCCACTTCAAAAAAAAATTAAGCCACTTATTTTTTTTTTCCTAGGTCTTAATTTATTTCCTAGACTAGATACGATTTTATAAAATCCCAAACGCATTAAAAAAAGTAAAAAAGAGTAGCCAAGAATCCGAGCAGCGCATTTCCATCGCATTTGACTAGCCAAACATATCAGACGCAGTCTCACTATCGGCTACCACCGACTTCATTGCCTTCTCACATTGAAAAAAGCAATTTCGCCACTCTTTGTCCGTGGTTGGCATATTAAGGAAGCAATATTATGCAGATTTGCCGTTAAAAATACTACGACTTTTGGCTAAATTGAGAATCTAATTAATTTCTACTTATTAAAACGTTCCTAAATTTGTCTTATTGTATTTGTATTACATTTAGTTACTTTTGTATAACATTTTTTATTACAATTAGCTATCTACATAGCTAATTATTGCAGCTAATCAGACAACCGGATAGTTGAATATTACATTAAATACGTTAAATTTAAATAAACCACGCAGCCACTGACGAAATGAGCGAAGTTTGTGTTTTATTTTCGACAAGTCTGACGACCCCTGAACTCTGCCCCACGGGTTTCTCATCTCTGTAAATCCCCTCCAACCCTAGATGTGTTCCGTTTTGTTTCATAGTCCTACAGAGGAATGTTAAGGAAGCAATATTATGCAAATCCAAGCGTGGATGCCGCAAATATAAAAAGCTCTCGTTCGCCTCACACTTTGCATCTCAAGGCTATGCATCCAGTGATACTGCGATGCCCCAAGAGAAAAAATGAAAACGCAATTTGAAATTCTATGCGTTTTAGAAGCACCTGCGTAAACTCTGTTACAGTGCTCGAGAAAATAAGAATTTGCTAGAATAAAAATTCTGTTCGCTTCACTATGGGCGTCTACCTTTTAGCATGGCATGGCGGGCTGCATATAATATTTTGTTCAAAAAACTGAATAAGTAGTAAAAATCTGAATGAATATCGGATTTTCATTAATATTACTTGAATATGAAGATATTAGAATAACGCTCAATCCTTCTCCGTGGGACAGGAGACCTGTGCCCAGCAGTGGGATGATAAAAAAAGCTGTGATGATGAAGGTATTAGGTAGGTACCTGAACGAATCAAAAACATTATTTTCTTTTTTCCTTTAGTAGTTTTTCTGTTTCGATGCAAAAATGTCACAGATTTATTTAAACTAAAACATCTGACTGTAATAATTTCATTTCCACTGAAAGAAGTGCTCGCTTATAAGTTGGTAGCTAGGGATATAATCTGTAATCACAATCGCATCCCTCTTCATATTGCCCCGGGCTATCGCACAGGGTGTGGGTCCAACTGTCACTCAAACAAGGTTAGCAGATAGCTAGAAAATGTTGGATCATCCTAGGATTTGCATTTACTCTCAACATACTGTCATAGAAATTATTTAATACGAACTTAATAATAGTTCAACATTTTATCGTCTTTTCAGTATTAATTTTGGTATTTAGGCTCAAACAAAATACCTAACTAGTTCAAGTGACACTTTACCTGCCTATATGTATTCCATTACATATATACCTAACCTGAAATCAAACTAAGGAACGTAAGCTATTATTTCCAGAACACACGATACCTAACTCAAGTTCGTTTACCTAATAGCACAGACACGTTAAAATCAACCTATACCAAGATCCGCATTGATTCCTGGCAACCCTGTAACAAGACTAGGGCCAGTCGAGTGGATTCATACGATGTGGAGTTGATAGCTACAGCCGATGTCGGTCGTCAACGTCGCTTTGTCTTGTACACTAACGCCGGCAAACCAAACCACTGGTATTTGCATAACAATGCCCCGAATCTGATGCATAGCTACAAAATACGTATGTGTAAGGAAAAATGGGTAATAATAAATTTTCATCGACGATTTTCGAAACTGAATGCTACTTTGACCTTATCATTTTATTCGTTAATGTTTAAATATTTATTCATTGCCTTAGTAGTCCCTTCTTACTCAAATTGCTCCTACTTACAATGTATAACTAACTATTTTAGTAAAAATAGATAATTAAAATAAAATTAAAATACGCCTTCATAACGTAAAGTATCAAACAGAGTTATTAAGTGCCTACGTTAGCTCGTAATCGTCGACTAAAATTTCGATAACATTAGCGAATACTGTCCAGTTTTCAATCGGAAAGTTTTCGAACGAACCATTGTCCAATTGACAAAGTGCAAGCGCTTTCAATAGATAATACGTAGACGTCCATCTCGATCAAAATCGAACCTGGTATAACATTTCAATGCGAGTTCGGCTCAGATTCATAGCTTGTTCGTATTATGCCAGTTAGTTCCCCTCGCATGGAACAAGATGAAGCTACTCACATAATAGTCCTATTGTCCGCACTGAAGATGTTATCATAGAAGCAATTCAGCCAAGAGAAGCCAACATTAATTGATTTAAACGTTTGCAATAACCGGACCGCTCTACACTAGTTTTATTCTAGACGGTGTTACAAGATATCTTCGCAGCTTTAAACTTTTTAAATGACGTACAAAAAGTTAAGCCACAAAAATGAATTCCGTCTGAGAGTTACATTTTTCTCGGAGATACCGCCAGTAATCTGCTGGAGCAGCAGGAAATCTTCAGCCTCCACTCCTTCCTTAATTAGCAGAATATTTCATAGAAAAAAAAAGCAACAGGAAGCATTGCAGAAAGTAATAAAAGGAAGCGGCTCGTGACCGTTATGGCTGCCTAATGGAGTCACGTTATCTGGACGAGGCGAGTAAACAACTTTACAACGATAATTTACTTAAAATCAAAATTGATCGTGTAATTTATATTAAATTAAATATGCTGAATTTTACTCTTGATTTTATTTATATTAGCGCCGTTCACTTGGAGTTCGTTTAGAATATTTGAATATGGATTTTGCATGAAGATGTTTCGGATTATTTTGCAATTTTGGATGGACTTTGTTACTTTTTTCACGATGTAGGTACTAGTGGTTCATGCTTGGTGCCGTATGCAAAATTAGATTTTATTATTAGCACTGCATTGTAAATTCAGTTTAGTTTATTCTATCTGGGTTATTGATTGAGTGTCCAGTTTTATTGTCACCTTTGTTTAGTGTCTATTATAATTTATCTTTAAATATTTCACCATAATTTCGGTTACATCGATATCTTTAGAAAAATTCTCATTCACCATAATATTTTAAAAACTAAAACTAAACAATACAAAAGGGTATCAATGATAACATTACCTAATAAGGTTTTGTTCAAAAAATAACTTTTTACAAATCCCACGTAAAACGACCGAAAAGAGAACTTGATTTGCAACTTAACTTCCATGCTTTGGCATTTAAGTCAACCGTAAAAGCATTGAATAAATTGTAGGTCAGAAGGGACAGATAAAACGAGGAACGTATTTCCTCCAGTTTTTTTCTTTTTAACTTATTTTGTAGAATATTGACTAGCTTACTTATTTCTCTCCATTTCTGCTTGCTCTGTGATTTTGTAGTTTATTTGCTATGCATGATTGGGCAATTTCAATCGTAAGTTTAAAGTAAGAACGATGTTTGGCTTTTTTATATTGTTACTTTAAGATTCAGAAGACAACTAGAAATTGGACTGATATTGTTTAATAGAAAAAATAAACCAAAATGTACAATCGTACTACCAAAATTATATTGGGTGACTGGTAATTAGTGACCGATATTTAAACACGTGATTGTACTCATGATTACAAACAACTTTCCCGAAGAAACTATTTTGTTATTTTTTTTTATCATTACCAGTCACCCGATACACCTCCAATCGGCTGTCTAGTACGTTATCAAAAGCAACTAAAAACAATACCACAGGTAGAAAATTAACCGTGTTTTGAATAACGAGTCAGATAGGCGGAACGAGCGTTTAAAATACAGGAGAGGTCTTGATAAAGTATCAACGTTTTACACTTTCATAGCGCACTTAGTTTCAAGCATCACGACTAAGACATCTGAACTTCATCCTCAAAATGAGTATCGGAAATTTACATCAGCTCGTAATACCGTGCCGGCTGAGCCTTTATTGTAAACGCCGTAATTTGAATTTTGTCTTTGATATTCAAATAAACCTCTACTTGAGACACTGCCTTAGTTATTTGAGTTTTTGTAAAGCAATCAAGTTTGTTTACAGGAGACCGTGTAATTGTAAATCTCGGTCTGTGGTCTTAATTAATGCATGAAATAACATTCGATTTCTTTGACGGAACACCCCTCCGTAAAACTGGTATAAACAAAGGGAAAATCAACCCGATTCCCCTTTAATTTGGACGTTACACGTAATAAAATTGGTGACGACCAACACGGCTTTCTAACTGTTCGAATAATCTTCAAAGTTGCACTCGAAAAAGGAGGCTCGCTCGCACGACATAAACGATCGTGAGGGTTTCCAGATACGTTTTCGCAATTGATGGATGAATGATTTATGTTGCGGCAACGTGACTTCAACCCTTCACGACATAAAATGGAAATTGTCATAATTCCCAAGATTTATTGATAAACACATTTATAGTATCGTGTGCCGTCATGACATGTATGTATGTACGGATAGCATTTACTTCGATATTTAGGGTTCCTAATTTCCATGCAAATAACGGTTCGCGTGCGTCAGATCACTTTCCGTGTTGTAAACTTTTCATTCAGCCGGCTCAGTCTTGAGATCTAATCGATATCGATGCGGTATCGACGAGTCACGAATTTGACTTTAGCATAAATTGCTACAAACGTGGAAGCGTCCGATGACGTACGAAGGTACACGATTCGAACGTGATTTTGTTAGCGAAGTTAACTAGATAAATTGTCTCAAAAGGCGGGGCGATGACACCTGCCCGGTTCACGTGAGACGCGCACGACTTATATGTCAACGATCGAATAAAACATCGTGATACACCCATTGTTGTGAACGCGCGTCTAGACACGCTCAAACGTGGTGTTCATTAGTGAAATTATAAATAAGTTTTTTAAAATTTCAAACCATCGTGGCAGTAATTACAGAGGAAGCGAAGCGAAAATATTGCAAGCTCGACAACGTGTCGACAAGGCGTCGCGTTAGCACGTTAGCGTGCATTCTTTGCTTGCGTTCATTAGCATAACAAGTAGTTTCGTTAATCAAATGTACGAAATTAATAGCACAGTTTAGAGTCGACGTTCCGCCCGGCAATCACACGGCCATTACAAATTGCCAGCAATTACTGCGACACCACCCTCCCCTCACCTTTTGCGTTCGTGACGGTTTTTTTTGCGCTCATACGCTAGGTAAATACTCCATAATAGTTGGCATACGTACGTCATTAATGAATAATTGAGAAGCAATGCCGTATTTTATTTCCACCTGGAATTTGATTTTAGAATTTCCGAGTACATCTCAATGTTGGAAAATACCTACTCCTAGATTATTAAATATTTTTATTGATACCGTTGTCTCAGTATAATGCTCTGCGTTGTTTTGTAATGAAATACTTTACCGGACTTTGACCCCAGTTGTCTTAAAGCTTTCACGTGGGCCTGGATAATAAAGAATATTTTAAATACATGAGATATTGTGTGTAGGTAGATAAGTACATACACACTCTTCGGAGCAACATAAACAACCCTTCCAACTAGAATACTTAGGAACAAGAAGTAGCGAATGTTTCCAAGAACTAACATCGGATCCACAGATATTTATTTTTACTCACTCAAAGGTGTATAAAGCTCACCATTCCTCATCCTTTGAATGATGTTATCGCGATTTCCCAAATGTTTCGCTCTTTTTGATCTAAATTCTTTATATTTGGCTTTGCGTTTCGCCTTTTCCTACCACACATCACGATTCTTTTGTGGTGCGATAAGATTTCGTAAAAAATCGAATGTTTATTCGCTCTGGACTGCATTCAGAATAGTTCGGTTTATTTTTTGTTTTATACTCGCGCTCAAATACAGATAGCATTGTTTTGGTCGAGCACTTTTATCTTTTGTAATGAAATTACCAGAACTAGGATCGCTACTATTCTATTATGTTTTTTAAATTGAGATTAGCTATTTATTTGATAGCGATAAGTTTATTATGTTATCTAAATTATAAATATGCTAAATATAATTTAGGTTAAGTAAATCCTTATTTAGCAACGCTTATCGTCAAATTTATTCACGGTCAAACTTTTTAAGAAGGCGCTTATAGCAAGATAAAAAAATAATAAAGATATTCATGCGATCAGAGTGAAGAAACCTCGAAAAAGAAAACTTTAATTAAACTTTGCAAAATCATTATCAGATAACATTATTCATTAATTTTAAATGGTCTCAGGCGAGCCGATGCCTGATAATTTTTGCCGAGCACCAAGAAGACAGGAAATGACGTAAAATTTATCTTCGAACCGAAGGAATTACTTTCCACCAACTCTGCGAAGAAATGGAAATCTGTAGGTTTATAACTTCGGGAGAAAATTGTTTTTTTGGCAATCGGAATAATATTAGCTTTTGGTGATGCGGCAACTTTTCGCTACAAACGTTATTAAATCTTCTTTTTTAATGTGACGTCGCGAAATGGCTCATTTGCTATTGAATCCGTCGGTGGGTTTTCATTAATAGGAGCTTAAAGAGAGTCAACAAATTTTTCGCGGCTCCCGAGTATTTATTGAAGGGACGGTCGGTTATAACCCGAAGGAATATAACGCATTCAAATATCAAGGAAATTTATCAACCTCCTAGCATCGGGTCCAATACGGTTGGGTCGTTTATGGCATATTACAGTCCAGGACTCGTCAGCTCTCTGCCGGAAAGTCAATTTGACGCAGATTACGGAACGACTGACCAGAATCTTACCAAACGTGCATGTTTGTAGTAGACGTTTTCATATGAATAATGAATGTTATAACAAAAAGAACTGAATAGCGAATAATGTAGTAAGTAAAGTCGCGTTCATTTAAAGCTCATGTTTAGTGCATACTTAATGTAAATCAACCATACGATATTACATTACAAATGCACTTTTATTACACACACGTGTCGAACATACATCTTCATTATGCTAACGTTTTTAAAATATCTTTTATGAAGCGAGCCTATCATAAAGTTTTAATCTAAAAATATTTCCTTAAATGCCGTAAAATACACGGGGAAAACAAATAAGTTACGTTTAAAAACACGATTTGTTATTTGGATTGCGTGTCACGAGCCCGTTCGACAATCCGATGGAATGTTCTACATGACGTACAATAAATAATGGCACAGCTGTACTGCTCATGTGGCCACCGCCTAAGCGTCCGCTGAGTGGCTAGTGTAACTCCATGGGCGCGTTTCGCGACGATGTTCTATTACAAAAGGGAATTGGATCTTGATTCATTGGTTCGGAAAATCGGCAGCGTACCTTGATAATTTCATTTCTGTACAATTTGACCGCGTCCGTGGTCAGACGATTTTTGGGGGCCTCCGCGGACCCGAACACAATACAGGGACTCCCCTACGGTTCTCACACACAATACTAAGCTTTTATTGCCTCCTTTTACAATCTCCCATTACCTCCAAGGCTTCAGCGCTACTGGGAATCAGTTTTGTTACAGTTTTTTTTTTCCTTTTGAACGATTTTCGTGTCCATCAACTTTCGACGCTGATCAATGTTATTCTACTCAGTCGTAATCCTCTTTCACGTTATTAGTTAAGAGGATTTCAGAGGAAGGGTTTGTAAAAAACTCGTTCACTCCGAGTTTGAAATATTTAGTCGTTGCAATTCCCGAGATAAAATCTTGAAACAGAGCGGGTCACAACAAGAGGTACAATAACGGTGACACTCCTATTGATGGTGGCACTAGCATCAAAAATATCGCATTAGAGGCTAGCTTTATCGCCAGTTTGTGCCGCGGCACGGACGCCGCTACTCCCCTTTCAGCTTTTACACAGATTGTATTGGCGCAAATACGACCTGGCAATACTGTAAATACACTTGCTGGGGGCACAAATTGAAAAATTTGTAAAATTCATGAATATGAATAAGTGTTCCGTACCCGTGAATGGGGCATCAATTATGCAAAATGTACTCGTATTGCATTGATCGGTCGCCGGACTGCGCCGCGGACGGCCCGGGTTCGATTCGCTACGACGAGCTGCTACAATCGATATCTCGTATTCATCAACTGGCAAGTTACATCGATACTCATTTAAATGTTCTCCCTTATCACATATTGGCAATGTTCATCCAACAATGTTCACGTAATAAACGTAACAATGAATGTGACGGTCCGATGTGATCGCTTAAAGTGCCCACGCACGACTGTCACAATTTTACGTCGAATTTCGACTTTAATACTATACAAATAGAAATGAGAACTCAGTCTATAATTTCATATTTTTGGATGGATCAATTTAGACCGTTTAATGGTACAATCTACACCAAACAGTTCAAATGTGGATGTGTTTCAATTAGAATTTGCTGTTGAAAATGTTGTGCATATGCGGATCCTGTAAAATTCCTTTTACCTGTATAGTTTGTTTAGTTTATTTGTTGGTGGAGTTAAAAATAGCCGTGGTTTTAACAAAAGCATCGTGAAAGATAATCCAGATTGTGGCACTAAAGTTGTAACACGGCGCCCGGAGCGAACCATGTCAACTTCAAATTACAGGGCGCAGAATACGTGGACCCTCCGCTTGGTTCCCGCACTTCTTCCATTCAAAGCTTTGTGGTCACTCTTTATTCCTCCGATAGACGAAATGGGATAACAACAGTTGCACACGTTCGCATAAAGTTTCTTCATACACTACACATAAACACTTTTATTCAATCAGCTGGTTTTCTTTTCAAAAAGTCTTGATTCCAAACGTGGTTTTCCCTTGAAAAGTCTTCAAACACTCGTAATGATGTAGTTAAGTCGAACTGCATGCCTCTGAAGTTGGGAGTTTAGAAATTTTCAGCGGAGAACGACTATTTTTTATTGCTAAGTGGATATAATCCTGTGTACGATTGAAAACGTTTGAGCTTAGTTTTTGAATAATTTACTTAATTTACTCAGTTTTAAGGAGTAAAGCTGAAGTATAAAATACCACTACAAGAAACATAAGATTCCCTTTTCATACATACTTTAGACAGAAATAAACTAATGAAAAAACAAATTCAACTACCTAGATATCATACCGTCGGTTCATGATAAAATCGTGAAGGTATGTGAGAAATTTGTAATCTCACAAAAATACATGTAAGCAACGCGTGCATTCCGCTAATGAAACGCTCACTTGCATTATTTTGCGAGCAAACAAACGTTGAAAATAATTTACGTTAAAAGATCGCCTACATTTACATAATTATGTAGGCAAACATAAACTTTATACACGATAAAGTCAAATTTATGTACACATGGAACGAGTACGTGGATTTGTTGAAAAAAATCTTTAAATTAATATATTTATATTATTTAAATATTAGGGGCTATTCATATTATTTATATTAAGTACGTAATTTATTATTCAATTTTATATATTTTCTGGTATTACTATATGTATAGTTAGGTACTAAAAACGCCTTCAGACTAGCAGATTGTACGCGCGCGGTACGTTTCGAGCAGCAAAAAAAGCTGTCTCGCGATTTCAACGATCGTTATTGGAACCAGTAGTTCTCCATTGTTTGAAGATGCGCGTACACGCATAACAACGCCCGTAGCAATGATCAGTGTGAAAGAGCTGTTAGTCTTCGAAATAGCTCCTAAATGAATAATGTAATTTAAAATTATTAATAGGAATTAATTTTTAGACAAACTTACTACAGCACATAAAAGTTAATACTTTTATTTGTCAGAGCTCATTTTCTCGCTGGAATTTTAATTCTTTTAGCGCTTTACGTGAATTAAAGTTACGACGAACAATATAATTTTACGACCACTAAAAAGAATGCTCTTAAAAAAAGGTACGTTTACATTATAACTAGAAAGAAATTGGCGAATCAAACAAAATATTCCAGTGGCATTAAAAGCAATCGATTCGTCGTGGAACGCCGGCGAAGGGCTTCGTCTGATATCCTCCCATCTAGTCGGGCCCGGTCTATCCCGGCACGTTCCGTCAATAATTTTCTTGAAACATCACAGATCTCACTCGAGAACAAATCGAGGTGTAGTAAACATCGAATAAAGCGACTTGTCTATAAAATATCATTTCTAGCTCTTTTGTTTTTCCATCGAATCCCGTTCCACAAGTGGGCAATAATTGAAAACGAAACTGTTTTGCGCGGGAGCGGGATCGCGAGACACAGCATAAAGGCGCTCAGAATAGATTGAACGTATAAAATTTTCAGTCGAAATTCGCACGAACCGCCGCCGCGGGAGGTGCTCTGTATCTTTTTACTTTGTAACCTTACTTTTTATTCCATTAGCGCGCGTGTGAGGGCCCCTCTAGCCAAATATCGTGGAATAATAAAAGCTGTTTAGTAATGATAATGCGGAACGCAGCTCTCGCTACACTAGCCTAACTGAATTAAACTTGCGATATGAATTTCGTGTTTATGCTTATTGCTTTGTTTTTCATGTAAGCAATTATTTTATATTAAAACTAAAATTGCTATGGAGATGCACTAGCAATATAACGCAATGAATTACGAGTTTGTCAGAAAAAAGTTTTACAATAGCAGTCTGATGTTGAAAAAGTTAGTCACATTTTAAGTCTGGAAAATCCAGGAGGGTTTCAAATGGTGATCCTCTTAGAGCTTTCTCTTTGCTTTATATGCGCATTGTACAACGCTATTGCTCTAACACAAAACTTTTTATTTCCGTTTATAGCGAGTCAATCGTCCGCGAACATTTTTCAGGCAAACTTTAACAGTGGAGGCAATCGCTCCTGAAATTCGAAAATGAAATCGTTCCGAGCGTCGCCAAGATTTATCGATGGATGTTCGAATTTACTTTGAAACTTTCGGGGCATAAAACTTATGACACGTAATCGTATATTCCAGTCGAGATAACTGTGAAAGGGAATCTTCTAGAAAATTAATCTTATTTCGTATATTGTTTACTGTGTTCGAGAAGTGCGTACCGTTATCTCGATCTGAGATACAATGTATAACTTTAATTCGAAGGTACAATAAGTAATTGTAATAAAAATACTAAGTTATTTCTCATTTCGTGTAAGAGCGTTCTTGTTTAGCTGCTATTTTTCACATGGAAGATCTAACAATTGCAAGCCCAGACCCTAGTATAATTATTAAATTATTTTATCTGGTTCTTAAATATTGATAGTGTTATTATAAAAAAACATACAAACACTGCGTAAACATGTTTAAAGTTAAACTTTGTTACCAATGACGATGACTTTGACACTGTTCAACACTGTTTATCTTTGCCTATTACAAAATACCGCTAAACACAATGAGTGTAAATCAACATTCATTCGAAAAGCTACATTCTTTACTATCCGTTATTTTTTTCTATCTAATATGTATAATATTAGAATTACAATTTCTTCAGATATATACAAATGTTTATGCAACTAATTCAATACTATTTAATAATATCAGTAGAATTTTTATTCTAAACATTATCGGACTTGTTTTAAACATATGTTAAAGGTCTACTTATTTGTTTTTGTTATTACACTGTATAATTTTCAAAGTTAAATAATTAGGTATCATTAATAAAAATACGTTTCTTTAGGTGCTTAGAAAAATAAATTAAAGTATATATCTTGTAGCTAAAATTAATTTAATTAATAACAATTACATAACTTCAAAAATATGAGTATACCTACTATAAGAACTTACAATAATTGAGTTACAAATAAAAGCGGTTACCTTGTGTGTATTTCAAGAGCTATTCTATAAATTGTAAGATCGTAAAACAATAGTACTTGGCGAGTTCACCTTCTCAGCGCCAATAAACCTGAACACTTTGTACAGAGTCGATATATTTTTCATTAATTCATCTCATTCACACTGCGTCTAGACTTCCAATGGCAGGATTGCTTATCTCTCACTATAAATAATACATGAGTTAGAAAATATGAGACCCAAAGTCGTGGTTCATTTTGCACGGCCCGGTTGAAATTAAAAAAATCTATTGGCATTCTTCCCGGGGACATTATCAACTGAAATAATAACTATTGCAAACAGTACCGTACGATCAATAAGTGTTAATTATTTGAAACAACTAATTCTGAAGAAATTTCTTCAGGATGTGCTCTGATAGAATTTTAGATTGTACAGATCACATTGTTCAAAGTTGATTGAGAAAATTTGACAGTTTCGGGTAGCTTGATGTGCTGCCGTTTGTATTAACATGATGTAACGGAGTTATGACATGGTGGAATTCAACGCGTACTCTCGTTTTATGGGTGTACTTCGCCTTGATGGCGTTATCAGTTACCGGGATATCAAAATCGTAATGATTGAATTACAAGTCATCAAGTAGTTAGCAATATTTTAAAAGATTAATTTATTATTATTCCAGTTATAAAGCAATATAATAATATTATTTTCAAGGTGGTCCTGAACATATTAACATATTTTATGGCACCAAAGGACTTATATGTTTAGCTGCGGGTCATTCTCAAGAGTTACAGCCCTGGCACATAAAGACCTCCAGAAGGGACATATAGTGGGTTTTAATCAGTAAAAGACTGATACTCCCTCCAGCTGCACGGGGATTGATGCAGCATTTTGATGATTTCCCACGAAAAAAGGACTTAGGTATATATTGCAACATATTAACGTTCAATCCTTCTCAGTTTGAGAGGAGGCATGTCCCCAGCAGTGGCTGATTATATTTCTACATAAGTAAGAAGAGAGAGAACAAACCTTGAACACAACACAAAATAAATGTGTTGAAACAATTTACTCTGAGTTATTACCATTGTGACCACGACACAATATAAGTCAGACGTCGGAAGCAATATTGAGGCGCGAATCAATCAATACTGATGTGTAATGATGCCTATTTGTCCGTGTCGGACACTGCAATGCTTAATCCTTGGCACACTGCTAACGGCATGTTCGCATAAAAATATCAATCTGTATAGAAATCCACTACACTATCCCCTCATTCAAAAATCAACCCTATACACTACGGCATAGTGTCGAAATTCCTATAAAAGCAACGAAATTGACATATTGTATAACTAATTGCATTGGCGACTGTATCCGATTGGGACGTCCTTTTTTAAGTTTTTAGAGAGGAATATCAAATTTCGTTGATTTAATGCCGGCGAATTAAAAATGTTTGTTTCTTTTTTAAGGAAACACTTCGAATTGTTTGTGTAGTTCATTTTAACAAGAGAAAGATACTTACATATTTTTAAAGTTACCTAGGTATACTGAAGAGTTTATAGGTATAACGAATTAAACGTAAAAATCAACTTCCACTTTAAACTTATTATTGTTTGAATTAATTTTCTCGATATTAAAGAACAATATACGACGTAAATGTATATTTGACGTAAATGTTCTATTGAAATCTGTAGAAAATTTTCAGTCAAGTGTTTTAATAAAAGAGAATTTTGTCGTAGGAGAATACTACAATGTTTTTCATATCATTGGTATAAGTAAGTAAACGGAATTTCGTATTTTAATTTCTATTCAACTTGTATATGTTAAGTAGCAGTATTAAAATTAAATTCAAAAGCCTTTGTTTTAATTTTAATTTAATTTCTATTTTTTGGAAATGAATCAAGGTAACCGATATTTATGAAACTAGAAATAAACGATTTTTTTTCCTTATTAGATTAACTACAGTGTCAATCAATATAAAGTGTCAGTTGCCCAATAAGTGTTTATAAAAAAAAAAATACTATTGTAAAACATAACGTAAGTGTTTTTCTCACATTATGTTTATTTTTATAATATTGTCATAATCTTTATATTTTATTTGAAAAAAATATCCTGATGTATCCTTGAATGCTCCTTAAAGGAGTTACCTTAACCCCTGTACATGATACTAGAATAGCACCTACGTCATCGTAACATATCCAAAATAACCCTACAATACTGCACCAAAAACACGGGACAATCAATCCGAACAGTAGCAACGTCTGACCAGCTAGAGAAGTCGTTAAGCAAAATCGTTATACCCACTTACGTAGCTGGATCCTGGTAAATTTAACCAAATAGGCAATAGGAGTGAGTGGTGGCAGCGAGTGCAACAGTACCCGGGTCTTGTTAGACCGACCCAATCTGGTGCCGCCCGATGCGAGGGTTAGGTCATGTACATACTGCCGGTTTTTATGTTGAAATTTTTTGTTAAATTTTCGTTGTAAAACATTTGATATTAATTTACTTTGAATTCGAAAATAAATTTAGCTATCTAATTGTGCTTAGATACATTTTCTCCACGAGAAATTTATCTGATCACTATCACTTTAAAAAAAACCTTTAAGTTTTGAGCTAACGGTATCTTGAATGTTAACATACCTTAAATATATTAGGCAGTAAAGCTCCGTTGGAATTTAACCTTTAAAGACGAAATAAGTGATAATGAAAAACCCAGACATCCGTAAATAGTAACTTCTTTGATTTAAAAACCTACATAAATCATAAACGTAAAATTTATTCATACTACAAGAAAATAAAGTCCAGAAAAACCTGCATCGTGCACACAGCACACAATTCGATCGAGCGCAGTGACGCACCAGAACAGAATTGTTAGTTCGCCGTCGGCCGCGATCGCTCCAACGACTTACCACTCCCGAAGATTGCGCGAATTGCACCCCCATCGGCACTGTTGCCTGATCCCACTATTTGTACCTACCTATAGTGTTTATTGAGTCTGTTAATCGACTATTTAGAAGTGACGTCTATCGTGTTTTAGGGTTTTTTTATTTGTTGATTTTGGTACGTTTATGTAGCGCAGTTATGGTTAAGTTTTATCGGTGATCTTTATAATAATAAAAAATGACAGTTAAATGTTAGTAGAATTAGGGAAGAAAGGATGGTATAGCTACAAGAAATAACTAAACTCATTTATTATTAACACAAGGCGCTTAAATGCGGCTCAAAAGTACATATAAGCCATAAGCCATTTTATCCGTTGTATAAACTTGTAATGAAATTTTGCATACCTACAAAATTGGTAGGGAACACTCACATGGACACGGTAGCCGTGGAACATGTCGACCTCCGTCATATCATAGCGCTGCTTGATAGCTTCATACGATCGTCGATTAATGAAGCCGCCGTACCACAGAACGTTGCCGTAATAGTTTTACGACTCACCCTCTCCCCGACCCAACCTAACCCCCTACGGGCAAACTCAACTACTTGATTATGCATCCGCGGTACTTCAGACCGATTATCGAACTACTAATGAACGTTACTAGGAACATTTTAGTAACAGTTGTTTTTACGAACAAGTTGGATGCCGCCATCAGTGGTTCGAATGAGGGTAGTCTGTACTAGTCATCGTTACCGTTTCTTTTATTTTGCTCTGTTGGAAACGGGTTCTAGTTATTTTGTTTGCCATTCAGTAAAGTTCAGTGTATTATTTCGATTTTTAACAATAAATCTGAAAAATATATGCTTCTATTTTTTTTGTTTTCTCAAAATTATTGGTAGCTTTACTGAAATTTTAGAAACTAGGTTATGCTATTTTACGAATTGAAAAACTATCTAACCAAAACTTTAGAATGAACTTATTTATGAATTCAGTAAATTATTTATTAAGCAACTCGATTGAGAAACGTAAACACATAGGCAAATGCATCAATTAACAGTTTGAACTGCATCCAATGTTGACAATACATTACTTCGCAAACAGTACACATTTTGAGTAAACGACATCAATATACATAGCTCTCAATCAGTAACAGAAGGCCATTTCCTGAAATTTATAATGCAGAGACTAACTACGTAATTGCATCTTAATAGATTGCCTCTCATTATATCAATTAGTAGTATGAATTTACAACAAGCACAACATACTGTGGGCTGGGGATAGTGCAATAGCTGCGCAATCGGTCAGAATAATGCGGATGATGCCCCAACATTGTTATTAGATACGCTATTCTAGCATAGAAATTCGACGCTATCCAACGTATTGCTAATCGGATGTATTTATTTGGAATTATTATAATATTGGGACACCTCTCACACTGGTGGTTTAGCCCGAAGTTAGCTATTATTTGCCTTTGTGATTGGTCCTAACACATCTGATAAACTACATTAATTTAGGTACTTAAAATACAACACCCTATGATTGAAAATGAAAGGCTTTTTTCTTGTCACAAGTATTTGCAAACAAATATTGTCGTTACTTCGTTAACTATAAAATGAAAGATATTTAATTTTAGTTCAACTAAACTACTACCTCACAAAAATCAATAACGCCAAGAAAAGTTTTCAAGTACCTCGCTATCAAAGCGAGAGAACTAATAAAAACAGTTGAAAATCCTTTTCAACTATTGCTTAATGATTCGTTAAAATATGAAAAAGTATTTCAACCATTTGCGAGGCAGCTACTAATACGACGTCGTCTTAAGTAGAGGCGAGAGGACTGAGGGGGAACACTCGCAATCCCTCTCATTTAACACCGCTCTATTCCTCTGTAGGTGTTTGCCGAAGCGATTTCGAGCAAGGATCCTCCTTTTATGGTGGTACTTAGAGTCTCATAGTGATTCGCGGTTTTATTTCGGACGGATCATGTAAAGGCGCGTACATTTTTCATGTTACGAATGAAGCGAACAGTAATCTTTGCATTTATGCCGTGATCCTTTATTGATTTTAGATTTTTAGTGGAAAGCGAAACGAATGAAGCCGGCGTGAATGGAGACGCGCCCGGTAAAGCCGGTGTAAGCCGAGCGATGATATAAACTGCTATTCACTGGGGAACATATCTGAAAACCCTGAAGTTATTCCTATGTGTGTGTCAGTGTTCCGCAATTAACTACGATGCTGGCGTCGATTGATGTTAATGAGAATTTAAATCAAGATTTTTACTGACATGTAAAAGCTCGATAAATTCTTATAGATAATGAATATTAGATTTAAATCTATTCCACTTTATTCTGCCGAAGTAAATTATTTTTTAATGTCTCTGCGTTTTTTATGATTTATTTTAAACAGTCTGAAGTCAATTAACGCTCTCTTAATGTTGACAGTAAAAACGGCCCTCAATACGATTCGACATTAGAAATAAAAAGATTTGGTGCCATAAAAATAATTTAATTATAGAAAGTGTTTTTTGTTTGTCTAATGACACATGCAATCGCAGTAGGAAGTAGTGAAATAAAATGGACATTTCAACACGGAAAGAGCTGCAGGTCCTCGTAAAAGCATGATGGGTTTAATTTTTATAACTTTACTAATAACATGGTTTGTGGTTAAATATCTAGCGTCTACAAATAATATGCATTTCACGTTGTACCCAAGTACAGACGCCAGCACATCAAGCTACTACAACGTGTCAAATTATCTTAATAGAACTTTATCGCTGAAGCATAATGATAGTCCAAATATGATTGGGATGCCAGTTTGTGTTGACGTCTGCACCTAATTAATGTTCTAAAAGATAACAATGACCAGATTTGTTTTTCATTAGTATTTCTTTGTCCACCAAGCTTTTAAGATATGTATCAAAAGTATGCGTAAAGCTAAAGATACGATAAGCATAGTAACACTTGTATCCAGTGGGAAAAATGGTAAAAAAATAATAATTTCAAATACCAAAATTGTTACATTTCATCTTAGAACCTTCATCCATTTAAAAGAAATCCGATATAAATCCGTTTTTCCTCAACGCCTAGAGAACTCTAATACCGTAATTAATTTTTTTCACAATCATAACTAAACCAATTTGTTTCACACCTCGGTATAAATTCCGACATTTATAACGATAGGAACACAAAGTTAACACATTTTTTTTCTTTACGAAAACCCTCATTTCCCTAAGCCTTAAAGAAAAAACAATGAAAGGAGAACCTACCATTAAAATAAATAAAAGAAAATAAAGCACCGACCGCAAATTATTTCACTTACCTACTTCTTTTTATAAAAATGCGAACGACGCATTAAATTTTGGGGAGAAAGGAAACTCTCCTGTAAGCAATATCGAGCAGGCAAATTTTTCAGATATTGCCTTCAGGTAGAGCACATTTATTATGTACCCGTATATATTACTCTTGATTCATTGACTTTCGATATTGATTTACTTTGCTTGCATAAGCTGTAGTTGGCCAAGACTGCGGTACGCAAACTATACAGCCCTTGCTATGAAGAATTAAGGGCGAAGTTGGTGTGTACGGACACTTTCAAAGCAAAAACTTTGACGAGATACAAACGAGTACCTACTGCGAGATTGAAAACACTGATGGACAACCGACTTTTTGAATGATAACTTTGCCGTATCATATTTTGTTGAACAAACTTTCATATTTACTGCCCCGGGGAGATACATCGTTATCATTAACTTGTCCAACTTTATTGCTGACTGTAAATATCTGTATCTAACTATGCAAGGCACGGCCTCCTAATATCGTTGTTTACAGCAGCAACTTCTAAACTGTTATCACTTTCAGGACACCAGGGCACTACATTTCGGCCTTTGCCGATGTCCGCTTGATTTACGGTTAAGATAAGGTGGCGACTTAAAAAGTTTTGTGCTTCCCGACGCGAAACGCAATCGCCCAAGATTTAAAACAAAAAAAACACTACAAGGTTTTTTTCGAGTGCCATATGTTCAAACCTTTGTTATTCTAAGTTGTTTATTTAAGTTTCATTTTAACTTAATCTGTTTGTAAGTGTTATACGAAATTGTTTAATTAATTCAATAGAGGGAGCAATACCATCATCTGCCTAGCCTTTTTCCCAAACTATGTCAGGGTTGGCTCCTCAACCTAGTTACCTGGGCTACCCAATTCCCTTTAGTAAGAATAGTTATAAGATTTTCTAGATTCTGATTACCTGTACTGCGCGTTCTGAAACGTCGTAAAGTTTGTGACAAGATCCATGGGGACCCATCCACAGACCGACTACGCCAAGCATTGCTTAACCTTATGATCGATCAATACGTTCGGCTGTTACGTAGTCAATAGCCAGTAGCACTACGCACAGACAAAAGACGTTTACGTTACATTTGGCTGAGAGGCGGAGCACGTTATGGCTTAGAGGCTGCATTCAGATTCCCAGCTGAGGCGCTCCAATATCGGCTCTTGGTATATTATTTCAGGGCGGAGGGACGCGGGGCAATATTAAGTTGTGAAACCGACGATTTACCTAACAGGAGACGCTGCTAACGGAGCAACTTTAGCTCGACACTTTGACAACTTATTTCTTGTCTCCAGAGTTGCTAAGCCACTCAGTTTGTGTACGGAGCGGCTTGATTGTTGTTCGCCGAGATAGTGATTTTAAAAGCTTGTGTTCAGACTTTTCAAGGACGTTAACTATTTCGCTTCCGAACTAATAACAGCGCTTTTATTTGGAAACTCCGCATCAATATTACACGTAATGAACGCTTAAAAACTTTAAGGTAAACAAGGGTCGGAGGAATACGCAGAGAAATATTCCAGCTATGCCCAAAGCAGTACAGCTATTAACGGAACTTAGTTTAGCAACCTGTAAAGTGTATACCGAAATCCTCATTCAACTCGTCCAAACGCTTAATTCAGTTGGAATAATTCGAGTTCTATTGTTAAGTTCCTAAATTTGAAGTCCAACATTTAACTGCTTACAATTCAAAGGTAACCGCAAATTTCGAAACGAGTGTGCCTCTCTATAGAATGAAACTTATTTGCAAACCGATAACTTTTAGAACGAGTCGAGTTGGTCAGTTCACGCTGTCGTGGGCGGCCGACCACCGCTCCCCAACTATGCAACAAAGCATTCCTATGCCTCTGATATTGTAACAATATTTCAAAATTTGCCAATTAGCTTCATGTAGCTGTTAAATATGAGACTATCCTTGCCGATAACCTAAACTGTCCTGCTGGAAATATACGGGCTTAGCACTGATAGTATGCAGAAAGTTATCTCGACTATATTCGAGGGGATTTCATAGCAATCTGTCAATTTATCTCAGCTGCAGAGTACGACAAGTACATGTAAACAAGATGAATACAGTATTTATGAGAAGTGCCGATAAGGAAAGTTAGTAAGGTGAATGTATCAGGACATACCTCGACCGCCTCGTTGTGGGATCTTTCATAACCATAACTTCTGTGATTTCGCCGAATTTGCTAAAGTAGTCTCGGAGACTTTCTGTAAAGGAAAGAAAATCGTGTTTAAACATTGTGAATATTTGATGAGTCCTCAAACATGTGGGGTATTAACGGATTTGTTTAGGATATATTTACATCTGTAGGTATGGGGGCGGACGTGAGTTGTTTTTCAATGCAGTTCTCTAAATTGTACACTGAATGGCTCACCGTTAAGTGCACTTAAAGAAAGGTTTGTGAGTAAAATCCTTACAATAACAAAAGAAGTCCGCTTTCTAAAACACTGCTCTCCAAACAAAAGTACAGGTAGGTATTATTACCAAAATCGGTTTTATTTTTGGACCGAAGACCTTGCCGGGTATTTTCCCGAGGTACGTATTGGTACATCGACAAAGAACTTTCATGGCACATTCACTCAACACTTCTACACAATAGAAGGGTCTCGTTTTGTAACGTTGAAGCCTTTTCGATTCGCAGTCCATAAAAGTAAAACGATAAGAGTCATTCCCTTCAAATGACTGAAGCAATCGTCAGGCAAATGTTTGAGAGCGCGCGCTCCACACAAATGTTCTGGTGTTTTCCGTGTCACCAGAGATTTGGTTTGACAACACGCTGGAGTATTTAGTATCACGTTTCTCTATTTATATTGGCTTGTTAAAACGTCTCGTCTGCCTTAAATACATGCAAGGAGCATCCGCGTGGAGATTTGTTTGCGACTTCTGTATGACTCACTAATGGATAGGGCGGGTAGGCTCTCCCTCTAAAATGAATATGCTGATTTCCCACGTCCGTGTTTTTAGGCGTATTTTACATAATTTCCGGTCAGCAACCGACACGTTACACTGTTTAATCACTTTTGGTGTTCGTAGATGCACCCTTACCACTCCTTATACGAAATAATTTACATGCTGAAATATAAAGTATATTGAAACTCATTTCGTCGTGTACTTATCTGCCAATATTTACGCTATCTAGATTGTAATCATAACAAAGCTCAGGTCAGCAAACAAGCCTTAGTAATCTAGGTATCCTTCGTATATTATGTGCTTACCTATAACAACGATTGGAATCAGTTGAAAACAAAAGCCCGATACTAACTTACTGTAAACCTGTGAAGTTCCGATTAATACTAATTAAGAACAAACAGGCCAATCACGAGAGGCTTATTGCGGGATACATTCCAATTTAAAGTTGCCTTCAATTCGATAACAGAGGGCGCTTCTAAAACCAAATGTTGGTCTATGTTTTTAAAGTCGATTTTAGAGTTGTTTCGTGTGGAACTTTTCTAATCTGACCGCTGGCCGGGCCTTTGGTACTGCACTTCCAAACAGTAATGAAAAGTAACGATTGCATGCTGAGTCCACCATTAATCACCACCAACATTGTGTGAAGGTACGTTTTTAGATCCGTGAAGAATGACCCGTTGTGTAACGTGAATGGTTTTTTGACGGTGATCTAGGACTTTATTAAGAGCGAGTAACTTCACGCCAAATAGGCTTAAATTGCCGCTGTTGTTGTGGGTCTCGTTGTTCTTTTACGATGTGAAGAAATAGGCTTACATTGTGTATAAAAGAAGTATATATTACTAGGTATTTCATGCCTTATAAATACTATAATTCTAACCAAATATCTTATACAAAATTAATTTACACCCAAACTTCTAAAATTTTCTTCACATTGTTCCTATCAAAATCCAAAATAGAATAAACTGTTATGACTTTGCATTGTCAAGCTATATTTTATGCATAAAACAAAAAAGCTTACATTTTTTTCATCACCTAAATATTCCGACTTCCTGCAACCCCCACACAAAACCACACAACCCTTAAAAATAAATTAATTAACGTACAATGATGAGTACACAAGCCGCTAAACTATTCGCAACCCTTGTTATCTACCCTCGGATTTATATTTTATTTAGATGACGCGTACCAGCGATACTGCTGGGGACAGCGGACTGGATTCGGCACAGTTGTTCAGCCACCATAAAATTAGCATTTGGCTGGCGAGTAGCGTTTTCATCTGAAAGCCACCTGAATTATTCGACCGGTCGTCTTAAGGTATGAGGTTTGTATGTGTGGGTGTTCTTTTTTTGGTGCGTTAGAGTTACGCATTGATGCGATTTTATTTTGATAGTTTCTGTGTTTTTTGGTACGAAACCCCGAAAAGAAGATGCCTGAACAATGCGTAGTAATCATTTTAGTTCTATGTCTAGTACGAAACTCATTTTTTTACTACAAAAATGTAGGTAGAAGTAAACTGCGTCAGCGCCCCACTAACACGCCTTTTACATCCAAAATCCGTACTAAGTTCCTTTTTTAAAATTCCAGTGTCATGACATAATACGTGTAGCTTGCAATAAAATTATTAATATTGTCAGTGGTGGAGGGAGGGGGAGGCGACGCAGCACTGTTCAACCACCATTAAATTGGAACTTGCTGCGGTTCCTGAACTAGCACCTTGATACTGGATTACACCGTCATTATAATTATTAATAGTTCTGTTTTGATGAGAAGGAAATTGTGATTTATATTCTTAATTTTAATAAGTGGTTCGGTGTGGCTGACAGTCTTAGACCTAGTCAAAAATACTTTGGATATTAAAAAGCAATATGCTGATTCTTTAAATAGTAAATACCAAATTGTAGGTTAGGTATACCTAACTAATAATAAAAACTGTAAGTTTAATTTACCAATAATGCCGTATGCAATAGATTATAATATCTATACCTAATATGATAAAGCTGAAAAGTATATTTATTGTTTGCTTGAAAGAACTAAGATTAGAACTAACTACAAGGCCGAAAAGAAAACATTCTATCAGTGTTAGATAGCCCTTATATGAGGGTTATAGACAAATTTTTTTATCTGGGTGCACCGATAGTTCTCAAGGATCGCGGGTTATACCGAATCTATAGAAAAAGAACAAATTAATAATAAAAATAACAAATGTAAATAGTAGCTACGAAATAGTAGCAAACCTACCTATATTGAGGATAATACTTAAGCCGTGGAAAGATTTTAAAGTGTTAATTTTCTGTACACAAGACAATCAATCAATCATAAAAATAATTGCGGACAGCCGAGTTATCAAAATAAAATAATGTCAAATATCCATTTTGGTCCTTTCTGTAATTGTTCATCCAACAATAATTACGCGAATTCTAAAACAACTTGGAATTCAAATGCTCCCTAATTGGCAGTTTTAATCTACTAACTTTTGTACGGAATTCAGCGAAAGTAGGGAACAAGTTGTCGTGGTTCGTGGCGAAACGAATCAAAACCTTCTAACTGAAATTTATAAATTTATTTTGCCAAATTATAATGACTGGAGAGGATAATTTGCTTGATTTAAATTCGGATCGCTTTTATGGTGTTTCAGAATAGGCTATATTTCTTATTAAAGTTGGACGGGAAACTTCGGGCTCTGCTTGTATTATTGACATTGAAATTGCTAGTTTTTGAAATGAAAGCACCCACTAATTTTGTTCAGTCAGTAGAATTGTTAGAAAATCTATTATTTCGGTAACAATGTAAATTATAAATTGGTTTTGTATGAGAAATCTTATACTACTGCGTCTAGTTTAATAGTCTGTTTCTATACAAATTTAAAGAAATCTAACTTCGGTTCAAGGCTCAGTCCGTGTTATTGCTATAAAATAATACCTATTTCATTGAATGATATGCCTATTAACTACCTAAGTAGAATATTAACTAGAATTAATTTTATAGATACATTCTTTTTTTTACATCATCATCACCAGCCTTTTTTATCGTCCCACTGCTGTGCACAGGCCTCCTCTCACACGGAGAAGGATTGAGCGTTAATCACCACGCTTGCTCAATGCGGGTTGAAAGTTGAAATCACCAATTTCAACTTTATAGTCCAGGTTTCCTCGAGATGTTTTCCTTCACCTTTAATCAGTCATTGATGTCCAAGAAATATTTAGAAAGTGCATACAACTTAGAACTTAGTTGCATTGTTACTTGAATCGAACCTACACAATTAAGTGGCTGGTGCTTTAACCGCTAGGCCACCACAACTTACTTTTTTTATATAACTAACATAATAATCAAAACCCTGAACTGTTATCAAACCAAACGCGTGGTCAAAAATAGATTTAGATCTCATTTGTCGCGCAGTTTATTTTGTTACCTTTTACGGAAGTTTGCCAAATTATTCGTCCTGTGCGCGGGGCCAACGCCACTTGTGCACCCACCATTAAATTGGAAACTAGCCGGCGAGTCCGGCCCAAATGAACGGACACATTACGTTAAAAAAATATTAAATACTACGTAAAGTTTATATACATTATAGATGAACTTAAAGGTTTTATGCAGTTATGAATTTTCTTTTGTGAAACTTAACTTAGAATTTTGGCGCAGCTACATTGTCATTTGCGATAATAATATATATACCTTAAAGTAATTTTACACGTCTTTGTTTATCTAGGAAATGTTTTTCTATTTCACTAAGAATTTAAATGCTAATTTTAATTTTCGATGCTTGTATATTATAAATTAAAATAATTACAACACGAAAACTTAAAAAAATACTACCAAAATCGGTCAAAAAATGTCTGCCCCTCGCAGTCGACTGGGAGCGTGCCCAAGAGGCTGGCAGCATTGCCGCGTTGAATTGCAATGCTTTTCCTTTGTCCGTGGTAATAGCCAGCCTTTTGGATACGGGAAGCGTCGACCAGCCGTTTTTGATAAGTCATTAAAAAGAGCGGATTTGAAACCCACTATCCGAGGATTTCAACCCTAAAAAAATTCAACATATAGACCGACAAGTCCATGAAAATCCAAAAATAATAATATGTTTAGAAAAAATGGAATGTCTTCCTTATTTCTGTTGTTACAACATTTTATGTTAGATTTTCCCACACTTCGTTGTGAGATCTACCTTAAATGAAAGATAATAAAATATTTAATAGATACACCAATATTATTTGATAATGTTAGTAACCTCTAGATTACTTACATTGGTCGATAGTTAGGTTGGTACTTGCTTGGTATCATATAAAGCTTATACTGACTCCTATACTTCCTAAGAAAGAAACATATACCTAAGTTTTCAGTAGCGAGGCCTTTTAGCCAAACATTCAGCCCGTAAATACTGACACAAAAAAAACACAGCACTCACAAACTTCCGTGTTGATAACATAACCCTATACACGAATATAGTGTTTACTGCTCAACAATAATTCAAGTTAAATGGCTTCTAATAATAAGATCTGTTCGGAGGCCACAAATAACGATGCGACTATATTTCAGGATTATTGGACTTGGATCTTGGATAACAGACACTTTAGTTGCTTTCGTATTACTTCGTACAAGTTGATTTTTTGTAAGGAAAAACTTCCTTAACACTTTGTTAGGGAACTTTGTTTTTTCCTTTCTGTATTCAGCATTCGATGTTTATGTGTTGCATTAGTGTTTTTACAACTGCAGATATTTATCCGTACTATTTAACTAAAAAAGAATATTGAAAATGTTAGATTTGTGAGCAAGAAATTGAGAAAGTCAGAAAATCTGATTAAAGGTACTGGAACTAAAACATTAAATTTTAAGTTTATGATAAGGAACGACTGTGAATTATTTTCATATTTATTGTGGTTAGGTATACAAAAATCATATTCGATTATATTCGATAGAATAGGTATGTGCTCCTGACTTGTTTGGAATTGCTTCCCCGTAAAAAAATAACAATTAAAACCGCACATAGAACATTCTAGTTCGATTTCCATCCAACAAAGACAAAACTCAATTTTCGAAACAAAACTTTTTTTGAACGCACTCCCACCAGCTTACTGGCATACACAGATAGATCCATTCACGATACGCAAGATAGATTGATCAACTGCATACGGGCTGACAAGCTTTTATCATACGTCACCGAAATCATCGACTACACGACAAACTCATTCCCCATCAATAGTAATGACGCAATCAATCAATATGTAAACGAAAACAGTCCGCATCGCATATTTTATCTTTAACAATCCTTGCCCCACCAAACCAATTAGTGTGAAAACCTTCCATAGTACAGTCCAATGTTATAAATTTGGCACTTAGCCTGACGCAAATTTTCAGTGCTGTCAGCAAATAAAGTGGTGCAGTAATAGTTTTGCGACGGTCCAAACTAAATTGACACACTATAGGTATACAAAATTTTTTTGGACGTACATTTTTCAATTAAACCATTCTCTGTTTTCGCGACTGTAAATGTATGTAGTGTTGCGTTTGAAGGTTAGCCTCATGATTCCATTTCGCTGAAAAACAAAAGGAAAACATTTTTTTTCATTCTGACGTTTTCATATTCGCACTCTTGCAATAAAACGCTACGAACATGCAATATTAACATAGTGTAATCCAATGCAATAAGTTTCAAAATAAACTGGAAATAATCCTCATTGTATATTCATCTTATGATCACATGTAAACTACGTATGAATCAGCTGAGATAACATAGCATATTTGCATTTATACGCCAAACGGCAAAACATTGACGACAATTTGAAAAGCAAAATAGGAAAAACAAAACACTACAGTTACTTAATGTTACTTTTAACGTTTATAGACTACTTTAAAATTGTGTCCTGCGTATAAAATCACCTAGTTAAATGTGTATTGCGGTTGGCAGCCCGCCAGACACGTAGAGGCACACGTCCGAACCTGAGAGTCTCTCACTCGGGCCGCTGCATTCGTCTGCGATGATTCGACAATCGACACATAAAATATTGAATAATCAAACATTTGCCATTCGAACATGGAAGATTTATTTTTTAAAGTCTGTTGTGTATTTTGAAATAAAATACTCTGTATAGTAGCGTACATAATGAGGAGATTCAAATATTACTGTTTCTTCAATATGAAAGTAAGAAAATGTGATGACATAAAAAAGCTATAGAAAATGCTATGAAGCAAAAACCCAAATAAAAACTCAACAGTTATTGAAATATAAAAGAAAAATTGGTGTTTCAATTTGAAGTGCGAGCGCGACTTGAAGTCCAACCACCGCGGAAGGGACGCGTACATCAAAGCGATTACGGGCGAAAAACGCCACACAGTGAAGTGTGAGCGTTGTAAAAATCACTACGACGTGTGAAGAGCTATCGGGGCGTCTCAGTGGAGTGGCGATCGCTTGTTTTTCCCACTTTCGATGAACGCCGCGGCCCGAGCTCATTCGAGTGCCCTCTGATTTCGTCCCTGCACAGCTCTGTGTTTTATGAGGTCAAGAGAACCTCCACAAAAAACACGTACCCCGATAAATTACGCACTGACACATTCAGATTCGCCCATAATATACACGATCGTAATATATTGTTATTTTTTGGCGTTTTTTGGATGTTGCGTGGCTATTTTTGTGGCAGGTGCACTTAACATTTTTCGTACGCATTGTTTGGTTGTTAGAATAAAACATGGTTATTCCTACAAGTATTCATTAAACAAACAGTTAATATTGAGTATTTTATAAACTTCTTACTGCATTCCGCTCATGTATGAACTTTTTAATTTGTCGGTTTGAAAGTTTCCACCGTATCTTCTGGTACTAAGATGCCTCTCTAGATCAAAATTGCTACGAAAGTTGAGATAAGTACCTTACAAACGGATATCTTATTAGTTTAGATATACCTATGTATGGATATAGGTGTATTTGAGAGGTGATTATTATGAATTAAAGTAATTTAAACCAGATTACGATTAAGTGTATTTAGTAAACCAACGTTTATAAAAACGTAAAAAGAAAAAAAATATTTGGAATTTAGTTATGAGGTCAATTTGCTTGCTATACGAGTGTCGCATGCGCATTCCTTCCCTTACATCCCTTGAATGATACCAACTGTTCGCGTCACTACTGAGTTTACTTAACATAAAATGTAGGTATCTACCTATTACATTAATTGAAGCACCTACATAATGGTGAGATAAGTATTAAATACTAGCGTCTGCCTACGGTTTTACCAACATCCCTTGGCCACTTCTCCACACACCTAGTTAAAAAGCATAAGCTAGAAGCCTTCCCCAATAAATGGGCTATCTAACACTGAAATGAATATAATTTTTTAAATCGATCCAGTGCCTAATATAAATATAAGGTGCTCTAAAAATATCTGCCACGGCTTCAATAGGAGGTAGTATTGTGTTTATAGATTACAATAGTGAAGAACTTTCGTACCCCGGAGCAGTTAATTCAATTTAACATTGGCTCTACGCTGCATAACGTGGTTCACAATTTACACATACGTCTGTTTGTAGGAAAAAAAAAATATGACAAATAATCTCTAATTTATCTTCACTATTGTAATCTATAAACACAATACTACCTCCTATTAAAGCCGTGGCAGATATTTTTATAGCACCTTATCATAGATTTAAAAAGTCGTGGTGGCCTAGTGATTAAAGAGCCTACCTCTCAAGTATGAGTATGATTAAAGTATGATTCCAGGGCAAGTACCAATGCTGCTTTTCTAAGTTTGTATGTACTTTCTAAGTATTATATGTATATCTTGGACACCAATGACTGTGTTTCGGATGGCACGTTAAACTGTAGGGCCCGGTTGTCATTGAACATCCTTGGCAGTCGTTACGGGTAGTCAGAAGCCAGTAAGTCTGACGCCAGTCTAACCAAAAGGTATTGGGTTGCCCGGGTAACTGGGTTGAGGAGGTCAGATAGGCTGTCGCTCCTTGTAAAACACTGATACTCAGCTGAATCCGGTTAGACTGGAAGCCGACCCCAACATAGTTGGGAAAAGGTTCGGGAGATGATGATAATAGATTAAAAAATTTGATACAAAAATTATCTCTCCATCATACATAAACATTTGTAAAAGACTTCTAATAGTAAACAGTGTGTCTGTCCATGTGCAGTGGGCTATTATATTGTCACTGTGTGTCCTTCACTTTATGCACTATTGAGTGAAAGCTCAATTAGGTTGAAAGTTCAAACCTAACCAGTCTGGTCGAAATTGCCTAGGGTAGTCTGTTTGTATCTACTTCTATACTAATATATGTACCTATAGCTAATGTGAGACAGTTTGTTTGTTCGAAAGCGCTAATGTCTGGACTTGAAATCGGTACTTAGAACATCTTGGATACGGATTTTGTTAAATCACAGATAATACTAATACTTTTTATAAAAACACTAATACTTTGATACTATACTAAACTATACTTTAATAAATTATATAATAATATAATGTAGATCGAACATCTTTTTCACACACGGTCGGTTAGCCCTAAGGTAAGCTATTGATTAGCTTGTGTTATGGGTGCCAACACAACTGATAAACTATAATATACTTACTTTACACATATACATATATTTATAAATTCATAATATTATCACAGCCAACAATCATGCTCATCACACATAAATGTCGACTGTACCGGGAATCGAACCCAGTACCCTTAGCTCGGCCGACCGGCATGATTACCTTTGCACCAACGGGGTCGTCAAATATACGTATGAGGTATGAGTTTTAGTAGGTAATTATTACTTTTGTTTTCAATAATAGTATTCAAAAGATCTGATTTTCTTAATAAAGGCATGTAAACCCAGGGGCAATAGTTGTCTATAAATCGAAAAATACAGGTCATTCGTTTCCACGTAATTTAGATCAACCTTGAAAGAAACAAATCAATTTCTCGGAATCCATTAAAATATTTACGAGTAAATTAACCGGCTTCGGCTACGTTTGAAGAAAGGTAAGTAGAGTATTATTTTTCATAGCAAAAAGTTGTCTTTGTTTTTCTTTAAGAATTTTCCGAGCTATTCCTAGAGTCCGGTTTGTTAATTGCTATTTGTTTTTTTTTTTAATATGACTGTTTAGTTTTGTTGCTAGAGCCTCAAATTGGTGAAAACCTTGGATTTTAGTTATGGTGGTAATAATAAAAAAACATGTGTATATTATAATATTAAAAGGACATTTCCTAGTAAAACAATATGCTTGATTTTAGAAATAAAAATGGCATAGTTACCTAATTATTACTAATGTTATAAAAAGGAGAGTACGTTGGTACCTACCTTTTTCTCGCTCAAACTTATAGACCGTATTATATATTCGTAAACTAATAATGAACTAAAATTAATCATACTTAAAACTGATTTTATAAAGCTAAGCAAGTCATTCAATAACCATAATGTATAAAATTCCTATTCACCCGATTTCGATGCAAAGCTATCTTGGGATACGACCCAAACTTAAACGTACCTCAAACCCATAATTAGTTTTAACCAATAAACTTCCATAAAGCCAACATATGGGTCAAAGACGGGTAGTTCAGTAATTTATTCCCAATAACTATGACGGGGAGTGCAGATGCCGTAGTGTTTCAATTTGAGCCAACTTGCAAGACATGAACTTTGAGCAAGTCGCTCCATGTGACATTGTCAACTAATCTTGGTGCCGCTGGGAACAGCCGTCTAAGTAATACTGCGTTACCTTCAGTAAATGTTCAGTATTTGAAAGTTTGAAAAAAGAACATTAGAACGCACTGTTCTTTTTTTTATTTCATACTCATTTATGCTCTATTAAGGTTTGTATCTAAAAAAATTGAAGATAAAGTAATCAAGCGTGCGGGTATGGAATCAATTAGTCTATGATAAATTCAAAACCATTTCGGTAGATGGCGTTAGAAGTAATAATTGTATGAACCATCATCGTCATCAAATCAGCGAATTCCGACGCCGTCCACTGCTAAACTTAGGCCCAATGGAAGTCAATCGTAATGGTCTTGAGCAGCCTACATGACATATTATCTATCCATTGCCACTCCTACAAACCGTCGGTCTACCGTGTGACTGGATTTCCAAAAATATGTACTATTCAAATGTCAATTCGGGGCGATAAAATAAATTATTTGATCTCATTAATATTTTGTGATCAAGTAATTATAACAGAATAAGTATTTTGAAAAAAACATTGAATTTGAATTAATTAAAAAAATAATTCATCTTTTAAAATTCACCTCTTTATAAAAAAAGGCCTTTTTATTTATTGCTCTAATAAAATACCCAACAAACGTAATAACATAATCAAAATTACTCAATGAATGTTTGTCCAAAGTTAGTTCGTCATGACATTCTGAACTAATCTCCTAGCGCCGGGATACACAGCCGCCACAATAACTCTGTATCTCTGGAGCTACATATTTACCTAAGCAGAAATTCCTCAACAGTAAGTACTATTCAGACATTCCGACTTTATAAACTAGAGAAAGTATAAATTCCAATTCCGTTCGAAATATGAATTCTTTAATTTATATTTCGAATTGTATTATTTTGTCATTTAAATTTTAATGTGAACGTTAATAATGTTATATTTTATCTCACACAACTATAATTATTTGCCTAAGTATTTATAAATAAAGGTTTTTGATTCTGAAAAGAAAAAGATATTAATTGTCATTTAAAAAAAAATGTAACACAATAAAATAATTAGGTAGATAGTATTTTTTTATAGTCATAATACTTTCAAATAATTATTTTTATTGTAACTATTTGGACATTTTAGTTAAAGGAAAAATAAAAATTAGAATTCATAATGAATTAAATGCGCCAAAATAGCGCTGCTATTTGTTTATGCAAATTGGAATTTACTTACGCCAAAGCTTTTCACAAACCACACATTTCTACGAAAACGAATTACTATATTCATTAATGTGTATATATTTGTGTAATTTATGCAAACGTGGCACGATTTATATCGTTTGACGTGACGTCTCACAATGATTGAGTGTGCGATAGTTGCATAGCTCACCTACAATATATTATCAGGTAATACCGTATAATTGTCGTGATCTCTGCGAACAACCGTCGCTGTCTCCTGTGAGATATGAGCTGGCACACGATACGTTGCTAATTTCGTGACATCCATTCATTTACCGATCTCGAACGTGAATGGGATCAGACAACAGGAAACATTCTGTATAGCCGCACTTGTACGTCATATTGCACATGCAGTTATGAATACAATCTACATATCTAAATCCCCAAAAAATCACTTTATTTTGATCGGCAGCGAGACTAACTCGGCTCTGTATACACGGCTAATTTATTATTGGGAATATAAATTACATTGGAAATAGAACCGGCAATTAAATACACGACAATAAATAACGCTGCTATTATGTGTTCCAGCTATTTATTGTTCCAAATTCAAAATCGAGCAACAGAATTCCAAATTCGAAACGAATTTATCCAACTTTATTACTCGTATTGTAAAATAATTATTTGCTTGAAGGTTTTGAAAACTTGTTGCGAATATTGTGGAGTTTCTATTATTTTGTGATCGAGTAATTTTGACGGAATAGTACAATGGTGGCCACAGCATTCTTAGAACGCTGGAATGCTAAATATTTAATGCTGGTTGTGAACATAAACGTAGACGTACGTCACGGTATGGATTTTAAAAGATGTTTAAAGATTCATAAACGTAAGCTACCTCAGTCGGAGTCATAAACTTGAGTGTAATGTGTCTGAATATCGTATTACGTATAATATGACGGTAACTTGTGGCGTTAGGCCGTCTTTCTACACCTGGTGACATGAATAAACTGTGGTGTTGTGGTCTAATATTAAGTTGGGCTTGTTTATAATGTTGGTATTCCCGCAGCCGACTTATGTCGACGTGTCGCGTTTGCCTCAAGTTGCGATCTCTTGTTTTAATGTATAGATCGTAGGCGCGTATGATGCTGTTATTGGTTTAAACCATTGTTTTATATCTGAATAAACGTTTAATCAGAATTAAGCGTTGTACAGGTTTCTGTTATAGCGAGGCTTGTTGGATAGATCAGCATAATATTTGTGTAATTAAATGAAGTCAAATTTTTGTAGTTTTATTTTTAGCTGAACGAAAAATAGAAACATAATATATTTTCCTACAATTTCTTTGGTTTTCAACTAAAATCTTTGAAACACCCCTTAAAATAAATTTCCATCACACTAAACCATAGTCAATTTAATTAATTCCCCACAGCAATACGACGTAAAACAGGCTAACAACTTACAGAATAATCCCTGATACCAAGATTGTCAATTCAATTCCACGAAATCTCACCAGCATTAATATTCAAAACTGGCAACCACAAATAAATTACTGTATCCGAAAACCGTCTGAATCCGTTACATCTAATACTACTTGAAGTAATATCAACGCAAACAATTAATTACAAAACCGAACTGTAAGGCTGTGTCTACACAATAGGTATCTCGAGTCAACTAGTCTGAGTGACTTTAATTCATCGGCAAGCACGCCATCTGGGATTACTTGAAGCTGTCACGCCGAGCACCGGCCGAGACGTTTGGATCTTCGATCGGAACTTGTACGGTAGTTCGAGGATCAAAATTGAGAGGGCACGGCTGAGAGATTGAGTTTGCGCGTGTGCCCTCAGCCTTATGTTGAAGGCATTATATTATTTTGATGTCACTAAATTATTAGCGTAAGTGTACTTTCTTGTCGTAATTGGAATAATTTTCGTCATTAGTGATACTATAATTATGTTTTTTTTTTAATGTGAATGTAGGTGAGCCTACAATTAAATATTGAAAAAGCCCTTTTAAATAAACTGAAAGGAAATAGCAAAAATAATAAATAAAGTTTTTATTCGATATTAATTTAATTATTAAGCGACGATATGAGTGTCAGTAATATTTCTCCATTTTCCAATATCAAGAGTATCGTACGTAAATAATGTAAGGCAGGCCGTTGATTACATTTCAATTTTAAGATATTAAATCACGAATTATTAAGGCAGTCATTTATTATTTTATCATGTGGAATGATTGTGAAAATTTCACGATCCTACCAAATGTTATGAACTTTTCCAAGTAATTATGCTTGATTCACTCTACCAAAGTAAAATGCATGTAGATACAAGTCAGTAATTAATTAAATATACTAATTTAATAAACACCCTAAACGGCTATCTATGTCGGCAATATACCTAAAAAACATGATTATCTGACAAAAAAAAATAGTGTAACGATGTTGTTTATAATCATCATCATAACAGCCTTTTTTTTTATTGTCCCACTGCTGGGCAAAGGCTTCCTCTCCCACGGAGAAGGATTGAGAGTTAATCACCACGCTTGTTCAATGCGGGTTGGTGATTTCAGACTTTATAGTCCAGGTTTCCTCGAGATGTTTTCCTTCACTTTTAATCAGTCATTGATGTCCAAGATATAATTAGACAGTACTTATAACTTACAAAAGTTGTATTGGTACTTGCCTGATATGGAATGGAACCGGCAAACTCATACTCGAAAGGCTGGTGCTTTAACCACTACTACTACTACTTTTTCTAAACTTATGTTGTTTAACAATGTCTTTGAAAATCACTGATTTTAGAGAGACCATCTAAATTATTCAAAGAATATACACGCATAATATGTAGGTACCTACATATACCATGACTACGCCAGCAAATTCTTCCGAACCTAACAAAATAAATGAAAAACTCGAACTCCATAATTCTAACCCAAGCCTACAAAGGCTAAAGTCGGAAGCCAAACGATTAATACTTTGTATAGCCCTCTCAAAACATCCCGGTGTCTACCAGTATACCAGTGTATCTTGTAGATTTAATACACAATACCACCAAGGACGGAGTTTCTTGTAAACTTTAGTTACTCGGATAAGTTTCTGCAAGCCCTGTCCTTTAAATTGAAATGGGTACCAAAATAGCTGTAGTTGCTTCATTATTAACTATTGAACTATTAGGGTATCTTTGTCGGTATAAGGTTAGATTTGTTGTACAAGTACCTACTTACTTTGGTTTGATGGAGTTGCAGATTCGAAATTATTCAGGTACGAGTACTCTGATGATTTTGAAATTAGAATTCGGAATGGTACGTTAAATTTGTTTCTTGGTATTGATTCTAGTTTGAATGTGGAATGGTGGAAGAGAATGTCTACATAATATTATAATACTAGCTTTTCTCCACGGTTCCACCCGTCTTCCGAGGGAACTTCGTCTCGCAACCGGAAAAAAGGGTAACCTATGTCCTTTCTCAGACTTTAGACTATGGGTCTATCAGATTTTATTTAAATCGGTTCAGTAGTTTCGGCGTGAAAACGTGGCAGACGGAGTTACCTTCTTTCGCATTTATAATAGATACTCGTATAAGTAAGGAAGTACGTATGATACTCGTGTACTATCTACTGTTAAAGACTGTAGATGCTTTACTGTAGGTACAACATATATACATTGAAAAATATATTATTTAATCATTTTAGTTGCAATTTGGTTAATAGTTGTGTATTTAGTTTAAAGTCTACTAGATCCCAATTCTCTATACACTGCATTGCTCTCCTAAGTGTCAGTAACTATAAACGTTTATATACGTACACAATACAAGTGTCTGATTACTAAAGCACAGAGGCTACAATGCAACACTCCGTAACTGCAGAATGCACCATACTCAAGTCCCTCACTGCAGTTCTATGGATATAGTCCGCCACTAATGTCTTCAATAATTGCCAGTCGCACTTCCGATGTACCCAATCACGAACACAATTCGACAAAGATCCAAAAATGTGGAACGTAACCTTTTATATTATTAACTAAACCCCGCATTGTTTGTATTCCCAAAAAAAGTATGACAGAAATGACGCATGAAATAGATTTTCTAACCAATTACGTTCCCGTGACGGTAACATTACTTCTGTTTTACTTTGTCGTTAAAGTACAACTTGGGGAAAGAATAAATAAATCATTGAATAACTTGAACGCTTTGAGTAACGCTGGCTACAATTTGTGTCACAAAAATTGTCGCGTGTTACGGCAACCATGTTGGACAATCTTTCATGTTACAGAAACCACTTTGGTAGCAACAACGAGTATAAAATTAAATTACCTAATTCAGTTTTAACACTTAAACGTGCATTGTTTGGCAAACGATAGACCGCGAGGCCGAGCCTACAAAGGCTTTGAGGAGGTATACTCCCAAATATTTTACACAATGAAAACAAGATTAACAAACAGTGGTTACTCTTTCTGGTCGGCCTGAGGTATGGCGGCTTGTCACGCGATACCCGCTTACAATGAGAAAATAAACAAAAAATGAGAATAGATATTAAGATTTGGAGGGTTTAATACTAGTTTATTTTGGGTGCGCACTTATTTATGTCCTAGATACGACATTCGGGGAAAAGGTTTTGTAGTTGCTTAAAATTAGAAGAATACTAATTTGCTGGTCATCCACAAACGAAACAGTTTTTGTCGTGAGAACTACTCCAAACACCCGGGTAGAAAGTAGCCTATAGCCTTCAATAAATAGGGAATCTAAATCTGAAATTATTTTTCGACCCAGTGCAATGGTTTTTGACGTTTTCATAGATATATAAAATGTATAGGTAATTAAAGCTTTTTGTATTGGATTAAAAAAAATGTACACCAAAACTAAAATTCTAGGAAACAATTATTAAAACAATACAAATATCAAGCTAAAGCAAATAAAATTAATCATACCAGTTGTTTACAATTTTAGTAACAGGCCGGAGTAAATTTTGATGCAGTAACAATTTGTTTCATCCTGAAAATTTCCAGTCCCAAATTCTATGAGTGAGTAACAAACCCGTTGTCCACCGTATTACTGGAATATATCTTATATTACAGGGTGTACGGGCGGCAATCTTGTCCGGCAAGCTTTGAATGCGCCTGTGAAATATAATTTCGATCGGACGGCAATCAGGGCCCGTTGAAGACGGGGCGTGATGGGACTTCGTAAAATATTAAATGTAGCTCTTGTGAGCTAGCCGCAGTGTGCATCGAACAAGTGGGCTATAAATATTTATTATATCTATTGTCGCTGGACAAATGGCCGTTACACGGTGTTGCCGCTGTAAAAATGTGTATAACAGTGTGTAATTTTGAATTTTGCTTTTCGCATTTGCGCTGCAATCTGAGCTGGTTTTCTTGTTGGCATATTGTTAGTTTTTATGGTTTCATAAAGTACAGTTAAAATAATAAAATTTTACCAACTCTATTGAAGATAAATTTAAATAAATTTACTAAGAACTTGACCACTATTTTCGTAGTCAATTGTATATAATTTATCTTTAGACCATTCGATATTCGAATTCAATTGTTTCAAATGACCCTTAAGGAATTTTGATTCTGAGTTTAGTGCCTGAAGTTAACAACCTTTCGGTAGCGATTCTTCATCACGGTATTATATACCTGAAACAAAACAAAGAAACATTAAATATTTTTGCGCATGTTTAAGAAACATTGTATAGGGCTGGCCCCTGGTATAAAATACCACGGATTATATTTTACGACGCAAACCCTTGCGTCTTTACCAACACACTTGTAGATCAACATCTCGCTAATATTTATTCGGGACACGGAGAAATCTTACTTTTTTATATATTCCGTACAGTTTATTTGCCTCTTAAGATGTAGATGTGTTCTTATTTTCAATAGGTTTATCGTATTTTAGGCAAGGACATGCGAGAAATTGTGATGAGATTCTGATTTAGACATTTTTTTTACACAACGTTGTACCAAGTTGGTCTGAAATATCTGAACGTTATAATGTTAGGTGCTGTGGTTGAAATCTGACTAAATCTGTGTGAAAATTAAAACTAAAATTGGCAATGCTATATCAATGCAATCGATCTGCCTAGCCAGTTTTACCTACGCTATAGATACCTATCACAAACTTTTCATCCCAAAAGAGTTTAAACCCCATACTAAACTGAAAATAACCTGCTTGACATCGTCAAGGTAAGCGCATAGTAGTGAATTTTAGCGTCGAAGCGTCCGTACGTGAAAAATCCTTGCAAGTGAAGCTGTATCATGGTGGGGGTAGAATAGATCACTCCCTGTAGGAAAGCGTCAATCGCTGGCTGATTTATAGAGGGCGGGCTCCTACGGCGCCGCCGACTAAACTGTCGGAGTTTTACTCGTGTTAGCGCCAGCCGCCCACCGGCAAACAAGTCACTCACCTGCCGACTCTCTCATCGAAAATGCGAACCCTAGTAAATGCCTTTATAAACGAATCCATTTTAAATTCGAATAGTCTACCGAAAACACGAACGGAACTTCCAGACATGACATGCGTGTTAACGAAACGCTGGCGCTTGGTCAATTTCAACGTGAAAATTTTACAGTTTACCTATGTCGAATTTTCGTGACTGTATTAAAATAACATCCTAATGGAGTCGCCTAACTTCGGATTTTATCCATAACTGTGCCTGATTCAGTTACTATTTGATTTCAGAAAATTCTGTCAAAACAAAAAACCTTTCTTTGTTAATTTCGAAGGGATCTTTTATGCAAACTTTGTGCGCAAACTTGACCTGGGAATTCAATCAGGACTTCGGTTGGCAATAATTGCGCGATCCGAGAGTGCACTATAGCTAAACTTTTCATCCCCTTGTTGGTGTTCTATTGAAATCATCTTAACGCTATTCGTAGTTCTACACGCCATGGCCGTAATAAATTGCCGGCGAGTAAACTACTTACAATCGGGAAAAGTTAAAATTTAATCTCGAAATGCAGGCAGAAATTTAAAATTACGGCATGATTTAAACAGATTGTCGAACGAACGTTTAAAACGACGTCATTTGTGCAATCTGCTCGAGAATTTTAGTGTCCAACGGATAAATGGATAAAATATAAGATCAACATTTGCATTTACGAAAATATAGATATAATTGAAACATTTTAGGGGCATTGAAGAAGTTTTTAGTTCAATTTAGCGGCAATCAGGACGGCCGTTGAAGACGGAGCGTGAGCCGAATGGTTAAAATATTAAACGTGCCGGAATGACGGGACGGCGGGACAAGCGGCCCGCCGATTTGATATCTGTGTCAAATCAAATGAGCGCCGACGTACCCCAAATATATATCACGCGTAAATGTTTTGCCATTATTCGTTTATTTTGTGAAAACAAGGTGTCTGAAGATAATAATCACGTGTGCGTTTTTTGTCGAGAGTCTTATTAAAATCGGCTCGAAGATACTGCGTTGAAATTTTATTTTAATTTACCTAACTGAAATACCTCCTGCCTTCAGTTAATATAATGATCTGCTTCAGCAACAAAGTTTGCTCCTCACAATAAGAAGAAATAGAAAAAATAATACAAAGTCAAATTAACGTCAACATAACGTTAAAAAGGGAAAAATGTAAAGCAGTAATAACTAAAAATAGTTAAAGATAAAATTGTGACAGCTAGAAGGAAACGGGCCCAGCCGAGCGTATCTCACGAATGCAGCGCCGCTCGTTTTGATTTTAATTCAAGAAAATATAATTTTTTAATACTTTGTTTACTTATATTATTCGTAGAATTTTTAACGAAAGCATATTTTCATAAGATGTTTCTTAATAGTTTTTGCTATAGAAAGATCTCTTACTGATTTAGTTCTTAGCCTTCGGTATATTAATTATAGTTATAATACCCACAAAAGGCCTTATGATAGTACATTTTCTTGTGTGCATGTGTGTGTGTATTCAGGGATTTCCTTCTCAAAACGTGACTCCGTAGGTATAACCATACTTCACATACTTAAGTTAGCAGTAAAGGTGAAATATGTGAACTGTATAAACATTGTTAGACCTACAAAAATAATTTCTTAGTCACACACACTACGTTGTTGTAACCCAAATAGTTTTTTTCCCGCGTACTTTATTCAGTATTTCCATTGTTTCAAACAGTAAATCATCGGTTTCATAGATTGAAATCAACCAATCGTTATTGCGTATTGTTTGGTTTGAAAATGGCAACATCAATATGTGAATATCTCATTCAAACCTCCAGCGGTGCCTGTCCTGAAATATTTATCATACAAACAAGTGAAAAACGAACCAATTAAAATGAGGTGCATTGCTAAATTAAAAATTTAAACATTATTGCAGACTGGCAGGATGGTATCGTCCATATTGATTTTCACCCGAAACACATTTAAAATAAATTCGGAGAAATCCATTTTAACGTACATTAGATATGAATTTCATTTTGAATTCTAACTGTCGAAATATAATCCTAAATTTGGATTTTCCAAAAAGGTTGATTCTAATAATCACAGAATTAGAGAGTCGTGATTTTCTATGCCATATAAATATGAACGTTCCATCCCTCGTTTTAAAGTTGAAAATAAATAAAGTCAACCACAGTTCTCCGTCCGCTTTGACGCTCTCACGGATTGTGGTCAAGTTTATTTAATTTCTACTTTATTTCAACGTATGCATATTATGTGTTTGGTTTGGCAGTAACTACGCTGGGCGATATTTAAATTCCTAATTTCTAAAACAATGCTAGAAACCATACAACTAAAACGTATCATCTTTTATGCAAACAAACTTATATTCTTTCAGTTTTAAACCGTTAAAAATCTCGGAGATATCTCGAAAATAAATAATCCTAGATCTGGAAACTGAGATTACAAGAAAGTGTCATAGTGAAATAAATATTCTTATTCTAGGAATTAAAGCTACGCGCAGAATTGTGAAAATAAATCATATTACAAAAAGAAAGCCAAGTCGCGTCGTAATACAGAAAAGAGTGCTATTTCATATTTTTACTGTAAATAAATTTGACTTTTTCGCATTTAAATTTACAAATTTTCCGGAATGCTAGGCCGACGCAATCGCACTTCTCGACCGACGTGCCTTCTTACTTTATTTGCTTCATTTTCAACGAGATTCAGATTGCCAAGAAGTTTTGCGTTCAATTTATATAACCTTCATTCTCGCTGTTCTAGTGGACCGATTTTAATCTGAATTTAAATCGCTATGAAAATAATAAAATAATATCTACTTTTTTATCGACTTAAAATAAAACCAAATAAAGTTCCACATTAACAACAACCATTTGTTGCAAATGTCATCTACCTGGTATAGACGCCAGCACATCAAGCTACCCGAATCTGTCAAACTTTTCCAATCAACTTTGAACCATATTATGGAAATCTGACAGATTGTAGTAGCTTGATGTGCTGGCGTCTGTACACTAAGGCATGTACTTGTAGATGCATGAAATTCCTTTTCACAGCCACACGTGGCAACGCATTCTGCAAAAGCGTCGAGTATCACCATCAGGGTACGATTTCCACGCAACCCGACCCTAAGACTTCGAGCCCGGCTATGATACCCCTAGCACCGATGGCCCCAAATCGATGAACTATAAATCCATTGTCTAAGTTTGCACAGACAGGGCTCCTCTGGACTCAGAAGATTAATTTTCTTAGTTTAGATTGTTTCGTGACCCATTGTGCAAGCGATAATTGGATTTTCTCGACTATCTGTGATTTAGTTACCTCTCTCGGCTCGGATTTGTCGTAAAATTCAATGGTTTAATATCGTAGTACTTAATTTATAATATGGGTGTGCGTGTCGGTATTGTATGGCGTGAAATTAGGCAAAGTATGCCCCAAACTCAGAAACAATAAGCTCATTATTTGAAAAGTTTTGCTGAATCTGTTATCACACCCTAGTTGGGAGCGTATAATTGAAGTACCTACTTACACTGCTATACTTTGAGCCAGCAGTAGAAAATTTGTTTTGGAAGACAGATTTTTAACATTATGTCATTCATACTTCTTTGCATGCTTCCTTATCTCTATGATAAATTGAGTCCTAAAATCTGCGCTCGCTATAAGATCCCCTTGATACCTTTTCACGTAATAAGGAAAATTTTAAAAGAAAAACAACTGCAAATAACAATAAAAAATAATTTTCAAACGCGCCCCGTTTTCTCGTAAGGTATTTTTTGTGCACTTATCTCGAAAACAGCTGTACCGTTTTCGGGTAGGTCGTAACGTTATGTCAAAATGGCGGCGGAATTAACATTGTAGGCTGACAGCTACGGTGTCTTTTTCTTAGCGGTTAGCGACAGCAGTTAAATTGTATCGTTTTATGGTGATCGTTAAACTAAGCTTGGCGTGTGGTTTCATCGGATGTTTATAAGGCAAGCTGCCTATTGAAAGCTGAGCTAAAGCTTTTAATCATACCGAAGAATAGAATTATGTATTTCTTCTCAGTAATTAGACAACTTTAAGTACTCGCTAGTGAACAACATATATCGTGATCAAATTACAATTATTGATAAATTGCAAAATGTGAATAAGTAGATTTTTGAGCGATTCTTCTATAAAATACTTTTTAACAGCTTATTATATTGTCAGATTAATTGTTTAATTCAACTATAACATATTTCTGGAAAAGAGTGTTTTTTTTCATATAGGAACTTACTTCGCTTGCTATGCTACGCTTGCTATATAAAAATCCTAGCTACCTAAACAAACTAAATAATATACATAAAAAATCACGCACATAACAATCAACGCTATAATTTGAAGCACAACACACACTGGACTACGATAACAAATCGTAGCTTTTTAATTTTATTGATGCGTAAATCGTCAGGACTATTACGAAAAGTGTTAAACACTGCATATGTGAACAAATAAAACATTATTCAAAGGTTGACGTGTCAAAAGCTTTGGATAGTTTTTTATCAAATATCCTAGTTAGTAAACAACGTGTTGTCATGAAATATGCGCGATTTTTTGACGTGCTCAAACGGTGTAGCGTGTCCCTAATTGGTTGTTTTGATTAGCTTTACGCCTAATTAAAATGTCGTGTGACAAATGTGGTTGGAGTTTGTTTGGTTTTATTTGCTTTTGAATGATCTTGGGAAACGCTTTTAATGTGTTCCGAACTTTGTTTTAGGTATTATGGGGGCAATATCAATTATGTTAATCCAATGCAACATTGTCTATACCTATACTTACGCATGATTTTCAGTTAATATGTAAATAATTTGTATGTCATTGACAGATAATTTAACTATCAAACAATGTCATTGTCATTATTTTCAATTAGATATGGCAGCTAGCCATATTGTAATATGTATTAATAAATGTAATGACGAGTATATCTACTTAGATTGTAGCTATGTTATTGCCTTATAAATAAAGTTAAAAAAAACTACTGTTGACACAACCCCTGGCCCTAATATTTTCGAACCGATTTTTACCTTTAAATATAATTATTGTAAACAACTGCTGAATAATTTCAATAGAATAATGTGCCTATTGATTCCTTTTAATTGTGTTACCTACGTGAATGTCGGCCTCCGCTTCATTAAATATTTGTTAAAAGATCGTAAGTAACTTGTTAGTGCGAAGAGACGAGCTTCTATTGCTTTCCTTTTTCAACTTGTCGAAAATTTAATAGGAAATCGACCGATTGAACTGAAACGTGCCTTTAAAACGTTTTGTATAATAATGAAAGACACGTGAAAGAAATATTGTGGGGCTACCTTTAATAATTTTTTAATATGTATTTAATTAGATAAAATAATTACTTGGTTTATCATCTGCCTAGCCTTTTCCATACTATTCTCTTCTTTCAGTGTTTTATAATTATGGGCTCTCGACTCTAAATTTCTTCACTCGATTATGAAATTATAATTTTAAGAATAAATAATTTGCGCTGTCGATTGAAACATTGCATACTGACGCATTGAGTATGCGTCAGTAGGCAACGTTTTGTGTAAGAATAAATTTTATCATTATTTTAATCCTCATCCTTTTATCCGCAGCTGTACAAGAAACTATTCCCCTACATAATTATCGTATCGCAAACGAGGTTGATCAGTCGGATCTAACACCAGCTTGTTCGAATTAGCGAGTATCGCCTGTTAACATGTCCCCGTGACGATTATTAGCACTGGGGAGGACCATGATTAGCGGCTCGCCGCAAATCGTACGGAACTGGTTTTTGTCAAGACCCTGTCACGATTATACTATGCTCTTAGGAACGTTAGCGTAGTTGTTTTGCGGATGGAGGGAAAGCTGGAGTAAGTACATCGAGTCGCTGAAAGAGGTGTGGATGTATTTTAATTAGAGTCGATAGCTTACAGTTGTTTAGGTCTGTCTTATGGAACCTATTTGTCCGGGCGGATAGCCCTCTCCTATGAACAAGCTTTTTGCGGCATCGCTCCATTGCTGCACGACGAGTTAGAATTATTCCTCCCACCAACAATGATAAACTGAGATTCCAAGATGAAGAGTCGCAACGACCATTAAAGTTTCAAAAGGTTCTCTTTAGAACAATACAGTGAAAATAAAATAATTTATACAGGAAAGCTTAACTTCAAAAGAGTCTTTCACTCAAAAATAAAGCGTGTTGTAGTACCTAAACAAGGTGGAACAATGTTTTGCATAACAAAGGAAAAAAAACACCTAAAGGAAAACATAAAGCCACACTTTATTCGCAGAATACTTATTCAAATGAGGCTGTCCCTTCTAAGTTTGTTTTCAATCAAAAACTCGCGCAGCTTTGTCCCGCTAAACTTTATAAATGAGGCGATTATCCGCGGCGCGGCGTCGCAGGTCTGTCGCGCGATAGGTGTGTGTGTCCGGCCGCAGCCGCCCCGCCGCCGCGCCGCCGCCGCTCCGCTTGCGCCACCGCCGCTCCGCCGGCTGCGTCGCGCTGATAAACCGCTGGTCACCTGCGCTGCATGAATTGCAGCGCTTTTTAACTTTCATCCCGCTAAGTCCTTTAAACTTCATCCGCTTTAAACGCCCGCGTTTTATTTATGATTTAGACGCTGACAACTACACAGACAACTTTGTAAAGTTTTCGCAATATCCGACGACGTAAAAAAAACTGTGTTTTAAGTCACAACGCCATTATGTAAAGCAGAAATTCTTCGTATAATTAAATAGATATCACCATTGTTCGCAGATGCTTTTATCTTAAAATTCACAAGTACCTACATACGCAGTTGAGGTTGGTAATAACGCGAACGTGAAAAGAGTACAATAACACGAACATAGCCGAGCCTAGGAATAGTACATCAAGATTAGCTCGAGGCTGCAGTCTGATTACGTCGCTATGTAAGAAGAGAGCCCGTCGCAGCCTCCTCCGATTCTGAGATGAGAATTTGTATACACTTTTTCTGAAAAAAGAAACCTCCTTTTCTCGGAATAAAGTTGCTAATCTCGAGAAGTCAATAATATGCTAATTGAATCTGTATTCTTCATATATCAGGAGTCTTGTTCCTCGGCATAAGTCTCGTTTCTCGCCTGCGTCGTAACAATAAAAGCTCTCTTAATAAAATTCTTAATACAAACGTGTAAAATCTTTTCTTTTTATAGCAAAGCAAGAGGAAGTGTTATTATTGACGCTCGTACAAAGAAGTCGGCGCAACAAGGTGCTCTTGCATTTGTTCTATCTCAAGTATTATATTGTGCCCTGGGCACTTCCCCACTCGCGCCTTCCGCAACTTTCTTCACAATTTCCTTCTTAAGATTTTCTGTTCAATTAAATTATATGAATTCAATTCCGCAGTTTTCATGGATCTATTTTGCGATCCGCGTTAAATATTAAGTTAGTATCGGAATCAAAAATAAATGGAATAAAAGTGGGCAATCGCCTGTTCAAAATGAATTGCAAACAATATTACATTTTGGAAGCAATCTACGTTAACCCAAAAGGGAATGATGTGGCAGCTCTTTATATTGCAATTTTTGTGTCCAAACAAAACGAATTTGCCGCGCAATCAAAGCGGGAATCCGATTGATGACATGGCGGAATAATTGTTTCGTGAAATTGAAAATATCGCGGCTTGTATTCTGTGTAACACCTTATAAAACATACTTTTGAACGCAATTTGGGAACTCGCTCAACTTTGATAAAAAGGTAATATGGAAAAAGAAATTCTACGTGTGTATTATGTTGGTTGATGTAACAGTATAATAGGCAGATTACTTATCCGTACTGGGTCGGGTTTGATACTAAATTTTATGGCAATTGGGATGTATCACGCCATGCAAACATAACAGTTTTTCCAGTATAACATATAAGTACATATATGGCACCGCAAAACTCTGAAATACCGCTAGCTAACTCCAAACTCAATCTATAAACAGTGTTACGGTAAAACTAGAGTAAAACATCGGAACATCGCACCTGTGACAAGTACAATAAAACTTTACCAATACGCCATATTTCACAGTCGACTTCAATTTCAAATACCAATATATTATGAGGCGATTTCCTACGTAGGTACATAATTCAAAGAATCGGAGATAAGTTATCGGAGTGGCGCATATTCATAGTGTCGGAGTCGGTGCGGTGTCGCTTCGGATTACATAAACTGTGGGTAGTTTCGATGTGTTTGTGCCCATCTAAGAAGGCGAGTTGCGCCCGCAAAGCACTTTGGGAAACAGACTCGTCGTGAAACGTTTTCTTTTTCGAAAGTGCGAGGTTTGTGGAGCGAGTGAGCGACACGACTATACCTATGTCGGCTATGTGTAACACATGAGCCCAAAATGTAATGTAAATAAAACGCCACTGCCACAGCTTAGCGCACGATTGCAGTTTTTGAATTTAAATTTGGAATTGGAAAACCGTTGGCTGCCAGTACTGCTTGTTAAGGACAAAGATCACAACCTTTTATTATTGTCCATTATGTAACGAAATTAAGTTTCATTAAGCCTAACAAATAAAAAGCAATACAATGAACGCTCTTAATTATCACTTCTCTCATTGCAAACATAACAAAACAAACTCTCAATGAAAACCGACTACAATAAACAGAAAAAAAATAAAAGGAATACAGTGTATTTTGTTCCTTTATTGTGAGTATAGCCAATACAGGAAACCGCGGTTGCTAATAAAACTGTTCATATGTAAGTGATAATTACCATGATATAATTCCACTGGTATTCTTTTGCTAATTTCATAAACAAACTGACTTAACGATCCATTTGAGCTTGTAACGATGCAATCTGATTAGTATTTATTTATTGGTTTGAAGTTGTTCAATGTTCTGTTTTGTGTTTGTTCATTTGTTAATTGATTGTTTGAATATAAGGTGCAGTTATAATTGATGTTTTTTTTTTTGTAATCCTACTTATATTTAAACGCGATATTTTATAAGTGGATGGATGGAATGATGTTTGTTACTTCTTCTGACTGGATTTTGATGTTCATAGATCAGGTAGAGTCCACCCGTGACCATGGTCAGTGCAATTCAGCCGAAACTTCTGGATAAAAGAGGTGACGTATACCTTTATAATTCAATCGCGAGTAAGTCGAGTAAGTCATCCAGAGTAAGTCTTTGCATTAATTATGTATGCTAGCCGCAAAAGTAAAAAAAAAATTGTGCTCGTAATGCCGGCGACCTTGAATGCAGTAGCAGGCGTTGCGTTGTTATAATTCTACGTCAATCGCCGTCAGATATGAGAATACTCTGACAGTATGGATTATCTGGTGATTATTAAACCCGCAGTCCACGCAATAAAAAAAATAGGAAAATGTATTTTTTATTATTTCAATTTAAATTACTTTTATTACAAACATCTCAACCGCGACAAACTTCATCTTAAAACCAAACTACTAAATGAAAACCCGAAAAGCACGTCTAAAATGTGAGAGCAACCCAGCAGCCGCATCCATAAGTTCTTCCCAGTTATTAGTCGCGAGTTTGTCTAGCGAGATGGATTACTATGCGCCGGCACGTCACCTTACAGGATCAAAGCACCCGACAACTTCTCCTGCTGACTTGTCACACTATGTAGCGTGGTTAATTAAAATGTGTTGGTGAAAAATTGTGGTAGGAACAGATTATTATGTACGCATGTGTATATTGGGTGAGATGACCAATGAAGACTTGAATCTTTGCAACGTAAAACAGATTTCCAGATTTGCTTTTCAACCAAGGCTAGGCTATAAACAGTCACTAGTACGAATTTTAAAGATTGCAACTAAAGTTCATTTTTTTTTCTTTTTTGAAAATGACCTCGTCCATAATGGTGCTATAAAGATATGAGTCAACAATCTATTACCTTAACATATAGTAATTAAGACAACTTATGCTTAAACAAAATGAATGAATCACCCAAATATCAGTTTATCCCTAAGGGTTATATAACGTTATACAACATTGTGTAACACGATAATATTATGAATTTTATCGTGTTACACAACGTGTTATAATGTTGTATAACTTTATAAATCTGCTGTGTGGGAGCACCCTAAAGAAAAGATATCACTTAAACATAGTATTTTCAGTTTAAACGCTACGTATAATCAATCAGTAACAAATAGACAACAATTATTTACACAAACCAGACAACAATTACAGTAAATAACAATCGTTATTCACGTTCACGTCAATAATTATCGTTTAAACGCTATGCATTATAAAAAGCTGAAAGCTAATAACGACACTATTTAGTCAGTTATTCATCTATCAATATGAATGCCTAATGAAAATGTCGAATTTGAATATTGTCGAACGAAATGTACTAACTAAAATATTATTTGATAGATGCCTGCAGTGCACGCCGATAATTGAATGATGAAATATTAACATACGTAATAGATACAGAATATAATTGTAGACGTGTTCTACGTATTTTGTCGATGGTCAATGGATTTGAATAATATTTAAAACGTCCCTGATTTTATTTTGAGTGTTGGTCTGATACCGTCGGTTCAGGACTCCTGCTTGCTACCTGATACCGCCATATTAATACGGACACTATTAAAATTTACGTGTTTCTAGTATATAAACCTTGATACTCTTATATTGTTATTGTTTAAAGACCTATATTTTGTTATACATCATCATCATCTCCCGAGCCTTTTCCCAACTATGTTGAGGTCGGCTTCCAGTCTAATCGGATTCAGCTGAGCACCAGTGCTTTACAAGGAGCGACTGCCTATCTGACCTCCTCAACCCAGTTACCCGGGCAACCCAATACCCCTTGGTTAGACTGGAGTCAGACTCGTTGGCTTCTGACTACCCGTAACGACTGCCAAGGATGTTCAATGACAGCCGGGACCTACAGTTGAACGTGCCATAATATTTTGTTATACACCTAGGTTTTTCTAATCTATAAGGAATTGATCATAAATCGAATCAATCTAAATATTTTAAAAGTAAGTATTTCAAGATAGGGTAGGTTAAGCAAATTCACGCGTCTATTTTTCTTTCTTCACAATACATCCAATACAGCATATTCATGAGATCTTCCAAAATAGAACAATTATTCATATACTCGTTTCAATATGAAAATTTCATTGCAAAATAAAAGAAAAACAATTGCACGTTTATCAGAGGCGTACAATTTTATGAATTTCAGTCGAACTTAAATTTACCATTTCAATCTTTGATCAACAGTGCCAATGTAGCGATCAAAAATACACAATGTGTTATGGACCGACATTCAAATTAAACATCTCGATTTGCTTTACAAATTGAACGTATTTTATTTATTAAAAAAATATGCAGAAATTATGTATCATTTCTTTTTTTTTGATAAATTTATGCTACTACTGTGTAAGGCCAAATGATTAATTACTACTACTATTAACGTGTCATACAAATGTAATTTCGATGTTACATCGAAACCGAATGAATTAAAAACTAACAATGCTAAATGTTGATCTCTTTTATACATAGTAGAATGTTGCATGCTTTAGTAATAAGTAAAACATGTACGATCTTATCCTTTATATTGTAACAATAAGTTCTATGCGAATGAATAAATTTAAATAAAAATTAGTTCTCACCCTTTCAATTAGACATGAATTATCTAAAACACTCATAAGCCGTTTCCCAACTATGTTTGGGTCGGCTTCCAGTCTAAACGAATTCAGCTGAGTACCAGTGTTTTACAAGGTGCGACTCAACTAACACACAAAAATATTATGATAAATTAACAAAAGTGATTAATTTCTACTATACAATTGTTGCTCTTTTACATCATTTTAAACTAACTGACTGCAAATTATAGCATAAAAATCACCTATACCATCATAAAAAAGAACACATTTTTCTATGATTTTTTTTAAACTATTAGCAATAACAGCGGGTTAAGCTCTTGTGGTATTACAGTAATGAGAGTTCCTCTTGCAAGGTCACGGAGACCAAACAATCGGATCCTTGTGTAATCGAGCGACAGTTTTCAGTTTCTCGATTCTAGTAATTATGATGTTTTGAGCAATAAAACACCAAGCAACGGCAGTGAAGAGGCCTTGTAGAATATTATATTTATTTTGTAAATTTTTATGTTGTAGGTAGTTCATATAATTCTAATTAGTTGTGAATGAATATAGATGTAATAATAAATAGTAAAATTCAATTGTATTTAGTGTATGTAAATATTAGGGGCTCTTCAGAAAAAAAATGCAACTTCTGAGCTTTTTTTGTGCAATTTCTTCTACTGAGCTTAACCGATTGATTTTTATAACTAGTATTTTTTGTTACTCTCTAATAACTATTGAAAAAAGTGATTAAAATATTTTCTGTCACACCTACGATTCACGACGTAGGTACACATAATTAAATCCTACACCATATTATGTAACAAGCCCGTTACCATGAACCTAACACAAAATGAACGATCTCCTCTTTAAATGCTAAGAAGTGAGGAACGAAAGAAACAAATGAGTTGTTTTATATACAATTAATATATGTATATAAGTAGTATACATTGTGGGGAAAATATTGCAACGAAACTTAGAGAATAAAACGTATATTGCCATCCCAAGCGCTTCGACATTTAAACGAAGTATAAGCACTAGAAGTGTGTAATGTACTTATTTATTTGTCTGCTGAACAAAGCTAGTTGCATGACCGCAATAAAAATTAAACTTTTGCGACGGATGTTGCTTGGGGTTCCGCGGGATTCTTAGCAGAAAGGAATTTGAAACCAATTTAAAGAGACACGTTTTATTAATGCGGTAATTTTTATATTACCACTTTGTGTGTATCTACAGACAAATTACTTATATACCATTATAAAACCCGTAGACACGGAGTCCAAGTCGAATCTAAACTGGAGATCTATGTATATTATATACACTTATTCTATCCACATCTATACACACTATATAGATATATAGTCTTATTAAAGTATTCTTATAATGCAAAATAATTAAACGTTATCGATATATCTTAAGATTCTTTAAAAATAAAATGTTCATCGAAATCATTAAACCATTTTCTCTCACAAAGTTCACAAGGTTAAATATAACGAACATGCTCGCTCACGATTAAATCGCACTTGACTACTTTTTCTATTGCTAGACTTTAGTGTATAATAATGGCAAGAGCATTTCGCGAGAGCAGACGATACGATACCCACGTTCATTGCACTTTCGCGACATCTACAACACTATAATGTTTCACTTTTACCGACTTGTATGCAAAGCAACTATAATTTCGCTAAACAAAAACCGATATATATCTTTCGAGTTTAATGAACGCACGAGTGTTTAAACCCATTATGTTTAATTGAATAAGCACAGTTGAATGTTAGATTGTAGTATTTTAGCTATTATTTATCTTTATTGTCATTTTAAAATGATTAAACGAAGTCAAATATATTAAAATGCAACTTTTTGTGTAGGTGTATGTCTAGGGGGTAATATGAGATATCAGTTAATTAATTGATTTATTGACAAGATGATTTGATGCTTATTTTTTAAATGGAAAAACGTGACCAATATAAAACAAAAATGTTTCGCTTACAAAATTAGGAAACAACCTCATCTCTCTAAAAAATTAACAGACTTAATTCCAAACTACTTTATCATTAATCTAAACGCGAACAAAATAAGCAGATTTGTGTATAATTCTCAGCGCACCTGAGCTAAATTCCCACTACGTGCTTTACTGCCTATGACGGACAGTATAATCTGACAAGGAAATCTAGTTTACTCGCTAATCGGCCCACTAGATGCCTATTGTTAAACCGGACGTTGCACCACCGAAATTTCGTCGAATCGAACTAGACAATGTATCGCTTTTATTTAAATTGCAGGCATTTTTTTTCTGACAGCAGTAAAAAGAAACTAAAAGAATTATTTGTGAAGATGTGGTTACATGATGTAGTTACGTTACGTACAAATAACAGAAGTCAAACCATATTTCATGCACATGCATTCCTAATCCAATAACACACTTAACCTAATCTACTTAATACCAAATTGCATTGTAAACAAGATGGCGACTTGTAATCGAGTACCGCTGGTATACAGGCGGTAGCGTCGTCAATAATTCATGTGGTAGGCACGACGTACCCGCCAGCCGTTCCTAATTGATTCCTGATGCGGTGAGCTGATCGCATCACTGACTCCTTGTACTGCCCTCCCAGGACCCATCCGCTTCATTACGCACTTACAGACTCGTGCAGAATCAGGAAAATCGTAAGAAGTAATTTTATTATAAAATTTCATGTTAGCCTCTGTTCTTGTGGAGCGTGGTTTTTTAACTTAATTGTTTCGGCATCGTTATATCCGATGAGGCATGAGATATATGACGCAATAACGTAACAGTATGAGTAGAAATTCTCTTAGCAACCCATCATCCGTTATCCCATTTGTAATAAACAACGTACCTCTAGAAAAGGTCGTATAATTCGAATATTTACGTACCAAAGTACCGTTGAAATTCAAAACCGAGTCTCTGGGTAAACAATCCGTAATTTCAATTTCAAATACAGTTAAAAGTTCCATTTTGTTGGAAACTTATGCGGTGCAACTGATTGTCATTCGGGGCACATACATAATCCCGGCCGTCCATGATCTTGAACGGGGCCTGATGGCTGGCCGCGGCCTTATTCCGGAATCCTATGCTGATACGCAACGTTAATCGAATTCGAATGTACGGCCACCGCGCTGCCGTATCCGTGTCCATCACGACTAACTCGGTTACTTGCTGTCCGATGTGCAAAAACTTTTGTGCTGCAACTTCAATCTGAATAGTATTTTACGTCGGCTATTTCGCTTTTTTAATACTCTTATATCGTTCTGTTTGAAGCGAGTACTTTAAATGGTTACAACCTTATTGTAGTGGATAGTTTATCTAATAAAAATTGCCTTAAAATTTTGCATTTAATGCTTAACAAAAAATCTGCCATGCCTAATTACATACACACCCTCTGTGGGCGGTGCACTGTGACATTAGCCAAACATTAATTAAAGGTAGATACTTCGTATCATGGTGAAAAATATTCGATGCTTTCCCTACAAGTATTTGTATCTAATTCTCCATAAACACTTCCAGACAGTCCCTCCAGCTGAACCCCCAGCGGTAGATGATTTCCCAAAAAAAATATTTCATCATCCCTACCACCACAATCATAAAAACCAACCCCCACTTTATTTCAAAAACAAAATCTACGAACATGTGTCTTGGTATCTTGAAGCACTTTCATTGGACCGCACAAGACAGTAACAGACATGCCGTTTGACTCCAGCGCTGCTGTAAATCACAGAATACCGCCCGATGCCCTTGCTCGTTATACGCTTCTACGTGACTTATGGAAATAACGGCCCTTGACAGCATGTTGACTTACAGCTCTAATTGTGATATGCACTCCTTATTGTGTGCAGTGGTGGGAAAATTGTATGGAAGACCATATAGTTAGTCTATATTTTATAGTTGTATTAGGTATTTGATATTGTAAGTGTACACTGATGTATGTAGAAGTAAATTGTAGCTAACAACTTTTTCCTAGGTTCAATTAATTGTATCAGAATTTGACTATGATACTCTTCACGATACAAAATAATATTAACGGCTTTTCACACATTTGATAGATACAGTTCATTGCAGTCATTTTGAGACTTACATTAGGTATTACTTTTTTTTCGTGGGAAATCATCACCTGGAGGGAGTATCAGACTCTTACTGACTACTACCCACTATGTTCCTTCAGGAGGTCCCTGTGTGCTAGGGCCACGGTAACTCTTGCGAACAACCCGCAGCCCAGGCAGAACATAAGGTATTAACTCAAATATTCTTTTCTCATATATACATTTTGGAATATAAATATTCCTTTTAAAATAAATCTAACTACCCAACTGCATTAACTTTCCATGGCTCACAATTGACTTCATTACTTTTTACTGTAAGGATGCACCACAACTTTTCGTAGCTCCTCGTTTTGTATGCAAGCTAGTGCATAAACAAATTGGCGCGCACATCTCATTAACGTCACTCATACTGCGGCGTCGCCTGCTGTGTTTTTGTACTGTTGTCACCAGGTGTAAGCTTTCGCTTCTCGTATTTAATAACTACGTAACATTATATTCGATTATACTCACCGTCACTTAAAACGGACGTTGCTTTCAGTTTGAAAAGAACCTAATATTTTTTATGCTCATTATTTTCAAGGAATAAGTTTCTATAGTTTTTTTTTTAGATTGAAACCTCGATTGTTTAGACTTTCACAATCTTTTCCAATCAGAGAGATCAAATAGTTTTGCAATTCCATACTAATAAAAGAGTCGGCAGAAAAAAAACAGTTTTCAATATAAACATTTCCACTAAAACTAGTCAAGTAAACTTCATTGACGCAAAGAATTTCTGCATGTAAGAACGAGGCAAATAAGCCCTTCATTGAATTTGTTTGTATCTGGTTTTTATTTTTGAATTTTCTCGAGCCACTGATAAAGTACTTACTGTTTCCCCGAAAAGTTCTTCTGGGAGTCTCTTATATTATTAGTTTTTTTCAAAAATATTTTGTTAAAGATGGCTTATGGGCGCTACTTTTATGGTTAAATAAATATGCGGTTGTTATTTTAAGCGTATACTAAACACATTTTTCCAAAAAGGACTTGTCTAACTACTATCTACATGCAGGTATATTTATATAACTACAGGAAGGGATAATTACTTTCTACGAAATTGCTACCAAGTATCTTTTTATCGAGTTACTCCGTGATCATGGCGCTTGCAACAGTGCCACATATCGGGAAATCTTTAAAAAAGTACATTTTTAAAGATTTCCCGATATGTAGCAATTTCGTAACAAATAATTCAAATTTTAATGACCTTGAAAATTTTAATCAACATACATAAAGGTCTACTTTTTTAGTTGCAATTATCACCATCATCATTATCCTCCTGTCCTCATCCCAAATTATATTTGGGGTCGACGCAGCATGTTTTTGTCTTCCACGCTCTTATATCTGCCGTCATCTCACAAGTTACATTATTTCTAGCCATATCAACTTTCACACATTCCATTCATCGTTTCTTTGGTCGTCCCCTTCCTCTATATCCAGTCGCAGTTATTAAGCAAATTCAATATATATAATACTTGACACAAAAACAATAAAAACATCTTAATGACATCACTACATATACTAAACATTCTTAGTTACTTCAACATGTTCAACATGCAGTATGTTCTACGTTAATCAATGTCTTATTCCATCCAGTATATCTTTCAATGCAATTTTAGGCTATAGGCAGAAGTGCAGGTGGCACGGCTGACAGTTATTGGAGCAGGGGAATCTCACTGGATTAGGCAGGGTGAAGTGTTGAGAGATGCGACGCCTATATCTGTTTCTAGGACTTATCGTAATGGTTGTGATTTTATGCAGATGAAATTGTATTGCGTAACTAGACAGCTTTTCGACTCTTTTTATTTTTTCTGTTAATATTAGTATCATTTTATATGTGGGTTGGAGAGAAGAGCAAAACGTCTTGGTGTCACTTTGTATGTTTAGTTTTAAAGAAAACAAACGTTTGAATAAAATAATACAATTAATTCGTCTTAACGTCGTTGAGTTCGTCTTTCGAGCTCTCTCTCATTCGTTCTTTACCTCATTCTCAGAAATCAGATACACACACTAAATCACATTCATTCATCATCTAATATTCGGATATTCTTCCCACATAATATAACTTATCATATATTTATTATTTTTTACTTTGTAAATATTCTTATACTTATAAAGTAATTCTTCTTCTTCCTGCCTTGTTCCAAATTCTATTTGGAGTCGTCGCAATGTGTTTTCCTCTTCCATTCATTTCTATTATACGTCAACTATTTAATTAATACATTGGTGATATTATAACGCATAATAATTAGGAGTCTTGTCGTTACTTTTTTGCATCCGTAACAACTCTAAAGGTACTATTGCCTATTTAAATTCTAACTGCAAAATATTATTTATATATCTAAATTCCTTATATTATAGGCGTAACTGCAGCAATATCGTTCCGCGTACGAAGCTCATAACAAGTTTGTAACAACGTTTTACGACAACAGCCACCATGCTATCACAATTTTCGCAATCGACTGTACAACAAAGAAACAAATAGACTACTGTCATCACTCGCAACCCCCTGGGATTAGCAGCCCAGACGAGGACTGGACGATAGTTGAAAGTAGAATACAGGTTTTATTTTTGACATGTAATTAAATGGGTATCTGGTTGTTTTACTGTTTTTAATTTAAGTCTAGGACTAATGAACTTGAAACTTGATACTGCATGAAATATATAATACCAAACTAAATAAGGGCGTTAAATGAATAGGTTTCTAAAAAATATTAAAATTTATAACACAATGTATGCCTTTTAAGGTGGCAGCTCCATCAGAAACGGAGGGAAAAAATATTGAATGTTTATGCGTGATCATTATCATTATCTAATTCTGGCTTAACCATATACAGCTGAGTATGTTTGATTTACATGGAGCAACTGCCAATCTGACCTCACACCAATGGTAAAACTGGTTGTCAGACTTTCTGGCATTCGCGCTAATAAATACACCTCAAACATTTTTTTGTGTTTGTTCTAAAAAAGTTCTCAGCTTTCTCTAGATAGTAAAATATAAACATATTTTTCTGAGCAAAATCGAGGATAAATGACCACTACACCAGCTACTTAATTAATTACAGTAACTTAGATCCTATAGAGCCCACAACAAATATAATACAAAGTAATGACATAATCGTGGCAGCATCCACTTATTATTTCACTCTTCAATCACTATTTATCCTAATCCGCAAATATGAAGCAGTGAAAGTCTTAGATTTGAGAAATTTTGGATAAGACTTGTTGTTACTGTTATATGTAGGTTCTGTCATTTATAACCTTACTTATAATCAGTGCTCTTTTAGACGAAGTAAGCGCACAACTCACAGTTTCTGATTAAGTTAGTTTACTTACTAAAATAAAACAGGTGGATTTCAGTAAGGTGGTGAACAACACATAGACGTACATAGACATACATCCGCTAATTTTCAGCCTACTTTGAATAAACTACTTTTTATCATTTTTGATTGATTTTGGTAAGACGAATCTAGCAGAGGAATATTATATACATGGAAATGGCTGGTCTGACTGTCCCACACAGGTTATTGTTTAGAAGAAAGACTTATACCCAGCCACGTTTGAAATAAAAAAGTTGAGGCTCTTCTCCCTTGTCATATCCAACAGTTCTATAATCCTTGTAAAACAATATTATACCAATACCTAGTGCTGGCAAACTATAAACACGTGTCAAAGTTCCTGTTCACTTAGTAGGTACAGTGCGCCCAGTAATTGTAGCTGTCAGCAACTATGTACACTTAATATCCTATTAAATGTTGTTTTTAAGCTTTACTGTCGTATATATTGCGCCGTAAAATTGAACGTTATGTCTTGACAAGTGTCCTGTGTGCTTTCCTTGTTTAAAGATGAGGTTTTGTATTTTGTAGATTACAAATAAGATTTCAGAAATATATTCAAAAGCATACTATAATACTGCCGGGGCTGTGGAATGGTTGGCAAGAGTTTACGTGCACATGGCAGGCAAAGGGCTATAGAAAGACCAAAAATGGGTTTTAGTCATTAAGATTCTGACATTCCCTCAAGCTGCACCCACAGGTAGAGGTGATTTGATGATAAGACACTCAAAAAAAAAACACATTAGTCAGTATAAAATTTATTATAAAGATGAAGATTTTGTGAGCTGATACTGCTATATATAGGCCATTTATCGAGCTTTTACAACTCATTTCATAAAACTTTAATTTTATTAGGAAGGTTTTTAATAATATATGTATGCTTTAGTAATAATCAAAGCGTTTTATTTAATTAACGATTGTTGAGATAAATATTTGCAAATGATTTACGGATACACAATTTATTTAGTTAACTACATTTAATTTGTAATTAAATCTTAAATACCCGTATGCTGTTGGTAACGAGAATTGTAGATATTAATTAACCTATTTTAAAAATCAAAATGACAAAACAAGATAAATGGAATTACACACCTATCAATTTTGTTAGCTATTGAGTCTCTTTTTTAGAGGAAGAAAAGAGTCAGTCAGCACATTCAAAAGCAGTCTATGAAATTGCACTGATTGGCAATAGAGCGGCGCTGGTCGTCCTTTATTTCATACTTATCAACGTCCGCAGTATAAAAGTTGCAATGTCTTGTGTGTCGCACACAATAAATGCCCGTCACAAAATCCAGTTACGGGGCCCGAGCCTCGACAATTGATAGAGAAACTGTGTGCAACGATGAAATTTAAAAAGTCATTTATTTCGAAATGCTTTTTCTCGGAACGCCCGCGGCTTGAACGATATCAATTTTATTTTCCGTTGTGGCTCCCTCCGCTTAGGACGTTGCGCGACAACTCCAAATGTGACCTCCGGCCGTACAGCGAATATACAAAGTTAAGGATTTTGTTTTACAAGTTGCTCGTTATTTTTATATTGACAACAATGAATATTGCTCGAACTTATCTGTTTATGTCGTGTCGCACCTTCTTGTTTTCGTTTGTTTTATTGGAGGTTGATGAGATTTTTTTATTACGATACAAGACTGAATTTAACTTGTTAGGATTTCAATATTGAATATGATGTTATAATGATAATATTTTAATACAGAAAATATCCATTAATTTGTTGAATAAAGAAAAGGTTATTTGATATTACAGGCATTTTTTATATTATTTTACATCACTTATAACAAAACGAAATTTAATTATACACATGCCCAAAATATTAATTTAATATCCTATTGTTTCTAAGCATCCAAGGGATTATTTATTCTAATAATACTACAATAGGTAGGTATTAATACTTTTCTCTCGAAAATATAACACAATAGAGGCGAACACTATAATTACATTTTAAAAACAATAGAAGACAAGCGGCCGATCCCAGCTAATCCGAAAGTCGATTTAAGGTAGCGAACATAGAGTATTTTTATTTTAATCCATTTTCTTCGCTGTCCGAGGATCACCGGACGTCCGGCTGCGCGGTCAATGTAATTAGGCTTTGATCGCATAACGACACATTTTGTGGACGTTGTTCAACGAGAATTATGAAATATAGACCACTTTGAAAAATTTAAGGCATCTTGGCTTGAAATTTTCAAAGTATACAATCATATTTATAGATTTATACGAAATTGGGACTTGAACTGGTTATTAATATAGTACAATACCTTATTCAAATCCGAGTATTAGTTTGTGAGGCGACCGCTTAAGCAAACAAACTCTTCAATTTTATATTATTAAGTATAGATTGTATAGAATTTTATTCAAACTTTATATCATGCCCATAATAAAAGGCAAATCTTATTTTTAGCGGCTAGTCCTATTTTTATCGTCGAAAAGGTCTGTGTATTTTTGCCTAATCTGTTTTACTTTCTATACTTTTTTCAACCACCGAATTCCGCTTATTTTATGTACATTTTTATGAATTTATGAATGAGTTGATTGATGCTTTAAGGATTTTTGGCTGGTACGGCTTGAACGTAATTTGTTCGCTAAATAAGTATTTTTAGAACATCATTCCATCGTTGACAGAAATAGGAAGAATACTTTAGCAGATACATACATACATTACAATAGGAACGCGTTATTTTTTTTTAATCGTATGAAATACATGGTAACGCAATGAAGGAACCTAAGGGCCAGTTTCTCAATGTCCGAATAGCCACTATCTACCAACTTAATAAAAAATTGAACACAATTTATATGAAATTATGTACCAAATGAAACATTGAAATGTTATTTTAATTTAGAACACAAGAAACATATTATTTCCTTACTAGTTATTTCATAACTTTCACAAGAAATAACCCAAGTAATTCTTTTCTAACAGTTCGCCTTTCTAACAAAACACTATCGTCGTAACTTGAAGAACAACATATTAACCTAACAAGAATACTTCAGACGCTAGTTAAGGTGTATTACAAATACTAAAGTAGGTCTTGAAAACCTTGTGTAGCACTAAAATGTAGATTTAGAAGATATTATACCAGATGTAGTATAAGATATTATATGTACATTGTCTGCTAGCTAAATAACGTATAGTTTTTAGTTTTTCAATTCACTCCTACGAATGCTGAGGAATGATAAGATATATAATTTATATAGATACTTACTTCTAAGCTTAGATAATTGATACTTCTGTACGTTCAATCTAAGATTGTCACTGGTTGGAATTGCCATCTCATTGGACTTTGAGAGTAGGTAAGGGAAAGAAGTAGTAGTATATCTAAGCTAATACTGACCTCACTCGTTGGCAACCAATGTGCCTGACAGTCATTATGAACGCAATTATTTTAAACGTAATGTTATCCCGACAGAATTTGCGATAAAACTCATCTAAGAGATCGAAAGAACATCTCATAAAAGTTGTGATAAAATTTTGCAAATTAGGAAGATCGTTAATTTGTTTGTTTCTTGTTTTATTAGCTTTCGAACAAACCGGGATTGTACGAAGAATACACCTGCATAACATATACTCGTATTATACAAATAAAATTACAAAATAATGCTCACAAATTTTCGATCTTCCAACTACAATAGGTAGGTATATATCCAACATTATTCTAGTCCGGACTCCTCTACATCTGATCAGCGAAGATCAAGTCAAGGTCATCTTGTTTACGTCGTCTCCAATCTAACTGTCACCGATTTTGACTTTTAAAACTATGGTAATGTCCCCCAACTGTCCATCAACGGGACCGATGCTGAATCCGATACTTCAAGGGATCACAATATCTATGTATTTTATTCTAGATATTCCGTGATCTTGTCGTCTGTCTGTTGTTTTTGTGATTTAGTTCACAGCCGGTGTGGATGTTCAGTAGGTACGGACCTGGACTTGTTTTAGCGGAATTAGTTGATTAGATATCTAGGCTATAAACAATAATCAACGGCGCGTTTATGTCCTTCGGCAAAACTTTGCAAACTATTTTGGAAAGACGGAAAAGATATACCCAATAATATGGAATAGAATTCAATATAACATTTTAATCAAATTTGCCTAAAGATCACAATAAGACAAAAGTTTTTGCAATAAAAAGGAATGTCTTATCTTGAAATTTCCACGCGTCCCGTGACACGAAACTAAATGTGTTTATAAACGGAACACTACAAGCAGTAAAACCTCATAGCGCTGTATATTAAAAGATTACGCAGACTCTCAATAGAATGAAAATATTTTCATTGTGAGTCCCGTCGCGGCCTTGTTTACTATCATAACCTCATCTACAATACGGTATCATTTTCAAGAAACAATTTCCTTTGAGTCATGCTCAAACAAAAATTAATTTATATCGTTCCCGCGCAAAATGAAATCATCACGAGCCCTAAAAGCGTTGAGAGGCTCAACTGGTATGACATATTACCGAAATTTACGTAATACTAACACCATTCGGGCCCAAGGCGTCTATTACGAGATATGAAAAGTAAAACGTTTATAATACGAGCGGGAATGAAGTATGGGCGGTGGAGTTAGAAAAAGAAAAGATAAGAAAATAATGCGCCCTCATATATCATCACAATCGCCAGAATTCTCGAGTTGGTTCGGGGATGGCCGGCCAACCCTCCTCACGCGGGAAGATACTCCCAAAAATATTTAACTAAGCAAATCTCGTTGCTATGGCGCCTAACCTCTTCTATAATACCCTATTTTAATACGACATTAATAAAGGTATCCGGAAATTTATTACGCTGTCCGTTCATACTAAATTTCTGTATCTAAGTAAATGGATTACTATTTTTTTGAGAAGAGATGAACAATTTCTCTCGTTTATCCTGGCATAAGTACATACATAAAATTGTTTGATGTTGCCAACTGCACAGGCTATCATTATGTCTTTAATTACTTTAGGTAATTAATAGCTGGCCCCAAACATAACCAACAAATCGCAGTTTCTCACAAATTCATTAGCACATAGTGTAAACCGACGCATAATGTAATCGGTTCAAAAAGCCATCATCGACAACCTAAATTAACTCGGCACTGAATCTTGGCGTCAGAAACACAAGTTGGGTAACGAGCTCCAACCGAATGTTTGGACCATTTCATTTGCGTGCGCATACAACAAACTATACAAATTATTTTCGAGAAGTATTCCGTCACGCATACTTGGGATTCGTTCGACCCAAAACCCGGTGACTTCGGACATCATTCATTCAGAAATTGACTGGACAACCTAATTCTAGTTAATGGTGAAAGGGTTGTCAATTATATTTCGAGTACGGTACGTAGGAAAAGCCGCAAATAACGGTCCTAGAATACGAGTTTGAAACTCTAATGCGTTATTGCTTTACTTCTAAAGTAGTCTTTAGACATGAATAATGTACGTTTTAAACGCAAGATATACAAATATCCTTTAATACTTACAAAACAACAGTAATGCTCTCGCAACAATATTATTTTATATACCACTCAAGTTAATGACGTCGAACCTGTCGGTTGTCTTAAAGAAAATGGTGCTCATAACAAGTCCCAGTAATAAGCTGACCTTTAAAGCCCAAAAATAGTTGTGAAAACCCTGTCATTTTCTCAGCTTAGCCACGATGAGGGGCGAAAAATTATTAAGAAATAATACGTGGCTAAAGAGGCCACTAAGTGAAATTACATAGGCCGATGACAGCGCGATTTCAGAATGGGGGTAGATAAATAACGCAATTAGTAAAGTGATTGATAGTTCCACCAGGAACCGAACTCTGGGTAGTTATCTAATACCTTTTTTGTTACAGATAGGTGCGATCCCTTTACGGTATATTGCCGTAGGGTGTTTACATCGTCATCGTGATTTCACTGTAAGCCGGGGGGATATTAGTGGTTTTATATAAGCATTCTAAAAGCATTAGTATATTGTTGGAGATATTGATTCATTTACTACAGCAATGTGAATATAAATCAATTAGATTGACTGACTGAAAGAGAACAGACTCATACATATATTCAGAGGTTTAGATTTGGACGTCTTACGGCCAGTTCCACAGGTTACGGATAGCCACTATCTACCAGATAAATTAAAAAATGGAACAGAATTTGTATGAAATTATGTGCCAGATAAACTATCTGGAACTTATCAGTAACCTGTGAAACTGGCCGTTAATTATTATATTTTTAATATTGCCACGCAGTATACTCAAGTTGCGTTTTCTCCGGCTTTCATCCGTACTTTAACTAACTTTTACTGGAAAAGACTAATATATTATAATAAATAGATAGTTCGGTGACCAAAATAAATAGAAATTTAATAATTGGCAACGTTTTCATTCGTGTATAATTGAGTGGTTGAAACAACATACTTTCTCCTTTTCGCGTGCCAAATGTGGTTATCATACCTAATTACAATAATTAGTATCAATTTAGTTTTATTTGTTTTATAGCTCGTTATATTACATTGGTTGGCCCGCGGCTTCGCCTGTTTACATAAAGCGGAAATTGCCTTTTTTATTTAACATCAATTAAACGTAGTCATAATAATCCAATTATTATTAGATAAAAGGCAGCTTTATATCCAATTCAATGATAGTGTTAAGTTTCATCAGTGTTTTTCTTTGCTGAAATAATTCAGTATCTAGTTTCGATGCAGATGTATATGTATGTAGATACATGAGACCGGGACAGACTAGCATAAAAAATCTTGAATATTTATAAAGACACTGATAACTTATATTTTTATTAAACTTTGTTTGAGCGATTTGTTGATTTGTCGATATTTTTTATTCAATATGAAAGATTAAAGTTTTTTTTTTTTTGTAGAACGCAATAGTCTAGTGAATGTAACGCAGTGCGGTGTCGTGAGACTACCATTCATTGCGGTCAATTTGCCGTAATGTAATCAATTGTTGAACCAATAAAATAAATCAGAGGAGACAGTTTTAATTGATACCGCTCACTATTAACTCCACTCTATATATATATACTACACAGCTGAACTGAAACTAAAAAAAATACTAAATTCGACTATTTTGTGAAAAGATTCCAGATTTTTTTCATAATATACAATAGAGATAGCACCAGGGTAGGAAGGTTCAATACCATTTTTTTTTATATATAGTATGTACACTTCTAAAAATCATCAAAGCATAAATTCGTAATGCAACCTGAATTGATTCAGTTCCAAATGAGTAAATAGATAATAAATTAATTATTACATTGTATAGACCACAAATTGAAACGTGACCGCCATGAATAGTTAAGTGATATGTCATTTGTACTGAATAAAATTGATATTACTAATAGGACATTTTGCATCACCTATATTTGTTTTGACAAATTAAAATATCAACTATTTATTGGTTATGGGTAAATAAAATTTTGCACCAATGTTAATGCATTTGCATTTTTAATACCTATGCCAATTAATAATGGGGATGGAAAACATTAAAATCATTATTCCGATGCGGTTTTATTAAAACGTGATGACGCTATTTTTTATTTTCAATTAGGTATTGGTATAGGAATAGGTAGCGACTGCAATCCTTTGTAAATCAACAAATAGGTTAGCAAATACGTACGCAGACAAACTGCAGAGCAAAGTTTACTAACAATCAGAGCACTCCGGCACAATAAAATAGCACTACCCTTTGAGCCCAGCAATGATTGAGTGGGGCTCGCGGCCTGTTTATTTACATATCGACTCAATTAACGAATACACCGGAGCTCATTATCCATTCAAATCGCAATCGCAGCTTTCCCACGTTAGCCGATTTTCCAGCGAAAACTCAATGAAAACTTCATAACAGTGTTGACTTTACGCTCGGAAACGGATCGCGTAATGGCCTTTGTCGTGCACAAAAAGCGACTGATCCGGCCCAGATCCGCTTTGTATAGCCCGCTTGCTTTAGTCAGTTGACAACATAATTATCGACTGTTGTGTAGCGTCGAAATGGGCCGGTCAACGCACCGCCGACGTCGAAATAGACGACGCTACGCCGCTGTTGCGACCGCGCTCTAAGCCTTTAAGGGCTTCCTCGTTTTTTACAACAAGTCCTGTGCATAAAGCAATAAAGTCCAAATTGCAGTGCCGTAAATTCAGTCAGGAGGCAAAAGATAAGTATTGTGGGTAGTTGACGTTCAGTCTAATTTTATTAGGTCGCTTAGTTGCATACCAGACTAGTGCTTGTAGTTGTTTCGCTTACATTGAAAGCAATAAATCTAATCGATTGTCTATTAATGAACCATTGGGAGGATATATAGCGCAACAATCCATCTTCAATGTTTAATTATGTCTGTTTAAATTTAGCTATGGTCATTTTGTCAGAGCAATGTGGCTTTAATAATATAATGAAGGTAATCTAAAAGCGATATAAGTCGAAAGACAAGAGAAGCAACAATTTCATGCGGCGAACATCTCAGTAACTCATAAAAAAGTCGTTTTCAGAGCCTCGGGCTGGAGATGCACTTTAATGTGGCTAGAGGCATTGCAGCAGAATGTGACTAAATGAGTTCAACTTCGTTCCCTAGATGGCGTTGTACACAATCTCTCATTTCAAAGGGAAAGAAAATTCTTCGTTTAATGTAATGCGCCAGTAGAGGTCGTTTCTTTATTAGTTCTGTCTAAATTATGACTACATTTTTAGGGTTCCGTACTTTAAAGGAAAACAGGAACCCTTATAAATTATAATAATTATAACTTTGCGCGTGTCATAATTCTTTATTTCGGAAACGAGTGGAGGTATCTAGTTCGAATTTAATTCATATATTTAAGTCTCCAGACTCATGAAATGATGTATAGAACAAACTTACATAAAAAAAAATCTGCTGTTAATTTAGCATAAAACAATATTTCCACAATCTCATCGGAATCAGAACCTAGAGGTTACTTTCAGTTGACCTAGAACTTTGAAATAAGGCAAGTAACATTGTTCAACACCAGAAACATAAGAAAAACCGAAAGTCCAGCTGAGGTAAGATATGATAAGGCTTGATTTGCTCATTGCATTTTTACCAACGCCATTTCTTATTTTTAATGAAAAATATCATATAATACATAATTTAATAAACTCTATTAACCCTTAGACATTAAACTAAGCAGTGTAAACTATAAGGGTACATAAACACACCTTAACACTATAAATTAATACAATCTTCCAAAAGGTTATAAAGGGAACGCTGAAAATTCTATTTTGCTCACTTTAATCCCTTCCGGCTTGGTTAGTCCCAAAGAGCATACCTTTTTGAAAACCACACCTAAAATACAAAATACATCTATATTTAATTTGAAGTGTATAAAAGTTTAAATTAGAAAGAACAGGTTTTAATTGTGGGCTAACCCTTTAAACATGTAATCATTTTTTCGAAATTATGTCCCGTGACGTATTTAATACGGAGGTAATAATTTATTTACAATGACACGTGCTCTCGTATCAAAAAAATAAACTTTAAGAGAAAAAAACGTTTTTGCAGTCTGAAATAGTTTTTTAACATGAAAGGTGTTTGATTGTGACCGAGTTGAATACATTTTATAATTTTAAACGTTAACAAACGATAAATCAAGCCAAATGTTAATGATGACACGTGCACCTCATAAGTCAGCGGAGGGTTAAGAAAATAACATTAAAATGAAATATGTATTTTCATAACTTTAATCCACAATGATATATTATATATTGTCAAAAATTCTCATTGTCCTAATAATGAATGCATTATGATTATGAAAGAGAGAAATAGCTTCGCGATTTTTTATACATTTATACATAAAAATATAAAAATAGCAATGTAAAATAGATATTACTCTTCATAATTATAGACTGGGTAAAAACATGAATTAGTAAGAGAGGATAGGATCATTAAAAACGTTCACATTTTCTAATGATGGACAGATATTAAGACTTCATATATGTACATATGTAGTTTATAATGTATGTTATAAATGAAATTATAGCAACATCCCAGGTGAAAAAATAACATTTTTTTTTCCACTTTTAACTCTTATGTTATACCTGATGTTTTGTAGCACTATTATTTTTAGGTGATGTCACAATATGACAGATTGGTGATGTGATAAAATTTGTATAATGTCGATAAAAACTTATCAAGAACGTGAAATTTACAATTACAATACACACTATTTATCCAAAATACAACAAAAATTAAATTAAGAAATAATAATTCAACAAAGTTATTCGGTTTGACACGTGCATCCCATATGTTACAGGCGGGAATTTTTTTGTTGTTGTCGGGACTCAAATAGATACCGGTTACTTTGTTTCTTTCGGAAAAAAAGGTATGTCACTCATCAGCTAAGGACAGATACTCAACGACGGTTCTGTCCTGATGACTGTGCCGTGTACCGTCCACAAATAAGGTAAACAAGATATCAGATGTCTTGAAAAAGCAGGAATTGTAAAAAAGATATTTAGAGATTTATTTTAAATTAGCCAGATTGAAGTAACAATGTAATATTCCTTCTCTATAAAATTCGGCTTTTTGGATACATTTAATATCTCAAGTATCAAGATCATCCATGATAAATAAACAACATTATTAACAAACATGATTATAGAATGACAAACAAAACTATTTTTTAGCTAACTAAAACTATAAAGGTGACGTTCTACCGATGTGAGGTACTGTGACGCACACAAATGTTTCTTCTGGTCTACTCGCTTTAGCAAACAGTAACAAATTGCATGCGAACATTTTTAAAACAACAACCTTTGTGCGCGAACACATGCTAGCTGTGGGCTCACACCGATGCGTAGGTACACATTTTTTCGAACCAATGCGCGAACAATTTTGGTAGAATAGAATCTCACCTAACAACTGTTGTTCGATGATACCTACAGTTACACTTGTCATTCTTCATCACAGCCTTTTTATCGTCCCACTGCTGGGCACAGGCCTCCTCTCCCACGGAGAAGAATTGAGCGATAATCACCACGCTTGCTCAATGCGGGTTGGTGATTTCAGACTTTATAGTCCAGGTTTCCTCGAGATGTTTTCCTTCACCTTCAATTAGTTATTGGTGTCTAAGGTGAACTTAGAAAGTACGTATAACTTAAAAAAGTTATATTGGTTCTTGCCTGACCTGGAATCGAACCCGCACCCTCATACTCGAAAGGCTGGTGCTTTAACCACTAGGCCACCACGACTTTTGTCATTCTTCGTTTTTTTTTTTCAAAAAATATATATTTTTTTGTCTACCATTGGTAATTTAGCTGCTAACGTTACATTCACGACATGTGTCAATCTCAAGAGGATCGATTATAATTAGACAACCGGTTGGACATGTTGTACATATTTCTGTCGTCGCTACACGCCAGTTACGTGGTAGCTGTAACTATATAGCGATAATGTTTATTAATTAGATACAAACACGTTAACTATTAGTAGGGGATATCGAATTACGTTTAACTAGAATACAACGGAAAACAGATAATGTGGAAAGTCCCTTTAATTAATGGAATTGATTAACGGTTTATTTTGGTGTCCGGATATGTGGTTGATACTAGTTTGAATTATATTTTAATGGAATAATTAGGTACAAAATAAAATTAACTACAGGACATCTAAAGAAACTAATATAGTATAATAATATATCGTGACACCTTTTTCACACACGGTCTGTTAGCCCCATGGTAAGCTATAGATCAGCTTGTGTTATGGGTGCCAACAGAACTGATAAACTACAGATAATTTACACATAGTATACATTTCTAAATACATATCCAAGACCACAGCCAACAAGCACGCTCATCACACAAACGTCGACCGTGTCGGGAATCGAACCCTCAGCTTGGCAGTCCTGCGTAGTAACCATTGCGCCATCGGAGTCCTAAAAAATATAACTTAAACAAAACACAACCTGTCAGTAAACGAACCGTAACAATAATCATAAAGATGCAATTCTCATTCCACCGTTTTACATCAATTTTTTCGTTTGCGAAAAATAAACTTTTACAATGTGCCCCCGTATTGTCGTAATTTTCAGCTAATTTCTACAGTTAATTCTATAATTCAATTATCGTTAGACGAAAGAAAGTTTCTTTCGGGGCAAGGAATCTTAGGCGCTTAAATAAATGAGCATCATCGGACCCTTTTGTTTCACGCTATTCAACCTCTTTTGTAATTATTAGAAAGTTTTTCAAAAATATAATCTGTTTTTTTTTTCTTTTCGTTTAAATCAGATCAGGTTTGAAATTTAATTTTAAATTTTAGAATTCATAATTCGTTCTATCTTCATTATTGTCGTCCACATAAATATATTATGACAGCAAAAAGATGCATTTAGGCCATCATCTCCCGAGCCTTTTCCCAACTATGTTGGGGTCAGCTTCCAGTCTAACCGGATTCAGCTGAGTACTAGAGTTTTGCAAGGAGCGACTGCCTATCTGACCCGGGCAACCCAATACCCCTTGGTTGGACTGGCGTCAGAAAAAGACCTAAGTCAGCAGAAGGATAAATGCTAAACAAAATATGCTAAGAAAACTATCTATCTTGTACCTAACTCTACTAAATCAGTTTCAGAATACTTTAGACACCAACTATAAACTAAACGCAGGTTCCTTGAAAATTTCCACTCAGGTGTTAAATTAATGAGTCCTTTCAAATAGTTTTCGTACATTAATTAGTTATTTTCATGTTAAACTTGTTCGTAATTCAGGGAGCAGTTGTTTGCGACAATGCACGTGACTTCAGGGACATTATGAGAGGACGCTATATCCGCTTGTACTAGCTTAGTTAATATTAGAAAATAAGGTAGAATATTTAGTATACGATAAACTATATATTGTAGTATAAGATAAAGCTAGGAGTTTTTGATTTTTCTTGAATTAAAAAATGGAATTCCAAAAATTCTTTATACGCTGTATATATAATTTTATCCTGGTGCACGGAATAGTTCAACGGGACGCGGATGATAACGATATGATGAAAGCTAGTAGATTGTAGAGAGAATCTATTGTTAACGGCATACTTCCTTATATTTCCCTAATATTATCAGAAATATTACCATCGTCATCTTCTTCGCCTTTACTTGGGAGTGACGTCATACCTACTTAAGCAACTATTATTATCTAATCAATCTTCTAAATCTGTCATCTTTTCTAGTACCTGTTAATTTTATTAATAATCCTCATCATATACTCGGAACTGAACCAGAAAACCCTTCATAATTAAATATCGTATAATTATTTTAAATATCATTCAATAGCATGTACATAAAATTAATTGGCACTGGTCTTTAAGCCGTATTAATACTTCATGTGGCTTCCAGTCCTAATGGAGAATAATATATTATTCCCTTAATCTGAACTCAGCACTCAAATCGCAATGTAAATTGAAGCCATCATTTCTAGTACATCTCCGAGCTCAACCATTGAAATCCGAAAGTGTATAATTGAATCATTCAATTAAAAAATATTAAAGCAGTCGAGATGATGAAATGGAATTAAAATCGTCACTCTTTCTCACTCTGACGCCGATATTGTCAACAAAGTTCGCTTTGCGTTCTCTCTAATTTTAATTGAAAATTCAATCATTTATTCATCTGATCGGCGTCGTTAAGGCTCTTTAATGGCTGGCGTGCCTTTTTTACTTCATTTTTACTCGGTATTGTAATGGGCAGCTAATTTTCTTTATCGGGGATCGAAGGTTATAGGTTTCAGTGAATATTGCAAGCTAAAGCGCCTTTTGGACCTAACAAAAGATAGTTTACCTTTGTAAAGCAAAGCGGTGCAACAGTAAAGCATTTTGTCTTATTTTAGAAATAAGCAGTGCATTTTATAAGTTCATTCTTGGAAGTAATAACAGTACTGAGTACTTTATTGTGAGAGAAGTAGTCAACCGAGATCGATTGGCGAACAAACCGTTGGAATTACAAAGAAATAGAACCTTTGGAAAAGGTACGTTAACAGTCTGTTCAAGTACTATTCCTACACACTGTATAAGGTCCAACACTATTACTTTACACCGAAATCGAGTGCTGCCAATAAACACATCGTCCGGTCTAGAACATTCATCAAGTGATTTACAGTTGCTCCTCACGTTCATTTCGACCGCACTTTTCGTTTCGTCATCACTCATCCTTGGACCAGCGGGCTTGACTTTCGTTTTCAACCTATCAATAATACGGTTTTGGAATGGTTTATGTAGGTTTCTGCTTGGTTTATTGACTACTATTAACTCAATGGTATTCCTTTTAATATTTTATGGTGTAGTCGTTTAGTACTATAATGATAAAAAGTCGGATAATAATGACGGTAATTCGGAAAAACTCTTAAATTTCATTTGCTTTCAATAATATAAGTGAAACATCAAGAAACTGGCTCAATTAATGAAGGCTTTTGAACTATCTTCCAAGAGACATATAAAGCAACAAAATTAGGTACATCCGTACAATCCAGATTGGCAACTAAAGAGCTATTTGCGGTATTGTGTAAAGCAACAAGAGACTGATGGCCCGTTTCGGTCTGTGGCCACTAGCAAAGGCTTACTAACGTCACTTAGGTATCTACCGGCCGTCCATTTAACCGAACACTGGTCCTAATAAAAGGACACATTTGGTTTAAGCCGTTGTGTTTTCTCAGTTGCTACACCTAACGCCATCTAGGTGGCGGACTGAGAATTAAAGTTTTTCTTGTGAGAGAATGTTGAAGACGCGATTTTTCTTTTATAGTAATATATTTGGACTGTGAAATAATGTTAATTACCATTTTCTTATTCATTACAAATATTGTCACAGAAAAATGATAAGTTTAGGAACATATACTTTATAATTTTCCTTTAAAAATGGAGAAATCATACATCTAGCAAGCCGAAAAAAATTTGATGTAAGTAATCGCCGAATGCAAAACACGTCTAAGAAAACGTTTTCGCAAATGTGAAACAATAAGTGCTATCGCAGCTTTCAAGCCAAGCCAAGAACTCAAAGTTTGCGAGAATTTATTTCATTCTTATGGTCCTATTATGCCGTTCTCAGCTACACAACATAAATAATAATGCGAACCGTTATAGGGTCATTACAGTGAGAACGGGCCGAATGACGGGACCACGCCCATTCGCGTATCTCGAAAGTCATTGCATGTTTTGACTGAGTAGTCGGAAAAATTACTGCGCTTTAGTTACGGACCTATTTTTCTGAGAATCATTTTGTTCCTTCAATAGTTACTTGTAAATGGCACGCATCTATACCTATATAAGAACTTTTCAATTTAAGATCTGATATAATTACCCAAACATAGATTTGATAAACTGTAAAGCTAGTGTAGGCAGGTACCTATACTTAGAACTATATGAGTAAGCTAATTAATATCTCACTCCTGGACAAACACCTCTTCTATAAAAAAAATATTTTCTATAAAGGGAAAAGTATTAATATTTTTGTTATTTTATTCCGAAATAATATTTTGGTAATTTAAAAAAAAATGTACCAAAACAATTTTCTATATATTGAATGTGAGGGACGTAGATAATGATATCTCTTTTTTCCTTTTTTTACATTAACATAAATTACATAGATTCCGAAATTAAAGTCAATATTTTTAATTAAAGCAATTTGTATCTTAACGCAGTCTCTTCACAAGAAAACTAAAAACCAAACTCACATGTTTCATTCTAGCATAATCATCTCCTTATTCGTATTTTATTAGGTTAGATACCCAGTATAAAAACTCACCGTCCCATTCCCTACGTATGAAAATGCAACGTCAGAACAATCGGTAACTCAAAAACATGTCCGTTACTAAGTGTGGAGGGCGAGTAGCGACGTAGCCAGTATCTCCAGTCTTTGCTCGCGCCCATTGAGTCCGGGATGAAAGCGGGGTCATTACCTGAAACAAAGAACGAAAGCCGCTCAAACTGCGCATAAATCGTGCCACCCTGTTTGCCAACCATAGCCCTTCCTACCTAGCCGCCAAAGAAAAACCCAGCCTATTTTACCTACGTACAAACCCTGAATGAAACCTCTTCTCAACTTTTAATACATTTATATGTTTTTAAAAACCTCTTTAAAAAACAAGATCTGAAGTTCTCGAATTTTATTAGATTTTTTATTACGATAGAACATTCGCACCTCCAAACTAAAAAATGCTTTGAATTGTAAATGTACGTTAACAGATTCGGTTTTTTGAATTGTGTTGCGGTCGCTTTTAAGCATTCCACTCTTCTTTTAAAGTCATAAATAAATTTTCATTTATATAAATTTTAAGTATTGCTAACACTGAAATTGCATTTGAATAACTGTTTTTACAATGTCTATTAAATTAATCTGTTTATTTTAACCCAGACTTTATTATTGGCTTGAGCTGAATTCGTGACAGGGTTTTAGGAGAGAAACAACGCTATATATTTTCAAAGCATTTATTGTGGCAAAGGAGGATCATGACAATGTATACAGTGTTCAATATAGAGGGTAGATTTAGTGGGTATCGTATAGATATTTGTAGGTGGCAGCTGTTGATACAAGCAGTGGTAACAATTGAATATGGCTGTAAATCAGCGCGATAGCAACCGGCTGACCCCTCATGTAAATGGCGAGTCGCCTCCACCCACCGTCTCAGGTTTTGGTCCAAACGTTAGGCGTTAGCTGACGTGCAGCGGATACAATTTTATTCCTCTTAAGATATAACGCCATAAATAGTTATTCTTATACACGTTCTTAAATAGGCATTAATGTGTACTTTCATAGATTTAATTTAAACGAAATGTGAATAAAAGTAAACATGTTTAGTAACCAAAGCTTGACCGACTTTACAATATTATATATTATAACATATTATCATTCCATTCTGTAACTAAGTCTATACACAGACATATGTATTATTAGAACCTTAAATTACATTTTATGTTTGAAGAGATATAGCCTTTTTTGTTTTCGATTAATTTTAGATTAAAATTTGACCTTGTATATACATAATTATATGGTATTAAACATTCTTTAATAGACAATAGGTATTCTCTTTCCTAAAAATAACTGATATACAGTAACTTATATTATAATTGTGATAAGAACATTGGAGAAGCATTATAAAAAAAGCGTTGGCATTTTTCCCTAATTTAAATTTTTAGCAAAAGTACTTAATGGTCTACACAATTTTTAATATAGGTACCTACTAACAATTGAATATCATTGAATATAATCTTTAAAAAATAAATAATTACACATGAAAATATAATATTATAATTTTTAAAGTACTTATTGATTTATTCGCTCGTAACAATGTACACACAATGAAACAAGAAAAATAAAAATGAATCAAAAAGTATCTAGAGAACTAGAAATATGGCTTCCTGGCTAGCACTGGCGACACTATCGCATATCACATAGGGCGTTATTGAGACACATGCCCGAGCTTTCTTGTCGACTCTGATTTACTATAGGAACAATTCGATCTAACGTTTATTCATTGCTTCAAACAATATTGCACAGATACCTACTCCACAATTTTGCAAATCTTACATTCTGCAGTACGCAGATAAATGACACAATAAACGTAACATTAAACACCTGTTGGCGGTCGAAATATGTGTTTACTAGTTTTAGAGCTTATCGTAAATATCATAAAGCATCACACACCGAGATTGTATCTGATGCTTAATTAATGTGACGCATGAAACAAGCCGCGACTACACTTGGTTGGGCACACGCCAGCCTGCTCTTTTTGCTCCACACGGACGAAGCTTGCAACATAACTATGTATCGCGCATTCTCTCTAGGAATGAGACACTGAATGCGACGTCGCGACGACCACAAATCAGTAGCCACTTTGTTCTTTCACGGTCGCGAACGTTTCTCTGCCGAGAAATCGTTATTGATCTATTTTTAAAGTGATTACTGTCTGTTTGTTATCTTATTGTTCGCTTTACGCTTTGTTTGCGATGGTTAAACCTAGAATAGTCGTGTGGCGAAGCTCGCCTACATTGTGAACGCCGACTAACTACAAACGCAGAGAGCGGAAGCTAATTTAGAAGATTTTACTTATTGTTTCGAAACTGTTTGTTATGCAAAAAAATGTTGCTTCATAATGAGACGGGGAGATTCTATTGTTGGGAGAAGTAGCATCTAACAAAGAAATGTCTGAATTATGTGTACCTGTCCGAAAAATAAAGTGGGATGCGAATGAAATGTCAAGTTTGTAATCATTTTAGTATACCTATACTTATTTAACATTAAGGTTTGTAGACAGATGAAAATGCTTAATATTGTGGAGTCTTTGTGCTATGTCATACAAAGGTAAGGTGTAAGAAAACGTCTGAAATTAAATTGAAGTCAGAAAAGAACGCGTACAATGGCAGTCCGTGGTGGAGGCCTGAGGCCGAGAGGTCTGAATGCGGACTACATCGAGTTTATAATGCTGACGCGACACAATATACCCCATTTATAAAGCGTTCTTCATACAAGCTGTAATTCAAATTCAGATTCACTGGATGCCTAAATATTTCCTTTCAGGTGTTGGGATATTGACTTTTGCTATGAAACGGTCCATCATATCACTAACAGTCAACTTTTACATGGAGACGTTTTAATTCGCGGCTAATAAAAGTGTATTCTTAATGAATATGTCAGGATCATTATAACCTTAACCTTATGTCCAAAGAGTTAAGTTTGAATATCGATTGATGAGTTTTGCGAGAAGAGTTGTAAAATCTATCATTAACATTTTTACAACTGCACGTTAAAATTGATTCCTTTCCGAAGTTATGCAAATGACTTTTACAAAAAGGTTCCATAAGGATAAATCGAATCCCCCTTATTTTTGATTTCCATCTCATGGATGACAAAGAAGAAAATTAACCTTTCTACTTCATGATGACTCATATAGACCCACGATAATTGCTTTTGTAGGTACTGCCGAGGACGTCCCAAGGATTAATTAAAAATACATATGGCTGGTTCCCACTGGCTAACAGTTTCTGTTTGTCATTTTATTTTTACGTGATGTTTACTTAACACGCCTGAATCCTAGAAAAGAAGTTTTATTAGCCGTCTACAATTTTTAATTACTATTTTTCGACTTTAATGGCTTTAATACATCATGATTATTGTTTATTCCTTTTCTATTTTTAAATTAAAAATTAATTTTAGAATGCTGCATTTAAATTTTTTTACTTGACTATTTAACTATTTTAAAATTCGAGAGTGATACTTCATGATATACAATTTTTTTTATTTATATATAGAACATCAGAATTTCCTATTTAAAAGTTTACAATCATGTCGCATAGTTCTATCGGTTATTATTTGGAATAACTATTGTGTATAATCTCACTGATTGGAATGTAATTCTGCGAACAATAAGATAAGGTTATTATGTTATGATTTCCAGGAATTGCACACAATGTCTAATTACTTGCTTTTGACCCCAGATCAGTAGGTATATTATGAAATAATCTGACAAAGCATGACAATAACTAATAGGTACCTATAATACAAAATTCTTACAATTATGTTATCTACCTATCTTCTGTATTTGGCCAAAAAGCTGTTTCTAGACATCTTTTTCAAATGTACAGACACCTTTAATATTAAATTTAAAATATTAAAATTCTATAATAATTGTGATAAGGTTGAAAATCTATTAGAGAAATTTGATAGATTGAGGTAGACTGGCATCTGTACAAATATAAACGAAACCTCAATTTTCAAAATTCCTCTCAGTCGCTTTTCAATTCAGTCTCTTTAATAATTAATACACATAGGTAGATAGACGGTTCCCGTTTCCTCTTGGATATAATATCTCCTATATATACTAGTTATTTTATTAAAAATGCAAAAATAAATCAAAGAACTACATACTTCGATATTTAAAAACATCTATGAAAACCAACAATTACGCGACATCCGTACCTTACAATAGACCGATAAAAGGCAACATATCCTATACATTTTACGTCATACGTCTCGCTAACTGCGATCCAGCGAGGGGTGGGGATAGCATGGCGTTTTGAAACTTGTAAAAGAACTGAGTCTTACATTCGTAGAAACTTCCACCGTCCTTAGACGCAATAAATGGTGCGATCACTACGGAGGAACGATTTTATTTTTTATTTATTCTATTGTTTAAGTTTGTAGCTGCATAGTATGGTAGTATTATCGGTATAGATGTTTTATGAGCCGAACATGATTAAAACTTTTAATTTTTGAACAGACCTTTCAAAATGTGAAATGTAATTTCAGACTGTTCTCGGATATTTTGCTTTTGATATTTTCAACTTTATCGCTGAGGCATATGGCTCAAAGTTCATTGGTAAAATTTTACAGTTTCGGGTAGCTTGATGTGCTAGTCTATACTTTTAAGTATATCCTGGACACCAATGACTGGGTAAAGGTGTAGGAATACACCTGGACTTTAAAGTCTGAAATAGCAAATCCGCCTTGAACAAGCGTGGTGATTAACACTCATTCCTTCTCCGTATTAGAAGAAGCCTGTGTCTTGCAGTGCGACAATAAAAAGGCTGATGTCGAGACAGTCTTGCTATAGTATTCTAGGAATCGTATAAATAGGATGAAATATAGGTGGAAAGGTAATTAAAACCAGATTGGAAAACGGACGAAAATAGACGTGTTTTACGTCAATGTTTCTTGGACACGTGGTGAAAGATTATTTCCGTTGTATTTAAACTAAATTGAAAACGGAGATAGAAGGTACACTATGCCATCGTAATATTAGGTCTCGTCAGTAGGTACCTATATTGCCTTATAGTGCAAAACGCAGCCTCCTCTAAAGTACAAACGCTAGGACATCAAGCTGCTACACTCTATAAAATTTCTTATTCCCAACTGACTAACTACAGATTCCCAACATATACATATGTGGAGGTTTGTTATTAGCAATATTTAGGTAAGATCATTTGTTTACCCCTAACATGTAACTAGTGTGTAAACCTTCTTTAAAACTAATAAAAAAAAAACACTTTATCGCTGAACTATATGGTTCAAAATTAATTGAGAAAATTCAACAGTTTCAGGTAGCTTGATAAGCTGGCGTCTTCCTTCCTTAAAAAAATTACACAGGTCAAAAACCATACAGATTTACACGGGCCCGTAGATGACGGTAATGATAAAGGATGCAAAAGACTTGCTACTTCACCTCTTGCCGTTACTACAGGCCAGTAAAACTGCAAAGGTCACGAGCGAGATGGACGTGACCTGTCATTCCATTGCAGACATCACCCTGAGAGAAAGTTTTCAGGTTAGTCACGTGAAACGTAAATCTTCGTCACTCTTGTCCTTGAAAATGAGATTCAAGAGTAGGTATTGACAAAAAGTTATTTAGTAGTTATTAGTATCTCTAATATCTATTAGGCTTTTTTCCCTGAGGGTGCAGCTGGAGGGAGTATCGCGACTGTGAATGAGTAAAACCCACTGTTTCTTCTAGCGGTCCCTGTGTGCCAGGGCCATGGTAACTATTGCGAATAACCCGCGACCCCGGCAGAATCTACTACTAACCTTAAGAATGGTTTTTCTATCGCCTTATCTATTAGATTTATTAAGAAATAGAAGTTCAAGTACCTCAGACATCATCATATTTATCTTCATTGACTGTATTCTATATATTGACTAACTTATTGTAAATACGAGTAGATATCTACCTATCTATAGTTAACTGTTTCCACATAACAGGTGCACCATCCATCATAACATTTGTATGTAAAACAATACGCCTACAGAAACCAAGTCTACACATCCTCCTATTTCATGTTTCAGTCTTCAGCCAATATAAATTATCTAGACCAAGACTTCCTCGAACATTCAGTAAAACAAATAGCCTATTTCAGATAACGCGATCACCTTCTCACCTAAGTACTCATAGCTTTCTATTTTCAATCACCATTGTGGTAACGAGAAATACATCTACTAAATCATCTATCCCATGTCACTAACAAACCAGTAAATCATAAATATACAAAATAACACAGTTGTCAGAACACGACGTTTCTGTCGCAAGTCGGTACGCTCTGATTCCGTACAGTGAGCAATAGAAATAACCTCAGACGTTGACAAATAACTGTACGGCTTCGAATTTGCGTCGCGGTGCAACAGATACTTATGCTCCGTCGATGGCAATAAGCAATGCTCAGTCTTATTACGACCTGAAACAAAACGAGCGTGCGCGATGCTTGGTTGAAGCGAAATTATACATAGTTGACAAATAGAGCCGACTCCGCCGACTGCGAGCCAATTCACAAAACGCTGCGCTGCATCTTGCCGATAAATTTTCACTCGCCACGTTGCCAATGGCGCACAATAAACCCGACTTCAGTCTCCCAATATTTTTATCAATTCTTACGTTTCCCGTCGCTACGTCCGCGTCGCCATCATTCCCATATTGACTGAAAACGTTATCCTTCGTACTTACCGATAAAAAAAATCTTTCATTTTACACACGAAAGCGTATCGTAAGTATAAAATTATTCCGCTATCGCCTGCACTGAAGTCCCGATTTCACATGTCGTAAAATTTTTACTCTCCCAAGATTTTTATCGCCTCGTATGAGGCTAAAATATGTTAAAATATCGTCGCTTAGTCTTAGCTGACGTAGAGATGTCTATCATTGTAGTGCATGATTTTAGAAGAGCACCTGTCCTGCATTTATTTATCTGTATCCTAGAGTATGAATAGCACCATTTGCGTCGCCTAACCACGTTAGTTTGTCATTTGTGTCAACAATGTATTGTAATGAAAATGTACGATAACTTCATGATAATGGTCGATTTCTCCTGTAGGATAGGAATAGCTGCCACTATATTTAGAATAGTTATTACATAAATGAGTTTTAGTTAACAAAACATTAGCGTGCGGAAATGTTTAAATACTCATAATATTTCAATTTTCATTTTTATTTGACAGGTTTTCTCAGTAACATGATTCAGTGTCGTGCCAAGCGAATGGATCCTATATTTGATAAATTACTTCACAGTTCTAGGAAAAAAATAATACATCCGCACATTAATTTCATCTGTATTATTGCAGGGTTTTAAAAATTCAGCGTGATCGATAGAAAATGTCAAATGCGGTCGCGATTCGATGGTAGGCACGGAAATAATTAGAGACGGTTTTAACCAAGCAGATCGCATTCAACGCATAATGAATGAAACGTCACAGTTACGTCAACGGGCGACGGTCGAAGAATGACGTCATTCGGCCGACTCGCCTCGAGACGTAAGCCGTTTACGTGAATTGCGTAAGTGGGAAATACATTGCATTGCTGCAGAAGTGTTGGAGATGCAGTCTACGATTTCCCCTCCTTATTGAGCTTCAGATATTAACAACGATAACGATCACAGATTCTTTTTTTTTATACTATTATTCATTCTTTAAATTTGTGTTTTTTTATGCGATTCACAAATGCCCACTTCTTCATACTTTCTCATTAGGTAAGCAAGCATCCTACAAAATATACTTGATTTAATACATTTAATGTAGCCCGTAAAAGTGTTATGACACAAATTTACCACAAACTTATTAACCTCATTATCTTTAATCTGATTAGTTTAAGTAACTACTTAACTTAGGTTAAATATAACAGACTAACTAAACGTACTTATGTGAAGTACCAGGAAGTATCAATTACATTTTTAAATATCAGGTTATTTCATTATGTAGGGTACATATTTCGTCACCATTTTTCATCACCATCACAGCCATTAGACGCCCGCTGCTAAACACTGTTGCTGGGGAGTTTGTTGCGCCACTTTTTCTTCCCAGCAAAAACACATAGGAAGTGGTGAAGGGTGGCCGTTTTGGGGGCTGTCTTTTGTAATATTTGATGTCAAAAAGTGCTGTTTTACAGCCAAGTTCGAATAAATGATTTTCAGTTTTTGAAACCTCAACAATCGATTTCCAGAGGAAGCGACCTGCGTCCAGCACTTGCGCATGATTTGAGCACTATATGTAGTTCTAAATTCAAAGTATGAAAATAAATCGAAGGCATATTTTGATTGAATACTGAGCGCCTTAACCTCTGAGTTACAACTATGCAAAACAACTTGCAACTTATCAATCGGACCTTCTGCAGGACTAATCGCTTCAAAATGTGTATGTATAGACACCAGCACATCAAACTATACAAAACTGTTAAATTTTCTCAATCAACTTTGAACCATATGCTTCAGCGATAGAGTTAAAAATCTATAAAGGAAACTCGACAGATTTTAGTCGCTTTAATTGCTGGCTTCTGTACCTATGCATAAAGACGGTGTGAAAATACTTAATCTCCGTCTCTCAAGTGATTAGATAAAGAAAGTAGCCTAGATGTAAATAGTATACGTAACGGATCCACGGTGTTCTCTCATTCAGGCTACCTGCAGTGAAATGTAAGATACCACCTATTTTATTTCTCGTTACACATGACTTGTTTTTAGTGTTTTCTCTTCGTATACAATTCGCTAGTCTTCAAAATGTGCGTGAACTCTTTTAAGTTGATTCGATAGTTAAAACCTGATTTCATCTATAAGTAAGTATATTTCACATAATTATAGTAGTCAGAATATCCAAAAAGATGCAAAGTCTGTGTCTGTTTGGTTGTAAGGTTAAGCTTCTTAGGGGATAGATGTAAGGGATTTATCACAAAATGTTACCTAGTAAAACGTTTAGTTTTAGAATATCTTATTTAGGTATATTTATTATTAATAATCAAATAACATCACCACAGATTGACCCCAAATCATTAATAAGACTTAGCATATAATTATAAATATTGAGAGCTATAAGATTCCTTTGTTTGTGCATGCCTAGTGAGCTGTTTACTCCGTTATGTTCAGCATTCTTACCAATAGGTTAGATTTTTCATTGAATCCAATGAAGGTCTACGCATTCTCAATGTTTGACATACAAAAGATCCATTGTAATTAGAACATAAATAGAATAATGTTGCGTGAAGAATGTAAATGTTCGTTGTGTGGATTATACTAATCACTGGACACGCCGTTAGCTGCGTAGAAGTAAATTTGTACAGACGCCAGCACATCATGCTACTACAATCTGTCAAATTTCCTTAATAGAGTTTCAACTTTATCGCTAAAGCATTATGGTTCAAAGTTGAATTGGAAAATTGGACAGTTTCGGGTAGCCTGTTATGCTGGCGTCTGTACATAATTTACAGGCCACATCGTAATCTACAGATTTACTTTTTAGTGCAGTGCGATGTATTATTTCAAAATAAACAAGATGTATAATTCTAACTACAATCACTTTCGCATCCAGTGTTTAGTATATCTACGATAACTGTGACATCTTGACGTTCGGAATGAGGGTGTTACTGACCTTTCTTGACAGCTAGTTTAAAAATATACTTCGTGATTAATTAATTTAGAAGCTCTTCTCTCCTGGCGTGATCTAATAGTGAATGAAAAAAGACGAAATTCATCGCACCATACAAAGTTCGTCATATAATTAAACACACGTGCGATGGAGTATGTAACCTGACACTATAATGACTACCATACATGTGCGCATCCTATTATTGGGCCCTGATAATAAAGCTACAAAAGACAACACTGTATAAGGTAGGTACTTTTCTGATTTTGATCAATTATACACAGGCTAGGAACCGACTAATGCATATGAATATTTAATGTAATTAAAACTAATACATATCCCACAATTGACCTACATTGCATTACCATCCGATATCAGTGAACAGTAACACGGGATATGATCGGAAATCAACACGAGATAACATACCTATACAAAATCAAGCGTAATATCAATACATGGATAATAACGTTATCATGTTGCCAATGTCCGCTCAAGTCAACATCCAAAACAATACCTCAGATGATAGGAATATGCATCATAGCATATCTACGCATTATGCCAATTCAGCCGGCCCTGACGTGTTCATATCATACGATATGTATACCCCTGTTTCATAAATCCAAAACATCGATAGAGATTCGATAAATGGACGGCAACAGTTACAATCGAATACTCGAGCCGGGATTTGGCAAAACAAAACAAAACGTTATAAATATCGCCAAACCGCAACGGATAGAATCGAATATGAGGGAAGTAAAAAAATATTAAAATTTTGAACGATCGCAATCCCGGCTATCGGTATCAAAGCACGTCCAATCAAAACGAGACGTGACAATGAATCAGAACCTTTTCGATTCTGTGAATAGCCTCGCTAACTTATTGGCGGTCCTTTATTTGCTGATTGGTGTTTGACACCTCAGTGGGAGCGGATTCCGTTGGTATTTTTATTTAATTAACTTTTGCTGTTGGCTGCGTTTATGGGACGCGAACGTGGGGACCGACTCTGAAATATATTGCCGATTAAATTACGCGCTTTAATTTTTTCGCTGTTCTAGAAGTCTGATTAATATTTTTTCAACTCTTTAGGCCAGTTTCATAATGTCCAAATAGCCACTGTCTACCAAATAGATTCAAAAATAGAATAGAATTTGTATTAAATTAAACTGGGACTTATTCGTAGGTGGTGAAACAGGCCCTTAAGTTGCTTTTATTCAAAATCTCTTCATTACCAAATCAAAATTATGAACGGCTGTCTGCAGATGAATTAAGCGCTATCGAGCGTTGAAACGTCAATTTTATAAGTCGACTCTTTTGCAATGAGCGGGGACGGAGCTCAAACTAATTGAAAGAAACTGCACCGAACGAAAATACAGGCGAAGTTGAATTCCCTCCTCGGAAAACTGCTGAAGATAAGGCGATAATAATTCTTCGTAAAATGTCACGAAAGTTCATAACTGATAAAAGTTTACTCCCTTTTCTGAAATTTTAATAGAGATTTAATTTTCGCGAGTGGCCCTAACCGCTGCCGGTAACGGTATTATCCGCACTCTTACTATCTTACGTCCCGACTGAACATCGCTACAGTGTAATATTAATGTAGTATTTATTAGCAATAGGATCGTTTTCGTTATGCCCCGTGGATGACGTCACGAATGCGCTAAATGTAAATAACTTGCCAAATCAAAAGCAAGGGGTGTATGAGAGCTCCTCTTTTCCACTGTTTGTATTATTATTTTTTCATATACCTAATGTCTTTTATGATCCTGATATAACTTTGACTGTAGCAGATTGTACACTTATACAGTGCTTAAATATGTAATGAACACCAGCACATCAAGCTACTATCATTTTTTTTACGAAACTATCAAATTATCCCAATCAACTTTAAACCATGCTATGCTGCAGCGATAAAGTTGAAATTCTATTAAGGAAATTTGTCAGGTTGTAGTAGCTTCAGGTTGTAGTAATTTTGATTTTCCATTGAAAGCTTCAAATATCTGTCTAAATAGTACTCAGATCTTTATAAGTTAAATCCATCGCATTCGCTTGGTTAGTGCTCAACAAAACTGCACCGACAAACTTAATTCTTAAATCTCCACCAAGAAACTACTCCATAAACAGTATACATGCACTTGTGTGAAACAATTGAAAAGCAAATAAAAAGACTTCCCGATAAAACGACGTAAACTTTTTCAATTACAAACTTGCATGGCGCGGCTGATGTTAAGTATGAAACCTATAGGACTTTATTAAATCGATTCTTCGCTATATTTTGCCGTTGTGATGTTTAATAGATTCTTTGTTCGGATTGAAAAAGGTTCTAGTGTGCTTTATGTAGCTGTTTAATATAAACGACTAATTGGAGTTTTATTCATCATTTATTGAACTCATATCTTTCACTCAGGAAATAGCCTCTGTTAGTAATTTCTGAACTTTAAAATTTTACGCTGATATTGGGACATCTGACAAGTACCTACCTGTACATGTGTTTAGAAAATTTTAAGTTGCACTATAAGTTGTATAGACCCTAGTAAGATTGTATTTTTGGTAGTTACGTCTTCGGGACATAGGTGGACATTCTGTTATTCCCTAGAGACATACTTACAACTTCATAAAATGACTTTCAAATGATGGTATAGATTGTGGCTTAAAGATTATTAGATACTTTACCAATATTCCTTACTTACTTAGTAGCTCAAAATCGGTCACTTACTTTTCGTTACTATAGACTTCTGTCATGATTTCTATTGATTCAGTACTGCATCGAAGTGGCTTGCAACTGATTTGAAAAAAAAAACTATTACAACCAAACTAAAATTTCATCTGAATAAAGATTTCATTACAATTTTCGCGCATGACTTTGGTCGAACTAAATACGCTGGCTCATTTTGAGCTCGTCCTTACATTGCCATTTTAACTTTACTGAGGTATCGCTTCACCTATCTTTGCGTGACGAATAGTGCGTCCAACAGACATTAACGCAAGTTTATAATAGAGAATGCTAATATTAGAATAATTGAGTGTTGTTACAACAATAAATCAGGAAAGACTCACGGCTCAGTGACATCCGCACAGGTCTATCGATCAATGTTCAACTTTGCTCACCGAGGTACGCTCATGAATGACTATCTGTTTCAATTCTAGACTGTTCCATCAGTAACAGTCCACTAGTCTATACTAATATTATAAAGAGGAAAGATTAAGGGCCAGTTTCACAGGTTACGGATAGCCACATCTATCAGATAAATACAAAAATGGGACAGAATTTATATGAAATCATCTACCGGATAAACTATTTGGAACTTATCAGCAACTGTTGAAACTGGCCCTAAATTTGTTTCTTTATTTGGATTGAATATGCTCCGAAACTTGACAGATTTGAAATTACTCGCGTCTCATGTGAACTGCTCACCAGAACCCAGGTAGCCTAAAGCCTTCCTCGATGAATAGGCTACCTAATGCGGAAAGAATTATTCCAAACAGTCCAGTAGACCAAGAGCTGTTAGCTTATCTTGTTGGTCAAGCATACAAACAAAGAGACAGACAAACTGACGTATTTATTTAAATAAAACACAATACAGTTATGAATTTATTTTATACTAACATAGTAACAACACAAAACTATGCACCATAAATTGAATGGACAATAGATGAAAAAAACTTTTTTACTAGAAAAACTGATAGGAATATTTACAAAAACACTTAATTTCGAACTCGTAAACAAATTAACTTCCATAGATTAACAAACGCTTTTTCAATTCAACAATTAATAAACACCGTTTACAACTTTTGTAATTACAGTTGAAAAAAAAAACATGATTTAGCATTATGGGTTTTCATGCGATGTCGTTGCCTACCGAAATTAAGCACGATCTATTATCTACTGTCTACCTCAGTCTTAAGGTTGAAATTTCTATACCCAAAAGTGGAGTTCATAAGTTATTTTGAAAAGGAGGTGTATGTATAATTGAGTCATTAGTACCAGGGTAACTCGAGAGGTGCGAATGAGTCAAAGGTGCATACGATAAGTAAATGCAATTTCCTTCTAGACTGTGATCTTAAATAACTACATTTATAACAGTGTTGCTCGCTAGTCACTTAGGCGATATAAGGCTTCGCTCAAAGGGGACTGAATGTGTTATAAACTCTATACGTATTTTAATAAGTAATATATTACTATGTAGCTACATGTTTATGTTACTTTAGAAAATTCGGAACGTGAACCTTTAAATAGTACCAATATTTTAGTTTCCTTGGTGTGCGCGACGCACCTTTTTATACTTTTAGACTTTTTAGATTTATTTTTATTCTTTTATATTTGAATTTTGATACTCTGTACTTTTGTTTATTTGCGAAAAGAAAAACTTCGTCGGGGCGTCCTGTTCCAGCAACCCTATCAGACCACGACCTGGTTTCAAGAAGCGGTTGGCGCAAAGCAGTTCGATTGGCGGATCACTTCTGGCAGCGCTGGGTCAAGGAATACCTGCCGATCCTTATTCCCAGACCAGGGCAAGGCCAAGTCCCAGAGTTGGCTGTGGGCGATTTGGTCCTTCGTGGTCCTTCGGCAGTACTGGTTAGTATGGTGCAAACTCGTGCGGGTGCTAAGATGGGAGTTGAAGGAAACGTTGTGGAGAGCGAGCTGGAGCAAGCAGGGCCCAGCGTCTCGCACCCCGCAGCCCAGACCCTTTCAAGGCCCGTCACTGGCAGTCAGACCCCGTCGAGACCGGTGAGTATTTCCTCTCAACGTTCCTCTGCTACCATGGTGGCCAAAAAGTTAGCTGCAGAAGCTATGCATGCGCGTCGCATGGCTGATTTAGAACGCGAAGCCGCTGCGCGAGAACGCGAAGCCGCTGCGCGAGAGCGCGAAGCCGCTGCGCGAGAGCGCGAGGCAGCGGACCTAGAACTTCGCGCGGAACTGGCGGCTATAGAGGCCGGCGCTAGTCACCGTAGCTCTAGGGTCAGTCGTTCCGTTGAGGACTGGCTGCAAAAATCGCAAACAGCGCTTAAGGCCGACCCGGCTGGTCCAATCGACCGACTCGTGAGAAAAAGCCCTTAAAGAAGTTGGTGAAGCTGAGGGCTTGACTCAGGGGGGAGGAATGTGCGCGACGCACCTTTTTATACTTTTAGACTTTTTAGATTTATTTTTATTCTTTTATATTTGAATTTTGATACTCTGTACTTTTGTTTACTTGGTATGGTAAATGCCGTATTTTAACAAATTTTTACAAAACCGTCGGGTTTAGGATTAAGTTGTGGAGGCCTAGTAGTTAAAGCACCAACATGACAAGTAAGAGTGTGCGGATACGATTCCAGATCAGGCAAGTACTAATGCAACTTTTCTCAAGTAGGTAAATGTACTATCTACGTATGCCTTAGACAGCAATGAGTCATCAAAGGTAAAGAAAACATCTTAAGAAAGCCTGGACTATAAAGTCTGAAATTACCAAACGGCACCGGGAAGCGTGGGGATTAACGCTCAATCCATTTCCATGTGGAAGGCCCGTTCACAGCAGTGGGACGATAAAAAGAGCTGATGATGATGGCTCCTGGTTAGTAGATAAGAATGAAATTTGTATTATTTAGTTAGAAATGCCTACCTAAAGCGGTGCCATGGAGAACAAGGCGTTTCAAACCTAATACCAAATCATGGCATTCCAAACCTAAATAGAGAAGTAAATGATAAACGTCAATTCATTTTTGAGTGAGTCAATAGGTCAGACAAATTAAACCATCGGGAATCATAAAGGAAATCCGTAATCATCGCATGAATAGTTTCCTTACAAATTGGGACCGGTTAATACTTTCGCAATCTGTCTTTTTACGATCGAACCATAAAGTCTTCATCCTGTTTATATTTCAATAATAACGCATTTATATCTTATGGTTTGAGTCATAATCTTTTTGTAGTTTTAAATTTCAAATGTTCACGTTTGAGTTGTTATTGGCTCATGTTGTTTCTGCGATTTTTGTAACAAGATATACGTGAAAATTCTCAAGTTTTCAGAGATTTTTTATCGTTACCTCTAAGTTTCTGCTTTTAAGTATTCCTGCTAACCTAAATTGTTAGTTAAAATAAGCAACAACGATTAAGATTGACTTGGGTAAAGCCCTAAACACCTCGAGCTTATTACAATACTTACAAGTTATAAGGTAATTAAAGCTCTTGGGTTCGATTCCAGGTCAGGCAAGTACTAATCCAACGTTACTAAGTTATATGTACTTTCTAAGTATATCTTGGACACCAATGACTGATTAAAGGTGAACGAAAACATCTCGAGGAAACCTGGACTATAAATTCTGAAATCGCCAACCCGCATTGAGCAAGCATAGTGAATGAGGCCTGTGTCCTACTGCTAGGCACTTTAAGGGACTTTTTGAGGCTGAAGATGATGAATAGGCTAATTATATGACTACATGAACAAATCTTATAAAACATAGAACAGTATACTACCATATCTACCAACAATTAAAGCCCCAGTGATCCAATAAGTCGGATATCATTTGAACGTCCAATTGAAACAGTTCCCCGATATCGTTGAAGACATTTATCATCGCCCAAACATTATTACATTTAATTAAACTTTAAAACAAGTGTCGACCGATATCGGAGGCGGGATTATCAGATCTATTTGCAAATGTCCAAAATATCTCTTCGTGGAAATTGTTAGTCTGTGGTTATAGGATTGGCCTACATTAAGTTATGTCGTTATAAATGAAAATCTTTAAGAAGATAATTGTCTTTGTCTGTTTTCTTTTCGTTTTCTTCTGAAATTTGACCTTTCGTTTAAGTTTACCATGTGACTTTCATATCTGCCTAATCCTGTCAAAGTTAATCTAAACTTTTCTCAAAAGTTTTTCTACTTTCTTCTTTGTTTCTTATGTTATTATTTTCATAACAATTTTACAGTAAAACGTGGCTACACTTATACAGCGAGGAATAAGATGCAGGTACGTACAACAAAATTCTTACGTAACATTTTCAAAATATAAAAACACCCACGACAAAATGTTTTGCTAAAAAAATACACAGCCAACATTACTTTTTTTTTCATTTACTCGCGCTCACCTCATCATGTGAACATACTTTGCTCTCTTGAGGTCACAGTACACTAAATCCCATCTGCATAAAAAGCATGGATCAGCGAAAGTACAGTCAGCAGAATCAGGGAAATGCATTGTCTGGCGAAGCGTTGCGAGGGGCGGTGACGCGAATCCGCGAAATGGCATTCGTTTTGCCCGATACGCAGACTCTGACCAGCTTAATTGCTCTATTGTTAATTAAGTAACGTTTCAGCATTCACCGCAACGTCACCGGTTAGCATTAAAATGGTTATAATAACTTTTAATTCCGATTGCGATTTGAGGTGAGCTGGTAATGGCGATTGTGAATATCGCTGGTAATTTTAATGAGATTTTAATCAGTGACAGACAAATGGTGATTTTATAACTAATTAAAACAAATTCGAATAAAAACACTGATACCTAGCTTAATTATTTTTTTACCAAATCGATCTATAATAACGACAATCTTAATTAAGAACAGAAAAGTTTCTCAATCCGTTTTAAACTAATAGTCAGTGCCAATAAAAATAATTACACACCCAATCTTATTACAGTAACAAGACAATTCAATGAGTTGGGTGAAATAATCGCCAAATAATAGATTGAAAGTTATAAATAATGTCGTCACACCGTGTCCAAAGAAATTCGTCTCAGTCGCCAGTGGATTGAGAAATTACTATGAGAACGATTAGTTTTAAGCGAAAGCTGGTCATCATTTATCTCCTTGGGACAATCAGATTGGTAACACAGTTACCCGAATAGAATTTTAGCTGTATATTTATTTATAGCGAAAGTAACCGCATTTAGTTCATACGTCTTCGTGGCGTACTAATGCGTCATAATGACGCGTCGTTGCGTCAAATTGTGATGTATTCATTGATATTTATAATAACCCAAATGTGAATCACGTAATTGGCCTTAATTGTGGAGTTAAAATATAGATTATGTTTCGGCCTCGAAGCGAAATTTACGTGCTCTCAGATGCGCAGGTATATCATTCACCTACTTCCAGTCTTTAGGAATCGAACACGAGCCTGCGTGTATATAACAGTCGCGATTTGCAACTAAGGGCTGGTCAATTTTTGCATTATTGGCCATATATATCTTAGCCAAAGAATTTGTAATGCCATCCAGCGTGGTAATGCGGCCAAGCTTTTGGGCAACATCCCCGCTGACTGTGATACGGATAACATTTTCGATAAGTATTTTATGTATAGTTGTTTAAGTTTGTCTATTTGTTAATACATATGTTACAAACCTGGGACCTGGGACCACCTAAATAAATTAACTGTATTTGCTCTGCAATCGACATATTATGTTAATAGAAAATATACGACTAAGTCTCCTATTTCTGTATGTCTGTAGGTATTTAGTAGGAATTTTCTATTTGTACAGAGAAACTTACGTTACTGAATATAATACGACATTCGTCTGGCTGATACCACACATATTTCAATGAAAATGAGAAATTAAATTCACTTCAAAGACATTTAATAACACAAGTAAATTATGTACTAAACCCTATAATAAATTCAGCAAAATAGTGCGATAAGATGCACACGCAAGGTGCAAAACCAATAAATTTCTTCACAGCATTTACCTCAACGAAGTGTTACATATTCTCAGCGCAGACTGAGTTACTGTCGAAATAAATACCATGTTACCGTACTCACAAACTGTGACAGAAGTACAAGTGTCCCGATAAATCATTACAGCATCAGAAAGAGAGGTGATGATGGTTTTATTGTCACAATTGCACTTAAGAACATGGTCGTTAATCACTTGGAATTACTCTGAGCACAATAAGAGGAAAAGAGATGGGTGCTTAAAATATACACGTACTCGTTCTACGGTGTAATTTTCAAGTTGTTTAATATCATGCTCAAAGCTTTTGTCTTTGAAAGGTTTAGCAGAAATATGTCTATTATGAACAATGACTTTGTCAGCAGTTTTCAAATACCTACATATGTCACAAGAAATCGAAGGGCACGGTAGTGCCCCCGCCAAGTCCAGCGCAAAGCAAACACTGCCGTACCATCTTTGTAGGAACCAATGCCGCATCAGGCACCTATTTAAGAACCTCTCGATAAGACCAGAACGCTGAAAATTTTGTCATCCTTATTTCTTACAGAAAAATATTTCTGTCATTTCAATTTCATGTCATGTAGAAAACTTTAAATATAAAAAAATATGTAGAATAAAAGAAAACTGAACGTGTAGAACACCTCAGTTCGCCGCCGAAATTACTTTAGAACTTTTGAAAATGTAAAAAGTTAAATAAACCGCAAAACAATCTGTATCTAAGACTAAACTTGTTTCATTTCCGCGTTTCTTATAAAAGCTTGTTTCAACTAAAGATGAACAAACTAACAAGTGTTATTGTTAGATTCAGAGACACACCAAAATTGAACCTACTCTTCAGGTTGTCGCTACTATTTTAATTTAATTGTAGTATTATAGAGATATTTTTATACCTATAGTATTCTTCTAATAAACTCTGTTAATAAAAATGTAATGCCACTTAAGCTAAAACACAATAAGGTTCAGACTAGACTAGGAACTGTCAAATTGTCTTAATGAACTAAGAAACCATACGCTTCAGCGATAAAATTGAAAATCTATTAAGGAAATTTGACAGACTGTAGTAGCTTGATGTGCTCGAGTCTCTACCTACAAAAACAACGAAGAAACCTTAGAATATCCTCCCACAAATAAATGAACCCAACATTACAACATATTAATCCTAGCAACACACTTCACTCGCGCTTACAAAGTCAAATCTTACTCATAAAACTCAATCCCCACATACTCCTTACTTACAACGGTTAACCAACATTTATATTATTCTACAACAATTTTACTAGCTATTTCATATTAGCACGAGCTATTCATTACACGGTGCGCATGATCATAACAAGGTACATTGCGCCTGATTCGAAACATATGCGCGGGCGCATACAGTGACGTACAGAACATTCGTGATGTGATTCGGTTTATTTTGAACAATCTAGATACCTACCATGTTTGTAGTAGATCTATGCTGCTGGTTGTTGAATAAAATGGACGATAAAGAGATCATCATCATCATCAGCCTATCGCAGTCCACTGCTGGACATAGGCCTCTCCAAGTGATAGATCATATTTGCTGCGGGTCATTTGATGATTTCCCACAAAAAAATGTACAGTATGCTAACTTTAAATCAGTAATGAAAGTAAAATAAATTAAGATGTATAGGTACTTATCTGCTTAATTCAGGCTCGCCAATCCATTTATCAGCTAACATTGAGTAATTTTTATCAATAATAGAAGCAGTTTTAACTCCACGTTTTATTCAGTTCTACGTCACAAATAATTACAACCAACATCAACTGCTTATTTGCAGTTAAATATAATTTTATTTACTCGCATCAAAATTTCAATAGTTCATTTAACATTTTGACCTATATCCGTGTATAGAAAAGCCGCAGAAATAACTATAGTTTGCAATAACGTCTAAATACCGCTCGCAAACCGTGAGACTTATGAGTTTATTCTGTACAAACATTCCTCCATGTAGGTAATGTGTTGTCTAGTACTTAGGTATCGTAAAACGCTAATCCATCGTACTACCGCGGTTATAAAGTTTAACTGCTATGATTTCATACGAAATAATAATGATTTTCAGGAATGAAGTGGTTTTGGAACGCGCTGCGTGTGGTGAAAATTATTTATAAGGTTACGTATAGACGCCAGCACATCAACCTACCTCAATTTGTCATTTTTTTGATAGATAGATTTTCAAACTGATAAGGTAACAGCACTGGAAGGTTAATATTCGATTGGTAAAATTTGACAGATTCGGGTAGGTTGACCTGATGTCTATACATTTTTGGTTCGAATTTTGTTTGGGATACGATTTCAAATTATTTATCCGTACCTAATAACCTACATAATTATAATGCTTACTAATATTATATTGGCGAGTGTGTATTTCTCGTTTTAGTCAATCGGGCTTAGGTAACTCTTGAAATACTATTCGGATTTTAAATATATACTTCTTTATCAGTATCCAAGTACATTTTTCTATTACCTAAAGGTTTAATATCTATCAAATTATGAAATAATGCAACATATCCATTAACACATATGTATGTGTAATGTAAATACTACGAATCGATTGCAACTGCACCTACTAATTTGCAAGTGTCTGCCTCATTACTAATGACAGACCATAGACGTCAAAGACAAGGTTCATGGCGTCAATAAAAAGAAATACAATGAATTATTGAACATACCTACACGTGAATTGATACACAGAACATTGTTCTTATTGCAGGGTACAGAATATGCATTGTGTTTTCACTATTTTTCTAGTATTTGTAGAAGTGTCAGAGGTTTGCACTACAGCAAACGGTACGGTGTAGTTTTCAATTTTAAGGTAGAAATAGAAACTGATACCTACTGGGTGAATACACTAAGAAACTGCTAGATTGTTCCGATAGCGATAGTCGCATCGTGACTCGGCATTTTTTTCGATCGACAGCGGGTTTGACAGTTAAAATAATGATTGCACTGTCAAATCGACTGACTAAAAATGGCGAGCCGCGATGACGAGCGCTAAAGTAATTACCCAGATGATTTTAAATTAATAGCTCCCTTGTTTATTATCTTATTTTTTAACAGCTTTATTACAAATTGTATCTTAGTGGCTATTTACACTATTTTTGATTTTTCCTAACTTCGAATGTCTACCTGAAAAAAATAATCAGTATCTAACAATATAAAAAGCATAGGTAGGTACTTAGAAAAAAAAAAACTAACAAATCAAAATAATACCTACTAGAACAAACCCTCGATACCCGTCATCTAATCCTCATACACAGTAAGGTTAACTATCTATCTGTTCGTACGAGTTAGCCAGAAACGAGTCTAACAAGACTCTTGTCCGCTAGAACTTTAGTTCCAGGTCGTTACGCTTCTTGTCTCACGACTTAAGTCTGCAAGTGCATTCACAAGCCTAGCTGCAGGTTTCCTTAACATGTTTGTTCTTCTACTAACTAATGTACCGTTTTAGAATGTTAAACGAACATCGTTTGCCATCAACCTGGATTTGTTTCAAAGGAAGAAAAAGAAAATTTAAAGATTCCCTTCTGGATTTTTTGTGTAGCTACATACAAAAAAAAAACGATGCTACTTAATTTTGCAGTCGTTCATGTAAAATATTTGTACGATCTACGCAGATATTTACGTCAAGCAAACAAACTCCTGTACCGACAAAATATATAGTAAGAATATTTTTGATATAAATAGAACATTACAATTTCAGATCGTAGCACAACTGACAAAATTGCGCGACATGATTTAATGTGGAACCCTAAGGCTACCTTCTCAATGACAGCGGATGGATACGCGGAGGCGGCGCGATTAATACGACAAAACTATACGCGGATATCAATGACTACCCACTTCTGACCAAACTCACGTTTTCCGTGTAAAAAGAGCCTAAAATAATGATAAAGGATCAAGAAATTCCTTATCCGTCGAAAGACTTTAAATATCTGTTAATTGTTAAGCCCTCGCGGAGTCATTGACCTATCAGCCTATCATTGAATCTTCAGGGTGTTTGTGGAGCTGCTAGTGGTTCGGTTCCCGTGTGAAGTGGGTCCGCGAGGAGTACCTGCAAGTTCCCTCTCAATATTGCCGCGACGTGCCCGAGATGCAAAACCGCAGCCCAAAGACAGACTTATGTTACCTACGACATGTCATCATCATAAATAATGTATAACGTTCCCGCCGCATCTGAATTATTCAACGTTGACGGCCACTTTATTAAATTTGTCGTTTTATGAAAATATTAAGCAACCCTGTATAGTTGAGTAAAAATTAATATGGAACGAAATTAACATTTACAAATTAAAAGTTTCGCATCGCGTTTTGTTGGCGCGACTAATTTAAACTGCGTAAAATTAAGTTTGGAGTAATAGAAAACAAAACATTAAATTGATTTTAACATTCCGAATTAAACATTTAACTAATTTAATTTCACCGCAATTTGAAGGTCGGTGTTGGCGGAGCTTTTAATATTTAACTCTCATTTAAAAGCTGAACCTATCTAATTGAAAAGCAGTTATGGTGTACGAACAAAACATTTGAATGAGTATAAAGGAAGGTATTTATAAAACTAATGCATACCTATTAGACATCACCTCAAATCTTCGCTCCATACAGATAGATAGTGTTTCTGAGGCGTTTATTCCACTATGTCTCCTTCCCAGCGATAACACATAGAAAGTGGTGAAGAAAGGCCGGTGTTTAACACTCTTGTAAAACTGCTGATTTTCAGCCTTTTTAGAATAAATAACAATTTTATCTTTAAAAAAAATATATGACGCAGCAAATCCTTAAAACATGACATCCACAAGTTTATTTTAAACATCTTCGGTAGCTGTAATGTGAGTAGAAACACGCTGTATGCAATAATGAGGAATATTATGGTACCGCGGGTAATCCTAGCTTGGGATTAAGAAACTTTGGAACCACTAATGAATGCATCGAAAAGTTTTGTACTCACTTGCAATTCACGAATTGTAGGGTTGCAGTGTTTTAATGGTCTCGTTATTTTTATTTTAATAATCCAAATCCGAATGGAATTGGAAAATATTTCGCTGGATTTCCTTTTTGGTTTTGGGTATGAGTATTTTACTTTGTGGTTTAGGTTATTTTTTTGGAGTTCTTAATATTATAGGTTTCAGCAGTTTTAAAATTAATTCCTGCTTTTTTTATGTCCAGTTTCGTTTATGAGATTCTTTTTTCATCGTGGACTTTCAAAACTGAAATTCATAAGACATTTTCACTTCTTCAATGAAAGCAGATATTTCTGAAATTAGTACCAACCAACTCTACAGCTTTATAATATTAACCTAGCCGTCGCCCGCGGGTCCGCCTGCGTGTATGTCAGTTTTGCGACAAAAAGTAGCCTATGTGTTATTCTAATTTTTGTAATCATCCGCGCAATTTCTTCTTTCTTTTATAAGAACCTTCTCCTGACAATAACAAACACATAAAAAAACTGAAATTGGTTATAGGTACCGTTCACGCGTGATGGCGTGACCAAGAGGAATAGGGATTAATTTTTATATTTATATATAGACATATGTATATTATATACTTAATTATAGATAATCTTGAGTTCATTATCTCTTATTCATATGTGTACAAGTCCTAATAAAAAGTCCTAACTTAAATAAACATCATAATATCCTTAATAATCATTATTACTACATAATGGTCTTATAATTGTAAGTTAGCATGAACCATTCGTGCAAAATTGTATTCATTTGTGATTTATAGTACAGAGGTTAAAGATTTAAATGTAAATATTAATTAATTAATGTTATGTTTTTATAGTCATTTACAATGTACTTACATGAAAATCTTACACATGAACTCGTTTCAAAAGACTTGAAGTAACTGTATTTTTCGTTTGTATACCTAGGGCTGGCAGTGAGGTAATAAATATTTTCTATTTAATAAAAGTCTATTTTTCGCTATAGACGACAGCACATGCAGCTAGTACAATCTGTCCAATTTCCTTAATAAATTTTCAACTTCATCGCTGAAGCATATGGTTTAAATTTGATTAGGGAAATTTGACAATTTCGGGTAGCTTGATGTGCTGGCGTCTGAACCATTCACTCAACGTTAAAATAATACAGTCTTTTTTGATAAACCAAATGGCCTGAACTCTTTTGAAAACAGAAATGTATTTCATAGTGACAAAGCGTCAATATGTTTACCTTCTGTTAATAGAAGTACTTAAAATAGTCTAATAAAATAAAACAAGAGAATACTAGTTATAAAGACAAACGAGTAAATTCTCAGAAAAGTGTTAGACAGATGTGCGGAGAGCGTTATTAATTGCTACAAGAAAACAGTTCCTTAAGAAAAGGTACCTATATTTTTTCGGAATATCTACTAAAATAACTGGTGCTAATGTACCGACTGTTTTACTCTATAAATCAGTCAAAGATTCATTAGCAGAGCTTAGTGTAACCGAGAGTAGTTTGTACAAACAGACAAATAAATTTTAAAAGAACGGCAGCGGTTTCAGTTAACATATGCGGTGTTCTGTTAATTACTCTGTAGGGTTGGTTTAGTTCCAAACTTTATTTCTTTTAAAACCGTGAATTTGTTGCTACCAACAAGTTTTTCCGCAGAACCAAAGTGCAAACTTGCATTTTTTCTTTACGTACGTATAAATAAATATATCTGTCTTTTATTTAGTTTAATACATCCATATAATGTTTTTTATTATGATTGTTTTTTTTATTAATGCGTATTCATTATTTACTATCTATATCTGAATAAGAACACTTGATACCACACTCAGTGTTAAGGTAGACTAATGATAGACCCTCTCGGGTTTCTGATTGACTCGTAATGAATGTATTGCAGATATGACGCTGTCAGAGCTACCAGTCTAAAGTACCTTCCAAAGCACGGATAAACTCATCATGACTAAATTGTTACCCGTTTTGCCTTATGATCAATCAACCCGTGCGGTTGTTGCTTGCCCACAAACTACGACTGGACTTCGACTGAATTAGTCAGATTTTTTTCTATGCGCTTGATACATAATCTCTGCAATTTTATAACCTCCAGCCACAATTAAGACCATTGGCTAGGTCTCATATATTTTAACGGCGAGTTAGGCAATCTGAAAACCGCAATCTCATGATAACAGACCCAAACCTAAAACAAGTGGGTGGTGCACTTAAGGTTTATGAAATTAAACGCGTCGAAAATGTGTTGTAACCCGTTAATGAGGCGAACGGATGCCGCAAATAGCTGATACAAACGGGTGAATTAGCCCGCATACTTGCTGGCAAGCCGCAAGCGTTCTCGAGGGCCATCAAGAGCTGAAAGGATGACGAGCCAGCCGCAAAAGACCCGAGCGGTGACCGGGTCAAGAGTGGCTGATGAATATTTATTTGATGCATTTAAGGAAAAAGGTTCGTGTAAAAAGATTTTAAGGAAATCTTTGAATACTCAAGAAAAATCCGTAGGTAGGTACGTTATATTTTTTATTCGTTTTTAGAATACTATAAATAGAACTCATAGCAACAAAACCTTCCTCGAATTCTAACATTTACAAAACAATAAATAAATACCAGCTTTTACTCAACAATCAAACTTTTATACCCTAATAAACAAAATGGAATCCAATTGGCCAAATTTTAATCAATAGCAAACTAAATACCTTTAGAAAACGAGCCCGACCTAGCAGGATCTACGAAATAAATGTATTTGTGTGCTTAATACGTAAATAAAGTACTATTAAGGGCCATTGGGCCAGAGGTCAAGTGTACAGTAACAGAGCAACCAACATTCCTGGCCTTAATGATTACTATTAAGAAGGTAAGGGCCAAGTTCAATATCGCGTCGAGTATTGTTGATTGTTTATTGACAAACAATTGTTGGCTGTTGTTACTAACAGTTTTTGTGTAAGCGATTATTCTTATCTGTTTGGTTAAGATTGGAAAGAATCGTAGATTATTTTGGTTGGACTGGATAAACTATCACAAAACTAATGTTGGAATAATAGTAATGTTTTTTTTTCTTATCTTTTGGGTTAGCTTTTCCATATTAGCGGATTTTCCGCTCGATGCGGGCGTTGTGGCGCGTATATACTTGGCATTAAACAATTCACGACTTCAGATTCAAACGATGGCACTAGGAACCGCGCGTAAGGTTCCTTCTGCGCGAAATCTTTCGCGCGTGCAAAATCTGACCGTAGTAGGTATACTTGCAACAAAGTTCACTAGTGTGAGAGCACTCTTAATCTTGTGAACATTACTCGACTACATAAATTTTACAAAAATTAACAAAAAGAAAACTCGTATCGAAATCTACGCCTAACCAAATTACGACAACGAACCATCAAAATTGAAAAATAAAAAAACCGAAGTTAGTACGTACATCAAAAGGTTTTGTACTTCAGGACGTGGAAGATGGTGAGTGGCGAGCCTTGTATCTGTCAAAGAATTTTTAAAGTGTCATCGAGCAGTGAATGGGATCGCGTCGGGCGCGGCCACTTGCACACGGAGACGTTCTCGACCGGCTACTTGCCGACCTAGGAAACAGCCGATGTTTGAAATCTGCTCATATTGCTGAATATCTCTTTTGGAGTTTTATTTTTGAATTTCGAAGTGCCATTTTTTTTTATATATCATACACCCAAGTGTATAAAACGTCGAAAGAAAAAAAGAAGAAATTTATTTATCTGATATTATGTGATGTTTCAAAAATGGAATATAATGTTTTTTGTTTTTTAATTGCCTGAGTAAAACTTATCACACTTTTCGAATTAGATATGAATCATTTAAATCAGCCTAAACATGAAAACTTTTATATTTTGTACTGTCAGTACTAAATATTAGACTAGTAATTAACTGTTTTTGCTGATAGAAACTAATTACGTTTTAATTAGTTTAAGCTAATTAACTCATCCATTGATTTTTCTAGATATTTTAGAATTGCCAGACAAATCACCAAATAGCAGCTGGGCTATTCTAAAGTCATCTATATATATAATAGTCGTTTCGTTAACGCTAATTGCATACTTGGTAAGTAATTATGTCAGCTTCAGATCAAATCTATTTGCTGTTGTCTTTAAGTTGATTTTAGTGTGACAGACGGCACATAATAATTCAAATGGCGCGAAAATAATGGACGATGTATATCGGTTTTGGACCGTGAAGCTTGAACAATAAACTATCTTGAAACATTGCACATTGGTTCGAATGCGCACATGTGTGGACAAAACGATTTGCAAAATAGGTTCTCTGTTATGATTAACTGGTGTCAAAGGTTTAATTATAGAGGCATTAATGACAGATGCATAACTTATACGTAACTACATTATTAAATACAGCAATGAATATATAGCGGCAAAAATAAAAAGAAAATTATTCGTATTAAAATCTTGCAATAGAAAATAGCACCATCAATTTTTTTTACTTCACTCGAAGATTTTTATTTATCATACTTATTAACAAATGTAAATAAATATATTTCATAAAAAAAAAAACACTTAATAAATGGCGTCAAAAAATTCCTCATCGCTGCTCGGCGGGAGTGTATTTAAGTATATCCCGGTGATCAAATATTTTAATTTTTTATTGATTAAATCCAAAATCTTAGCAATTTACGGCTTGAGTAAAAATAAATACACTTGTAGCACAAATGTCTACCCTCTTGATTTTCAGTAAAATCTCCCAAGGTCCATTTATCGATCGGTTAATTTATACAGTCGTTATACAAATTAATCGCATGACTAGAATATATACGATTGTTTAACCATAATGTGCGATTAGTCGGAATTTATCTGTTTTATATGCAAAACACGCCTTATGTGCAACATAGGTATTAACTGAATTGTGTCAGGTTTAGGCTGTGTGGGGGAAACCAGGATAAAATAGATAATACAGGAAAAGCTAGCTAGTTTTATACATACATACGATTGAAACAGATGCAAGTTACGATACATTTTTGATTTTATTAATTGTTAGGTACTTCAATTTTATTTTCAATTAATACTAGAAAATCGTGTACCTCTGAACGTATTTTTAGAATCTAAAATTATCTACTTACACTAAAACTACTAAATCGAAGTATAATTAGAAAATTTCAACAGGATCATTTTTCTTTTCCTTATAATTCGTGCTGAAACCTACGAGCGTGCTGTATCCTACAAAAGACACTTCTTTTTTAAGAGAAACTATCAGAAAAACAGTCCACACAGTTAGTACCTTAATCTGTAACAAAGTTCATGCAACAAATATAGTATCTACTTTCATATACTACATACATATGGTACCTACTTTCGTACAAAAACAAAATTGAAGTGTGAAGGGGGATTTAATTACCCTAAGAAAAAAAATAGACTAAAAGAAATCAATAAGCAATCATCGCTTAAGACTGATAAAGTAGGTCGCTTGGGGTCGAGACGGATAATGCTTCGCGCGCACATCTGCCCTCTTACCCGTAATCGTGAAATGCTTGACACCGTAGCAATGCTTTAGACTCATTATAATAAGCTTTTTTTTTAATTACCACTTATTTAACTTTATAAATCTTTTAATTGAAATTATGATCGGTAAAAAACTTTTTTGACCCGAAATATCCATAATAAAATAACTGAATAGAATGTTACTAAAATTACTCAAAATTTCGACGTGTGATGACTAACTGAATCAATTGCTACTATTATTAATTTATGACACAAGTTCAAAATAACATTGACATCACTTACACAATTTACGTTAAGATTTTATGAATTAGAAATTCAATTTCGAAATCTGCTACACATGATATACAAAAAAAAACTAGTTCTTAAGTACACCTGCAGAGGCTGCGGGTGGTTCGCAAGGGTTACCGACACTTCCCGATGGTAGATAGTGGGTTATAGTCACTAAAAGTTTGACACTCCATCCAGCTGCACCCTCAATGGGACCCTTCATTTGATGATTTCCAGCGAAAAAAAAGAAAATTACGCATACGCCATCTAGCATATAAATTGACAAATAAAACCTTCAACATTTTCTTTTTTTTTCTCACTTCTTAACATGCGAACCATACATATCCCAGAAGAAATTACTCTTACTCGTATAAAAGAAGTCTGCGAACTAAAGCGTACTACTACAGCGTCACAAAGAAATGTTGACGCTCCCCTCCAGGGATTGTCTGATTATCTTACATTACACTGCACAGTTTAACCAGATTTCGCACCTACTCTGCTCGCTTTAAGATAATTACTTAATTAGATATTCTTGTGCTGATTCCAGGGAAAAAGAATGTGGTAACTGACTAACGATGCTTCATTGTATGTTCAAGTTTCAGGAATCCGTGTTACTTTTCAAGTTTCAGTATTCCGTTATATGATATGGTAAGAATAAAATTTTTAAGTAAATACATTCTAAGCACGATTTCCCGACGAAGACTTATTGGATTTACATTACAGAGTCCAAATAATTTATATAAATCATTGATTACAAATTATAGGTAGCAATAAATCGCGGATACGTCGCTAAATGTAAAGGCACGCTCACACTGAAACAATAATGACTCCGATACAGCAATCTCCGATGGCAATTAAGACTGTGCCGGTCGGTACACGGCTAAAACGAATGGGCCTCTTCAATCAACGAATCAATCTACAATCGCGAATGGTCGCCACTTGCCAACGACAGCTCAACAAATTTATTGCCTCGAATGGGTGGTAATTTTCAAATTTCCAAGCCTGTTGATCGCCGTTCGGAAAGCGCAACATGCTACGTGACTACCAGTCGCAAATTACCGCTTACTTTGTGTACCGCGATCGCATATAGATTGGAATCAGTGCCGATTGTGGATCTCTCGTAATTTGACTCACTGTTGTACCACAGCTTCTATTGTCTGTACAATTTATACGTTCGCAAATTAAGGGCATTGTACAGAACTTTGGGCTTAAAATTTTGCAACAGCAGTTTTACAGTGTATTTCGCAATTACGAAAAGTCCTTTGCAATTAGGAAAAATCTGAAACACTGTCTGAGTTTTATGAATCTCACGTAAAATTTCTGAGTGGAAAATGGCGCCATTAACAATACTTGAGCAGGCAGAACCGAGCTAAGGCCGCGCTCATCGGTTCCGAGTCATTACGAGTTTTGCTCGTCTCTTGCGAGCTTAAGCCTGGTTAAGGTGCGGCCTGATTAAGTCGAGCAGACGTTGGCCCGTCTGCTTGCCAAAACCACTTGAACCAACACTCTGACGCGACTCCTACACGTTATATTAAAGTTTGGCAATAGTCGCTAAGTGGATGCCTGATGTTTGCTTAGTCTGCTTTTATCGTTCCTACCTCTTACTTTCAAGTTTCATGTAATTGCGTCTATACTGTCTCCGCTACGACCCTTTGTTGTCAAACCTGATTATAATATTATTAGATATTTTTTGTATTTCTACGTATACAAATTATAATCCAATAACCTGGATTTTACTAGAATTTTGTGTGACATTTGATTTTTATTAAACATTTCAATGACATCTAAATAAAAATACTAAGCTATTACTCCACTGTTTATTATGCCATCGGCAACTGTCCCTGCACATACATGTGTGTATTTAGTTAACATTCAGTACAATTTTGGTCCCTACAACAATAACAAACATTTGTCGTATCAAGCTATCGCAGTCACGTAGGCGGGACCACGAGTCGTGAAGCTTCCGCTTGTCCCTCAGAGATCTTTTTCAGCGTTTTACCTGAAACAATAACAAAAAGGCGTTAATTTACAGCTTTGGACAATCAAACAACTGAAACTAAAAATATGTTTCATAAGGTTCGTATAAAATTGCAGTAGTACAATGCGTAGATACACAAGCTAAATTGCTGTTCCCGATTTTATTGAACAATCATAAAAGCGATCGCAATTGCCATTGAAGTTCAACTCGATATCGTTGAATAATGAACTGTCACTCTTAGAACAAGCTAATAAAGACAATAACCAAGTGGTTCTATCTGAATCTTGTGTTGTTGCGTCAATAAAAATCAATGAAACATTTTTATCTTTCAACCAAGCACCAAATTCTACTGAATCAAGTAGCTTTTCTTCTAAATTTATATCGAATTACGACTTAGCATTCCTTCCTGTATACCAACATCGGAAAGATTAACAACTTCTTTAAAACGTTTTGGCAAGCTGAAGTATTTCACAACATTGTTTGTAATAATTTTACCATTAACAACACATATTTTTAGAGTCGTTGATACCGATCAATTTTAGACATAACGGAAAATAACGGGAATAGTCACATGATGGCCACACAAACGTGCGATGACGCAAACGCACAGAACATAGATTTAAATAAACAATAACAATAATTATTAACTCATTCTGAACACGAATAACATTTTTCTTTTCAATGGACCACAAAAATCTGCTCTGTAACTATTTCGCATAATGCTCGGGTGAAAATGTCCGATCTGTTTGAAAATGTTACCAAAGTTTCGCGTAGTTTTTGTACGGTTAAAATATTTTGTGCGTGGCTACGAGTTGAGTAGTGGATATTAAAGAGTGAATAATTACTGTGTTTGATAATAATGCAGCAATTGATGAGCGTTTATTGTGACTGAGGGGTTATTGATAGGAATTGATTATGGTTGTGTGCATCGTGACGGCAGTATGGCGCGAGTGTGTCACGCGCCCGCAGTGACGCGCGGCGGGCGCGGCCGGTGCGTGCTGCCCGCGTCTCGCGCGCTGACGTCCGTGTGACGACAGTCTTTGGCAATCTCAGTCCACAGTATCATGGAATTTTCTCACTCACAATGCGTCTACATCACATCTACGTAGTTTGTAATTCCAACATCCTTCGTTTTCTCGATTGGTCTTAAAAACCCAATTGCAGAAAAAAATATCCATCTCTCGGCTCAAATAACTGAACGCCCAATTTTCATACGTAAAACATAAAAATGCAAATATCGAAATAATACAATTGTTGTTTATCAGATGAAACTTCCAAAAAGGTGAGTAAATGAAAAATCAATCCAATTTTTAATAAACTCAATACAAACACAGAACAAACAGCGATATTAAACAATAACGCTCTGAATTTGCTTTCAAAATAAACGCGCCAAAACAACAAAAGATAATCTACGCATAGCGCTGCCAACAGAAATACAATTTTCACAAATTGTCAATTAATAAATTGTACAACAGAAAATATAAGGTGCAAGTAGATAAAAATAATACAACGATAACAATTTGGTTGTAAGCAGTGCAACTGGCGACCTCACCTGCATTTTTGCGCAGTATTGCTCGATTAATGAAACAACGAAAATATTCATTGGCAATCAAACAGCCAGCCGGCACTTGCGCAAATATTGGTAGAGAGAATCTGCGTTAATACCCACTCGAATAAAAAGATAAAAACCCTTAAATTATTGAGTTTTGCACAGCGGCGCTCCGTTGTTCAAACAGGCGCGCAACTTACATATGCGGCTATTTGTTTTCTGTCACTAAATTGTTTACATGTTACTCGCGAGATAAAGCGTTCCCTTAAGCAACTAATTTTGTTTAGTCTGTCGTCAGAATTGAGACTGAGATTTGTACGGAATGGATTATAGTGATTGGCATTGATGATGTGCCAAAACATCCATACCACTTAAATGATGTAGCAACAGAAATCAAGACATCGGCTCAATGTGTAGGTATGAATAGGGGAAAATTTGTTTATGACGTGCTCGCTAAACCGCTTATCTGATTGCCATGAAAGTTTAATAACATAAGTGTTAGCTGAGGATTTTATGAAAATATATTATAAAATGCTTCATCACATTTTGCTGTATAAAATCACTGCGAAAAATCCCGCTGATGTCTTGGCTACAGCGCTCGAGCAATTTTGCGGTGCATAGTGTTTTAATTAAACCGACGACAGCAATAATATTTGCACATTAATCGAAAATAAACATTTCGACGAGGAGACCGTAGATATTTTTGCGAAATTCGGGCATTATTGGAATATTAAAAAATAGCTTCGTCAATTTGGGTAACGTTCGCGTCGCTGCCATTAAAGAGCACTTATTGAGCGAACGTCCTCTGACAGGTGGTAACGATTTTGATTTATTTAATTCGTTACATCATGGGGAGAATATTAAATTTGTCAGATGCGAACGCTCCGAATAAAATTGTGGACGTATGGTTTTTGGATTATGGTGTTTGCAAATTGCAAAATTAGTTTTTCGCCCCGCAATTGGGTAGGCTTTTTATTTTAAACTTTCATTCACGTTAAAATCAAATGATTCAGATGTGATTTACACGGAATGTTAGACCATGATATGTTTTATATTGATGGTTTAAATATAGGTACTCCAAAATCGTCAAAAACATTCCTTCGTTTCTCAACGTCAATGCATGCAAAAACTTTTTATAATTTTTGAAGTAAAATTGCACGTTATTCCATGTACCTACTCGCGTGATCGCTGTGCGTCTATCCAACAATAGTTTTACTCCTACACAACAGACAAGCACAGTGTATATAACTTGCACAATAAAATTACACACAGATAATATAAACAACATACAAAACCACTCAATTTCTTCTCCTACAATAGTTCCCGAATAAAAACTGTCTGTGGAGCGACGTCGTCGTAATAATAATTTTTACAACTTTGTATAACAATAATATTAGCTTCATACAACAACGTACCTACATTCGTTATGAACATAATCTCTTCTGGCAGAGTAACAAAAAGAGATTGGGTTTTAATCCTACCGGAATATCTGCGAAATCCCCAACAAAGGCGGCTAATATTTCGCTGAAAATACATATTTGATGTGCCTACCAACATACTTATTACTGATTGATTTACGGTATGAGATTTTTCTCTATTCTAGGTCTAGCCGTTCTCTGCGGGATGGTTCGGAAGAGTTACCGCGGCTCTGGCACACAAAAGCCTCTTAAGGAACAAAATTGAGATTTAGTCAGTAAAACTCTGACACTCCCTCCAGCTGCACCCACAGCGAATTCATTAGGGCCATTTAATGATTTTCCACTCAAAGAAAAAAGTAAGCGTTCCTTTGTTTCTTTCAATCAACAACCAGGCACCTTTTAAAATGTGTGTTTAAAAATCTTTTACTAACGTCATGTGTATAAATTGTTCATAAGAGCATTTACGCATTAAAATTTATTGCAACACTATTAGATCATTACAGTTACTATCTGTGTAATCTTACTTTTTGAAATAAACTTTTTATCACGCGAAAATCGTAAAATTTTAGTTTTTCTGTAGTCACGGGATTTATCTAGAGTGAAAAATGTAATAATAAACGCATGACATTAGAGTTCTAACATTCTTTTGTCTTTGAAACGTCATTACGAAGTCCCAATGATTTACCAAGACGTTGAAATATACCGTAATCTCGTTAGGTGCGAAAACATGCGACTTTCTGTACATTCCGACATTTGAGTACAAACACAAAACGGGTGTAACCTTTCAAAATGACATTTAACTGGAATCCATTCGCTGTGCGTGACAGTACCTACGAATAATACATTCGTCAAATTAACGAAAAGGGGAGATAACTGGCAAGCACAATAAGCTTTTTTTTAAAAAAGCGCTTTATTTTATGATTACCAAAGGAATGGGTAGCATCTAATTTAATATTAAAATGTTATTTGTATTAAGGGAATGTTACCGTTAATGTACGGGACACGTGTGCATTGACGTGACCACACGTGTCGCCGCCGATAAAGCTTGCTAAGTGAACGTAACATAACCGGCCATAATCGCGTGTAATGTGTATGTTTTGTCATTTACGATTGGCTAATTAAAGTTCTTTGAATTTTAACACAGTTTTTATCGTAGTACACTCATTATGCGTGGGGTTTGTAATAACAGCCACATGACATGCTTCCCGGCTTGCTGTTTATTTATAGTCAGCGCTCAAACTCGAATAAAAATAGGGATGTCGAACATTACAAATTGTATTATTTTATTTCGTGTGCGTGACAGCCAAGGCGTCCTAGTTGAATTTATTATTTGATCGATACTAGATACGTTCAATACGTACAACCTCGTCCTCACAGCTTTGTGGAAATAAGCACAGGTTGATATTTTAGTTATTTAAATCTGTGCAGGCACGAATCCGGACGATATTTACTTACGTATTTTGGGTCAGACAAAGGTGGTTTAACTCGACTGCGGTATAATGTAGACTACGGTGGAATATTGCTTATATTTTTGGAAAAGGACAAACCCGCATGTAAATAAGCCTAAAGATTTAACTATGAGTGTTTTTCTGGTGTAAATAAACGAGAAACTGAGCACACAGAATATTTATTGATAAATTAAATAAATAAACGCGGCCTCCTTTGTCTTAGGTGCCATTACAGGCACAAATCTCATACACAAACAGTGAGCGCACAAACAAATACGTGCCATACAAATATTTATCTGGCTGCAAGAACCCGACCTGGAGCTCAGGCAGGCAGATGCTCAATTTGTACGCAATTTGAAGCATCTAATGCTTTTGCATTGAAAAACACAAACACTGGTGGATGCAAACTTGAAATTGCAGATTCAGAGGAATATACCGTAAAAATTATAAACAACATTTGTAAGAAGATATATATGTAGTTGTGACTTTATTTAAGTATGGTGTATCAATCCCCAACCTTCAACCTCCAGACAGTTTCCAGACATTTCGGAAAACCCACAAAGCGGTTAGCAATTTCGGTCCTACCAAGGAGTCGAACCCGAGACCTCGTTCACAGCAGTCACGCTATGAGACTGCTAAGCCAATAAGGCAGATCTGTAATACTTTAATACTCCGTAGAACCACCGCATCCAAATAGTCCTTTCGACCATTAAAAATGATGCGTGTATTTATAATACTAAGAACCAATAGCCACTAACAGCTAGCCTAAATGTTAGCACTAACTTGCAGCGTTGACAAGATTTATTGTATGTTTAATTACCACTGTTAAAATGGCTGATGGCTTCCGATACTAAACGAGGTTATGATACACATTAAACATAATGGATAAATAAACGTGCTGTGACTGCATATTTTGTACCTTAAAAAACAAAAAAATGTGTACAAATCGCCGATATTGGCAGTCGTGTTCAAGAAGAACTTAAAAAGTACACAACTTAAAAAACTGGCAAGTTCCAAACCCGCATCCTTGTACTTCAGATGCGGGCTCTCTAAACTATAGACCACCACGAATCAAGTTAATTGTCAGCCCAATTGTTGTCACAAATTATACCAGTAAATAGCTAGAGTGGTTAAACTATGATAATTCGGATTATCACAAGGACGGTTACGGAGACGGCAGTATCCAACTATCCACTTAAATGTACTAATAACATACCGTGACCAATCCGACTGGTAGACATTGTAATTACGGTATTATCCACACTATATAATTCCTTGTCGAAGTTCAAGGGAAAGTGACATTTAAGGTGTTGACTGAACTAATGAAAGTTTACACATTATGAATACGGTACTGCTCATAAAATGTATTATTATGAGATATCGTAATGTGTAATTGTAACATTTTGTATAAATGTGTAAGATTTCTTAATTAATTGCAAGAACATGATCTTGAGCTCATTCTTCACATAAATTAAAAAAATATCCGGTCTATTTGAGAACCTTGGGAAGTTGGTTAAAAACTATAATACTAAGATTCCTACGTACATCATCATCAGCCTTTTCATACTGTCCTTCTGCATGACACGGCCCGCTTCTCGTACAGAAAAGGAATGAGCGTATAGGTATACAAATATAAACCACTCTTGCTCTATGCGCATTTTATTTCACCTTTACTCAGTCATTGATGTCCAAAGTATACTTTAAAAGTGCACATAGCGTAGAAAAGTTACAATTGTAAATTCCTTACCTGGAATCGAACCTGCACACTTATACTTAAGAGTATGCTAACCACTAGGTCACCACTACGACCTAAGTAGATGATATAATAATCCATACTTATTCTCTCCCTAAATAATTCCATAAGCTTAATTCTATTATAACGAAAAACCTATTTACTTCAGATCGTACAATTTATTCCAATCTTTATGTTCACAACATTAAAAGGAAGGGCGATGGCTATCTTCATAAAGACTCAATTTTCTTTTTAATTTATAAAGTTTTGATGTAGCAGGCATTTTTGATTTCGCGAATTCGTCAAATTGTACAATTATGTATAGAGAGAGTGTTATCCAATTTTATGGGTACTAAGACGATTAATACAATTTTGACTATTATTTTCGTACTAAGATGCATTTTAGTTGTTTGCACTCTGTTTTCATACCGTTATTTTTTTGTGTGTAGACAATAGTTAGCGTTGTTTTATATTTCAGTTACGGTGCATAGTATATTTCTTTGCAAATTGATTAAATTATACCTTTATTCTTTACATTCGATAATTTTATAATAAAAAAAATAAAAAATTGAAGGCACTTTTAAGATACGGCAATAGTAAAAAAATACCAAGAATCCTTCCTTGGGGGTTTGACTGATAAACTCCACTTTCTCTATATAATGCATCAAAAATCGTATCATTTTATTAATTTTGTCATAAAAAAACTAGCGGCCATTTTGAATTCTAACCTACCAAATGTCAATCTTTACCTTCACGTTAAAAAAGACTCACTTCCTACACAAACCTTGCGTTCACAAAGTGTGTTCCGTGTAGCTTGCACTCAATAGCACACAATGAAACCCAACCTTTATCATAAAAGATACACCGGATATTAAAAAAGCACCGCAATCTCAAACATAGAAAAATATATATTTTTATTGAAAATCGGTTGGCTTTTCAAAAGTATTCTAATGTAGGTCACGAATAGACTTCTACTCTAGGATATGCTAGATGTCTGAGTGATTTACAGGGACGCAAAGAGTTTATGTATTAACTAAATGCATTAAGAAAAGGAATTGGTCTCCTTTTAAATTTTAAGAAAACTTTCCTAAGGTTTTCCAACCTTGTGAAATTCATAGAGAAATCCACCTTTTTAAACTTAAATAGCACTTTTTGCGATTAATAAATGGATAAAAACTATTATTAGACACTAAACTGTTTGATGACCCCCGTGAACCTTATTGAACATAGAAAATAATGTTTAAAAATGCTATTTCAGTTTAATTTTAAACGCCGATACAAAAATGTTCTGCAAAATCTTATATTCAAGTAGAGAAAAAATTCTAGAAAGATCGTAGTTGAACATTTACCGATAAATTCATTAAGCTTATTGAATAAAAATTTAAATAAAACAACTTGGGCATCGCGTCATTAGCAATTGGACGGTAGTTTGTGGAAAAATACCAGTTGGTACAAAATTATTACAAAAATAAACCTGGGTAATAACAACTAATAACCTATTAATGACATATCCATTTGTCTCTGTAGAAAATATATACTAGACTTCCATCGGTTTATTTTAGTTAAGTACCTATACGAAGTAATTACTATGAAGAAGTTCTACCTACAGATAGCAGATATGTAATTAGAATATTTGAAAATGACTAAAGATATATCTATAAATGAAATATATTTTAACAATAAACAGTTATAACGACACAACATAAGAAACTTTAACACAAAACTAAACAACAACAATAAAACGCAATAATCATACGTTCTTGACTTTATACATTGGAGCCGTGAGTTTGAATTCATTGAACAACTTTATTGAACTGTCCCGTACGAAAAACATACACTAAGAACATTACAAAACGTATAAATCTACATTATCTTCTTGTAAATGAGTTTGACCTTAATCTTCCGCCTATCTGTATTGTATCTTTTGTTATAATGGATGACATCGAAACACAAATTTTCAGACACTTCAAAGCGCCGATTATAATTTTGAAGAAAATTGAAAGCTGTTTTGTTTAACTAAATCAATCAAAAGTGTACAAGTTGATGGGAAGTTCGGAGCCAGGGCTGACCCGCGTCATTAATGGAACGGATAAGTCTCTTAATTAATGCAGGTGCGCCCTGAGCGGTGTCAGCCCTGTACTCGTGACCTGTGCGCTCACACTGGAGTGACATTTTTATTTTACGAGGAATAGACAGGGCAAAATCACCTTTACGATACTTAAGTTATATTAGTATTTTTTCGGGAAGTACCAGCATATTATAATTATGATAAAGTAAACTTTTAACTGTTATAAATAAATAAATAAAAGTATCAGTAGTCGATATCTGGCATAGAAGAACAGTGTCATTTGTGAGTTCATTATACGTAGAAACATCCAAAAAAGCGCCAATTTCAATGATAATTTATTCGGCAACATTTGACGCGTTCTCAAATAGTTGGATGAATAGATTTGCTAACATTCGCGCCAATCTTTTATAGCAATAGCAATAGCAATACGTAGTGTATCATTTGGCTCTGTTGATCTACGACGCACTCGTCAATTTGACAATGCAACCCATTCTGACGTGACCTAAATCGCACCGCACGCCTACATCGACTAATCCAATTTATAGATCCTGTACACTCAACATATATACAATTTCACGAAACACAAAATTACAACAGTGTTAAGCTATAAAATATGACGACCTATTGCGCACACGTCTCGTTTTAAGCAGGTTTTCAAAACTTCACTCGTAAAATTTACTAAGGGGATCTTAATTTTAACTGGTAGTTGATTTATGAATAATTAAAAGTGACGAAACAACCTAAGTTTCAAGTGTTTTGCGTTTCTATGCACTGAATCATACGTTCTTTAAGTCATAAATTTTGTCGAAGGTATGTGCGTTACTCGTACTTCGTGTGAGTGCTTTATCGATAGATTATTACATGAAGAAAACTTTGCCTCGAAGCCGAGTTGGACAAAAGTCGTTCATAAAAACCTCTGAAAGTAAATGAGGCTCAAATAACAATTTAGAGAGTAAGTTTTTCGCAGAAACGTAAAGCATGTTTCCCGGTGACCTACAAGGTAACAGACAGAATTCTTACTCCGTGACATTTGATTTACGCACTCTGTAAAGGAAAACAGCAAACAAAATATGTACGAGTATGTAAAAGAGAATAGGTACCGTAATAATATGAATTCTGCATGAATAGGTACGCGTGTGGGATAAGCTATAAAGTTCGTTGGAGTCGGGAAAAATTCCCGAAACTAGTACCGTGTGGAGGTAAAATTCATAACGCGCTTAGCAGTTCGGCTCACCTGTCTCGTTAAACTTCGGAATTTTTAAATTAAATTCTGAATACCGCCGACTCAACAAAGTTGCGAATTCTTAAAATTCGGTATCGTAATTAATCTTTCGGTTTAATAAACAGATCTAGAGGCGCACAAAGAAAGTGTGGTTTATTCCTTATTAATGGTGGGGATGACGCTAAATCGTGTAATTAATGCAGGTGCTCGCGTCTGAACAAACTTACCGCGAGGATCTTCGGCAATTATCGGAAACTCGCTTTCTGTTACACGTTACGCGGGAAATTATTACGCTATATTAATTCTGCTAAAAGCTTTTCGGGGGGTTTTAAACGTCGTTCAAGAATGTAATTGTTCAATTGAAGAGCGGCTTATAACTTTATGGTGTAAGTGCCACTCAGGACTGTTTACGACCTTTCGCTGCCGCTGAGGAGGTCAGCGAACTATTAATTGGTAAGTGTGTACTTCCTTTTAATTACTTATTACGAGTGACGTTCATAAAAATGTAATCAGAATAAGATAACGCATTTATAATCGGAACAGTTCTATTTTGTCATGGCAACACGATAGTGATATGACGAAGAAAAATAAATAAATATAATAATGTCATAATATGTACATATATAATGTCAAAAACTCTGAGAGATTAATTTTAATTGAGTTTCTTAATTATCTGATCCATAAGATATAAAAAAAACTCATGTGGCACTGATGCGCATAGCACGAGACGTCTATTTTCATTTGGCAGTTACAGCATTATGACAGCCATTACAATACGTATCGAAGTGACGTCACAAAACAGCTGATCGACCTGCCCTGTCCGCGACACAACGCATGGACCAACTGTAAACAGAAAATGTTCATGTCTTTGCTTTTTGACTGTTACATCCGTCTGCTGGCAACGTCAGCAAGCTACGACACTAAACGCACTTCTGGAGTATGTTATTGATTTTCACCGCCCGGTGGGCGTGGCCAATTCTGTGCGAAAGGGATCACGCGATCGCCTCCTCATTAAATTAGAAGAGGAGCATCAATTTCACTCTGTACAGTTTCTAATTAAGGACGTACCCATTAAACAACTATTCAAAATAGGTTGAGCCTAGTGGAAAAACATTTTCGCGAAAATTATGGATGTCGAAGTACCGCGTCACGAGTTCAGATATATCATTTTAATCTCCTTACATGTAAAGCTATTCGTTTTGTGGAATTACAGTTAACTTTGAGATATATTACGTAGTTAGTTTAAATTATTTTACAGAATGTAAACATACAAACTGACGCGCAGAAAACAGTGTATACAGCGGTATGACGATACGAAAAGTAATCAAATAACTGTAGTGGAATATTTTTCCAATATCACCGCATACTAGGCCTTCATTCCTTGGAATCAAGTTCATTAGTAACATAAAGAATACGTCTACGACATCTAATCGAGTCAATGACCAAAGTAAAGAAGAAATTTTATTTTTCATCAACGTATTAAAGTTGTATATTTATTAAGCTTATAAAAAATAAAAAGCTCAGATAAAAGCTACAATAAATCCACTGAAGCTCACATAAATGAATCGTACCAATAAACCGAGCAAAGAACAATAACACTACAACATTACACAAATCAAGTTTAAAAATCGGATATTGAATCGAATCTCATCGATACGTGCCGAACGCGTTATAAACACGGCCACAGATAACAGTAAAAATGCCGCTCAAGTCTTAGAACACGAGAGGCGAAAATTGTGCTCGTCCCGGTGACATTTCCCTGAGTTCATGGGGTCAGGGTTGGGACGTACCGTAATCGTGACGTGGTTCATTCGTGTCCTGAATAACAATACACGTTTAGAATCCCGACTTTGAATCTGCATAACAATATGTACACACACTTCGATCCGATTTCGTGGACCGGTGAGATTGAACGCGACTTTTGTTGGAACATAATTTATAGGTTGATGTTCCTAGTTCAAATAATTTAGGCAGTGATAGATTATGATAAAGCTGCTTGTCTAATCTCATTCCTGATCTATGATGATAAAATTAAATCACTCCTCACATGTGTGTGCCCCAATTAATATAATTATACGTACGTTATTCATAATTATGTCATGAGGTTTGTGCACAAACTCACAAACATTTTTCTATCTTTAATTTCGCTTGTTGTAGATCACATGGTTGCGCCCCATTTATCGATATCAAAATAGAAATTCTTTAAAGCATCTTCGTTAAAGCGAGTCAATAACCTGTATTGACGTATATTCTATCAGAAGTTTGAAAGTACTCAACAAATCTGGTTATCTCTATAAAACTATGGCACTAAAAATTATTTACAGTTTACGATTGATATCAAAGTTTGTACTCTGGTAAATAATTGCAGAATAGTCAAACTAAAATTATTATTTTTTTCGATTATCCATTTAAAAATGCGAGCTTTTCGGAGTCTACTACAATTTACACACGTATAAAATAAACAAAATAATTTTCGTTCGTGAAATTTAAAACGACATCAAAGGTGGAATGCTTTGAACATTTGTCATATTAATAGCATGACAACATTGTATGGAATTAGATGACATTTGGAAGTGTATTCAGTCCCAGGACAGTCGAGGTTGGCAACACATTTTGATGGATCTATGAAAATGAGCGCCTAGTGTTTGCTACTCGACTGGGGTAACATTCTTCTAAGCCATCAATTCTGCAATACATTCCATTCTGCAACAACAAAGCAGTCCTCTTTCTAAAACGTTGTATAGTATTTAAGAAAATAATGTCATGAACTTTCACAGATTATGTTTAATTTAAATAGAAAAACGCGGAACTCGTGATTCAATCTAAGTGCCCATAAAAATAAATTCTATTATGTGTTCTAGGCAGCTATATCTGTGGATTTACTAAGCCCTGTGATTGCCGAACCTTAACCACTTTCAATTAGGTCTCAGTTGAACAATGGCAATTCGAAACTGGGAAAAAGTAAAAGGCGGCCTAACCCGGCACAATCAAGACTCTCAAGTGCAGAAACATAAATGAAACCATTAATTATCCGCGAACCCAGTTATTCTTCCCTCCTGCCCTCCTCAGCCCGCACTCCATTCCGCTTTTATATTTTTCTCTTTCCCGTTAATTTGTCCAAAGTTAATTGAAGGGATATTTCAGTGAGGGACGACGTAAATAGCTCAAGTTGAAACAATCCAGCAGTGAGTTTTCAGAGCTGCATAACAAGATGATCTCAAATTATGCTTCACCCCAGTTTTGTTCGCGACGCTACCTTGTTTAAGGGAAAAGAAAATTTTAATTTCTTTCGAGATGTTTTTCTGTCTGTGACTGGTTATCGAAGTGAACCTTTATTAATCATTTCTCTGGGTTCGCTCAGTTTTAATATGGTTGTAAACAGGTCGTGTAACGAGCGGAGGTTTAATTAAACCTTTGTAAGGCGCGTTTAGCTCGTACATTTTTCACGTGAGAGCTAAAAGGGTCGCGGCGCGTCACCTAGTGAAGCGAATAACTGGAAGGATTGACGGCACGCCCGCCGTCGCTGCATTGTTTACCAAAACAATGGGCGACCTCTGCGGAGTCATTAACCTACCTCCGATGTCAGCGCAGCGCACCGAGCTCGCCGTGCTGCGGAATCTTAACTCGGCTTTAATCCTAAAACTGAATATTTAAATACGCCATGCGTTCACATAAAACGCGCTCGTAAATTTATGTCGTAGTAATTTAATCGTAGCATTTGATGTAAATGTGACGTTTATGGTAGCAATTGATTACTTTGTGTGATGTAAAAACGTTAATGTTAATTGTAATTGCTATATACAATAACAATCAAACACGGCGGGCAACATATTACTCTACTATTTAACTTCTCTATTAATTACTGGGGCAAACTATATTGGTTTCACAACAGGGTTTCCACGTTGTTGTTCGGTACACGTGACGAGTGCACGTGTTCACTTCTAGAGTACCTTTATAAACCCTGGTTAAAGTCCCAGTCAGCCCATATTCCTGTAAATGCTACTAAATACCTATTGTGTGGGATCATGGCGCTCGGATCATTTGGACCACACACGTAACTCGGTACCAATAGACGGTTAGCTGGATTATTACGTCATAATACTCTCTGATTTGGGTGTATAATTCGATCCTTAATGAATTGCTGGAAAACGCGATTATGAGATTATAACAACGTGTAGGTTAAAATGATCCATTAAAAAGTATATTTTACACCTTAAATGTTATTTCATAAAGAAAATTTTCAATTGAAGCGCATTTCAGAGCTTGCATTCTTTACTGGATCAGCGTATTCTCATGGAAATTCTAATTGAAATGCAAATTTATATGAAGCCCTTATTGATTTTCTGTCAGACGCACAACGTTAACTTGTACTTGCAAATTATAAATGCTTGTTCTTACACGTTAATGCCTACCGGAATTATATTGCAGGCGTAATTTGTATGTCATAGTTATAAGACACCTAATATTCACATTATTTACAATCAATACATTTTTTTTTTCGGATTGCAGCTATCGACATTATCATTTGCAACACCAAATTCTAATGGATTTCCAAAAATTTCAACCGATAATTGTTTTCAGTGCAATAAAATTTGTTATTTAACACTTACAATTAACTTTTAAAAGGTTTCGCGAATGGAGGAAATAATGAACTGTTTTTTGGGACTATTAAATTAAAATTTAAAATGTTCGGACGTTCAACGGGTCGTTTCGGTATATTGTCGTGTGTTATATGACATTGTTTGTTTCAGACCTAGGGCGTCCTGACAGCGGACACCACAATGAGGAGATTGGTGTCACGCGAGCACCGGACCAGCGTCGTCCGCCGGAATACATCACGTGGACCACTACATCCGACGTTATCACCTGGACCTACACGAAGCTGACCAGTCAATTGTGAATGCTGTTTCAATTATGGTGGTGCCAAAAATTTTGTGGCGTGAAAGGAGGTCACGTTATGGCATTCGATTTTAGGTTATTTTTGTATTTTTGCCGCTCGTCGATTTTTGATACTGGTGACTTTTATTTATTGTGTATCTTGTTTGTAGAATCTACCAGCTGACCAGACAGACGGTGTCCTATTCTTTCTTTCATAAAAACCATCTCCTGACAATAACAAACACAACAAAAAAAAAGAAAAATTTAATCGGTCCAAGCGTCATGCCGTGACCTATGAAAATATGTATGTAATAATATTGAATCCTCAAAACCCTTTTGTAATAAAACAAAATTAATATTACTTAATATCTTACCTAAATCTCTAGTCAGCAAAGCTATACAAGATAGCTTTGCTGACAAATAAAACAAAATATGGTTGCTTAATAAACTGTGATTCTACTCTTGGCACATGAACGAAAGTGCATAGGTCTCGTCAAGTGTTTGTTAGGCAAATAGGTACACCCTATGTCATTATTTACTTGTATTATTACCTACCTATAGAAACAGCAGGGCTGAGTTTGTTGACAGATCAATACTTCTCCAAAGATACATAATGAAGTAACTATATAGGGTGTAACAAAACTAGTGCACCATATTTTTACATGTCATCCAAAACATGCTAAGGATCATGTTTACTACAAAAAAAGTAATGTAAACAATACATCATCACAGTCTCCAAATCGTACTTATAACGCCGGTCTCTATGAAGGCACGCGATCGTTGACCCCTGGGTCATTAAACTTTTTTTGTGGTAAATATGATCCTTAGCATGTATACTACATGACCTGTAAAAATATGGTGCACTACTTTTGTTACACTCTATATGTTCACGAAATATTTCACAGCTACTAAACTGTTATAGAAAAACATGAAAACGTAACTCAGTATCAATATATTCCAAGGACAGTGTAGCTGCAACCATAACAAATTCTAACAGACGCGGCTCATAATTGCAGTCTTTGTTCGAAACCATTACTTCTCGGTTCTCAAACAAAAGCAAATTTCTTGCACAAAAAGAACCTCAGAGGAATAAAAAGTATATTTACGACTACTATAGTCCGTCAATCTGTGGTAGCTACTAGCGATAATATTATGAGATCTCTTAGTAATTTTACTTCACTTTAATAACACACTTTATTTTTCGTCACCATAGTAAGCTTCTTTTAAACTTTGTGTTATTATAGACGTATGCTTCTGCAAGAATAGATTATTTTTAACCAACTTCAAAAAGGAGGATATCAATTTGATGGCACGTTTTCTTTTGTTTGGTATGCGATTACTCCGCCAAATTGTGGACCGATTTTCAATTTTTTTTTTGGTTTAGCAATGATATTGATATATTCTTTGAGATGAAACAATTGACAGTCAAGGAAAATTCTATAAAATAAATGTTCGTATAAAAAGACATTGAAAACTGGAGTAATAAAATAAATGTAAGAAAAGCAACTAAATAATCAAACTATTGATTTATGTAGATACCATAATTAATAGTAAATAATTTTACTGGGGAAAAATAATAGTTACTTTATGATGCATCAGAAGATATGACATCAGAGTGCGTTAAAGATTGAAGAGAATTTTCACCAGAATAAAACCCGTGACACATTATTACAAATACGCTCATAAAATATATAAACAAGTACGTTCTAAACAAGTCGCCTAACTGCTAATATTCATTCATACGTTTTCATGTAGCATACAATTTTCCATTCGATTTGTTCACAGAAATACGTTCCAGTCCATGCAGTTACACGCTTCGATATCTTTCTGATTGTCTGTCCATAGTTTTACCTTCTTTTTATTTTTATTTTGCCTATAAGTGGAAATTGGATTAGTTTGTATCGTTTGGCCGTTTGAAAATTCCTGTATTCTTAAAATTGCGTGATAGCAAGTACAATGATTGAAGTATTGGATCGTTGCCAACAACTTGTCTTCATATGAAACTGAAATTTCTAAGCATGTTGTCTTTGAATACTCTATGTCGGATTCCAGTGTGAATAAAAAGTAAATTATAGTTCTTTTTTTTTTATGAACTAGCAGTTAAACAGTTTTGATGCGTTGAAATCAAAATATTTCAGATGCAGATTTATTCTGGGACCAGTTATTGTAATAATCCTAACAACTTTGAAAAAGTGCTGATATTTTGAACATTTTTTTATATAAAATAAGAATAGTCTTTAGTAAATAATTATAATACACGTGCATCAACAAACACAATGTATATCTTCATTTCACACGACAAACTTGTATTTCATCAAAACACAGCTTATTACTACACAACAAAGGTAAAGCAAAAACTAATTTGAGAAAACCTTCAAATAATAAGGTCGTTCATTTCGCGAACAATGTATCGCGACTGTACCAACATTGCATATGAGCGTTGCGTCATACGAGTACAGTTGAAGGCAGTTGCGCTAAAGTACCCACTCCACCGCGCTGATATAAACACACCCTCGCTTTTTATAGCCGAGCGACGCGAGTACTATGCATCATTATTTTCGACTTACTCAATTTTGAGTCAATGTTGCATCACCTGTGACAGTTTATATATATTTAGAGTCTTACGCAAGATAAAATGATATGTCGTAGATACAAAGTTGATTTGGCATAAGCGATGATAATAGAAATTACGAATATGAGTACTTACGTTTTGTATACTATCGTATTTTCGTGAATAAACATTATTGCTTGAATTTGCATGTAGGTGTGACGTAGCGTAGTTATATATTTGTTAGTTTTTATCAATGGACCTGGATGTCTACTTATCTGTACTATACCTAGATATTGCATATATTACAGGTATCGGAGTCTGTAAAGATAATTGTATTGCAACAATGGTCAAACTACTATTTAAAAATACGTTCCACAAAATTAAAATCCATTTTGTAGATTTGTATTATTTATATTTCCTTCCATATCAACTTAAATGTGTGATACACGCAGACCCCGCATCACAACTCGTACTCTACGATGTTAGCACCAAGTTGCCCTAAATATAGCTTAGCTCTCTGTGTGTGACGCACCCGAGCACCGCGGAGGCCGTGTGTGCTGCGCGCGTGTGCGTCGGCAGGCCAGGCAGCTTTGTGCCAGGACTTGGCAACGACGTCGATACGGACAATTTGGGACCCGGCCGAGCCACCTAACCCGTTATTGGATTGTCATAATTTAACATGGCGTGTACCTATCGGCTTTACTGCCAGGAACAACGAGGATAAACTTGATAGTTCCCACGCCAAACGTATTAATAGTCGTAACGAATACACAGAAAAACTTTGTCACAAAAATAAAAGAAAATTCTAAATACAAAAATGCAGACGACGACAATGAAAAACAGTTAGCGATTGTTATAAATTGCTTTTCTGACAGTTTGTGTTTTAAAAAAATATAATGAACTTTTATATCAAAGCGACGGTGAAAGTAAGTAAAAATACGACAGTTTCGCATGAAATTTGTTACTAATGAAAAACCATAATTTTTCAACGAACTCGTAATAAAAGGAATAAAAACTATTTGCACGATCCTTTTTCCTTGAAGGGTGAATGGACGAGCTATGGTTACCTAAGAGTTAAATGTAACTACCAATGGGAAGTGTTCGCTGAAACCCTTCACAAACATTTACAGCATGGTTTAGTAGATGTGTGCAGGATGCCTTAACACGAAACACAAGCACAAGCACCTAAACTCTGGTCAAACAGCTGGCAGGCCAAACAATTGTTAGCTCTAATGACTGAATGGGAATCTAAGGCTAAGATTCAGACACGCGGCTAAGCGTGAACTAATGCTTCCATCTGTCAGAACCCTGAATGCAATGAATTTTGATAATGCTTAAGCTCGCCATTGAATCGTTGGATTGAATTTATATGACAAGGACTGCGAAGATGATAGAAGCTTTTATTAAAATTTCTAGAAAATACCTGTCGATGAAATCGTAAAAGGAGGGTAGAGGGGTCCGCCTGAGAGATTACCAAAGAGTTTACACAAATAATAAAGTAATAAGATTCGGTAGATTTTACGCGGATAAGAAAATCAATGTCCAAATGTCTATGACTTTGAGAGCTCAACTGCTTACAAACGATTGTCACCAAAAAAACAAAAGAAGTCCCACGAATCCTAGATCACAGACCGCATCATAGGAAACCAGTATTCCTCACCAATATCGTACTAACGATTGCGCAGTCGTGGGAAACAAGCGTACTTGCATTATACGTGGACAATGCTGGGCAGTATAAAAAGATGCGGCTGACAATGCACGCTCTATGGAAAACCACCAACCATGCACCGTTCACACGAGCCAAATGAGAAGAACGGAGGAAACTCGGTTAGCTTATATTGAAACTACCTGATTTATACCGTAAGGATGTTTACTGTTCACACAGTTTTGTGATGGTTGAGAGAGCACAGGACAAAGTGTAGGTGGTGAAATAAATTACTTGGTTAAGGAAGTGTGAATCTTAGTGTAAGCTGCAGTAATGTCGTGACGGTTTGAAGATTTAGGAGCCCATTTCTGAAGTATGAGAATGTAATTCTTAATAGTTGCCGATGTCAAGAAAGCTTCATCAAAAATCACGAATTCCAACCTTAACTAGCAAATTATTAGAGTTAAATTTAATCCAACAGCTCTTTCAATAAGTAAATAAATTTTTAAGTGACCATAAAACCCTTTCATTGTATCTCCATATGCACAGACATCGCCAAAACTCAGCTAACAAATACAGCAAATACATCAATAATGATCAGCACGCTAACCAAATGACAGCGGGCCTTGCAACTGAACCGGATTACGATAGCGATTAGCGACTGTGTATTTACAACGGTACAGCGCTGTAAAGCGACGAACATGCAGCGTATACAGCGAACACGTGTGCTGAACGTATTAACACGTTAGACGCTTATGACGGGTAAGTAATACCTCACGGCCGCATTCGAGAATCAATGTGTCTGCGCAATGTCCTGACGTAATTATGGTTTTCGTGGGACACTGTAATTGATATGTCTTTATTAGTTACGCGAAAATTGTAACGGTTTTGCATGGTCAAAGACATACATTTGATCTGATCCAATTAAAATTAGCTATAGATACAAACATGAACTCTAGGAATTTCCATTTGAGACACTAAAAAAGTTTTATTATGCCTAAGCATGCGCAGTATAATTTCAAATTGAACTTTGTTAAACTAACCTGGATTTATTACTCGCTCGCAATACTGCCTTCACATATGTTCAGACACATACTCACACACACAAAGACGCCGAGATCTCATGATACACAGTATTACACTTAATGAAGCTCAATGCGTCGATACTAAATTCCTGTCAGACCAGTGGCTAGACTAGAGTTAAGGGCTTTGACACGCCGAATAATTTACCTTCGAACAGCAGCACCTACTAATTACTACACATGATGTCTCCGCAATCTGCCTCTGGCTAGACCTAAGCCACGACCATTAACCCAGCCTAGATGCCCATTAATTTAATAGCGCGTTTTCTTTACCACGCCGGCGTTTACTCGAGCCGACTAATTCAACCGGGGGGTTAGTGCGCTAACCACCCGTGAGCCACGCTTACGCAGCTTAACTTACTACAGATTTATGCACCGGACCCACTCCACAAATGGTTTCACACTATGCCATTGAAAGGGTTAGAATTTCGTTTTAATTTTATTCAAATGCTGTGGGCTCGTAGTTTTAAATGACACGTTTATTCCTAGTATTAAAAGTTGATTTAAATTTCCTTCTAAGCTCGAACGCAATTTCGTGTTGCTTTAAACATAAAAAACAAGGTCGTATCCGATTTCAAAGTGAAGTTTCAAACAATCCGCGGGAATCCATCAAAAAGTTTTCAGTGACTTCAAAACGTTGAGTCAAACGCTTAAATATTGGAAATTAAAACGTCTACAAGAGGTGCGACGTTCGTTAGTCAGATAAAATATTCTCGCTTATGCTAAACTGTTTATGTAAATGAAATAAGTTTTCGCCTTAGCTCTTGATTACAAAGGGAACTTGGAGTAGTTTTGTTTACAGTTTAATCGCAGTTACGTCTTGTTTTTCCAGAGTGTTTATTCATAGTCCGACAGGTGCGAGTCGACTATAAAAGGTAAACATTTTAGTACAAAGTTCATACAAACTAAGAGCACTTAAATTATTAATTGAACAAACTTTATTTTGCAGTTTTTTTCACGCTTGGGTGAGAGCGACACCGATATCTTTAGATTCTCTGGTAACTGGATACTCCTTCTCAATTACAAAACTTTTTAAATTTACTTGCAAATAAGAAAATGCATTTTTCGCGTTCTTGATTCACCTATTGTAGAGAATGTACTTAAGCTTTTAAAACTTAAAGTCTCGACACGAAATAAAATTAAAATAACTTTCTTTAAATCGCAAAGCAAATAAAAGGACTGATAAAAAAACTTCACGAAATTAAGATGCAAATCCGCTTACACCAAGTTATTCATTCGATCCATCTTTACACAGAGAACGGTAAAACCAGTGTGGTGACAGTCTTTTCGCACTCGATGGATTCCGTAGACCATCTCTAGGGTGGGGTGTGACTCCAACTCACATTATACACCATGAAATATTACATTTTCTGTTCCGAGAACAGTAGCAATAGAAACGAACTGACAGGCTTCTATGGCCCCATTAGCCCTTAAGTCATCATCTGCCAAGCCTTTTTTCGTGAGAAATCATGCCACCTCCCGCTGAGGGTGCAGCTGGAGGGAGTGTCAGACTCTCTTACTGACTAAAACCCACTATGTTCCTTCTGGAGGTCCCAGCGTGCGAGGGCCACGGTAACACTTACACATCAACCCGTAGCCGATCATCTGCTTAGCCTTTTCCAAGTTATGTTGGGGTCAGTCTCAACAGATGCAGCTAAGTACCAATATTATTACTAGTTTCTTAGCCTTTAAGTACGGAACCCAAAAAGTAAATCCCTAATTCTGATTCGTACGTAAACGTAATGAAATTAAAACTTGCTCTCGATAGTGGAGCTGCAAGTCCCGATCCGTTTGTGGCGAACGAGATTAAGGGGTGTGGGGATCCGATTTCTACATTATCAATTTACAATTTTCCATCTAGACACCCTAGACGCTTATGGACTGAGAACAAAGAATTAATTTCAAAGTTCAAATTTGTTTACATGCAAAGCAAAACAGTTGGTTTGTATCTTTGATACTTTTGTTTAAAACGAAAGCAATTGTAAACACTTTTAATAAGAATAGGGAAGATGCAAATGTAATATTATTGAAAATTTTATCATTAAAATTTTAAAAAAGTATAAAAGAAAGACTACTGTAACGTTTTTATTTTACATAATGTTGATTTTTACGAATAATTAAAAATTAAAGTGACGTGAAACGAAACGTATTTCAAAACACCAATCAGCGTTCAGTGACGCCACTCCCGTTATGACAACTTATTTGAGGTTATAGATAGTTGTAAAGGTGAACATTAATGTAATTAGTTTGTGCGAAAATTAATTATGTTTTTCAGATTAAAATGGAAGTTGGATTTATTGATTTTTTTTAGGTGATAAAGCTACAGTCTTTTGGGGTATTTCCATTTCTACTTGAGCTTGTTTCGATCGTTTCTGAGGATATATAGACACCTGTACACTCTTATCATTGGATATTTGAAAATTTTCAGAATCATGTGTTTCTGTGATTAATGAACACTCTAAAGATGAATCTGAAACATGAAAGAAATAATAATTCAGTTCTTCATCAGCAAGTACTATCTTAATAATATTACAAATGTGAAAGTTTAAATGTTTGTTTCTAGTATAATAACGATAAATCTGAAGGAATGAATTAAATGCTCTCAAGAATTTTGCGTTTTTTTGGAGAATAATAATTATCCTTCCCATTCGCAGCTTGGAACCACTTTTTTCTTAGTTTTGGGTCAGAAGGTCCAGTCAAAACTTTGTTGAAGTAGATGGACACAAAACATGAGTCAACGCGGATTTTTTTCGGAGCATTGGTGGTATTGTTATGATCCCCTGATGTTGACGGATAATCCATTTTAAATTTTTACTGAAAAATATCTCGAAAAATGCAAATGAATGAAAGCCGGCAACGAACAAGTACGACTAGTGTCAGACGCGAATGACGTCATCGGAACCGTAGGCCTGTTTTGGCGCGAAAATTTAAATTGTCAATTTAAAACTGCATTTTTTTACAATAAATTGCAGTGTTTAAATTTTTTTATATATTTGTGGTCTATTCTACATGGAATTCTTTAAAATAAAAACAAATATAAAAATATTGCATCTTCCCTATTAAAGTAGTAAAGAGCTGTGTTTCTTAATAATGTTAATAAAAAAAAGATCTAACTTCGAAGAACATCTGTATCATAAAGCATATTTGTTACCAAACATATCTTATCGTAAGGATTTTTCATTGAAAATATGATGAATGAATAAGCAAAATTTGACTTAAAATGACATTATTTCTCTTTATAGAAATTGAGTCAACTGATACAATGAAAAACTGACTGAAAGATATGATTGATTTATCACTGGTTGCGATACTTCCAGCTAAATCTGTACAAGTACCTACTTTTCTAGATATTGCTAAGGCAACGCCTTATCAGTTGATAAGTTTTTTTTTTTAAATACTCCAAATATTGAAGTTTTGGTACGCGCAAAGTACACACACATGCATCGCTAAATAATAGATAGACTGTATTATTAATTTAACAGAAATAAGAGTAGATTTAAAATTTAATTTTATTCATATCTAAACCTAAAATAATCATTTCAGGAAATAAACCTTGTATTTAAAAAAATATCTTGAAATATAAGTACCTATTCCTTAATTTTACATTTGGCATTTGCTATCCTACTGTTAAAAACTATTTTTATGAATATTCTTTACTTACAAAAATATTACCTCACTCAGACGAAGATAGATAACATACTGATTAATTAGTTTGATAGCAAGATAATTATGAGATATTCGAAAATCAATCACAATATCATATCAAACACAAATTCAACAAATAATTACGCTAAATAAACAGCCAGGTCACGTAACATCGCACACCCTTTTTACTACATAAATATAGGAAGTTTAGACGTATAAAAACAGCAGTAGGGACCTAACCTTATACAAATCATGATAACATCGCATTATTTAAACATGACGTGCGCACACGCCTTTTAACGTCACTTACGAAGCTCACTGGCGCCTGAAAGACCTAACGTATGATTCACGAGTATCTGATATACCTATATTTATCTTGTTACTACCTGCAAGCAACAAAATTAACAGGTATTGACATAAGCGTCGTAAATTGACAAGATAAATATTGCAATGTCATCGTACTGTTTTCCTAGCAGAAAATATGCGACAGGAAAATTTTATGAGAAAACTAGTTGATGAATAATATGCTCAATCTTTTTCTATATTGGAAAAGGGGTTATCATTCATTATTGTAAGGTTACTTTCTAGAATGTCGACTACCACCATGATTTAACTGTCGCAGGCGATTATGGTGCGAAGACGGCTACATGGATGGATGGATTATCTATGTGGCAACAGACCGCAATAAAGACTTAGGTACTAAGGTATCAAGCATTGGTCTGGATAATTCGGCTTGCGAGATCGTTCGCAAGAGTTACTCAGAAGAATGGCCCTGGTTCACGAAGGGCTCCAGAAGAAACAAAAGTGGGTTTAGCTAGCAAAAATCTAATGCCCCCTTCAGCAGGCGATTTGATATCTATTCTGTCAAGAAAAGACAAAACTCTTTCTGTCAATGTCAACATGTCTTCTGCCCGAGCATGGCGCGATCTGTCAACTCGCGTATAAACACATGTAGCGTTATGTCAATCGAAGAAAAGAAAAATTACTTCAAAACATGTCAAAAGAAATTTTACGTCAATCTGTCACTTTTCTGTCATTATCTCCAATCTCCGGTAAACAAAACTTGTTTCTAGGGTTGCCATGCTAAGCCTGCAGCTGCACCCACACTGAGACGAGGTCACGTGATGATTATCCATTCAAAAAAAGTACCAGACACACATTTAGAAGATAATAATGTGACGCAAGTTGATACATAGGGTAGTTATTTTAATAGGCTACTTCTATTACGCCCCTTCTCAATATTCTAAAATCATTAAAATGAAGAAAGTTCTAATGAAGAACAATTATTATACTGCATAAACAGGTTCCAACTAAAACGCAAGGTTCGGATACGTGACAACAGTTCCGAGAAGCTACCGTCAGAGGGGGGGACCTTTAAATTATGGCCGCCGTCTGTCCCAGCACTTATCTCTGCATAATGATACTAGATTCAGTTACTTGATTCTAATGTTAGTCTGGGAATTTTGTCTGGTGTAATAATTTTGGTTTGTTCAACGGTTAGTTGGGCGGGTTGCTAAGTGTGGTTATCTGAAGCACTGATATTAGCTTTCCGATGCATTTTTTATCTGATTCTTTTGAATTAATTTTGTAGTTTTACTATGAATTTGATTTCGTAAAATCATCTGCAAGAACATAATGGATGTACAGATGCCAGTACATCAAGCTACTACAATCTGTCATAGGGTTTTTTTGTTTGCACTATATCAACGATATTTCTTCATACATACATATATTATTTACATTGAGAAAATGTGGCCTTCAGATATCCTAATAATATAAGACTGAGTCCTTAATAGATTTTCAGCTTTATCGCTGAAGCATGTATGGTTAAAAGTTGATTCGTAAAATTGGTCACTTTCGGGTAGCTTGATATGCAGCCGTCTGTATATTCCTTAGTACAATAGTAAATGCACTGCAAGCTTAATAAAAGGACTACTTTCCCATAGAGACTAAAACACGAAACATAAACAAGAGATTTTCCAAACAACAAATAAACTACATTCCGAAATAAAACAGGATATTACTGCCCGATATCTATAAAATTTAATTCGAAAAAGACGGAAATAAAATATCGGCATTAAGTCGCTTTAATGCTTCGTGCGTTGTCGTTTAGACACAGATAAATGTATCGTAATCTCTACGAAAGAAGACATAATATAAGTTATTTAATCCTTTATTAAACAAAGACTTTAATAAAGACGCATATTTCGTCCGCGACTTCGTCCACGTGGAACAATTTCTTGGGACATTATGACACTTGCGTTCCATACAAAAGTATTTGTAAATGACAACTGTTCTTACCCGTGCTGTCCTGATACAAATACTTTCAATACAAGAATAAAACGAAGTCTATCTCCATTTTCAAATTACCAAGTTTCACCGTGCCAAATTTCATACAAATCGGTCTAGCTATTTTAGCGTGAAAGCGTATCAAACAAACAGACAAACAAACTTACTTTTGCCTTTTTTGTTCACCATTTCTTCAATAAAGGATCAGTTTTTTAACGCCCTTTTTTAGTCGTAAGTTGTTTATGTAAATATAGGTCCTATGTTTAAAGTGTGTAAATATCTTTGATGAAATTAATTTAAGACTTTGGCATTTTTAATATTGTAGTAAGGATAGTAAAGACGGTATTTTGAGTAAAAGTCGTGAAGCATGTCGCTAAAATACTAGTACATATGGCATATTAATTTTAGGAACGTTAAATACCTACAAGTGATGAGTGCGCTCACGTTTAGCCAAATGTTTGATGTTAAACACGGAGTTATGTCGAGTTCCTTTTTGTTAGTTTAAAGATTATATACTGAGAATGAAAGTTTGGGTGTCTTCAGTTAATTGTGAATTAAACTGGATGCCTATCGCATTGGGTTAAGATTATTTTTGGGGTTGTCTTTAGTAGAATTGCCCTTCAAAAAGTGCTGATTTTCAGCCTACTTTGAATAAATTACTTTCTATCTTTTTTTATCTGAAGTAAGATGAAACTAGAATGATAGATTAGTGGTGTAAATAAATATATTTTTTGAAATAAAAATCCTCACTTAGTAATTACTGAAAAACAGCGCGAAGAATTTGGAATCTTCTTTTTTAAACTTTAAACTTGTGATTTTTAAAACACTTTTTTTTTGAGTTGTAATCACAAATTCAAATATAACTGGTATATACAAACACTATATCATCAGCAGTGATTTTTATTAAAATCTATACCCAAAAACTAATTTTATTTTATAAAAAGGTCAAAGTAATAAAATAAATAAATATATAGAGCTAAACTTAAAACAAAGTAAATAGTAATTAAACCTTCCCCGACAATGTATAGAGTTTTTGTTTCGTTGCTCACTTAACCAAATTAAGTAGCGTTAAAACTCATTTCTCAAAGCAATTTCATAGAGGGAGTCAATTTAAGGGCGGAAATTACTTTATTTAACGCCACTGGTGACAAAATAGGTTCAAAGATATTTACCTATTTCCTATAACTACGGACCGATTTGTTAGCAACGACAATAACTGAGTATCTAATTAAATAAACTAATGATTAACTTAAATCATGATAATGAGGATAATCTTTATAGTTAAGCAAATTACTCGTTGTTAAATGCCGGACGTTATTTCCTCTGTTGTTTGAAGATTTATTGTTATTTTGTAATTGAGTTTTTTGCTGAGTATTTTTTGTGTTTTTTTTTTTTGGGCCATGATTATTTGTGACATTTAATTATTGTTATTTTAGGTCGACCAATCATAAGGTTAAGCAACGCTTTGCGCAGTCGGTCCGTTGATGAATGACCATCTTTTCATGTGAGTTTCTCCTAATGTCATAGGTCCCGGCTGTCATTTGGACAAATCTAACAACCAGTGCCCAGGTAACTGGGTTGAGGAAGTCAGATAGGCAGTCGCTCCATGTTAAACTATCACTCGGCTGCATAAGGATAAACTGAAAGTTGACCCCAACATAGCATGGAAAAAAGCTAGGCAGATGATTAGTATGTAGCATTATGTTTAATTGTACGAAATTCCAAAAACTAATTCGGAACTTCAACGCAAATGTTCTTCATTAGTTAACTAGTAGTGCTCACATTTCAACAACTACAATTTCGTGGTTTGATGTAATTCACGTACCGCTAAACAGTTTCTGGTGTTCATTAAAGTGATATTACTCTCGCTTACATTTTACATGTCTATATATATTGTTGTAATAATGTATTAGAATTAGCTCAGAGTGTTTGTTCTTATTGTGCGAAATTCAAATTTGCCTCTCTCACTTTGACGAATTTGTGTTAATTCAGATATTTACGAGTACATACATACCTTCATCTGTTTTTTTTTATACCTTTTCAAATACTTAGGCCTAGTTAAATAATGTCCGAATATAATAATAATATTCCTCACACATTAACACAACGTCATCTAGTCCCAAACTAAGCAGAGCTTGTACTATGGGTACTAAACAACTGATAAACATACTTATTTACTTTCATTTTGTAAATACATATACCTATTATACATTAAAAGACCCAGACTAAGTCAAACACCCATGTTCACGCACACAAATGTTTGACTTATGCGGGAAGCTAACCCGCGACCTGTAGCGTGGCAGGCAGGTTCACTAACCACCACGCCATCTGATCGTCAGAATAGCTATCTAGCGAATAAATTAAAAAATGGAACACAATTTATACGAAATTATCTACCAAATAAAATAATTAAAACTTATTCTTAGGTGGTGAAACAGGCCCTTAAAATAATTGCATTTTGTATACTACTTTCGTACTTACATGGTAAAAGTACTTCGCTTACACAAAGTTTTAACATAAAACGATAGCTTAATTTAAATATATTATACAAATTGATACTGGTGAGCGATATTAAACGCAAAATTCAAGTGCCTTTTGAACGTAGCAATGTTATTGGATCTTCTAGGAAATTGAATTCACGGCAACATAATAACATTAGCCGCCCCATTGGTCTAGTGATTGCCAACGAGACTAAATCTTGAAGTCTCTCGTTTGATCTCAAGGTAGAACGGAGCATAAGTAGATAGACCTGCAATTAATTACGTACCTACAGGATTTATTTTTTATTTTGTTTTGTCGCGTTATATTTGCATGAGTGGTTTGACCGAATTCGCTTAAGTAATGCTTGACGCTATCAGTATACTTACATATAATTCCAAACATTTTGAAACATTGTTCTTAGGTGATGTTGTTTGTAAGGGTTAAAATCCTTACAAAGAACATCACCGTCATGTTTTACATGTATGACCATAAAATACACATGTTTTAACATGTTCTCTGAAGTCTAAAAAAGAAAGAACCTAGATTAGCTTATCCTTTTTTCGTGGGAAATCATCAAATGACTCCTCCCGTTGAGGGACTGCAGCTGGAGGGAGTGTCCGACTCTTACTGACTAAAACCCACTATGTTCCATCTGGAGGTCCCTGTATGCACGGTAACTTTTGCAAACAACCCGCAGCCCATATTACTATTTAGCCCAGCTTACCTTGAATGGTATAATAAGCCACATGTACACGTACGAAAAAAAAAATTATCATACATTACCTATATGTAGGTAGGTATTCGAGTTTGGCGAAATACTGTTGTTATGCCTGTATAACTTGTGTACTAAATGTTGGCACAGCTTTGGGTTGATGATAAAATAGCAATATTAACGACAGATTGCATTAATGCATAAGTGTTGACGGCTTTTCAACACGGCTATTGAGATAGCTGTGCCGAAAAATAAATGGTTGACAAATTTTTCAGAGTACGTATTTTTACTATGAGGAAGATGAGTCACGGGGAAGAAATGCTGTTTTTATTATCTCAGAAAATCTATGCAAGCGACTTTACTTCGAAATGTATTTTTAATTTTTATCTGGATTTTTTTCTTATCCTGAAAGGCTTGAACCCAATATCTAGAGAACGCTAATAAAACTCTCCAATTCTCAAAAACACCCACCATACATCACGGCATAATCAATTTCATCGCTGGCTCCTGAGAATGTTTCCTCAACTCTGCGGGGGCCCACAACCTGTCTATACAATTTGTAACGTGCAGGTTTACGCACCGTGAAATTATTCCTCGCACCTTCTATGTTCGCTGTCCTTGTCCCACAGAATACAGGCGCATCTTCACGCATGCTGATTTTTCGACTTGAGTGCGCCTCAACGAATGCATACAACGACTACCCAACCAAATAAAGGAGTTCCTCAGTCACCAACTGTCACACGGCACAGGAGGGTTTTATAAACAGGCGGGTAACACCTAACAAAGTACTCCGGGGTTTATTTTGTTATGCTAACAACGTTGATTTGTTTCTAGTTTTGTTTTTCTTTTAAAAGGAGTTTTTTTTGTCGTGTTTGGAAAAGTATGTGTCTATTTAGATTTATAAGGGTATATATAAGTAGGGAGGCTTGTTCATGATTGATGTGCTAGGTCAGTCGACTTTGACCTTGAAATACTTAAGACAGTACCCAAATTGATAGTCGTTATCAGTACCTACCTAGAGCAGAAGTATCAGCTAGTAAAGATTTTTCTTTTAGGTTGCTGATAAGAAATGATAGGGATTTTTGTAATGTTTCGAAAGTGAGGCTTGAATGAGAAATGCAACCGCTTATTATGACATAAAAAAGACAAAAAAATAAAAAACTGCAATAAACACACACCTACGGAAATTCCAGCCGATATTATCGTCATACAATCTTTATACAATAAAATGCGTAATATCAGTACATACCAATGAAAATATTTTATAATCAAAAAGATATGGCAAACCATAACAACGCTAGTTTGAAACATATGTACTCATGCGTTTATCGGATCTGGCCTTAAGGGATTACGATTATTTTATCGTGATTCGGATTTACTATCAAAACTTAAATCGATAAATCGTGTGTCAGCTGATCATCCCACGTGGAAAATAAATTTTGCTTAAAATACTGAAGTAAAATTAATAAAGTAACCACTGCTTAATAAATAAAACTTCATAATATGTCATCGCTAAAAAACTTATGAAATATAGGTGTATCTCATTTATCATTTTAGAAAATTTTATATCATCGCCGTATGATAAAAAACTGTTAAGTAGGTGCCCCAAATACATGTATGAAAACATTAGCAACTAGGTAAGATTGTTAGACACTCGTTTGGCTGCTTCAGTATTCAGCGAAGCAAATAAAATGTAAAACAATTCCATTAACGAAAACAAGTATCGCATTGGACACGAATCTGCAATGAAAATCTGTTAAAACACTAGAATTACAGATGAGTTTGTTCATTTTAGAGGATCTAACCTCGTTCGCTTGGCCAACATACGAAACTTTTAATCAGCACTTAGCGACACCCCGTTGAGCTCGTAGAAAAATTGGCCGACCGCACTATTCTGAGAGCACTCTCTAATTCTATTGTCTGTCTAACAACATCAGATTACGATTACATTCAAAACAAATCTAACGTTACGTCAAAAAAAGAAAAAAAAGCACAACAAAAGAATGAAAATGGAATTTATTATAAGCATTACGTCGCCCATGACGACATTGATGTTAAATAAGTGAATTCCTTCAACTGTATCTGTGTGCAAATACCGTATAATTGTACGCATCCTCAAATATTGATAAAGATACGTCATTGCACTAACCAGTGCAATATAATAAATCAACAAAGTTCATTCTCACCTCAAGTAATATTACTCTTTAGACAATGGAAATTGATAACATATTTCTGGTGTACTATTTTAAGTCTGTCAATCAAGTGTAGACTGCAACTAGACGCTTATCAGAATAAATTCATAAAACATGAGAATTGTTCTGCACTAGATTTTCATATAAAAATCTTAATTTTGTACTCCCTTAAAAAATCTAATAAAAATTTATTCTAAGGTAATGCAAATATAATTGGGCATTCGACAGTCTAGCAGGCTACCTATTACCACAAGAATATCCCACCGAACTGATTAGCGGGCACGGTGATGCCGCCAACTGGCACGCGCGTCGCCTGCGCCGGCCAAACTGCCCGACTCAGCACGCCTCAATGAACTGATTGTCCAATTAACTCCATTCATATATGTTCGACGCCACTAACCACACGCTAAGAGCCTTTTTCAGGCTAATACGATCGTTTGTTCGGCAAATGTCGGAAATGGCGAGCGCCATTACAAATGGAACACGATTGTGGTATTTTAAGAATAAGTGGTCGCGATTTTGATTAATAGACGTTGTTTGTAAACATTGTAGGTAGTAATTTTATCGATTAGTTGCTCAACTTTCTTGTTACGCGAAAGGATTAAGCCCGTAAATATGAAGAGGACATGTATCACGACCTCGCAATTGTTACTTCAATTGAACAATCACAAAAGTTACTATAAATATTTTTACGTGAATACAATCAGAAAATATCAGAGCTACGAGTAAAATCGGTCAGAAAGGACGTTAAAAATATACGAGAAAAATATATCTGCATTTTTAAAATGAACATTTTAATTTCGGGTACCAAAATGCAAGTTTAATTCGGAGCACGTATTGAAAAGTGCCAGCTTCAGAGACAAAAGCTATGAAAAACTTGTGTAACCGTGAAGTAAACACACTCACTTCCGATTGGGACTCCCAAAGTGGGGCAGCTAAAGAGAAAAAAAGAAGTTGCAGAGCGTTTCACGAAGACGTTCCAGATGTTTCTACAGATGCTTTGTTTCGCCAATAGTGTTTTTAAAGTCAAGCTGGTTTTAAGGAACATTTTTGAGGGTTATTTTCAAAACTTGTAAGTATTTTGATTTTGAAAAATAAATTCAAATAAAAGATCACGAGAAGTTTGTACAAAGATAAGACAAAACATTGTCTAGATTTGGAAACTAATAAGTATACTAGGAGACATTGCATCGTAGTTCTATATGAGTGTTTAGCACCATGCAATATTTTATTTCATAAATAATAAAGACCCTATTTTATAAAATGACCACTTAACTAACCCACAACTTACAATCTATAAAACTTTCATAGCATTACAAATGATTGCCAACAATTACACAAATCAACAACAGTATTTATTACGGATAGACAGTTAAATGCTTTTCGGTTTATGACGTAAACCGTCGTGTTAAATATCTAATGTTAATAAGTCGTAATAAGTACCTTTAAGGGTTTTCTAGGTAAATTTCTACAAATTATGCACGAAGCGCATTGTGCATTCAGGTAATTGCACTCGTAGGCATTTGACAGCGTTTAAACTTTAGTTGTAATTTTCACAGAAATAAATTATCTTTGGTTAAGCCCGTGATGTGGAATAAAGGGTCAAGAGGCTCGAAGAATTTCCTTGGACTGCACTGTAGGACTGAAGTCATACATTCTTGTCATCAATATAGTCTTTCATTTTATACTATGCTTTTTTAATAAGAGTAGACTTGACTTTTTTTTTATATCAGTATGGAAGCGAACACAGTTCTCATAAATCTATTTGCTTAATCTAAAATTATCATTACTATATTTAAATCGAATATAGTACACCAATAAAAATATTAGCACAGCTTTGGTTCCAAGCCGTTTGACTTTATAGCGTCCGTAATTCTGAGATCAGAAGCGCACCGGCAGATGTTAGCAAAGTGCACATATCAATAGTAACATTATCGTGGTTACGACGATATGAGCACTAACAGTATGATACAGAATAGTACCGTAGGATACAATTGAGTTACTTTCACACATATAATTGACAAGCAAGCGAACATCAAAAAATACTTTGAATTTTTATGCGGTACTAACTCTTTTTCGTACAATTTTTCATCCTAATTTCGTACAGTTTAACAAAATTGCTTTCTATATTATTAGAATGATTCGAAATAATGTAATAGATACTTGTGTCGTTCTTCTAATATTTTAAGTGTATAGTGCAATAGACAACGCATCATTACATAAGTTCTACACTTAGCCAGCCAAATAGGTATCTTTATAAATTCTTTAAAACGATTTATTATACTGAGCTTTGTTCTCTGAAAAGAAAACTTTTGTTGTTGGAGAGCCCGATAAACAAATGGTAGAAGTTTTACGCAAATAAACAACGTTAGAAGTGTATCTTTTTGTAATAGATACAGCTCTTTAGACTTTTGTTAGGTGATAAAACAGTACTAACAGAATAAAAGATTTTTAAGAATAATGTAGGTAACGATCGCTTTAATGAATACCTACGATGTAAAATGCGGAGGTACGTCATCTGTCGGAATATTCGCGGAGCGGTGCGGAATTCATCTACAAAGGAGCACTTGGTACAACCTAATACTTACACGTCCTCGGGGCAGTAAAAGGACCGTTTACATTTTTCACCGTGCTAATTTTATTTGACTCGCCCTGAATATATTATGTCCTATTATTGCGCCGCCCACCCTCCGCAAGCGTTTAATGCTAACAATGAGGAATTTTTTCCTCTTTAAAATTGTTAACATTAAATTTTGGAGAAAATGTTAAAAATCTGATATCATTTCATTTTTATTGCTCATTAAGATTAACTTTTATTTTCTTGGCGCGTTTAATTTTAGCCGTGATTACGCGAGTGAAAATACTTTAGGCCTAAAAATAACGAGCGTTGTTTACAATTTAGATATTTTACGACTTTCACTCAGTGTTAGAAAATGTATACAACTTATAATATTAACTATACATGATATTATGACGTAGAAAATCATGCGTTTAACTCGTTCTATTCGAGTCCGGTATTGAATGTTATTTTTGTGTGAACGTAAAACGTTATCGAACTGACGCAATGGTACGATCTTTGTAAATAAAGTCATTCATTTCGTAAACAGATGATAGATAAATGTTATTCCAAAGATAAAAGTTTCTCTCGACCACAAAGCGTTCAATTTTTTTTGTAACGAATCGATTGGTAGCATCGTTGCACATCAATCGATTCTCATTAATTTGTTCAATATCAGCTGGTCAATGACTGACACTGATTGTCTGGCTCACTCGGAGATTTATCGAACTGCTTGACAACCATGACGGCTAAAGACTTGTTTCATCATTTTATTGACTGGATATAAATTAACTATTTGCTGGGTGGTATTCACGTAACGGTAAAACATTGAACTCATCAATAACATCTATTTATTTTTCAACATTTCGTTCACATTTTTTAAATATTCTTATAAAAACACACACACAAAATAAGAAAGTAAAGCTCATAAATTATTAGTAAGAATAGTAAATATATCCAGCAAATAATTAATTGAATAAAATCTTAAAACTAAATTCTGCGACTGGACGTTTCTTAAATCTAGCCATTTCTAGAAATTAATTTTATAATTTCCACAAACGCGACATTATTCAGCTCGGTCTGAGATATGAAATTAATAATTCATAAAATCTTAAGCTAAGATTTAATCTCGTTATGTTAACTTACGTTTCTTCCACATCTACATCGGATTGTACAGTCAAAGAACTTCTCGTGCAATTTATTGCATAATTCTACCTGAAACAAGAAGAAAATGTGTTAGTGCAGTTCCATTAGAACATGGCTACCATTTGCGGTAATTAGAAACATTGCATTTGCTTCATTTTATAGAGCTCCCTAACGTGTTACTTCTGATTGCGATTGTGTTTAACTCAAGACTTCTGTAAATCTTCATAAATACCAAGCGATCTGGAATCGCCTTAATTATACCCAATTATCATTATCATTTACATAACTAAAAGCCATTTTAATAAATAGTGAACACTAAATTCCAAAACTTATAAATGGCGCTGCGAGGGCTGTCAACTGATTTAGTGGCCACAACCAAACAATAATTCTGCGTAACTAGAACATTGGAAAACAAATTACGGTAATAAGATAAGCGTACCGCGATTTCTAGCTGTAAATAAATCAAGTGGTCTGCAGCTTCTATTAATCCGGTGGCCATTAAGATTATCCGAACTGTTTTTATCAATAAACCATGATCTATGGTGGGAATCGGTGTTAATTACTTGGTTTTTAATGATTGGTCGGTGCGGGAAGGCAGCTGAAATCCAGAAGCGCTGATCCGAAACAATCCGACCCAATAATAGCATGCTTCGATCGCTCTAAGTATAACCGCGCCGACCCCGTTCGCAAGTCTACCTGCCCGAACATTGCAACATTAATGGAGGCACCGTGTCATTTGTTCTTAAATATAAAACTGCCTCTGTTGACCCACTCTAGGCTTGACGTTTCCAGAAATATCCAGACTCCATTTTAGTGGGGTTTTAACTCCGAATATCGTGTAGTTTAATGGAATAAATTATTAATTTTTATCCGAGTATAGACTGGAATGGAAATGGAATTTCAGGAACAATTCGTGATGCCAGGTGTGAATAATTGTGATACTGTTAAGTGATATTTGCAGTAATATGTGACGTGATAGTAAGAGCATATTCTGGTAGACATGTCTGATAACGTACACGTCGGCTCACTTCAAATAATAATTAGCGAACAAACTTAGCTAGGTGTAAACAGTCGCACAATTGTGGGAAATCCGATAAAGCACATAATTTAAATGCGTCATTCAATTATGCACCACAAAACGATATATACGAGGATCTGAGGAAAACCTCTTATAAAATAGATTTATTTTATCAATGCTGTACTTGTTTTTAACTAAATTGACGAGTGACTTGTAACTACCTCAATTCATTTCGTTCATTATGGAACCTCATTTTTATTGTACTAACTTCTAAACGTACTTATGTATGTAGGTAGAGCAGGATTTTTCTAGAACATAATAATTCTATTTAATTGTCAAGGGTGAGGAGAGACACAAAATTTTAATCATTCTTTACAACCTACGCAGCTTATACGGGCAAGAGCAGTTTCAACAAATAAGGAGATATCAATCATTTTGCGCGGAGGCGCCTGCGCCGTCAGACATGGCACTAATATATTACAACGAATGTGTCTTCGCATTGACAGTGCACTAACTATTAGCCACGGCTGGGTTCGCACGTTACAGCCGTGAAACGTCTTTAACGATCCGATCTGTTTGGTACTGTTGTCTGGTGATCATTGTTTTCTTAAGATGTAGGCTTTGTGTTCAGGATCAAGATGAAATTTAGTCAATTTCATATGGGTATGATGGAATAGATCTACATGGCCAAATATGTGTAATATATATCATACACATTGAAATTATGACCAAAGGGCAATTAAAAAATTTCATCGAATTAAGTAATGCCTAATTTTTGACGCGGGTGAAATCGCCAGCGAAATCTATAAGTACTGAATTCGATTATCGTCAAAAATACTACCGTACGACTCTATCGTAATCGCCAATTAGCAAGACTATCGAAATCATAAAATCAGTTAATGAAAGAGACTTTAAAATTGACACAAAACCTAACGCAAGCATACTACATAAACCATAAACCGACATAATAATTTCACGAACGCAAACATTAACTTAAAACGCCAGCCAACGTGTAACACTTAAACTATCTAAGAAACGTACTGCGTATAATTTCCTCCGTGAGTCTGAGATTCAAAAAAAGAACGCTAAGAAAAATAAACAGCTCTCGTATTTGAGTGGGACCATCTTATAAAGACGCGTTCCTTAAGAACTCGCTACACAATATAAACAGCGTCTGCGGTGTTTACGTCAAAACTGAGGAACTTTAGCTACTTCTCTTCTGATACTCTTGACGTTTTAATCGTCATGTTTATTATTTCACTTTTGGGCGCAAGCTTCTCTTCTGGTATTTAACATTTTCACCACAACGAAAAAAGAGAGACGTGCCTTCTGGGCTAAGCTAAGTATTCATCCATAAATACCTTCAATAATATATGCTCATAATATAGTGCACTATAATATAGTAGTTGTTTCAGAATTATATCGATTGAATCCGATAGTGAATTCTAAACTTTTAAAAGTTTGTCATGTAGTCGTGACCGGGGCGTGATGGGCAGTTTTTGGCTTGTCATTGCTATACACGTTGCTATGCACGACTGTGGCGATCAGAAGGTTTAGAAGAAGTGTTATTTTTAAGCTACCTACTAGACAATTTGTCACCTTAATGCAAAAACAATAGTTCAGCAGTTACCACTAACTAGCAGTTAGTATTTAATGGAGTTGTTCGTGGTTAATGTTACTCCAGAACTACCGACGTGATTGAGTGCCAAGAATTCGTGGCCGCGACTGGAAATACATCGACATGAGCTAGCTGTCTTGTTTCGAGTCCTTTAAATTTGCGAAGTATGTACTCTGTGTCTTTCTAGTATTAGAATGTTATCTATACATTAATAATTTACCCTTAATGAGTTTTATTTGTTTGCTAATTCGCATTAATATTTTAACAACAATGTTTTTTTTTATTTATTTCATTCCATACTTATGTAAGTTTATCATTATATTTTATATCATCTATCTCATCATTATAAATATAAAAGTAAAAACAATTACCAACATTAAAAAATATTACGAGGTAGCTACAGAAATACCACCAGGGAAATCATCAACTGAATCATCTCGATGTAGGTGCAATTGGAATAGAGAGTGTCAGACTTTTACTGACTAAAACCCGCCTTTGTACCTTATAGTCTTGTGCCAGGGCCGTGGAAATTCTTGCAAAAAATCCCGCAGCGCCAGCAGGCCTCCACTTTTTACACCTAACGTATATACGTTACTAGCGACCAGCCCCGGCTTCGCACAGGTGCAATGCTGATACTAAAATTATACTTATAAACCTTCCTCTTGAATCATTCTATCTATTAAAAAAAACCGCATCAAAATCCGTTGCGAAGTTTAAAAGATTTAAGCATACAAAGGGACATAGGGACAGAAAAAGCGACTTTGTTTTATACTATGTAGTGATAAGGCTCAATAAAATACTCAACTACAAACGCGCCGTCAATTATAGCCTCATCGCTGTATTTATTGGGATCTTACTAGCTAGGAGCCGAGGCCAAGTGGTCGCTGAAAAGATTCTATTTTAACTTACAACTGAACCGATGTGGGTCAACTAGAACTACAAAGTCGAGTGTCGTGAAATATTGAAAGCAAAGTACAGCCTTCAAAGTTTAAGATTTCAACTCGAAATAATCTTTTAAGGAAAGTTTTGGAGAAATATTCGGCTGTAGCTATTTATAGGGATAAGATAGGAAAATGTAGTTCTCTTGTGTCGCAACTTCAATAGTTAGTTAGAACTTAAACTGCCCCATTGGTCTAGTAGTATCATAGCGCGACTGCTGTGCGCGGGGTCTCGGGTTCGAGAAATCGCTTCGGGAGTTTTAAGAGACTTTCATAACACCAGGCTGAAGTCTGGAAGTTAGTGGTTGATACACCCGTGTATCGGAGAGCACGTAACTGTCAGATTGCCATCCCATCGGACTATGAGAGCGAGGAAATAGAGAGTGCACCTGTCCTACGCAAATGCTTGTGTAATATGTCCTGCGTAGCTGGCTGATCTCTTCAGAAGAACGGTCGCTATGGCCGGCAATCGGTCAGGACGCCCTTATTATTATTAGTTATGTAAATCAATCGACCACAGTAAAGTTAAGGAGAACTGTTGATTGGTGACCATGCGTTTCCAAGAATATTCCACGCTTCCTATAGTAAGTACAGCCAGTTCCAATGACTGTCCGAAGATCTTTGACACGTCACTCTGGATATACAGGCGACTGATCATACCAAGAAGTATTGTGTTATCTATTCTGGTGGGTCCAATTTTTGGGAATAAGACTGGCAGGCGTATCTTGTGAAAGTTTTATAGCTGCGTACGGTGAGGATTGAACTACATGCCAGCTGCCGAAGACCAGGATATTCAGTGGTCATTAAGGATTCGTTCAATCAGATGTTGAAAAATTGTTCGCTATATGAAAATTGTTTAGGTATGAACCCAGAAGTTGCTACAAGAAACGGTAATTATTGTCCAATATATATCTCATGACACATAACATCAGAGCATTTTACTATCCACAAAAAAACGTACGATATTAACGTACATCTAAAATTTTACAAAGCAAACAAGATAAGGTCTGACTCGGGGTTACGTGTGTGAGTTATCAGATCGTCTCATAGACACAATGAAGTTTTTGTGTGAGTACATTACGAATACTAAACAGTTCAATGTACCCTGATAATAGCTGTAGGTATCTTATGACAGTGATCGATTGTTAAGAAGACTTTTAACTTAAGCAAACACACGCACTGGGTATGAAAACAGAAAAATCTCCTGAGACGGTATACCTTCACGTCAACGTATGACGGATTGCAGTGGAAATTATCGTTATAAGAAGTTGTATCGTGAGAACTTGTGACTGGCACACGAGACAATTTTAATTTGAAAAAAGAATGTGATAAAATACGGTGCTTGCCGCTTCAGTATTCTGTATCTATTAAGATATTGCTAGACGTAGTATGTACCTAGTTCGTTTTATTTTTGACCTATTAAATGTCGGTGAGCTGTTTTTTATTTGAATTTAATTTTAACAGACACAGACATACGATCGAGAGGAAGATCGAGGAAGCGCTGGAGAGACGATTTGGACCGGTTCCTCGAGGGCTGGCCACATAAAGCTTGCGATAGGGATAAGTGGAAAGATATGGGGGAGGCCTTTGCCCAGCAGTAGGACAATACAGGCTAATAAAAAAAAACTATAAATTGGAATGAGACACCCTTATATGAAACGACGGTTAAAATTGAAAGAGACTCATTCAAAAATTAGAAAAGAAAAATCGGAGTCGATTTTTTTTTCTATTAATCTAGAACTAGCATAGGTTGGTACATCGATTGCTATACAGGCGATTTCAAAGAGCCAATCACTAACCACAGAATGAACGAATTACGATTACGCTGGCCATGAAAATGTATTACAAACTTTATGACAGCTACAAAGTTGCATAACGGTCATACATCACGGTGTTATATGTTTTCCAATACAAAGGCATATTACTCCTCTAATTTGACTTTACGACTGCGCCTGTAACTAATTATCACTTGTATAACAACAATCAATGTAAATAAGAAAATTCCCGCGTTTAGAAAAAATATGGTCACATTGTTTTCGTAAATAGCAAACACTGGCCGTTTTAGACTTGATGTTTCAAGTTGAGAAGTAAAAAAATGCATTCCAAATTCAGTTTTTTTTTTACGAAATCTTACACCCAACATATATTTACAAGTAGCACATGTAAAAGAAACTAACGACTTAATGACAAAGGGTGAAACGTTGATTGATTTAGGCAGCTACTAATTACAGGGCTGTGGTACGAAAAAAAAATGTTTTTGTACCAAAAAATATATGAGACTCCATAATGACAGTGCCGATTAGCGTTTGGGCTCGAAAGTAGAAATGTGTTAGTAAATTAGGTGAACGATTTTATTTTTAAGAGAAAATAACATCATCATTGGACTATTTACTGTTCTAATATCGAGGAGTAGAAGAAGAAGTTAATACTTCTGGTGGACGAAAGAGATAAATGTTCAACACTAGACTAGTTTAAGAACATATTGGTATTTAATAAAGGAGTTACATGTCTATGAAAAAAATTTTAAGCTATAATGAAACGTGTCATAATCTACCTAGTCTTTTTCCAAGCTAGGTTGGAGTCGGCTTCAAGTCTAAACGAATGCAGCCGAGTACCAGTGTTTTACGACGATGACGATGAAACGACTGCCTATCTGACCTCCACATCCCAGTTATCCGGGCAACCCGATTCCTCTTTGTAAGACTGGTTAATAGACTTCTGGCTTCTGTCTACCCGTAGCGACTGCCAAAGATGTGCAGACGGCGAGCATGACAGAGCAATCTACAACGTGCTTTCCTAAACACAGAGAAATTCGTCATGACAAGATGATCACCCATCCGTGGACTGACTGCGACAAGCTTTGAATAATCTTATAATCAATCGACCCATGCGACTGTCACTAAGCCACAAGCTCCAAAAAAATGATCAAGGTATTGCATCATAATTTCCAGTAGATATTATTATTACGTTACAATTTATCACCAATTACCAGCCAACCAATTTTTAAACACCTATATTCGGAACACAAAATATAGTGCAGATAAGTACCTATTAGGTTTTAGAGATTTTTCTTTACTGATATATTAAATTTCTGTCTCTGCTTAAAATATCGTAAGATTAGATACTAACTTAAGCCGAAGAACAGTTTTTCCACTTGACCTAATCCATTACAAATATTGTTTAACAACTATGTACTTAAATGTAAGATAATTAGATTCCTAACCTAACCCACGATAAACTTTAAGTTCCATGCACACTGTCCATCTGTATGGGATAAACTAATACCAGTACTGAGTCGTGAAAATGTATCAAACAAAATTACAAGTCCAAAGTAAACGATTGGAGATTCACTGATATAGATAATACAAATCTCTAGAGAACCCCTCAACGAATCATTGAAAATAAAGCCTCTAAATGACATGATATAAGAACAATACGTCGGTGCACGTGTACCAAGCCGTTTTGTGAAACGACCTTGCAACGCGACACAATGTCAGTGCAGTAAGTCGCATGTGCACGCGCCCTTAATGCATACTTCCACACTATCTAAGCTGCAATAACATCTACATTTTATAGATACTAATGTTCAATACTTGTTATTCATTCTATTTCTTATCAGCTTTAAGCGCCGAGAGGGCAGAGTAAAGATCACTTGCCATGGCCGTAAAATCAAGTATATAACCATAAAATAATAATTAATTTTACACGACACTCGATAGGAGACTTTAATGCATAATTAAAGGAATCGCTTAGAGTTGTACCAAATTATAAAATGGCCGACATGCTTACGGACGTCGTAAACTGTGGTTAAGTTCGAATTAAACCTCGCTGTAATACGTGATAAAAAATATATTCTTGAGATAAAAATACACTGTCCGTAGAAAAATAACTAACATTTGTTTCCTTCTTGATTTTAAAACGTGATGTGTCAGACTGATGTGATAGAGATGGCCCATTTGATTCACTCACAAACATCGTGAGATACGAAATTAATTCGCAAAATCCGACACATTTTCCACTGTGAAAATAACGATGCTTTGACAAGCCCGACTGCGTAATTCTCTTATTGTCACAGAAATATTCTTTTTGCGTGATAACCATAATTAATTAGGATGCCACTGCGGTTTCATCAAACATTATTAGTACGTTCTAAAGGCCGTTCATCCCACAGATCTTGTGGTATTTTTTATTGGGCCGCTAAATGATTTATCATGGTGTTTTACAATAACTGCTTACGCATTCACTATGTATATTTAACTGCGTGAAGAAACATTTAACACTTTGACGGTATTTAAAATATTTGTAAGACATATTGGAATGTTCAAATTACAAAATCTCTTTGTACTCTGTAGGTCGCGCTATTTGTCTTGTTGTTACAAAGTGTCAAAACAGAGATTTCAATCGTCTACCCTGAGTCGTGAAGTTCTAATCAAAAAGCGCCTAACATCTGATACTTTCCCGAAGAAGCCGTGGACCAGAAGTGCTAACGGAAACAAATGAACTGTTGCTAGCTGAAGGCTATCTGGGACTGTGATATTGGACACAGGAATACGGACCTTATCGTAAGTGAATAAAGTCTTGTTTTGAGTAAGAAAACTGGAGATAAGCAAACAGGTCTGGTCGCTTTCAACGCACTGCACTGCATTCTATTGCAGCCGCAACGAGTCGGTCGGAGAGACATTTGACACGTCCTCGCTGACAATAATATGTGTGTGTAAACCGGAGCGAAATATACGCACGCAGATGATGCCCTTTCAAACACCTCTTTCAAATTAGAACGTATCTAATAACGATTGTGTTACAATAAACTGAAAAATTTAATATTTTCGAAGAGCTATCCTTTTCGAGGGTTCAAAATTAAAACATCAAGTGTCTCAAATACATAACTGTTTATATTATTCTAAATTAAAATTGAAGATATTTGCTGACTGATGATACTGTTCCTAAGAGTTCTGCTTGTAAATTAATGACGGACATAAATTTTCATACGAGAAACGTGCGGAGCCACAAAATGTGGAAAGTACCGAGTTAGTCATCAATGATAGCAATCTTAATGTGACGCGTTAAACACTTTCACAAATCATCAAATCCATTCAAACTCCCTTTCGCTTCGTTTATTAATTACACGGGCGAGTTATCCCGCGTAGCGTCCCCTCACCCCGTCCCCCTCGCGTCATCCCTCCCGCCCTCACTAACGCCAATAACTTGTTTATCGCGCGACTGCGGAAACTAGATCCCTAACTCCGATCGGAAAATATCCCCCGAATTTCCGTCGCGACCGACGCAACTTCGCTTTACAACTAAGCACTAGGACACAAGGGGGTTATTGCGATTTTATTAGTATTTCTGACTGTTACTGCACGTTAATTTTGATTAACAAGTGCAGTTTTATTTTAAATGCCGCCGTCATAATTTCATACCGGTGAGTTAGCTTACATTTACGATTTAATAAGCTGATCAAACGAGCGACAAATATACGATCTCATTAATTAATGCTCTTTAATGTTCGCTTTATTAAATAAGACATAAGATAACTAATACGATTCCAATCTGTCGACATCTATTCTCATCTCAACGCTGTCGTTATAATTCAAACATTGACGCCTTTCAAAATATAATTACTTAATATCAGATTTATTAATTAGATGTAGTGGGGACGTCTCTGGGGTCTGTCTGGCGGTGCAGCGCGGGGGGTGGGGGGCTGCCGGGTGGTTTCCGCACCGCCACCGGAGATTGCGTCCCAGCCTCCTGCGCAAGCCGTCTAACTCAATCATCTGCGTGAAAATATCGAATAAAACTTGCCCCCGGCGACACTTTTAACTGTACACGTGGGAGGGAATGCGCCAATTCGCAATAGTAGTTTCGTTTACAGAAATGATATAAAAATCATATTTGAATTTGCGACGAGAGCGGTCGTCGGCGACGCGTCTTTATGTTCGACGTCTAACACGAGTCTCGCCGAGGTGTCATCGTCTGGTGACGGTGAGCTTCCTGTTTGTAAAAAAACGTAGAAAATTCATTAGCTCATGTGACCGCTGAGCATCTCAGCCATAACGTTCCAACTAACAGAAAAAAACGTCGCAGCGGCCGAGGGCACATCGGTTGGCACTGCTTGTCTTGACGGCGGGACGTCAAAAACATGCGTGTGTGAGACTCGACATCAATCAATGTGGGCTGCTTTTATTTTTGTTCGGGCTCTACTTACGACTGTGACTTATTTTTAGGGTTGTGCAGGACTACTAATGAACTAGTCAATTGTGATCCTCCTCTAACTGATGACTCATAAAATATTCATTTTTTAACCCTTCTTTCGACCAAAGAGGATTTAAACTTTTACGATTAACTATTCAGCTATGTATAGATTCCGTATGCCTATATGTTTGTGAATCCAATTTTAACTTTCGGAACAAGACCCTAAAATTCCCTTAAGGCCTATGAATAACTGGCTCTACGCGACTGGGGTTCAATCTCGCTTGAAAAAAATATGGCTTTAAGATAGCAACAAATATGAGGATTTTTCTAGCACTGAAATTATTATGGAACCTTATAGATAAATTTCCAAATTGAATTCATGACCATATGGGTCCTATTTTATTCTAGGTTTGTTCGCAAGACATTTACCGTAAAATCAACATTACTAATCAATCTAATTGATTATTATGAAAGAATATAACTAAGCCAACACGTAATTGTTAAATTATCAAGAGCATTAATGTCTTAAAACATCTCCTCTCAAGTTTGTATAGATAATCATACAGAACATCTATCCTTGGCCATTTCTATCAGCGAACGTGTGTAGGTCAGATTTCAATCCCAGTAATGGGAGCCTCACGACCAGTTTTATCGACACCGTCTGCCTCTTGCAATGACAAAACCATTATAGTTATATAAAACAATACACCATCACAAATCACAGCAAAAATTGACAACTTGCTAAATCGTTTCTCATCTTCTTTGAAGTAAACTATTAAACAACTGTCATATTTCATAGGAATTATCATTATTCTAGAGCTAAACCCTTATGATGTTGCTTCATACAGAACACCCATTACAGTGCAATCGTTACTGTGATCTGTACAAGGAACACTCACATTCAGGAAGCTATCCTAGATTTATCACCCTCTCAAAGGCGCGCTAAATACCATTACAAGTGAAGACAATAACATCAATCATGTCAATGGACAAATTATTTGTTGAAATAATGAGGTGTCTGCTGATGAGATGTAAACTATTCCATCAGGCAAAAAAATTGTTAGACCACAAGTCCACACTAAATAACGTAACAAAATAACTATATTTTTTGAGTATTTTTTTTTTATTTGCTATTATTTCACATCACGATAACAAAGACGCTTAAATCCACAAAGATTATTTTAAGGAGGTCAGCATTCAATGCAAGGAGTTCTACATTTGAATTTCTGAATGTCTATTAGTTTGAAGTTATCGCCGATGATCTCTTGGCCCCACCACCATAAAAAGAATAATAGAACCAGATAAGCGCCCAAGATCTTCAGACTTTAGATTTGAAGTAGTTATCTTTACTGCAAAGACGACAAACAATATTTCTGAGGCTTGGAGCGTTGCCAAAATTTGTTTTTAATGACAGTTTATACACGCATATGTCCGCTCTCTTAGTATTCTATCTTTTTAGTATTTCTTATTTAGTAAACAGAATAGAACATTGTGGAAATGTATAGCTTTTACTTATAAACAACTATGACTTCTGACAGCTACGTATATTTTTCTTGGCAAATTAAACGTCGTTCCAGATTAAGGTTTGGTGAATTTAATTACACAATATTGTGCAATCTTTTATCATTTTCCATTTTTTTCCTTTCTTTAGCCCTGTAGTATTAATTATTATTGGTGTTTTTAACTGAGCCCTAAATATCCTGACCTATAACCGCTATCTATAGCAATCCGTTATAGCTCAAAACGTCGGCCGAATATTTATAAATACGGTAGCGGAGTCGGTAATGCGACTGGACAGACAGTTGCTAAATTTCAATGTGCTCTATTTCAAATTTGTAGCTTCGTCTTTCACGTCGACAGAGAATAAACTGGACAGTCGGTCTCGGACACCCTTTTCGTTGAAGATTAAAGCTGACACGAGGACAAAACGACACTAAACGATCATTTGGAGCCGCGTCACGCTACTAAGTAAACGGGAAATTGAAACTAGACTTGCGCCACTTCGAGGAATCGTGGAGGAAGGTGACCAACACAGTCTATAAATTTAAACTGAGCTCGGAATATTTGTAGTTATTAAAATAAATAAAGAACGTTTCTTTAGTAATCGTGTTATGACAAGCGTGAACATGATGTTTAGTTTTAATTTATACCTAACATTTAGAAAATTCAGCTGGTTTCAAAGCGAAAATGCAATGTGAATGAATAACTGAAGATACTAAAGACAGAAGTTTGTAGACGATAGCATAAAGTCCAACATAGTGTTTACTTCAAAACTTAAAGCTACCGCATTCATAAAAGTGCTGAAGTAACCCGTACGCGACCGTCTCACTATTACTACTACAATATACAATTCAGGTATGCTTACGGGAATCCCTCACCTCTATCGGGCGCTGCACACGGGAGGGTTTCAAAGAATTATATCTAGTTGAACTAAGTACGCTATTGGCAGAGCGTTCGAATATCTCGTGAGTGCGAACTGCAGCCGTATATATTCTCGGAGCTTCGGAAATACCCTAAATCCGACATACATTGTGGACCATATTACTTCGTGCACTTACATTTGTGCTCGCTATGGACTTCTCAGCCAAATTTTTGAATTATTCCCATATGAAGTGAAGACAGTTTATGATCGCGTATCCTATTTTCTGAAAACGCTTCAGCAAACGCTCCATATTGCCATCCATTTGGCTTCAAGACTTGCTCTTAGATAATCCGAATAGTGAGTCATAGAGCGAATGGTGCAAATATTAGCTAAACAAATACCTTGTATGTTAGAAATGTTGTTTGACTTGAAACAATCCAAACGAAAAGGTATTTCTGTTCTTTAGTGCATTTGTATTGGTGCTTTATTTATTTTCTATCAGAATGGAAAGAGAAAGAGAGTTATGGTGTTCATAAAACGCACGCTTATTACTAGAATCAATAATAATAAATTTTATTATTCTTCATACAATTGTAGGGCTAATAACCGCGGAACAGTCGCGTGCAAGTAAGATGCTTACACGTGTGAGAAAGTTTAAGTACTGACGGCATTCAATACACAATTACAGACATGTGAAGCTTTTTAACGCCAAATAAGATTGTGTTTTTTTTTGTCAAATTTATGTGTGTACTACATTTATGAAAACAAACGAGAAGGCATTTTATATAAAACTCTTTAGATTTTATTTTAGTCGATTCGAAAGGCTTAAAATAATAAGCTGCAATGAACCAAACAGACCATAACCTCGCACATAAAACTCTTTCAATCGATGAACAATTTATCCTTAATTCGATGACGAGTCCTGCTCAGCAATGAATATGTTCCTGGAGGACTGGCTGCTATCTAAAACGACATTCTCAATCCAGTCACACACGCCTCGCTCCTTAAAGCTATTGTATTGATTCAAAAGCTCCCAAAAAATCTGTAGACATGTAAGCAATAAATGCGGGGAAGGACGTTTTATAGCTGTGTATGTTCGTGAGAGCATGCTTGCGAACGTAATTGCGTTTCTAGGCGTTGTGACATCGTTCCTCGTCTTTATAGGGCAATTACTGTCGTTATCTGGCATTGATATTGCATCTAATTTATTCATGCTCCCATCTACATTTAAATAAATACAGGCCAGCTGCATAAGTATGTATTTTGTTGCTTTTCGCTTGTCCCTCAACAGTCTATTAACATAACACAAGTGTTCCTCATCTTTGATAAGAAATTCTATAGAATGCAACTTAACCTACAGGTGCCTATTTTGGTTGCACAATTTTGAAGGTGAGTCCCGTTTGTATGGAAGTTAAATTGCGAAGGAGTAGATTGTCTGAATATTTCATGGAATACGGTAGTAGATGTGCGATATGCAAATTTAGGGGCATGTCCTGCTGAAACCCGATTTTGACGTTACGCAGTCGAGCATCTACTCTTCGCGCCACGAGCTGACGCGTCCCATACGTGCTGACGTCTCCGTCCGATGCAATATTGAGACCTGACTTATACTCGCTTAAGTTCAATTTCCTCTGCGATATTCTGGAATATCCACAAAATTCGAAATGGCACATGCATATGTAGTAGACATACAAATGAAGATGACAATCATGCTATCTGCTTAGCATTCGAATACCAGCAGAGGCGTAATAAGAAAGCTTAGAAATCGAATAATATATTTAAGTAATGCTCTACAAGTATTATGGACTGTAATCAGTGCCATTCGAATATAATACTGCAGACTATTTTATATCGTGACGTATCGTAATTGGTAAAACTTAATTTCGCAATGACGAATTTCATAAACGAATAACTTTTCTGCATGTGCCGAATTAATTAACGTTAACTTTTGTTATTGTTGATGTGTTTTACGCAACTTATTTACATTTATGCGTCACTTCATAAAGAGTTTATTACCTATTGTCAACCATTTATATATTAAAATACGAAAAGCTGAACGGATATTATTGTAATGACGCCACTTTTAAAGTCGTATTATTTAGCTTCATTATGACTCTTTATGAACATAGTCATGTTATGACACAATAATAAAATGTACGCGTTAAACTTATTACCCATTTAAATCTATATATGAGATAATCATCCTTCAGTATTTTTGTCAGCAGCTACTGTCTTCTTTCGATCTTAAAAGTTCGTATCAACAAAAGTTCCTCCAAGCCTATTAAATACCGCTTAAATCTTAACAGAATTTAAAATGTTCAATTTTGAGTTGATAAGAAAGCCCGCTATCGCGTTGACATCCTGATTTTTTACCCGCTAAGATTGTGTCGAGCAGAGTAAACAAGATTCTTATCTGTAAAGAAAACATTAAGCTTTATCAGAATGATAGAACACCTACTTGTTCCCAAAATATGTGGGATCCAGACAACTTGCTGGCAAAGTTATCGCGGTGTGAACCCGGTGTTTGCATATTATAAGTAGCGGGGTTATTACTTGTAATACAATATCGATCGACTCGACAACTACTCAGGTAAAAAGATTAAAAGATTAATAAAAACTTATGCGATGTTGAAGCCTGTCTTTAGCAAGGAACGTGTTAATTAGTGGTATTAATTTATAAAGCTTGTTCATGAGTTCATTATAATTGCTGTTCATTCTGTAATCGACTATTTTTACTTGATAGCCCACAAAAGGAGTGTTGTATTTTTATTTTATATGGGATTAACTTGATAGTTAATAGTTCACTGATCATTATACTGGTACTCATCTCATTTTACCTCATTAAAACACCCGTTTTATTATCTTTAATTACTATGAATTGGCTGATAAAAATCTAGAAGCAGTTACCTAGTTTAAATATTCTCGATTTTACGACTGCTTCAATTAGACTTACGGCCGACAAAGCTCGTCTCTTACTTCGTATCCTACTCCCAAATACAGTCCTAACAATGCGAGCAAACATCAGCATAATCCTGCAATAAATTTGTCCAACAGACCTGAGTACTGGGTAGTGAGTACTAAGTCTAGCCTGAGACACTATGTGTCGTAGATGAGAGGAAGGTATCAATCAGTCTGTCCGCACCGAGGTATAGTCATTCATTTGTTCTCGCACGGGATGTAAAAACTCTTCTAAAATTAACCTTCTTTATTTAACAGGACGCTTTGTGGACTGTTAAATGTGATGCAGTTCATCGTTTGTAGTTTGGATTGGGTTTCAGAAAGATGTCTTCTTTTTCTTGAAACAAATTTAATGAGGTGTGAATATTTAAACTACAACTCAGCAGTTTTCGGTCTAATTTTTTTTTGACACGTTAGCAACCTTAAAGTAATCTCCAATGTCCACAGTATTTGGAGTCGAAAAACATCTAATAAACGACCAACCTTCAAATAAACATTCAAAAGTTTGTATTTTAGACTCATATTTTTTATAATTATATCTACTGGCACCACTTACAAGTCGCGGTGATAAGCTCAGCCCTTATCTTATCACGAAACTTCTCAAGCTTTGTAACGCAAACCTACAAGTTAAAAGTGGCTGTCATGTTATTTTTGAATTCTTTTACTTATGAGTGCATACTTCTAGTGAAGTACTCTAGTTGTCAGATTAATTTTAGAATTATTTTGATTGAGCACATTGCAGGACATAGACGAATTGATTGTGATGACTCTCAAAATCAAAGAGATTGAGTTTTGGTGCGGCGTCTTGAGTTAGACCGTATGCAAAATTATATTTTCTGGGACGCTCGTCGCAAATATATTTATTAAAATTATATTATAAAACAAAATGAATTCGTATATTTAAACATATTTAACTTAAAAGAAGGTGAATATTATTCTTTGTTTTTTATAAGATACTGCAATAACGCACTCAACATTTACATTACATATTAATAGACAAAGTTAGCATAAATATATTTTACAATTGATTATTACGGGATGAATAAAAACGTTTAAGGATGTTTTTAAGTTTCATGACTGTACATAAACTAACTCCATAACCAAAAATACTTAACCCAATAGCTTTAAAATAAACACTAAAAGCCATCACCACCTGCTCGAGTCTCTAAAAGCAAAAATACTCAACCCATCCATAAAGTGACCACAGCAAGCTCTACTTAACCTCACAGATCAATCAATCACGACTTCACGAGCCAAAACTTTTGAACGGATATTACTACAAAGTTGAAAAGGCTAGCGGCTAACGTGGGCGTGTATTATCCCAATAGGGAAGATGCAAATGTAATATTATTGAAAATTTTATCATTAAAATTTTAAAAAAGTATAAAAGAAAGACTACTGTAACGTTTTTATTTTACATAATGTTGATTTTTACGAATAATTAAAAATTAAAGTGACTTGAAACGAAACGTATTTCAAAACACCAATCAGCGTTCAGTGACGTCACTCCCGTTATGACAACTTATTTGAGGTTATAGATAGTTGTAAAGGTGAACATTAATGTAATTAGTTTGTGCGAAAATTAATTATGTTTTTCAGATTAAAATGGAAGTTGGATTTATTGATTTTTTTTAGGTGATAAAGCTACAGTCTTTTGGGGTATTTTCATTTCTACTTGAGCTTGTTTCGATCGTTTCTGAGGATATATAGACACCTGTACACTCTTATCATTGGATATTTGAAAATTTTCAGAATCATGTGTTTCTGTGATGAATGAACACTCTAAAGATGAATCTGAAACATGAAAGAAATAATAATTCAGTTCTTCATCAGCAAGTACTATCTTAATAATATTTCAAATGTGAAAGTTTAAATGTTTGTTTCTAGTATAATAAGGATAAATCTGAAGGAATGAATTAAATGCTCTCAAGAATTTCGCGTTGTTTTGGAGAATAATAATTATCCTTCCCATTCGCAGCTTGGAACCACTTTTTTCTTAGTTTTGGGTCAGAAGGTCCAGTCAAAACTTTGTTGAAGTAGATGGACACAAAACATGAGTCAACGCGGATTTTTTTCGGAGCATTGGTGGTATTGTTATGATCCCCTGATGTTGACGGATAATCCATTTTAAATTTTTACTGAAAAATCTCGAAAGTCGAGAAAAATGCAAATGAATGAAAGCCAGCAACCATCGATATAAGAAGTGTCTAGATGCCTAGTACGCGCTGTCAAAATGCATTATGATCAGAGACATCAATTTGGCTTAACCCCACCCACAGGCCGCCATTACGCGACAGACGTTTGCCGCGTGTTTACATTGTAAATTTTTCACAAAAAAATTCAAAAATGACGGTTTGTGTAGTGAAACTTTGTAATAACTACACTGCAAAAAAACATAAGGATACGAACATCTCTTTTCATAGGTAAGTTTGAAATTTTATGATAAATATGTATAGATATCTATGCATTTCTTTGAAAATATTACGACGGCAAAATAACAACAAAACGACTCCATATTGTTTGAGTATTGCCAAGGTATGAAATATTTTTACCTTCTTTTTTGATGCTGCGATTAATATTGTAAAATGGTATTACGAAATCAACATTATTATTTTATTGTAATTTAGTAAGATACTTATTGATAATACATAAGTTTATTTCTTCAATAGATTTCCGACTGATCCTGTGACATCCAGTCATTATATTTATATTTATATTTATATTTATATTTATATTTATATTTATATTTATATTTATATTTATATTTATATTTATATTTATATTTATATTTATATTTATATTTATATTTATATTTATATTTATATTTATATTTATATTTATATTTATATTTATATTTATATTTATATTTATATTTATATTTATATTTATATTTATATTTATATTTATATTTATATTTATATTTATATTTATATTTATATTTATATTTATATTTATATTTATATTTATATTTATATTTATATTTATATTTATATTTATATTTATATTTATATTTATATTTATATTTATATTTATATTTATATTTATATTTATATTTATATTTATATTTATATTTATATTTATATTTATATTTATATTTATATTTATATTTATATTTATATTTATATTTATATTTATATTTATATTTATATTTATATTTATATTTATATTTATATTTATATTTATATTTATATTTATATTTATATTTATATTTATATTTATATTTATATTTATATTTATATTTATATTTATATTTATATTTATATTTATATTTATATTTATATTTATATTTATATTTATATTTATATTTATATTTATATTTATATTTATATTTATATTTATATTTATATTTATATTTATATTTATATTTATATTTATATTTATATTTATATTTATATTTATATTTATATTTATATTTATATTTATATTTATATTTATATTTATATTTATATTTATATTTATATTTATATTTATATTTATATTTATATTTATATTTATATTTATATTTATATTTATATTTATATTTATATTTATATTTATATTTATATTTATATTTATATTTATATTTATATTTATATTTATATTTATATTTATATTTATATTTATATTTATATTTATATTTATATTTATATTTATATTTATATTTATATTTATATTTATATTTATATTTATATTTATATTTATATTTATATTTATATTTATATTTATATTTATATTTATATTTATATTTATATTTATATTTATATTTATATTTATATTTATATTTATATTTATATTTATATTTATATTTATATTTATATTTATATTTATATTTATATTTATATTTATATTTATATTTATATTTATATTTATATTTATATTTATATTTATATTTATATTTATATTTATATTTATATTTATATTTATATTTATATTTATATTTATATTTATATTTATATTTATATTTATATTTATATTTATATTTATATTTATATTTATATTTATATTTATATTTATATTTATATTTATATTTATATTTATATTTATATTTATATTTATATTTATATTTATATTTATATTTATATTTATATTTATATTTATATTTATATTTATATTTATATTTATATTTATATTTATATTTATATTTATATTTATAAGATAATTTTATCACCTATGTCAATGTGAATAAAACTGCGCAAATTTTAATTTTCCCACATTTTGGGGGTAATCACTTTGCGCTGGTATATTAGAATGACACGCACACAAATGCAGACGCGATAATCATACACTTTCGGCACTCACACGCGCATCAAACATGCTGTCAATATGAACGTTCCGTTTTGTACTAAACACTCCATCTAGTCTTTCTTATATCGATGCCAGCAACGAACAAGTACGACTAGTGTCAGACGCGAATGACGTCATCGGAACCGTAGGCCTGTTTTGGCGCGAAAATTTAAATTGACAATTTAAAACTGCATTTTTTTACAATAAATTGCAGTGTTTAATTTTTTTTATATATTTGTGGTCTATTCTACATGGAATTCTTTAAAATAAAAACAAAAATAAAAATATTGCATCTTCCCTATTGACAGTAACTGAACCATGGTCCCTTTGAACTAAATATACGATGAAATATCAAATAAAAACACTGAAATATATTGGGGTTTTATTCGTAAATATTTTTCGATCACGACCTATGGTAAACTTTTTGAGTGTGAGCGTGAATTGTTCCTTGTGAACACTTTTTGACTTAAGGAGTTAAAATGAAAGTATTTGTATTTTATATGTCTACTGTGACTTTTAATATGCTAATCAATTACTTTTAGTTAGCTTATTTCTCTTCTAAATGCAGCGTGTATAGTTTTACCTTAAGAAGTTAGCAATAAATTATTTGTTTATTATTTGAAAAAAATATTAATATAGACCAGACTGAAAATCAGCAGTAATTGACGGAAATTTTACATAAGATTCCCCCCAGAACAACAGCCCTTCACCACTTTTTATGTGTTATCGCTGGGTTAACAAAATGGTGGAAAAAAACTCCCCAGCAACTGAGCAACACAACGCTTATACGCTACCAAAAATGTTTCATTAGCTTACATATCTCACAAAATAAAATAATCATTCAAAACAGTGAGAGAGTTTGTTTCACTCAAATATCTACACTAGCGAATTGCACAAAGTCGAAAATCGGATTATTCTAACAGATTCCATGTCCATTAAACCCAAAGGAAACAGCGAAACACTCATTAGCATAAATCAGCCGATACCGTTGCCAAAAATAGCTACAGGAACAAAACTACTATTCTGAATATACTTACATGTTTCTAATAATATCTTTGGTTAACTCAAGTAAACTTTGGCAGGAGTTTGACCTATAAAAATGCGCTGGGGTATTTTTGTTTCAGCGAGTTACGGCTATAGAAGTTCAATATGTTAACACTATCGAAAATAAGTAAAAGAATATAGCATGTTTATAAAGTCACATCATTTTACTTTGTTGTGGTTATGACTACTTCAATAACTGGATGAATGTTGATGTAAAAGCCTTTTTTTCAGCTTTACAAGATCGCAAAGATCACAGGATCGCACTGCTTAACCTGATGATCGATCGATCCGTACGGCCGTAGCTGCAGTCACGAGAATATTTTACACATAATATAGATTTAATTATCCTTCTACTTTATTGACATACCTCGGTACCTAATACAGTCATATTGCAATAACAATGCATACGAAATAAATAATATGAAAAGTGACATCGCCCGTAATTAAGAGATCTGTTTATTACTCATAGTAATTAATCGTTAACAACTAATAAACTTTAAGAAGAATTAACTACACACTCTCATTATGAAATGTTACTCAATTGCATAAAATGTAAAACGTCTCCGAGGCTAGGGGAAAAATTTATTGCATTTTATGTCGCCGGTTTCCCATTACACGATGGTATAATTCCATTTCATATAGTTAAGGTAATTTATATCTTACCTACTTGGTATGTAATAATACCTGGAGACGGTCCAAGTAGTGGTCCACGAAACTAGAAAAAGACATTTTGGCTAGACAAGATCAAATTTTCCGAACTTAAACATTAACAAGAAAGAAAAGTAGGTAGGAAATAAAATATTGTGGACTTTGGTTGTGTGATAGATAACGGTTGATATTATCCAAATTGCTGTCTTATCTTCCATAATAAAAACATTTGTTTATGGCCAATAGTTCGTCGAGTTAAAAAAACTTAGGTTTAGGCAATAATAATGTTGCTTCTTTATACCTTTTTTTATATGAGAAATCATCATATCGTGGGTGCAGTTGGAGGGAGTTTCAGGCTTTTACTGACTAAGACCCACATGTTCCTTCTGGAGATCTTTGTGTGCCAGGGCCGCGGTAACTCTTGCGAACAACCCGCCTGCTTGTACTTTTACTTTATACCTTAAGTCTGCTTTGCACTTTGAAGAACGCTGCACGCAGATAATGATTATAATTATGATGCAATAATATTAGTAGCAACTATCACAATCTCTTTTTACAGCGTAAAAGTATCTGTGTAAACGATTTGGTTGACCTTCGAACTAAGTCAAACTCTAAAGAAAAGGTCAATGACCTATCACAATCTGAGTTCAATTTTAATTCACGCAAATCAAAATAACAAAAGTATCGTATTTCTAGTTGATTTTCTCTTACTAAGCTGTGACTAATCCGACGCCTTCCGTGTTACAAATTAGCTGAAACTACTAATATGACAGACGATGAATTATGTACAGTCGTAAAGAAAACATCGAGCTGTTACTGCACTTCTAGATACGGCAAGTGAGTATTTTGACAGCCAGTTGATCATACATTCTGTAGCTGTGTGAAGCATAATTTTAATTCATTCCATTAGGCTACAAATAGCAATATTTTCAGTATGTAACTTAACCTACATTTAAGTACATTATCTTTACAAACTATGTAAAAAAAATAACTTTTCTATAAGTGTATCAAGCTAGGCTAAGCTTTTAAAAAAAGTTAATGATTTTCTTCGAACAATGAATCCTTGGTCAGATTTTGTGTCGTAACGAGACATTGTTTTTATTCTGCTGACTGCATTTTTTATCTGTTAGTCTGAGTATACAAAAACAAAATGAAATCTTTGGAAATTTATACCTATTTTTTATTTGCTTCACTTATTTTACTGCATAGATACTTGAGCTCTCTTAAACCTCTATTCCTTTAAGCAAGCAACGTGACAGGTTTTTTTTTCAATATCTACACACCCTCCACTTTTTTAAACCAAAATAAATACTTCAACAAAAAAAAATAACAACCAGTAACCTAAACCCTTGAGTGACGCCGACAACTTACTAAAGAAATACAAGTAGCCATTTTGACAGCTTCAAAGAAACATCTGGCCAAAAAAGTTGGTCCTTATTAACATGAAACGTCTTACATGAAGCGAACGAAGTTTGTTCCCGACTGTACAATATACACGATAAGTGTTGCTTTCCTGTCACGGAAGTGAACGTTTGCATTTGTTAATTTAGTTGTTACCGGTTTTTGTCCGACTTTGTAGGTACAGGTTGGCTGGTCCGAGCTGATTTTTACTGCTTAAAATAACAATGCTAATTTGGTTTAGAAGAAAAGTAGGTGCCCTCTTACATACAAGTAAGTCATACAAGTATAATGGCCAGTGTGTTTATGTAATGACACTATTCGTTTTTTAGAGATTGTTCGCCTTATACATTTGGTATGACATCCTATCTTATGCAGACGGCAGCTGATAAGACATAGATTTATTTTTTACAACTTTTTTCTGTTAGGCGTATGATTTCATATGTATTTTAAATAAACGATGAAAATAAAATCGCCTCGACGCCTTTTTCCTGTCTTGTTTATTTGTACGCATCTCATGTTAAAACTACTAAACTAAACGATTTTTTCTCTATTTCATAGTACAACATGTGAAAAATAAACTGTCTGTTTTATTTTATTTTATATAGACATGACGTCACGTTGCGCTAAAATAAAAAAATAATATCAGCCTACTTACGTAAGTACGTGGGTGGACCCGGGAGGAAAGCTAGGCTGAAAATAATGACAAAGTTAAGTGCTTCTGACAGAACAAAAGTTTCATAGAAATTTTATTTTATTACTTTTTTTGCTGGGCTGTGTAATTAATCACTTAATGTTACCAGCACTCAAAAATAATGGCGGGAACAGGTGTTTTGAGTCGGCATGAACTTAGTAGATGAACGAAGGGAATGTACCTACGACATAAGTTTTGCTGCTGTCAGCTGTCAAATTTTCCCAATCAACTATAAACCGTATGCTTCAGCGATAAAGTTGAAAATACCAAACCTTTAAAATAGACTAAACAGAAACCTAACCAACAACAACAAAAGGCCACATAGAACCATAGTGTGTCAAAGGTGCATGGTATTTATTAAAGGCTGATTGATTGAAAAACATGAAATATTCAATGATTACATGAAACCGAGCCTCGTGTTAGGTCGGCGTTATGCCAGACATAAGAAGTCAATGATTAATTGTACACTGTTAGACTGACACAATTTTATAGCCCCGTTTTAAAATAAATGGCTTGATAGCTAATATTGAAACGAAGATAATGGGATTGTTGGCCAATATATTCGAAGGTGATATTTAGGAAACGTTTTTATGAAAAAGTATATTCTCGTTAGAAGGCTGTATAGAGAATATTAGAATATAAAGAAATCATTGAATACGGACCGGATCCATTTTCAAAAACAGAATAAAGACAAGACACTGATTGACATTATGGACATGGAAGAAAATAAAAGACATTTTGCAAATAGTAACACTTTAAAATTAAATAAATCAAAGATCTAAATAATCAACCTATACGTGAAGTAATACTCCGTATTTTTTGTTACTCCTATAAATAAAGACGGAAGAAATCCGAGCTTTCTGCCATTACAAAACTCAAACGACCCAAGTACTAAGAAACAGTTGTTGTTACGCTAATCTACGACTAAACCATTGTCATGGATCTGAAACGAACATGAGATGAGCACTAGTTGATATAATGAGGCCGTGACTTGTCATCACGTTGTAAACGAACCTCATTGTCATCAAATGAATCTTCTCGAACGATGACGCATGAAGCTTTACTTTAACATGATGAATATTAATCGAAAATTGTGACAGAAAAAAATTCTGAACAGTTATGGCCAGACGTAAGCTGACAAGTATCTATTACCTCTATTATTTTATGAAACGCTTTCATATTTAAGCTGCTATCTAGAACTTAAAATCGACCTTTAACCTTTATAAAAATTTGTATAGATTTAGTAGGCAATAATGATTTTAAATTTGAATTTGACTCAGATTACCTAATACCCAGGGGCTGCGGATTGTTCGTAAGAGTTACTATGACCTTGGCGCACAAAGATCTTCAGCAGGAACTTAGTGGGTTTTAGTCCGTAAGGGTCTGACACTCCCTGCAGGTGGACTCTCAGCGAGAGAAGTCATTTGATGATTTCCCACGAAAAAAGAAGATTGATATCCAGTGATACTGAATAATTTGAACCAAACTAGTTTGCCTGCTCTTATACTAATAATTAATGTAATGAACGTAAGTAATTGTGTAACCAAATTAACTTAACTGGTCGGAGAGGTCAAGGAACTACTTCTCATCCTGACAAATTAAACCACAAAGAGCTCACGGTGATTGTATTTATCAAGGAAATTAACAATTTTAGAAGACATGACAATGCAATGCCATCTTAGAAAGTCATCAAAAATTATATATGAGCAGGTTGAATTTTGAAATGATCGAACGCTTCCATGTTGTAGTATCAAATATTTAACTTTTTTATATGGGATAGACTTGCTTGAGCTACCCCGGCCCGGGTGCACAAAGATTTCCTAAAGGAGAATAGTGGGTCTTAGTCAGTAAGAGTCTGACACTCTCTATGGCTGCACACTCAGCCGGAAGGGTTATTCGATGATATCCCATGACAAAAAAAAACTTACACATTGACAATACCTAGAGTCTAGGTTTTATCGAGACGATAAATCATTTTAGACACAGATTTCAACCTAAAATACCTCTACATATAATATTCAGGTACGTAGGGTTCAAATAAGTAGGTACTTAATGGTAAGAAACTTCAACACTAACAATTTAGAATACTTAGAAGTTTTGTTAGAAGTGAAGGAGGCCGACCGTCAGCCACAATATCAAATATGAATGATTCAGGTAAACGACATGTTGTTTCAGTGCTAAAGGTGTGGGCTGAGTGCTGGACAGAGACGCCAGCGAAAGCGGAAAGCGGTTGAACAATCATAATTTTATACAATTGTCATAAAGGCAAGATATTCACAATTTTGCCATAACTGATACTTAAAGACAATAACTTGTTCAAATTCTGTTATAAATTGTTTAATAATAAATAAACTCACATTGCTATATTTAATTGTTAGCTGTGTTCTTGTGGTAGCAACGATAGTTAAAATAATAAAAATAAAGGTACAGTGTTTTGCAACAGTCCACCTTATGTGGCTATAATCTACTGCAATGAATTGTCATTCGACGTCAATTGGTATTCACTTCCACTACTTTATCCTTGATATGTAACTATCCGCTCTCGCTTGCGTCAGCGTAACTTTGTCACTACCCTTACTCGCCAACATTACCTTTCGACAAAAGACAGCTTAATAGCAGTCAATTTGAGCTACGCTACATAATAACGTTTGTTCTATTGAACGTTACTTTTATAGTTTATTTGTGTGCTAACGTAACGAAAGATGGAAAGTCAAATGAATATTAAATAAACAATTCTTATTTAGTCGGTAATAGGCAGCATTTTATGCATTTGACTAAATGCCATGTGTTCGCCGTCTAAAATTTTACTGGGATAGGTTATTTTAATAGCGTAAATTCGTCGTATCTTTGAACGTTTCAAAAAACTCTGTCAATAAAACTTTACTTTTCTCGATCTTCACATGTTAAGATGAAAGCATAGGAACATTAATTTTACCCAAATGTCACTGGAGATTTTAACTGATACTAGTAAAAATATAAATTATATACTGATATAGGCAAGTATGGTGATGTCATTGACTCTACCTATACATTAGGACTTTTTTTTTTCAATATTATTTTGAAGGTGCATTTTTACCAATCCGAATGATTAAAATAAAAAGTTGCAATTCTTCGTTTTATACCATCCTGTGAATGTATACAGTCAAATAAAACATTATTAGAGCTTTGAATAGTAAAATATACGGTACATGTCCGTGTAACGTGGATCAATATTTAAATTTAAACTGGATTGCCGGAACGTCCATACATTCGAGACTCAAAGTATGTTAGCGTAAATACAGGGAGTCTAAAATTGGACAATAGAGAATCCATTTGCTTTCAATGTTTGATTTTTTTATCGAATTTTACGGCCAATCGGAACGATCATAAAGTACTTTTTCCTTTATCTGGTGTTTAATTTTAGCTCGTACTGTTTATTTTGATACGAGAATTTGGGGTTAAATTGTATTTTTTTTCTGTGCAATCGCGTAGAAAACTCAATTTGTTTATTAGTTACAATTTATAAATTGCCTCGATCGGATTTGTCTCTACTGTTATGTCAAAAGTAGAATCAGAATCGATTCTCGATAATCGATCTTTAATTTATTCTGAGGTCTGACAAACACAATTGATTTTTCCACATACCATTTCTTAGTCAGGCGTGCCTGTATTGAGTTAGTTCTTTATTCAAAAAAATAGGCAAATGGACCATAGACCACAAAACAGCCTTCAATAAATACAGGCGTAACGTCGAGAAAACTTTTAATGTATGTATTTTATCTAGCTCGGTAAGTTTAAGCAATTTCATAAAGTGTAATTAGTCTTCAATTTGAGTTCAGGAAGGTCGTCGATGTGAGCAAAAGTGACTGTAGCATTCTGTCACGTAATAGGATTACACGGAGCTCGCAACTTCATGTCTCCCACATTCAGACGACGATGTCACTTTTTTTTAAAGGTACAATGTCGGTCATACATCTTTTATTTTGTACGAGTTAATAATACGGCTTTATCGTTTACTGAACGCAAATAAATAATTTTTGAACGAGTGTTGATATCGCGCAATATTTGAATAAATTCAACCGTTTACAGTTTTATTATAATTATTTTTTATATCAAGTGAGTTCGGAATTTATTTTGTACAAAAATTGTGTGCTAAATTAAATTACGTAGTTATTTTTGTTAAGTAACAGCAAGACCTTCCTGTCTCCTGGGGGGGTTTGATTCATAAATAATAAATAATCTTTTTGACCCAAGATATTGGATGTCACAAAATACTATGTCTTTTACGAAATTTTAATGAGTTTAATTCTAACAAACCTACAAAGAACAAGTTTTAAGCGGTATACGATAGTGAGTGACAAACTGACTGGGATGATGACTAACTGGTTGAAAAGTCCAGGACACTTTTAACCACAGCTTTTAATAATAATTACATATTTCCCATTGATACCTTCAATAAGAGAAAAATTCTTGAGACATCAATACTTCATATTTATGACGGGCATTAAAGTTTTGATGATAATTTTGATTAAATGATAATAAATGATGATGATGAAATACCTCACTAAAGTATCGAGAATATACAAAATGAATCGCACGTTCTTTTAATAAATACGTAATTATAAGTGAGGCTGGAGTGGGTGTTGCACACATAAATTCGAGTCGCAAAGTACACGCTGCAGCCAGTTGTAACACACACGGCGAGCCAGTGGCGTGGCCGCGGACGCCAGCGCCACCGCCGAGCATTTTGTTACACTTAATCGGATTAGGGGCGAGTGTCGTCTGCCGGCGTATGCCGTCGTATGCGCCTTGCACGGCACCCGCATATAAATACGACCCGACCCTTACTCAGGATTTAAATACGTATTCCCGACTAGATACAGAAATAATGAGCTTACCGTACCACCAAAGAAAAATACACTGAAATAGCGCTGCATGAAACATTGTAAATACCGTCGAGTTTGGCAGCGCATACATTTTCCTATGTGCATAAAAAGTGGCGCCGCTAGGCGACGGAGCCAAACTCAGCCTTCCATTACACGGGTCACTTGGCTTGCGCTCAGGTTCACTAGCTAAAGCCCTTCCTGGAGCTTCCCGAAATTACCCTGAGACATTTCATAATATATTACTCAACGATACCTACCGTTGACACATCGCTAAAATTAAGACATCGAACATAAAGATTTAGAAAAATACAACATTTTAACGTGTGAAAGTAAAAAATACATAAAAAATGTGCAGTAAACACTAAGATGCGCCACAATATACATAAAACAACAAGATATAGTAAAATCGTGCTCTTATCGTAATCATGCATAGCGTGACATCGACCGTTAGACGCTCAACTAGCTAGCAAGCTCTGTATGGTCTCAAGCGGCTACTCTACGGTGTGAGATATGCTTCCGGTGGTTCCCGGGAAAGATCTATTTATGCGTTATGTTCCGCACTGTTTCTGTTGGTGTCAATAAGCTGTGTGAACAGGGCATGAGCGGTACAATCGACAAAATATTTCTCTCCGGAATCACGTCGGGCAGACTGTGTATAAATGGAGTGCCTCACTTACCAAACTTCGGAAGATGGCAACTAAGGTGCTCCACCACAATTACCGCTTGCGTAACCCTGGGAAAAATATTTTTCTCCGTGAATCTAACGTGTAAGTAAGTCTTATAACAGTGGTTGTTCTTATAATATAGGCAGGGGATAGTCTCAATAATTACTCCGTGATATTGCTCTGGGGTGTGGCATCCTACATCTAGCATGCTCAGTTACGTTACTGTACTCTGTGACAAATACAGGTTGTTCTCTTTACACTATCAGATAGTGGCTTGTACTTTTGTGTTCGCTTGTACTCAAAGAAAAGTTAATTGGACATGATCTACTAGATAGAAAAAAAATCTTAAAATAAAAACTCTAGGGCCGCTATTCGGTACTAAAGATACAGATAATAAACTAAAACACAAGGACTATATATATAGGTTTCGTTTCTAACAAAATTGCAGCAATTGGTAACTAATACTTGATATTGCTCGTAATTTACGATAATAGTCTGAGACAATAGTGAAGATATAAATAAGAATTACTTCTACAGTAGTACAAGAAGTGAGTTATTATAATTTGTCTAAATAAATATTACCAGTTTATGAGTTAATACTAAATGGTAGACATCTGGAAAAGACGGCATATTATTATTAATAAATACATTAGTAATATCTAACTACTTACACTAATATAATATAATATTAGTAAAATACAGTTTATTTACAACACGCGACACGAAAAGGAACCGAAAGAAGTAATTGTTTTTTGTTTTCGTTGTAAGTTTTTTTTTTATTGATAAGTATTAATTGCTGTATAAAGTTTCATAACATACGCATTGCAGCGATAAGCACAATGTCTTGTACTAAATTAAAATGTCGCATCTATTTAGAGGTCTTCCATAAATAAATAGGTAAATCGGCCATAATCAAATGATTTACTCACTGCGAGATAATGTGTTCTAGATTCACATTACGTACATTGATAACAGAATTATAATTAATGAGAAACTACACTCATTAATTCTCATAGAGCTGATATAAGTCATAACATTATTTTGCGTGAAATCAGCGCTGGATATTGTAGCTCGTACGTATTTAGTTGGGAAAATAATTGGTAGGAGCAGAAAAGCATATTGTGAAGCAAACAAACAAGCATTGTAGAGTGACCGGCGGCGCGGGTGCGGTGTCCGGTGGAGGCCGCTTATTGAGCGCTCGCCAATTGAGATAATGGCCTCAAATGCAGATGATTACTGACCCATTCATTGGAAACTAGCTGTTAGTAGAACGCTGCGTTCGCGATTTATATCATTACGATACGATAGGGCTCTTCTATTAAATTAAGTTAACGTTAACCACGCGTGCCGCCGCGATGAAATGTGTGTTTACCTGCTGAACTAATATATTGTAAATGCACGCGATTAACGCATAGCGGTTAAATTGCAGCCCGATGTAACGCGCGGGGGGTCACGCGGAAATAGAAATGGAATATTGTGAACTTAGTAATAATTTGATTTTGCGCGGCACGATGCATTTGCAGACTTGTGGTTCACCAGCGGTTTATAACTAATTGAGAATCGTTATACGCAATGTTGTTGCGTCAAATGTGGCCATTTAATTAGTTGGACGCATTTAGATAAAAGTAACAATACAAAGTGCATCTAACACCTGACAGAGTATTATTTAATATCATAAAAATAAACAAGAGCTTGTTGTCTATCTTATTTATAATCGTTCCCATTGCTAATTACTGATTATGACATAATTTTATTATTACGAGTGTGCAATAAAATTCAATGTACCATTAAGTGTGCGTGGCCCAATGATTTACGCAGTAACTTTCGTCGTAACCGAGATTTACGGTGTCACACAAACAGCTATTTTTGAAACAGTTCGACTCTCTTCACACTTTAATTATAGACGTACAATATAACAAAATAATATTCTAGCTTTGTGGTTCGCCTTGAAAATAAATACTGTTCCAGTTTATGAGTCGAGGAATGCACGTTACGTAGAACGTTCGAACTGAGTTGAAAAAGTTTCGCTAAGTTCATATTTCAAAAGACTTCGCCGGAATAGAAAATGATTGACTGAAAGCGATGCGGCAAACTAAACTTGCTATAGCTGTGACAATCTTCTAAGAAATATATTTTTGAAACTAATCGCTGATGCATTTTGTGGGTGTTTTTTTTTTAATTGATAATTGCTATGCTTTATCATGCGTTGAAATGTTTCTGTATATTCTAACAGCGTACTTTTGGACTTGTTTACATTTAATATCGCGAAATGAGATCTTTATATCGTGATAATTGTAAAAAATAAACAATAAAACACGGCGACTGTGGTGTTAAAGCGACTTTTTTAAACGTTTTTGTTTGAGCCGCGCGGTGGTCGGCGCGGTCTGGCTGTGGTGGAAATTTTGCTTCTTAGCGCCATTTTGGTTCTAGTGCCAAGTTCTTGTTTTGAACAAAGTAGGATGAATAGTGATGACTAGCTGTGGAACGTTGTCGTTGCTATAAATTTAATTCTGAGCTGGCTACTGAAGTTTACTGCCTTTCACTGCTATTAGGCATATGCTGGCTGAGTGACTTTTTTTCCTTTTACGGTGCTAAAGGTAAGATTGTACAGACGCCTGCACATTTAACTACCCGAAACTTTCAAATTTCTACAATCAACTAAGAACCATATGCTTCGGCGAAAAAGTTGAAAATCTTTTAAGGAAATTAGACAGATTAACCTACCTGTAATGAAAGCCAACTTATTTTATCAAACCTCGTAAAAAGCATTAATTATAAATTTTGCTTCGAATTTTAATTGAGCTACGATCAATTGCAAAGCTTATTGATATGAACAGCCTGTAGAAGAAATGAAGTTGAACAAAACACGTCACAACTACTACCTACATGTCATAGAGCTGGGAAACGTCACAAAAAAACTAAAGATGTGTTAAAAACTCTGCGCTGACACTCCCGTAAACACTAACTCAACACAAAAACTAAATAAATCGCTCACTAAGCCGCCTGACATGCTTTTGTGTCTAAAATAACGTTCTAAAACCATTAACTTTTATTTTACAACCAACGTATTGGATTTACATAATCTAGACAGTCACATGATGTCTAAAATGAACATCCAGCGATACTATTTTTAAGTATTCAACCGTATCTTTTAAAATAGAAACGTTCATACGAAAACTATAACCTTACTTTAGACGTTACTGCAGTTCGCCCGAAAGTTTGTCGCTAAGAATCTGTTTATTTGCACAAACAAAACACAATGGTTCTTGAATTATAATATTGGCTTCAAAACACGTAAGTGTAAGTCGAAAACTGTACCCGTTTTAAGTCTCATAATATAATATATTATATGGTTTTCTTTAAGGATTTTAGACTATGTATTTTATTGAAGCTACATGACGTTTTTGCAACATTATGTCGTTTTAAATATGCGTGACAAGAACTACCGGAATTATTTTACGATCGTCGCCTGTAGCAGCTATATTGATTACTATGTAGAAGGACTAATATAACTAATGACATACAATATGGCCGCTAATACGTAGCTAAGATTTTATCAAGTTGTTTGCGCAGGAGTTTGTATTAAGATAAGTATTAATAGCATAAATAGAACAAGGATACAGTTCAATAATGTTTTTCACTCTTTTTTAACTTGGGGATTTACAGTATCAGTATCTTATCCTGGCCGCAGCCGCCGAAAGGGAAAAAATCATGTTAATTCGGAAGAAATGTTCTGAATGATTAATTAAATTAACCACAAATAGGGACTCAATACAAAATTACCATAATATTAAACTTAGATCTTCCTTATAAACAGTATGTATAACATTTGAAAAAATGACAAAATTACCACAAAGAGTTTACAATTTCTACCTGGCAACTGTCATTTTGTTTATATCTGGAAGTCCGAAATATATTCTTTGATATACCGTTTCCTTCTCATGATTGAAATTAGACGAACCATTAAAAACTATTTAAAGAAAACATCCATCATGGAGCTTCAATAAAAATGAATCCTATAAAATAGTCGGATTGGCACGAAACGGCGTCGTAGAAATGTCAGCGAGGAGTGAATGGACTCAAGTTTTTGTTTATTTATTTCTGCATACGTCCGCATGCATGTGCCAACAAAGCAAAGAGATCAGAAAAGACTCAAAACAATGAAGTCATTAGTCGTTGCTATTTCCAGCAAATAATGTCGGTAATAACTCCAATGAAACTGTAATTGCTTTTCACGTGGATTTTTCTTATCTCGACGCAAAGAACTTACTTGTTGACCTAACTACAATGCAATTTAAGTAACATTTTCAGCTTGGCTCAATATTTTGAAATTGCATTCGTGCATCCGAAATAATATAGTCAATCAATTTATATTTTCCGTCCATCAGATTTGGTCTTACGAGTATTCAAACATATTTTTACCATCAATAAAGTTCTGAGTATGCCGAACGAACGATCGGTTAGGTTTATTTACTTTCTCGGTAGAACGGTATATTTAAAGCGTTTAGTGATTAGTGTTGTGACGTTCGTGGAACCCATTGAGGACGGGATAATAAACATTAGTTATATAACGAAGTTCAATGACGTGACACCGGCGCAGGGTATCGGTTTCTAAGTGGATTAGTGCGGGCTATCATAGGCCAGCCGAGCGGTGCGTGCGCGCATCGCAAAGGTCGTGTGTGCAATCGACTCGCGAACTATCGTAACAAGTCTCAGCTGAGCCCCAGCTAGCTGTCACTCACCACTCACGACTCGGACGACACGAATTATTTCTTTCAATCTAACATTAGATTGTCATGTCTCCACCCCTCGGTAAACACTCTATTCTCGTCGTGTTTTTAAAAGTTCACTGCTCTGTTTGACCCTGATCTCTGAAAATATGAACCCAGCGGTGCGCACCTAACAGGATCAAACTCAGCCCGTAAAAAATAAACCTAGACAGCAACGTTAAATTCATTCCATCACTGACCTGCCTCACTACTTAAAAGAATGAGTAAGGCTTCATAAAGCCTTAGCGTCTGATAAATGTACGGCGAAATTCGGTTGATGCCCGCTGGGTGCCAAAGTACGAAACAATTTTGTTTAGAATTCTACCATGTTTCTTCTACGTCATCATTTATTAACAAGACATCCGTAGAAACAGCATTAGGAAATTCAAATATTTTTATTCGTGATTCTGTACATTAATCACTTCAAAATGTTTATGTCAACAAGTATATTTAGCGCGTTATTGTATTGGTTATTTTTTCTCTTATAACTTGTTATTAGGTTGGTCCCTAAAATACGGAAGATTACGGTTATTACTATCGGGCAAAACCCTGTAAGATATCCCATCCAAAGTCAGTAACCAGCCCTTCAGGTATGAAGTCCCTGATATGAGTTTACAAACACACTTAAAGTAACAAAGTCACGACATTTAATCCCTTTCCCGGTATGTTATCGCACTCGACTGCGGAGTACCCTTTGCCTAAACTAATATTTGCATTTCCCTGTAAATAGCAAGTGACTATGTTTTGACGCCTACACATGCTTACACTGTGTTGTGTGAACGTTAGGTCAAAGCCATTACCTAACCAGGACCCAATGGGCTCTTATTTAACACTGTTTATCTGTCGCAATATTGTGAAAATCTCTGAAGTGTTGGCCGAAAGATAGAACGAATATGTATGATTTGGGCACTCACTAATCCTATATGAATAGACGATATCAGTAACATTGAAAATAGCTAATCTATTCCCAATGTCAATCGCTGAGTCTAGTCCGCTATTATTTCTCTCTTTGAACATATTATACGTATTATTTTCCGAATTACAGTAATTTTGTATTTTATCGTTACAGTTGTAAACTGCGCAGTGCTGGAAAATTTTCGATTTCGTCAGCGAATTTCGTTAAATTAATTACTGGCAAACAAAAAAAAGGTTAAACAAAATACCAAATTACGTTAAACTGCGGCCAAACAGTGACTTCGGGTTAAACATTTAATATTTATAATAACTGTAGTCAAATTAAAAGGTTCACCACATCAAATGTGTATGTAAGTAAGTAGTAAATTAACAACAAACAAACGGACGCTAATGGCTTTACGGGAATCATGTTAAATCACGTCGAATGTGGAGTGAACTTGTTTATTTTGTTGAATTCGTGGAGTTATCGTGTCACAGAGATGAGTCTTGGCCTTTATCCAAACACTTTCACTCAAATCGCGTGGACATTGCACAAAATTGAAACGCCTACATTTTCGTAAGAAGCATTATCGCACTCTGTGCACGAGATTCTTGCATCGTAACAAAGTGGATCGCTGTTTTATTGAAATTTTATTTTTGGATCATTCTAATAAGTTCCGACGATCTTTTTAGAGATGTTTCGGTGTTTTACGACTATGAGCTATGAGCGGATAGCAATTTGTAGCAACAAATAATAAAATCATACATTTCTTTAATGTTCTACAACTCCGTCTGAAGTGGTCTATAAAGCGACCAAAATGTCGTGCAATCTTAACTTTTCTAGAAAATAGAGAAAATAGTGCAAGATGGGGACAAGCGGACATCCATTAGACGCCCTCGAAGTGCACGGAAAGGACCATTAATTGTGGGACGAACGTCTCCGAGCTTCACCTGAAACACTACCTTCAGTAAACTAAATTGTAAACTTACTACACACTCTTGTTTAACCGAATGCTCTCTAAAAGGTTTACTTCTGATTCTAGCGGAGTTAGTACATGTTAATGACTTTCTTGGTGATAAAAATAATAGTGCATATTGCTTTTTTCTTGAATAAAAGCTCACCGATATTTTATTAATTAAATCTGCACAAAACAATATGGAGGGATGCAGTAAACAGGGATATGAAAGAGTGCCAGTTGTCCGAGAGCGACGTCAAGGATACAGCGAAGAGGAGAAGAAAAATTAGGAAAGCTGACCCCACCACCATGTGGGAAACAAAGCTGGAAAGAGAGAAATCTACAGTTGCGTACAACATTGCGAGGAAATGAAAAACGTCCCAATATTGAAGAGTACTTTCTTACAAAGATCAATACTCTCCCCCCTTCTCCGACGAAGAAGGCAGTACTGTGATATTAAACAGACCAATGTTAACTGATACATCTCATTCCATTTCACACCTATTAGGGTAAGCGAGTAATTGCGAACCAATTGCTGGAATTATTACCATATTATCAGTAAATGAGATAAAATATGTATTCAATTATATTTAATAGGTGTGCTAAATTACCACAAGCTTATTATATGTGAAGGGTGAAAGGTTTAAACCCGCGTATAGACACTGACACAGACGCTCAATAACGCATTAAATTTAGAAGCCATAAAATAGCAGTATCCATATTTCATCAGGAAACTAACAAACTTTATTGAACCAAATTTTGTAATAGAAGAGATAAAAGATAGAAGCTATCGGTATTCTTGATAGCCAGAGTCACAACATAGTTATATCTCGTATCTGGATAAAATATTATAGCCAGTTGTTTCTGGGCAGTATAACGGCTCAGCATAATTTCGCAATAGTCAATATTTTTTTTTTTCAAATAGTTCTGTAGTTACGAAGCCCATTCAATGCAAAAAATAATCGATATTGTATGTATACTCATAGTATTATTTTAATCTAACAAAAAACTATACTTTCTGGTGCAGACGCCAGAACATCAAGCTACCAGAAATTGAAAATTTTCCTAATCAACTTTGAACCATATCGCATCAGCGATAAAGTTGAAAATCTATTAAGGAAATTTGACAGATTGTACTAGCCTGATGTGCTGGGGGATCTGTTGGTACTTGACGTTGCGTCATTCTCATTTTACTGCTGTTCTTTTTCTAATATAGCAATTTAACATACCTAATTCAAATAGAAATTCCACTCCCAATTAACACAAAAACAATGGAAGCCAAGCTGACATTACCACCTAACACATATTACAAATAGTAATTCAACTCGGAATTAACACAAAAGCAATGTTAGCAAAACTGCAGGTACCACCTAACGCAACATATTAACGACAAGGACATAAAATTTATTCTGCCTATCGAAGTTTTCTCAGAAATTGTTTCTCATCATCCGCAATTTAGATATCCGACATAGTATAACATAGCTAGTAAGAGGAGCCCGTCGGAATGCCCGAGGTAATAACTTTCACCCGCATCGAACTTAATGAAGGTTTAATTAAATATTGCATGACACTGAACACGATGATTAACTGATGACGCGCAATTAACCGTATGTCTGATACGTGGGTTGACTGTGGAAACTGAATTTTCAAGTGGTTGGATATAGTGGTGGGTGTAAGCTGTAAATTTTGGGTGTTTGCTTTAAGTAGAACCTGGTTGTTATTTTGTTAAGCTATTATATGTAAGTCAGTCCTATTAGAACTTCTCCGATTACCCGGATAAGAAGAAGCCTTAGCCATAGCCTTTCTTGATAAATTTGTAATCTAACGCTGAAAGGATTTTCCAAATCGATCCAGTAGTTTCTAAGATTAGCGCGCCCAAATAAACACGCTCTTCAGCTCTGTAATATTAGTATAGATGATTAAGTACTCGTATAAATAAGATTTTAGGACTTACAGTTTCATCTAAGTTTACTTTTAATAAAGATAACACATCCAATATAGATAGCAAGTTAAACTATTAAATAATAAAGTACTGTCTGACCTTTCAGCCAGATTATAACTTCAATCGGCTATCACAAAATCTCAGAGCCTCAATGTGAAAAAAACATTATATCTTTAACGTTTGGCTTTCCAGAGAAGAAATCAAAGATGTCACTCAACCCACATCTGAGGTCGTGACGTCACTAACGTTCGCGAACCGTAAATAAAGTATGAAGCTGAATACCTGACAAACTGATACGTCCATCTTGCTAAACGTTCCATTTCATATTAAGGGTGATCGCAATCCTGTTGAGAATGACCTTTGTAAGAATCTGATAATGCAAACGTGGTCGCTAATTTCTGTCTGAATTTGAATAAAGAACAAAATGCCTACAGGCTTTTGTTTTATAAATGACAGAGCTACCTACTCCTAGTCCGCTTAGAGAATCAGCTACTAGGTACATTGCGATATGACATCCTAAAATGTAAACATCGATTTCTTTTCGACTTGAAGAGATTGGGAGAAGCTGTGTGCATATTTTTATAATTATAATACAAAAAATAAATGAATGGATATTGTTCGTAAAGGATTTTTCTACGGTTTGTATCTACATTAATATTTATGCAATTTAGGATTTGATTGCATGTCTTAAATTTCGAAAAGTCTACTTATCATGTATTACGTCCAATAATAGGTATTTACTTTAAAAAACATAGAATTTTCAATTTATTCGTTCAATAATGGTATTGTTTTTATAAGAGACCTATCTAAAAGTAGTATGCTAGAGAAAATCGCTATTGAATTTTGCTAAGTGTACACATATTATTGCTCATGGTTGTACATTATGTGGGCACACCACGTCCATCCTTATTCCTCTCAACAATAAGCAAGTTAGGAAGTTAATAAAATACCGCTTAGCATTTATTTACAGAACTAGGGCTAAATAAAATGGGACATGGATGTATGTGATTTCCTCTGCCTCTGCTCGGAATAATAATATGTCTTAAAGACGTTGTTTCATGTTGTGAATAATATTTTTGGTACAATATTGCTACTTAGTCTGTGATGAAAGCTTTGTAAGAGATTTACACTTTGGTATAGTCAAACTTGACTATAAAGTACGGATTTATTTTTAATTGCCTAACTGATTAAGTAGTTGACTATAACTGATTTTATTTAAAAATAATATAAAATATATCGGGACAGCTTTTTCACAGTCGGTTATCCCCATGGCAAGCTATTGATTGATATCGTTTAATAAGTACTAAAACCAAACGCATGGCGTTGATACCAACACAATATAGCAAAGTTAATTCTAGGCTACTATTATTCCATACAACTATAAAGACGGTGTGCTGATGCGCATGTTTAGGTGCGTGGTCGCACGTTTAGGTACTAAGAAAATTGGCTATACCTGCCACTGGAGAGCGCACCAACATGCTGAACATCCTAGCTGATGGGAGGAGTAAGCAGTCGTTGTAGCCGAATACGGCAGCGAATCTAATATAAAGCAAAGTTACTTTGAAACGTACGTGTATTCTTATTATTTTTTTGTGTAAAATCGGTTCTTCAAACCTTATACAGAATTGTGTTTTAAGGAGTCTGGTCCACCATTTCGTCTTACCAGCAATGACACGTAGGAAGTAGTGAAGGCCAGTCGTTTTTGTAAATATGACCTTCAAAAAGTGCTGATTTTCAGCGTACTTTGAATAAATGATCTTTTATCTTATCTTCATCTTGAAACTTAAATTTTTTATATAAGTTTTTCAACTGGAAATCGCTGTCATTCCATAATGTCTGAAACTTAACATACCTATCTGTCCAATTACAAAATGGCATACACAGTCCACACACACACGCACACAGGCATATGAATATAACACACAAACGCGCGAATCCTGTCTAATAATATCTTATTTATGTGTTTCACCTACATTATCTAATTAAATGTGTGAACTTTGCGATAATTCTAGTACTAAATGACATTAACTGATTTAATGTAAACAAAGGTAGGGACACTCTAAGTGTAGTTAATAATATATATAATGTAGAGTGAGTATAGTTCTCTTGAACTTTGCTGCTCTGAAATTGGATAATAATTAATGAATTCACGCTAGTCATAATATACAAAATAATAATTGCTCTAAGGAAATCAGCTAGCTGCGCAAAAAATAGTATAGTGCAGTGTGCACAAGCATTTGCGCAGACACAGGAGCACTCTTTATTCCTTTACTGTTCTAGCCCGATGGAACGACCCGATGGCGAGAGATCATGCGCAGCACCGACATTTACGTTCTCTCCGATGCATGGGTGTATCAATCACCAACTTTCAGATTCCAGGCTGCTTTGTGTAAAAGTTTCTTTAACTGATTTAAAGAAACTTTTACACCAATTTTGGCTCGACCCGGGAATCGAACACGAGCAGTCTCACTTTGTGACTACTAGACCAACGAAGTCAAAAACGATGTACAAAACGACAAATGCCTGACTGTCACTTAGGCAAAACTGTAGACTTCATCAGGGGACATACATTTTTCCAAGGAAATCAAGCAGCAAATGAAATTTTACGGTGACCTGTCTATGGCAGATAGTTCTAAGAAAGGCAAGGAAATTAAGGCCTCGCATCGATTGGAGCGTAGCAGCCACAAAGCACGCAAGGTTCGCTGCAGCTAAAGCTTGCTTTGTATTAATTCCTATCCACACACGCAGGCTACGTGCAATTCCGTTCAATATAATTCGACGCATGTTTGTAGTGTGCAAAAAATTCTATGCACGCCTTTACTTTCCTTTGCAGTATACATATATCCTAAGCATTGCCTTCTATGAGATTTTCTACCTACTACCTAACTATTTTCTACATACTCATTATGATCGATTGTGAATGTTTCCACAGTAACTTAATCTTTTAAGCATTATTTTGAATTGTCATGTGAATATTTAGGATCAATTTCGCATACTAGGCCTCATCATACATACACAAATACACATGAGCCAATCACTGATAAGACTCAAAGAAAAGGAAAAGAATGGTTATAAAGACCATAAATGTTAGCGTTCATTCCCTTTTTATATACTACCCCCATTGTAACGAAACATATTTCCTTAAATTCTGTTTTCGTAATTCAATTAAGTAAGGAAAATTTATAAACATTGTGTATCAGTTCGTTTCAGCAAACATAATGTACCCGGAAACTAATAAAGACGCTTTACCGTCCTCCTTCAAACACCAAAAGGTTCTACAGGGAGGACTTAAAACAATCTCTTCCAACCACTGAGACAAATATTTATTACGGAAAGTCAACAGTTATTTTTCCCCTCCTTCATAAAAGGAGACGCAAGAATTATATAAGAATTCTAAACGGTCTAGAATAATTTTATAAAAACCTTCGCAAGTTTTGTACCTAGTCTTGTTTGAAGAAAAATGATGGGGAAATAAAGTGGATAAACATAAATATTATACTATGAGCTGCTGTAATCTTATCTTTGAGCTCATTCATTAAAGGTTTTCATTATGAAAAAAAAATGTTTATGGAATATTGGACCCTACACCACTGGTCTATGTTATAAAATCGATTACTGCCTGTTGTTTTGAATTTGAAACAAATTCGTATTATTAAAATTTTAGGTGGTCTTTATTAAAATGGTCTGATACTAAATAAAGAAATATGAACTATTTAAAGTCGGTTTGTAGATGGTAGGTATTAGATAAGTGCTAAACACACGCATTGCGCTTAAATCATTATCAGAGAGCTATTGTTATCAAATCTCTGTTATCTTAAAAAAACGACCAGGCAGGCATCTGATCACGCAGTGTGAGGGTTCCGTATTTTGATGGAAATCCTACATTAATTTGTCAATTACGGGACGGCACGATAAATTTTCCGATACGGCTTTAGAAGAAGACATCATATACAAAATAAATACGACAGAAAGAGAAACAGAAAGATTCTTAGTTAGGTACTTTTACGATCCATATTAGGCTAGGGTTTAAATGTTGTAGATTGCTTCCTTTGTTGGCTTAAAAATCAAGTGACTTTTTTCGATGTTACAACTCATAGACATAATATTATAATGACGTGACTCATGTATCGTGACGTGACAAGATCTTGTTATAGTACACATCTACGGTACCCTAAAGAAAAACTACTTACGCTGTTACGCATTGCATCAGAAACAAGCGTCAATTGCGAAATCTGATAACCATATCGCACAGATTTAAGATACGATATGCTCAAGTTATAGTGCCCACTGTCAGGAAGCTAATTAAACTGTCGCATTAAAATAGCTTTAGCGAAGTTCGCTTGACATTTTTTGAGAGGAAAATATATTCTCAAGAGTACTAATTCCTATTAGTTCTTAGATCAAAATACAAAGTAAAAACGTCAGTCTTTTGAAATCAACATTGTAGAAGATATTTTGCTAGTAATGCGACGCCACGCATCATAACGTCAAAATCGAGAGCATTTTCTATTAGTTGGTCGTAGAACAAATATCACACCGTGACTAAAATTTGAAAAAAATAGTCGTAGCTTTTAGCTCGCTTCACGCCGCCGTCAATTAGCATGTCGTTTGAAGACACGCTGCTCCGTCGTTCAACAAGTTTCGTATGGACGTAACAGCGAAAAACTTGGGAATTCGAATTATATCGTGCTGCCGAAGTTTTAAAGTCGGTTATTGTAGTAGAGAAATAGCGAAATGTGGCGTTCTGTAGACGGTGACAGCGGGTCGGTAGCATGAAGTCGTGTGCGCGACAGATGAGTAATGACAACAACGCAGCGGCGTGTGTCGTCCCCGAACGTTCCCAGATGTGCGTCTGGATGCACGGATTGCACGGGTTATGCAAGCCGCGGAGAAATGCTCCTTGTTGGTAATACGAACGAGAATACCGAGCCGGATTGTCGACCTCGCCGGAGAAATTACAAACATTCGAACGTCTACATAAATACTAACGACATTGTAAAATATCAAACGCCGGCATAATTCAGACCGCCCTCAACAATTATTATAAGATTTATAAGAACTGTTTAAATCACATAATATAAATTTAAATTTCGGCGAGCGGCGGACGAATTTAGTGTTGGCAAAATGTATGTAATTTTCATAAAACTATCGTAAACAATATTGTTTTATTTAAATTTGTTTCTCCAGTCAAAGAAGCACAATAAAACAAAATAGATATGACAGAAATTATAAGTGAGTTTTATGAACCACATTTGTATTTGACTCAATCAATTGTCACCAATAAGACAAATAATAGATACACAAATAGATGATTTATCCGCGACGTTTATTTAATACATGAAATGAAAATCATAAGTCATTTAGACTATGCGGAAAAAGATAAAACTCTTCTACTTAAATCTCCAGAGTATTTACAATAAAAACAGTTATCTATCACCACGGCCGCATCTCACACGTGTACTCTCAACGAGATTTCTTTATTTACGTTTCCAATCCCTCAACGCGACAGTATAACAAAATCTTTATTACCAAGAGCGGCACTTAAGATGATGCGCCTGCGCTGTCCGATAACTTCGTGTCAGAAGAAGAAAACAAATAACGCTACTGTATCTTGGTTTTCCAAACAAATAATTTTTAATCCGATAGACACCACTGATATCATTAGTGATGACGCATATTAATATCTACAAATAAAATCCTTAGCCCTGTCATCCATCACTCGCTAAAAGCCAGTCGCGAGTCAATGATTTATATTTTTTATCTTTCCTGATTTATGTTTAGTAAAGAAGTGTTCGCACGCATTCCCATGTCTATTTGCGGCCAGGCCGAAATAACTGGCAAAACGAAACGTGTATCCGGTCCCTAGCCGACTCCCAAACTGCTGTTTGCTCACATATGACCACGGCGCTTTGCAAGAGGGATTATACCACGATTTGTGGTAATGCGGTTGGATCTTCACCGGGAGCACTCTTTCCTCTTTGGCCACTTGCTAAATCTTTTCTCTGTCAGATGATTCGGGAATGGAATACTACAGAATAATCTTCTCCTCTAGCTAATGCAGCCCGATGCGCTTTGAAGCTTTGATGAGCACCTGCGGCTTTCAATAACCCACATTGATTTAGAATCGCTGCAGTAACTATTTTAAGTTTGTAAATAATGGACGTATGCACGCCTGTTCGGATGGTATACTTTAGATAATTTATAGAGCAATGCCTCAAATGTAAGTAGTTACGCTGACAGAAACGTTATTAAAGAAAGTAGATTACATTGCAAGATGTTTTAAATTTATTCTAGTATTTTAACTACTGGTAGTAATGCTATTTTTATGAGGAAAAGTTTTCTTACTTTTGTTCTAAGATATTAAATAGTGCTGTATCATTTAATATATCTTCAAACGGAAGAGCACCTGTTGAGATTTTTTGGGCCAACCAGACGTGCTCGGTTTCAGTCTTGCAAACCTGTCTTGAAGAACTTAATATCGTCGGAGTGGAGACTACTTGTTAACCACTCAATCTTATTGTAACAAAACGCTTTCCTGATAAATGCTTTCCAGAAATAAATCACTGCTTAGCAGTGCAGCCAATTCCAGTCCAAATAACGTTGGTAACACTAAGTTTCTACCTGATTGGTAGCTAAGTTCGCGAGTCGGCAACACCGACGTCGTCGCGAACCTCCCTCAAAGTGGAAATTAAATAAAGACAATCCGTTCGTTCTGCATCACAGACTTAGGTGTTGCATTATTCAACGTATGCAAAATCTCCGGATTAATAATAGATGACGACGAAGGTGAATTCCTCGCAATCGACTAAGGAATTGAGTTGTGACCCTTTAGAGTGCCGAACGGGATCGCGAGCTTTTGTCTTGACGGGAAATTGAATGATAATTTCTATCGTTTAAAAGGAATTGTTTGAGTTTATCTATGCAGCAATTATCTCGTTATTCCAAGCTGAAGTCATTATTTTCCCTGTACCTATCTGCTACGGAAGCAGAATAAAGCTAATGCATTAATACTGAGTTCAAATTACAGATACTCTATATGAAAATAGAATTGCTCTCGACATAGATAGATGGGACAACATATCGTTGGCATTTGCTGCATTTTAAGAAATCCAACAATTTCGAACGCAACCTATTATCTGTCTTGTTCGTAAAAACATTCAATGGTATTTATCATTCTGTGACAATTACACTAAATCTTAAAGCCGTTGTATAAGATGGCATTAATCTTTGAATTGCGCGTACCGTTACAGGAATTAACATTTCCAATCAAGAAGTGGTCATTGAATCCGTGAAGCGTGTTCATAAAAGAGTCAAAGGGAACTGTATAACAAAACGGCTCAGTAAAAGTAAAGACGCAGTGCGCACGAGCACCATGGAGGCAAACAATCGTCGTTGATAATAACCGTAACGAGTCCGGCGTCGATCCCGTTTGCATCTGTATTGTGTTGGGGGCAACGAGCACGCAACTACCTCAGCCATCAACTATTTACTGCTGAACGGTACTTCAGAACTCCAAGCTAAGTCCTACATTAATTACCGAAGGAGACTTGTCAATATGTAAATCATTATTCTCTTAATGAAACCAGCAACCGACTGCATGAAAGACTTTTTCAGTAATAATGTTTACAGCTTAAAGTTCGTTTGTTCCTTCGTTTATTACAGAAATATTGTTCTAGGCAATTGAGATTCTATGTTAACTACAAACTTTTATTGTCAAATAAATATTGACAAATCCTTTAAGGAGATGACCGAAACACAAGATATTTTTATTTTTAAGTCTTGAATACGGCATGTTAGTACACAGACACTTAAATATAGCGAAATCCAAGAAAAGATCACGTATCACCCCCAAAGACTGGATAGTTTATAATTCTAATTGATTTAAACTTCCCAGATACACTTGACCTTCGGCTTATGCAAATGATGCCTTAAAAAATAAGGGATGGTAGTTGATTTCTATGCGTTATCCATTTTTAATTCAGAATGAAACTATATTTACAATTTGTGAAGTCTGGTCTATGAAGCATCGCATTATCGCCACAAAACATTTCAAACAGATCTTTTGTTTCAAAACTAAACACCTAACTTTAGTCTTAATAGTTTACAGTTTTGTACAGGCAGTAATGAGTCAGTTTTGTATTACATGTGTACTGAAATAACTGCTTGTCCTTGTCCCATTTCAGTCTTTATCTACCTACATTAGTCAAACGAGTGGTACAGACAACAGCACTTCAAGCTATCCGAAACTGACAAATTTTCCTAATCAACTTTGTACTGTATGCTTCAGCGATAAAGTTGAAAATTTGTTAAGGAAATGTGACAGATTGTAGTAGCTTGATGTGCTGGCGTCTGTGCCTTTAAGCGTAGGAAGGAAACGACGAGTGACGGATAGTAAAAATTGCTGGACAAAACTGACATAGGGAAAGTATCGTTCACAGACATTAAAATGTCATTACATTTTGATGTAAGTTCCCACTAAATATTTTACATATAATTGGTGTATTCGTTCCCATGCCATTAAATGACATATTGTTTTCCCATATCACTATAAGTATCTAAATCAACGGGGATCATTACTATTTTGTCATTAATATCTTTATGATTATTTGAAGGTAGAGAGAAACATTATAATAATGTTGTAAAGTTATTGAGTGTCTTGTATTTTGGGATAACGGCTTTAGACATAGCAACAAGTTGAAATGTTACAGGGGTCTCCAATACAATGTAGGTACCAGTCTCAGAAAGTGCGTGTTTACTGTAAAATTTCATTCAAATCCTACCCACCGTTAGAATTTACTGATAATAATATACTGAAGAATTGAATAGTTGACCGATTTTCCTTAAAAGACACGGATGTTAGTGGAAATAAATTATCAGAAGTAATTTAGATCTTACTGAAACTACTATTAGAGTTCATTTTAGACTAAGGCGATGAATGAAATAATATTTATAACCTACGCTTCCTTAATACCATTCCAAATATTTTATCTGGGAACACGGGAGCACATTGCCGAATGTAATGCATTATTCTGAGATAGTACATTAATACATCTAGGGAAGACGTACTTAGACAATTTATTTTGGCTATCGTAGTTTAATTAATCGACCACTATTTAGATGCTCCAGGGTAAGAGCTGGACCTTCCCGTATTTTATCACGATTTCGTATGAATTATACGAGCATTATATCAACTATGTATGTAATATGAGTAAAGCGCATATCTTACGGAAATAAGGAGCATGTGTGAACTAGCACGAGAGTGCGAAATAACGCGAACGTAGTACGACAGTATGTACCTGTCACTGTTATCTACCGCCGTGATTGATTTTTTGTGAAAAATTCAGACAGCTCGGTAATTGACGACTTGGATATTTGTAACGCTGAGATTAAGGGTATTGGGGCGCTTCATTCCCTATCTAAATGCGATAACGGTTGGTGTGTCCGTGTGTCGTGATACAAATATCAAAATTTATCTTATCATACTCCGGTAAGGTGCAAACATCTTAAACAAACAACGTCACTACAGTTTAAATTGTATATTCTCTACAAATTCTACCCAGGACGTTAACCGGCGTCAACTCAGTGTGTTTAGTTAAGAATAAAGTTGGCTCGGAACCGGAAAGAAAAACTAGGCTCATTATAACGAGAACAGTAAACGAAAATTGGCAGAAAATGATCATCACGTGGACCACATCACGGGACAATTTAAAAGTATTCTAAAAGTAGTTCTGCAAAACGATATTGTAGCACATGACTGCAAACTGTTCGGTTTAACGATGTTACTGTTGCTAGCAGTGAGCTCATTCCTGACAGTTCCCCGTATAGACCGCACGATCGATGATAGATCCGATAATATCTCGAGTGTTTTGCTTGTAATCGCTGATGCAGCGCCCTAGATATCTCCAGAGAAGAACAAAGTTGGCATAGATATTGAGGATCAAAGTGCGGCGTGGGCGCACGACCCAATACCGCGGGCGGCAAATCACTCGCGCACGCGCACCGGACCTTTTGCGTGATGCAGCGCGCAATTAATTTGTTTGTACGCGCTATAGAATTGATGAACTTCATTACACTCCCAGTAAATAGGACACGCAAATTAACATCATAATCGAACTCGCATGTACTAGGTTTCACTTTGGAATTAGACCTTTGTACCAGAAAGCTATTGAAACTACATCCAAATTTTCATTGATTCTGCTCTAATTGCGTTAAAGGATTGGAATAAAACAATAATTACTATTTCTTTATGTATTTAAAACAGTTCACAAGTTTAAATTATCAAATACAAATGTTACTTAAAGCCAATTGTTGTCCTGTCCTACTAAGTATGAATAGAGTATAGATAGAGTCGACTTGACGGAAACGCGCCGGTACCGAGCTTTACGTACTTGAGATTGAGGTTATGTTGTGATAACTGTTTGGAGCAAAAGCCGGCTATGAAACTGTAACTGGAATTAACCACTTAATTTACTAGTGATAAGAACTAAAATAGCTCGCAAGCCCGTGGGGTGGAGAGGTCGGAGGGGCGACAGAGGCTGCGCGCGCAGCCGGCATGGCCGCCGCCGCACACCTGATTGCCAATACAACCCGATAACATAACTGAATTACAGCATATTACACACGCTCACGACGCATTAAATACCCCCTGGATGCATCTCACACCGATATTATCACGTGCACCACTTCTGCACACCGACAACGACAACTTCTGAACACGTTAAGTAATCAGCTGATTATCAAACTTTTACCGGTGTTTATGTATCCGACACGATACTTCGTCACTGGAAACGATTCACGTTTCCCATTTCACGGTCATAGGAGGCAGTCTTCCGCGACCTAAGCGGCCGGTCAGCCGTCGCCGGGCCGTGCATCGGATGCACTTCCGCGAGAGGCTCGGGCGGAGCGCGGCCAGGGACCGACGAGCGTACCTGGACTAGTCTGCCAGCTGAGGCCTCCGACGAACATCTTCCTGCAAGATAAACAATACCAATCAGTCACTGAAAAGAGCGCGACGAGCCGGCTTCTCGGGACTACGGACGTACCCCGGGTCGTTGGGCACCTCAGCGGGGCTTCTGGCCACATCCTGATTCTGGGTTTCCATGGACTCGGTCGCCGACGGCGCGGGGCGGGCCGGGCGGCGCACTACGACTACGAGCGAGCGACGACGCGGCGGGGACGGCTCCCGGAGTCGCTCGGCTGCACTACCGACTACCGGCACGAGACTGGCGCGCCGCGGCGCACCCCTCCACGCAGCGGCCGCCCCCGCGCCGCCCGCGCCCCGCATCGCCCGCGCCGCCGCCGCATCGATTCATTCACTCCGTACACAATTATTCATACGGTGAGCACGACGGACGCGAGCAGCGCGCCGGCACCACCACGTGAGCGCGCAGCACGTGCTCGCTCCCCCCGGCGCGCCGCCGCCCCGTCCGCGCCCACAGCACGCCCACTGCGCGCCTACACGCACCACCACCCCCATACACCCAACTTGCGAACTTTATCCAAACTAATAATATAATTTGTTAACTTTTACAAACTAAAACTTTTCAAAAACCTTTTCAATATTAGTACCAGTCTTAATACCCATACTTAAATAAAGACATACATTAACCTTCTCAGTCTTCTTAATTTTGCGATATAAATTAATGTGGCTGAATATAATATTTACGCGCAACATCAGACGCACTGAGCACCGATCGTGTCGTAGCGGCGCGAAACCTCTACAGCTGACGTCACTGAGTGGCTTGTCAGACGCTCGTAGCACTGCGCTACGAAGTGTATGCCGCTACGACCGCTTAATATACGGATACGTAACAAGAAAAACTTACAAAGTACCGCAGTATCACGAATTTATGAGTGTAATAAAACCAGAAAATTACGTCTCTGATTGTAAATGCATTCGAGAATAAATATGAATTATCGACAGTACGTATATACACAGTACATTTTAGTAATTATCTGTCAGTAAAAGTTGACACTAAAAGTTTTCAGACGAAGTTTTAATTTATTAAAAAACTTCAAACAACTTATTGAAAAACAAAACACTTCTTGAACCGCATATACCAAATGTTTATTTTAATCAATTTGCAAAAGATTGGGATGTATATTATAAACTAAATATTATTAATCGCAATTGTCTCATAATATCGCTAAATTGTAAAAGGACACATCGTAAACTTTTGATTGAAAATTGTGTAGCATCCGCAATAAGCATAACTTCATAGTGTTACATACATAGTTAGTTTAATACAGGAGGATGTCATTGTCCTCTGTTACTAAAGAGGTCCAGCTATTTTGAAACTGCACGAACAATGTCTGGCAACATTATTTAACCATTCCAGTTGGTAGTTGCGGCTGTGCTGAAAATATCATTCGCTTCAGATCAATACAGAGACCAAAATGCCGTACTGACCCGGTCTAACAATAGACCAACCCAATTCCTGCCGTATTTTATTATTGAGGCATGATGTAGTCGGACTACCATAAAAAAACTGGAGAGATGAGGAGAGAACAGAGAAGGAGATGAGAATACTTTGCCCTCCTCTCTTGTTGACCTATCTGACAAGAGATTATATCGTTTTACGCATCAATAGTGTCTTGAAAAGTGAATTCTAAAAAAAACATAATATTTTCATGCCTATTCATGTATTCCAAGATTATGAAAGCTTTGCTTAAACGCGCTAATCTCATGAACTAGTGGACCGATTTGAAAGAATTGTTCATTTATCGCAGAAGGCGCAGCAGTTCCCAAGGGAAGCGGGTGAACCGCTGGCGGGAGCTTATGCTGAAAATATGCATAGAAAACTCAGAATGAGATCTATTTAAAAAATATTAAATAGAAAATTTTTAGGTACAGAAATTGGAATTGCTGTGGGAGTACAAAAATATCACCGCTTCGGATCAATATTACTATTCAAACTGCCACTAGGAATAGAATAACCCAGTTGTTTGGATGGTTGGTTCCTGGTATGTTTTAATAGGTAAGTGACAGGAACTTACAGGTTTAAACACGAGTAAGTACAATTCGATATGTTTCAAGAAAGCCTCCATGTGGCATTCTGAACTATCTCCAAATCACCCCTGGCCGGTTTCTGAGCAATCTTATCGGTAGTTTATTCATATCTTTTTTCGTAAAAATCCCTTCTCCCTTATAAAGGATTTAAAATTTAAAAATAAAGTCCGGCACTATAGGGCCAAATACAAAACGATGACGATGATGATAGATAACAAACTCGTAAATGTAGCTAAGTGCGGAGTGTAATGGCGAAACCGAACTAAAAAAAAAATAATGAAAGTAGATGTGAAGGTCTAACACGCAAATACTGGTGTAAAACACGAGAATTTAAGATATTATAACATCAATCTACCTCTATAGTCAATCGCAATAATTTTAAGATAAAAACATAGATGTGTTACAGTACCACAAATTAAAAATAAAATACTTTTGCTATTTTTTATTTTCACACAGAAAATAGGAAACATTTTCAATTGCACTAAAATGTTGTTTAAAACTTGCAAATTACCTCCCTCATTATGAAACCGTCCACTATAAACTCAACAATATGGAATAACTTGTCCCCAAGTAAAACTTGGAAAATCTTACACTGATATACAAAATGTTTTACGAGAAAGGTTCATATTTAGCCAACATTGAATAATATTCTTGCTGAAAATACGCGATTCTTCAACTTCAAGCTATGTCTATTTTAATTTAAATTCTAGTGGGCAATCCGAATGTTATGATATGTACATATTTTTATATCTTTCTTTCATCTTTCCTCTATTATTAAAAAAGTCTGCTTGCGAAAGACGATGCTAAAGTTCAAGAAAAAAATCGTCGAAGTAATATATCGACGATTATGATATTTTATGTATTAAATATGTAAAAAATATCTTTTATCTGGTAAATATGATTTTATTTATGTAGCTAAGCATGTACTTACCCAATATCTACTCCCAATGAAGATCATTGCAAAATGAGGATAATTGCACTTCAACAAACATATATCTTTATGCATGTTACATGATCGATTTTTATATTTAGGAACGAATGAACGGAATCCATGATGTTAAATGGTATGGTCTCTTCATCCAATATTCCTTCAGGCGTAGCTATTATTATTTGTAGATTCTTAGTGCATACGAGCTTTATGGTAGAATTCACTATTTTCAAGATGTACATAACAGTAGAAAGCGAGCCCTCGCCATCCTGACTGCGCTTGATCTCAACGCAATCATGTCATTCTCGCGAATTGCCGTCACAATTATAGGAGGGTCTCAGATTCCTAAAAAAACACGAGAGTAAATAATTACTGTCATGATTTTTTAATCCAGTTTTTTTTTATGAAAACTATACTTAAAAAATTGCGTTTTGCTTTACTTTAGCAATGTCAGTAAATCCGCACTAATGACAAGTGTACAGTGTAAGATACATTTCAGTGCACCCAAAAAAATTTACGTACTTTGTTCATACATTATCATACTATAGCTGCTATAATATATAGTAGGTTTAAAAATAAATACTTTAAAATAAGAGTAGGTCTCCTGACAAAACAAAATCATACAACAGAACTGAATTGTTAAACATATCGTTTATTAGTTTAGTTTTTATAGAAATAAGTTATTTTTAGCATGGGCAGTGCTTTACAAACTTTGTCGTGTTGATGACAGTGATGCCTTTTTTAGCGCCGATATCTCATGTGCTTGCACGGCTTTTGGTAACTTAGGTATCTCACGACTTCAAATTCTGGGTCTTTTCTATGTGACGACATTAGTGCCCTTTATAAGAACTCCTTAAGAGCGCTTTCACACTTTCACTTTTTAGCGTCATTTCATATAAAATCGCGAACCAGTGTTGGCTGTTGCTGTTTTTTAGGCTCGAGGATTTCGCGCGTATACGTGCAGCAAATGCCCGTAAGAAACGCACATTGCCGAAAATCGTTAATGTGAAAGCGCTCCAATTGTAGAATCTGCATTAAAAGCCAAAGGTACATGTCACGACACAATTTTCTTCTTCAAGACAAAACAATTCACATTATTTTAAATCCAGCTAAAGGTTAAGATTTTTCTTTTTAAAGTTACCGTACATCACGTTTAGTTGTAAGGATCGGACCCTTGATACCTTAGTATCAGTATAGAACTATATCGTAATCGAAGCGACATCGGCGCCATATTGAGTCTCATTCTTTTAATCACACACAATGTTTAAGCGTGTTCACATTTAAATACTACAGACAATATCCTGACACTACTTAAATTAGAAAGTAATAGTAATCACAGTATGGCAATTCGTTGACATATTTAAAACTAGGCCATTAAGAAGATAATAGAAGAATCTCACGATCATAGTGCATTTTTATAGGACGGTTAATAGCATACATATAATTTATTTTGAGCGCATTCGAACCAGCGGATTTTCCGCGCGGCTACACTCAGATTGTATGCGCGTTGCTGCACGTATATGCGCGAAAACCGCTTGCCTTAGCAACTGAAGATACCGGTTAGAGCGACGAAGCCCGACGTGGCTCGCGTAGGCCAAACCGAACGTATACGCGCAAAATTATCCGCTAGTGTGAAAGCACTTCACCGCTTCCGCGAAAAAGTGCCACTCAATAGCATAGTTACACAGTGCTTAATGAATTGATAATAAAATATAAGTTTCTACATACTAACAAATTTCGTGTTAATATAATTATGTATATGTAAAATGTATGTATGACATTGCCACAATATATTAAGTTGCCAAATCACAAGTAAACTTTTGATTGCTGCAACGCTGAATTGATGTCTGCAATGTATGCATCTATTACCTTTGACAGTTGGATATACATAGATTATCAAGTTATGAATAAAGGAATTTGAAATGTTACTTATTTTAAACTTACAAATATTGTCCAGTTATGCACTACAAGTTTTGCCAGGGTCCTTCAGTCAAAAGTTACGCTTCCTTTCCATGTTACGAGAGAGGGTGACAAATAAAAACGAAAAATGTAACAAATATAACCTTCTGGCAACACATGCACTATCAAAGTGAGACTGATAGTTTGCAACATGGTATGAAATTTAACGTAAACAAAATAAAAAACAACAAATTGTAGAGAAATAAAGTTTAAAAACTCAAACTTTATTTATTACATAAGTCATAGACAAAAACATCAATAACATAAGCTCTGTGGATGAATTGGCTATAACAAAATAAGAATATGTAGGTAATAATGTACTGTTTTTAATGGAGATATTAACACACTTATGACTATTACATTAGATAAAATACTAATCTAGAGATCAAAATATTTAACTAGTTACGATTATCATTACAACCTTTTTCAGACAAAAATAGCAGTAAGTACATTAATAACTTTAGATCTAGTATAACACACAGCCACAACAACCATTAAGTACTAACAAGTAGGTACATACATACGTATCCTAAATAGATTAAAAATTATCGTCCAAACGACTCCATTTTCACCAAAAAGTTTCAATCATCAATGTGGTGAAACTATGTAAAACGAAACGTACCAATCGAACGTCTTTAGAGACATTTTCAACAAAATTATTTTCGATTGAAATAAAAACACAGCCATTTAACAACACAGCGCTATAATAATTCTGTTTACAGAAATAATCTTTGGAAACTGTCCCAAAACTTCAGTCAAAAATTAATGATTCAACGTCAAGTCGAATTTGTTTCCCTTAACTAATTTAAACATACTAATTTCACCTTAATTTTTAAATTCAAAACATATACAGTATAACGTATAACGTATTGCAAGCTAAGCAAATATATAATAACGCTAGCTTTAAACAAATAAAAAGACGCCGCTCAACAAAAAAGAATATTGCAAAAAGCACAAACAATTTCAAATAATAAAATAAATAAACGTACCATTGCACAAAGCTGAATTACAAATAAAAATATTGCAAGCAAATAATAATTAAAGCTGAAATCATAGCCGCCGAAAGCTAGCAAAATATTATGAATATTGCAACTCGATAACAATAAAGTTTAATAAATAAACGGAGTGGGAGGCGATATTGTGAGTATAAACGGTGGAAGTAACATTAAAATAAAGGTCACTAGCTACCCCACCCATCCGTGGCAACATTCTACTGAATTTATTGTGCACGCCCATTTAAAAAGTCACATAGATTTATGAAAATGTTATGAACATCGCTTTTGTTGCTGACCTAAAGAAAAAGTCAATATAAAATAGCGAAGCAGTGCTGAAACTAGAGTGTAGTTCTGTTGAATAGGGTAATTGACCAAATGTTATTTTTCATCATAAAGTGACTTTACATAAAACAAAAATAGAAAAAAAATTGGTCCTTAGTAATATATAACTTAAAACCCAGTAAAAGGGGAAACTGTCTAATAACGGAAAAGATGCACGAAGCAGAATATGACGTCACCGCTATTAAATGCGCATGTGCAACAGGGATAGTAAAATGTCCCCACCATAAGTCCACTTTCATCATGCGAATATTAAAACTGCTCCATTAAGTAACCAATTTTGATGCCGTTTTCAGAATAATATTGCTAGTGAGTTATTTTATTTGTTTCATCAGAAACTGGCAACTACCGTATTTAGCGAATAACATAATTTGCAAATTTCTTAGGATGGTTACAGTATGATGTTGTACACACAGTACATACAGTAAATTATGACTCACTTTCAATTACTTAGCTTATACAGAAGTACATATTAAAGAATGGCATATTAAAGATTATAATCTTTGGGATTTTAATTACTGGTTAAGATATCAAACAAATCGATTTACTTTAGGTAGAATATCACTCATTTGCATTTATAGGCAAAAGCATAATTACATACATTTTAAAGCTGCTATAAATTAAAGCCAAAAGAAAGCTTTGTGAACTAGTTTAGGTTTTGGCACACATTTTCAAATAATAATAAATTAAAATAAAACCACTTTCAAGAACTTCTTAGCTTATCTATCATAAACAAGTTTTTGCATATGGCAATCTACGAATTAATCTACATTTTATGTTTGAACCTAAACCTATTTTACAACGAATCTAATGAGTACTTTCAAAGATTTTGATTAATTTTTAGTTAAAACCCTCAGTTAATATATAAAAACGCTTAAACAAATATAAGAGCTTGAAATCCCATCAAAAATAGAATAGCTTATTTTATTTGAAAAAACAGTATTAAAAATAACTATTATAACATTTTTAACAAGTCAGTTTTGAAATTAATCACTAATGCAGTCCTTAGATTTACGCGTATTTTGAATATAAATAACAAAACGCCTACATAAAAATATACTATTTAAAAGATTTTTTTGTGAAATCACTTTATGTCATGTGGGTAAAAAACAAATTTTATAATGAAAAGAAAACATAATAATTGGTCATTTTTGCTGTTCAGTTGTCTAAGTAAATTAACACTTATGTCAGAAATAACTAAGAGATCTTTTAATATAACTAAGATTGATCACTGCGAAATAAACTGAAAAGGTACCACTGAAAGTTCTAATAGTTTATTTAATTCCTTTAGATAATAAAGGTTTAAATCATTTATTCTCAAAAAAAAAATATAATAATCAATTAAAGGTATGTTAAGTCTCAAGCTGTATATGCCTACCTAGCTTTCGCCCGCGGTAACACTCGCGTACCTAGGGTACTTCTTCCAGCACATGGATAAAAAGTATCCTATATGTTAATCTGATTAACGGTCAATCCTTCTCTGTGTAAGAAGACGCCTGTGCCCAGCAGTGGGACGATAAAAAAGGCTGATGTTAATGATATATCCATCCATTCGTTTTTGCGTGAAAGAGTACCTACAGACATACATTCATCCTCACAAACTCGCGATTTTATACTATTAGTAGGAAGTTGGATGATTAAAATATCTTTATACTTTCAGTAAGGTATCGATATTATTATTTTTAATTGTAAAACTGTAAATAAATAGTGATGCAACAATAATAATATAAATTACGTAACTACAAAATAATACTGTTAACACGCAATCCTAATTTGTACTTTCAGATAAGTAAAGACACAACCTTTTATAGTAGAAAATTATTATAATATTATAACGGGTAACATAAAGAGGTAGATTTATAGTACATAATAAGTTCAATAGCAGACCTCTCGAGATAATTCGTCCAGATTTGATGAAAAATATCCCAAAATTACCCGTAAAAGAACTAGATGAGAGGATTGACTAATTCAGAGAACAATAAAATGGATAATTTTAATGTTTAGGCCAGAATCTTTCCAACACATTAGACTCTGCTATTTACAGTTGACGTGTGTAATTTGTGTGGAATTGAGGAAACCATGTTCAGATGGGCAGTATGCTGGTTAATAAACATAGCATTAAACTACTTCTAATCAGTAACTCACTCTACTAACTGACAGACAAAAATACGTATTTTTTATTATTATTTCTATACCGCTGATTAGGTTACAAGATTAATTAAGTACTTAGAAATTATCAATGAGATCATTAAGATTCAAGTATTCTGGAATGGAAAATGGAACTTATTTATTTTTTGGCGAGTTTTCGCCGTTAGACGACAGCAAAGCTGAAAGAGTAGCATGCGTAGCGCTTAAGTTACCAGATGTAGGACTTACAATGTTACTGGATGAATGTCCCACATTATTATTGTTCAGCATTCCACCGCTGGTGCCTGAACTAACAATGGTAACATTTGGTGGAGGGGTCACACCATTCGCAAATCCAGTCGAAAGTACCTTTTGCGTGTTATGCATCATGAACGATTTGGTAGCGCCCGCACTGCCTAAGGTCAAAACCTTCTTCAACATAACAGAAGAATTACATGCGTTGTCGATCATATCTTTGGTCGTGGAAATGCTATCGAAATCGCTGGAACTTGCGGTTACGACTGTACTTATCTTTGGTGTTGACGTGTGAAGTATGGGGCGGACCGCTGTCACGTTGAAGGTGGCGCTCGAAGCAGGAGCCGATAAGTTGTTCCGGTTTATAATGTTCCGTGAAACTATGGCGTTATGTAGAATGTTCCCCGTGGGGAATGACTTAGAACTGACGTTGACATACTGCGGGGTGCCGATGATGGTCGCGTTGGAAGTGCGCGTGCCGAAGCCGATGATCGTGCTGGCTGTCCCTTGAGACATGACCGTGCTAAAAGTACCAGACTTTGTATTGATTGGTATTCTGCAAAAGACAGTTCATTGTTTATATTTTACGAAGTTGGTTAACGGCGGGAAAACATCGTGAAAAACTCTGGCCTTGAAAAATCGGCATTGCTAATTCATTCAGAAATAAATTGAAAGGTATGAATTGTGAGGAGCAGCATTTTGGTGAAATAGGGAGAAGCATATTATCAAATAATAAGACTGTTCACAAGGGTCCTAATCCAGTCACAAAAGGCACAAAACTGCAATATTCATAATCTCCTAATCCCTGAGCTAATTAGCACTCGGGAATGCGAACTCATAAAATTTTCAGATTTATTCCAACGCCTAGAGAAAAACTATAGCAATGAAACACTCACCCGCGTATAACTTGCGACGTAGTCCCAGGTATGTTCTGTATAGTGACGGTAGCTTGCGGCAGATGATGAACGGTCCGCTGGCCAGCCGGGGGTATGTTTGAACTCGTATAGTAATGTACAGTGCTCCCAGTAATTCGCGGAGGTGCTGCTAAGTGGGCCACTGGTACACTATGTACCATACCACTAGTGGTTGATGCTACCGTGATGCACTTCGTTTGGTTAACAGAGAACTAGAAAAACAAAATGATATCAGCAATACCATTTATTTCATATCTTAAAACTAGCCTTCTCTGAAAAGTCCGTGGTCTAACTAATTCATTATTTTTAAAGAACAAATAATACTTATAGATCGACAAATATAAAATGCGCGCGAAACTTACATTGCTGGTATTCAAGGTAGTTCCCAAATCAAATTCATCACCTACTAAGGTAATAGTATCTGGATTAGCACCAGTCAGCTTTTCTATTGTCTTTCTCGCATCGGCATCACTCTCAATATTACCCAAGTTTCGGCTCAAAAACTCTATGTCAGACTCCAATAAGCCATCGACCAAATGATTCTGACCATCCTCAGAATCTTTACAGAGCGAGAAGTCATCGTTCTCTAACTTCATATCCTCCACTTTCATCCCCTCAACATCCAAATCATCAATGTTTTCCACTTTAATATTATTGAGATCAACATCTTCGTCCTTCATTTCTTCCATTTTTATTTCATCTAAATCTTCAACTTTTATTCCACCGACTTTCATGTCATCCATATCCTCAACTTTTATGTCGGCAAAATCTGTATCTTCCTTCAACATTGGTACATCTGAGAAATCTCTGCTATTTTCTCCATTGCCAATGTATTGACTAGCATCAAAACTGTTGGTATCGAAATTATCATGATTTGGTTCCACCTTAATGTCTTCTATCTTATATCTATCTTCTTCTTGGATATTACTTGTGCATGGTTGAGGGCTATTAGCGTTACTAATGTCGCCGCTCAGAGCTCTTTTAAGAACATAAGCCTTTATTTTCCTCAGCATAAATAGAGGAACTTTAAAGCCTGTTAGTTCTCCTAACATGGGGAGTGAATTATGTTTGTAGGCATCGCTATTGGCTAATTCTTCAATGTCTTCCAATACCTGAAAATGAGAAAAGTCAAAAATGAAATGAAAATTATACTGTAGAAATAAAAATAATGTGGAATTAAACATATAATTACCATAATGTAAGTTTTCCCACCAACAGCATTAACCAAGTTATGACTAGCAATCCATTCCTTGTCCGAAGAATCAGCAGGATATCTGAGGAGACCAGCGTGTCTGGTATATAAGCGACCGCGAGAGTTGCCTAAACCGAGCACCTGAAATATAAGATGCAATGGTTTTCAAAAATGTGTACTAAAATACACAGGTCAGTTTTTTTTTTCATTAAAGATAGTAATTTGACATATTGGGTGTGAGTAGTTGCAGTTTTATTCATTTCTAAAATATTGATAAGACTTATTGTAGAATTTTGTAGATTTAATAAATATCAAAAATAAAATAAACCACAACTGTCACCTGAGAAAGTGAACAGGAAAAAATAAATGCAACAACAAAAATGTAGGCAAACATAGGAATTCTTCGCAACTGGTAACACCTCAGGGAAAAATGATGGTATATTTTTAACTGGAACAAAATTATCTATCAAAATAATCCAGCCAATGCCAGCTCTAAATCCTACAAAAATTTTAACAGGAATATACTGAATACATTTTGAAAAACTCCATGCTCAAAACTATGCTTACTTTATGTGCATGAGACCCCATGATAAACAGTGTCTCTTGAGTCAATCTGGCAGGATTCCACTTCTCAGGGTCTCGAAGTGCAGGGGAAGGCAATGGAGATGACGATGCACTATCTGTGGTGTCCTCCTGTTTGATCTTCTTACGTTTTATGGTAAGGTCAATATCGTTTTCCGAATCCTTTCTCTTTTGACAGGGACTCTGTAACTGTTTCATACGATTATAAGATTATAAGCAAATGACATACTTTAAAGAATTTTATTATCACATATAAAATACTTTATCACTTAATATGTTTAAGTATAAGACTCCACCAGCTGAAGTCATCATTCAAAGAACTACTATCATAAAAACCATATTTAAGCTTTTTTTATACTTACAGGAGGTTGTTTAACCAGTTTAGAGTCAAGCCCATTACTGGATTCCGAGTCACTGGTCTCATACGGTGATTGAGCGGGCTTTGGAGGTGTTGTATACAATAACCGAGTTGCATCCAACATTGCACGACACACAGCGCGAACCTAGTGATATAGACGGTTAGTTAATTACAAAGACAATTACGCATTATCCAATTCTCTGATAAGAAATTTCTTTACGTAAGTAACTGTAGGTATATTTGTAACATTGAGATAGTTTGTTTTGTATAAAATTAAATTTTAATGTTTTTTTTTTATCACACAAGACTAACAAAAATAATATTGTTGATAAGAGTATTTATGAACTACATAATTATGTTTAGCTTAAAATTTTAATAACCTGATCTTCACTAACGGACTCATCTCCCAGATTCAATCTTATGTTGTTGACAGCTGGTACGAAGAATTTCTAAAACATAAGACACACTATGTAAGTATTTATATAATTATTCTACACAATCAACAACAGAATAAGAACTCTCTTCTAATTTTAAGCCAGTATATTCTATAAGCAATGTTCTTATAATAAACTTTTTGGTGTCCGGGAATATTACAGGTGCTGAAGGAGGGTATAAGCTACATGCACATGCTTATACCTGGACTTTACTGTAATAGCAGACTGCCATCGACTTTTGTGAGAACTATATAACACTTTTATAATTATTAAAAAACAACCATAGATAATAAATCTTACTTCTAAGTATTTCTTGATCACTTGGTCAATCTCTCTTGTGACCGCTGACTGAATGGTTTGTCGTAACATGTCTAAAGACTTGTTCGCACTTGCCCTGAACTCGGCAATAGGTCTGGAATGTGGCTGTACTGGTCCTGGCAGACTGAAACGTCTGTGCATAGCTGCCAGAGTATTAATGGCAATCTGCCGGGTAACTGGCTGTTTCTGGAAATTAGATAATACCTAAGTAAGTCTTTTTTTTAAGATATGTAGCATTATTGTACGCCATCACTGAAAAACTGCGCGTTTGTAACAACCTGATCTATAATGTAATACTTCAGCTATGTTTCACAAATAAATATTCTTATTAGACTGTATTTTGTATAAAACATTGCTTCACACTGTCACAAATTCTACGGTACAACATTCGACCACGCACTTTTGGCAAAGTATTATGATCACTGAATATTTTTTCTTCTCTGAACAATAATGTCATTGATTTGATCTTATTCCCAAATATTAATATATTTAGATAAATGAATGTAAATACGCAAACACATACTCTTGTAACTAAGATTGTGACATGTTAACTATTGTAAATAATTGCAAAACATCCAATGTTTTTCATGAGAATTCATTATTTACACACTGTCATGTTCATGGTCACTGAAAATTACAGTTTATATCTTCTACTTACGGCTTGCATATTGGCTACAGGCGTGCTAGGACGAACATTAACTGATTTGGAAGGTGCCTGGAAACCCCATGTATCGCTGGAGCTCTCAGGAGCTGGATTTTGGTGCGATGTATCAACGTTATTCCAATTCTTTTGCACCACCATTTCGAATTCCTGTCATAGGCTGTTCTGTTTGATTTTCATATTAAAACGCACAAAAAATCATTCACGATGCACATGGACCACAAAACAATATATATTTCATACAAAATATTCTGTTTTATCGAGGATATCACTGCTTTTGTTTGATATTTCTATTCAACAAACAGAACGACGAGCTTTGAAAGCTGCGCAATGAAGGGGGGTTGGCGGGGTGAGGGGCGTTAGTTCCCTGAGTTGCTACAAGTGAAAATAAATTTAATACAGGAAGGTCTTCGTACCCAGGGCCGTACTACAATAATTATAAATTCCTTTTCATAACAGGTGGGTCCATAGGTAAGTATAATGTCCATCCAATCTTTACCTCGAAACCTTATGAAAGGTACCTCGAATCTAAACGAGCTGCACAAATACTATGTAAAAACTGCGCAACGTTCTCTTACAACGTATCTTATAAAAAGAAAACTCAATCCCTGTACGTTCAATTTGAATCAAATACGGTCAATTGATCGTCATGGGGTTGTGCACGTATGGTAATTTTACGTAATACATAGGTAATTAGTGTAGTATTCATTATATTTAGTATTTTCAAATTACAACCCAATAAAAAATTGTTCATACATAACAGACCTACCTCAGACCTACAGTTACGTACAGATATATAGATACAATTATTTATACATGAATAAAAAATAAGTACTTATATAATTTTCTTTTAATGTTTTTTTATAAGTATAAATAAAAACAACATATGTTGTTGAATTTTAATTTAAACTTGCTATTTGCTAACTCTTTCTTTTCGTTACGTTGTCTGTTGAGTGTTGACGCGTGTCGAAATCTCAATAGGTAATCTAAAAGTTACTCAAAAAGGTAAGTACTTTTTTGTATTGTAGTTATAGGAATACAGTTCAATTAAAGGGGCCTCTAATTCGTTCATTGTCAATAGTCATTCAATTACAAACATTTACGCATGACGTGTAGTTGTATGTACTGATAATATGATAATATCGACAGACCAGCCACTAGCATTTTGTAGCTGTACTCGCAGTCCGGTTTGTTAAGTGGTTCTTGTAAGACGTGATCAGTTATTAAAGTTTACATTTTACGAAACATTAATTGGTAAGATAACACCCTCCACAGTATGATAACTGTCTAGGTATTTAGTGATAGAACCAAATTTTTTATAAACGACATGGTATTTCTTCTGCGGTGTATTTTCCCATAAAATTGTTTTAAAAAGCCTTACACTCGAGCCTCTTGGACTTTGTACTTTACTTTGCCACGAATTACCTCTGGAGATCTAGAAAATGTCCATGTAACAAAATATTCCAGTGGTTTTTTTTAAGACTGAGGCATTAGATGAAATGTCATTGTCTAAACAACGATTCCCATGGAATTTTTAACGAAATACCATGTCTGTAGATTAGGTATTTTGGTTTTATATTGATTATCCTCTCATTTTCCTCCCAAGTTTAGTACTTATGTCAAATATATAGGTGCTTAATTCATGGGATCATTCTGAATTATATTAATGTGATCTTAGATTTAAAGACATCACAGAATACAAGCTCACATTCATCAATAAATTTTAATAATTTGCTAAGTAAAATAATGCTATCTGGCAAAAGATAAAGTTATTCAAGTCATTTAAATTCAATATTAAGTATATCTCTAATCACCTGTGATGTTTTAAATATTTTTTGGTGGCAAGGTGGCCACTTGATATACATTATCTCATTAAAAATGTTTAGTCATGCTTATTATATAATAATTTTAGAAACTACTACAACACCTGTATGTTGATAATATATTATTGTGAAATTGTTGTCTTTACGATATTAATCTGGAAAACCACACCCTCTGCCCCCATTACTTTTTGTATTCAGATTACAACTGATAGCTACTATTAATATTTGTCATATTTGTTTCTAGATAACATAAAATTACAAATTATCTTTCCAATAAATCAAATATGGAAAAAGGAACTCATTCAGGATCAATCCACTCGGGATCTATGACCAGTAAATTGAAAAATTTACCGACCATATCAGTAAAATTTGTTTTTATTATTTCCGTACATGACCTTGGTGTTAGAATTAGTTTAATGAACTCTGATTAAGTAATCTTTGTTGTATTTTTTTATAAATTTAGTTTTGTGTTGATCTTGAATCTAAAGTGATACTCTTGCCTCTACATTAAGACTTACATGCTGCTTGTTAAAGATTGATCATGACATTTACATTAATGAATTGGCTGTTATCGATAAATTCTCATAAATCATATGTATTGTTGGTCTGTAGTACTCGCAGGATAGGAACTAACAGTCAATTGTTAGTTTATTACATCATCTGTGTACGCATATAATTTAAGATAAAGTTGATGACACAATACTGCCATAGCACTGTAGTGTATTCTATCAAAAACATGTTATTGTTTATAATTATTATCATTCGTATATAGGTATAACAATTGCATTTCTTGGACTATTAACTAGTCTATAAGCTTGGTGATTTTGATCATAATCTGTATATTGCATTGCTTTTTATTGTAGTTTTGAGAAAATATTTTACATGAATAGAGTGATATTATATATTCTCAAGAATTAAATAAACATTTATTTCATGGTTGGTACATAGTTTAAAACAATAAAACTTTATCTATCCATTGTATAGTATAGTCACCTATGGTAATCAATTCTTTGAACTTTAATTATAAGGGACATAGTCTAAAAATTTTGTTTATATTAAAATTTTAAATGAAAATGCTCTTACCAAGGTCGATAAACCAATTCATGTGTGTGGTAATGTTTACATAAATAATATGTAGATAAGGTGACATATCTTGCAAGTTTTATTATATGTCTTTTGAATTTGTATGTTGTTAATAAAGCCATTTATAACATTTGAACTTGCACTGTATAATTTTGCACTTTTATAGTGGACACTTGTTAGTACTTAAAGATTTTATTTGTTTATAAATAGTATATTTATTAGAAGCCATAAATTAAAAGTAATGCCTCAAAATTAATTATCAAAACTTTTTTTCAGATACCAACAATGTCGAAAATAAAGGCTGGTCCCGTTGTTGACGTTCTTGGAGATGAGATGACCAGGATTATTTGGGATCTCATTAAGGAGAAGCTCATATTGCCCTTCCTGGACATCGAGCTGCACGTCTACGACCTTGGAATGGAAAACCGTGACAAGACTGATGACCAAGTAACAATTGACTGTGCTGAAGCTATCAAGAAATACAATGTCGGCATCAAATGCGCGACCATTACTCCGGACGAGAAAAGAGTAGAAGAATTCAAGCTGAAAAAAATGTGGAAGAGCCCTAATGGAACTATTCGTAATATCCTGGGTGGTACAGTCTTTAGGGAAGCTATCATTTGTAAGAATATTCCGCGTCTGGTAACTGGCTGGGAAAAGCCTATTATTATCGGACGTCATGCACATGCCGATCAATATAAGGCTACCGACTTTGTAGTACCTGGCGCTGGAACCCTAGAGCTCATTTGGACGCCACCAAATGGAGAACCCATCAAGCATGTCGTTAACGAGTTCAAAGGTGCCGGTGTTGCCCTTGGAATGTTCAACACAGACGCGTCTATCATTGATTTCGCCCACTCTTCGTTCAAATATGCCTTGGGTAGGAAGTACCCTCTTTACTTGAGCACCAAAAATACAATTCTTAAGAAATATGATGGTCGCTTCAAGGATATCTTCCAAGAAATTTATGAGAAGGAGTACAAATCACAGTTCGAAGCTGCGGGTATTTGGTACGAGCATAGGTTAATTGATGATATGGTTGCCTACTCCATGAAGTCAGAGGGTGGATTTGTGTGGGCGTGCAAGAACTACGACGGAGATGTTCAGTCTGATTCCGTTGCCCAAGGTTACGGATCTCTCGGTCTAATGACATCTGTCCTGATTTGCCCCGATGGAAAGACTGTGGAGGCTGAAGCCGCTCACGGTACGGTAACTAGGCATTTCAGATTTTACCAGCAAGGAAAGGAGACATCCACCAACCCGATTGCTTCGATCTTTGCGTGGACGAGGGGTCTATTGCACCGCGCTCACTTAGATAACAACGCTGAACTCAAAAACTTCGCGGAAACTTTAGAGAAAGTTTGCATTGACACAATAGAATCTGGAATCATGACGAAAGACCTTGCTATTTGTATTAAGGGCATGAACAACGTCAAGAGGTCAGACTACTACGAAACTTTCGAGTTTATGGATAAGCTGGCTGAGAACCTCAAGAAGAGCTTAGGTAAATGACTACCTACACAGAGAAAACTGTGTAACCTGTGAACAATTTTTACCAATCTATATTAATGTATGAATTATTATCATGTCACAAGGGAATAAGGGTTCTTTATTTAAACCTTATTTATAACAAATACTTTGTATTATTGTAATAAATGCTATTTAATATATTCGAGTTGTTGACTTTTCATTTGGTGTTTGCCATTTCCCGGCTTGTCAAAATTGTGATTAGAAATTAGGAACTCTAAACAAGATTATATTTTTTTTTGTCGATCCCTATGTCCCATGGCTCGCAAAAACAGGTTGCACTGCTTATTTTTTAATGAATAGGGAATTAATGAGATGGGAATATTGAAAGTCTTAAATGAGATTCATTAATTCTTTACTCATACGATACGTCGTATCTAACTAAAGTGAGTTGAAAAAACAATAAGTATCTATTTGTATCAAATAAAATTATTGTGGTATACGGAATACCGTAAAGATACACCATCAAGTCTAATACTACCTATTATTTATCCTCACACATTCTTAAAATAAATTGCCTACTATCCCCACAAGATATTTATGTTTGTGAACACACTGATAAAACAATTTATTCTTCTTATCTAAATAACTCAATCAGACAGTCGTGGGCTTTAATCATCACACCTAGCAACCTATACTTGAAGCAAACTGAACCATTTGATTTATCTTGATGATTAGCATGTTTCAAGGATTATTATTCTGACAACTACTAGCGCCACTTGAAGGCAATACTGTATAACATGATCAAGTGCCAAATAGAGGCTTATTTTAGTTCTTCCTGCACCGCATAGATGGCGGGCAAATCTTATTCTAATGGGAAAAACAGTAAATATTGAATTTGTCCGTACAAATATAATAAGCGATTTAGTCATGTAAAGTATGTACGAATCGTGTTATGTACTAAAGTTAATTTTCTGGTTAAATCGTACACGATTATGGGTTTTTTATAACAGCTCTATCACACCGTATCAACGTTTCATGTTTGCTAGCAAGAGTTGTTTGTTGTTGTTTTATCACGTTCTATTTATTATATTACCAACTTTTCATTTGAGATATTATTATTGGGTATTTTTAGATGATAAGAATATAATTAATAAGAATGAGAGATGATACATCATGTTTCATGTTCGACCTCTAAAAGAAACTTAAAAAATTAACTACATAATGTTACAGTATTGAGTATAAAAAATATTTATTCTAGTTTCTAAAGTAATTAAATGCTCGATAAAGATCGATAAAAAAAGTATCCGTATAGAAATAAGTTAATAACTGTATCTACGTAGAATATTTAATATCAGTTTTAATAACGTAATTTACGATCACTTAAGTTCCGTATTTGTTACCAACCACCGCATGCGCTGCGATCGCTGTACCTACTCTACACTACATAAGCACGGCTTACTACCTACTCTTTCTATTACTAAATCCATCTTAATATAAATATTTCATGTTCTTCTGAACTATGAATAGGTACCGTTTAATTTACAGGGAGGTAGGTACCTATGCATGCCATTTGACCACAAAAGCACGGAACCCCTAAAGTGCGGTTTTCAGAAAATAATTTGATAGGTAATATTATTATTATCATTCGGTCTTGTCAGAGACCACAGCCCACACATTCAGCTTCAATTACCTAAACTGAAATCAGATTTTACAATTTGTGGTTATGCGCAATAAACAACGCAACATTTGTACCCAATTTATGGCCTGCCTAGTGCCTACCAATTTTAGTCTGTTAACCTATGGTAGTGTAGGTTCCTAGTCTAACAACCAAAAACTATTATCTTTACAGACATTATAGTACATACCAATCCTGAGTACCAATCTTATGTGTTCATCGATGCCTTTTTCTTCTTCTATTTTTCAAAGTTCCAACAATTTTACTAAAATAACATGTTAAGTTGCCAGTATCTAACAAACTAAGTGGGACTGGGTATGTGTCCTTTTTTGAAACAACAGTTCAGCGGGATTGTTAAAAAAAATGATTCAAGTAACAGTATGCTGTAGCCTATATGCTGATGTAGACTCCAATTTACGTTATTAGATGTACCTACCTACCTACACTTACTTTCACTCCAATTTCCTTTGCAAATCTACACATTTTCTGGTCCAAAAATAAAATGATTGACCGTTTGCAATTTTGCAAATCGCCTATTCACTTTACAAATCGTTTTCATTTTTCTATTACAACAGCGATCCCCTATGCGGCAAGTCGTCAAATAACTTTTCTTGGTGAATTACCGGAGGCGCTTGACGCGGTTTCCCCTACAAGATCGTCCCTCCCGCGACTCCCGCCATTTCTCCCTCTTGTGGAGTGGGCCATTCAGAGACGGTTCGCGAAGCTCTCACGGTGCTTACGGCTTTGCTTCAGTTTGGCGGGCTTAGCGTCAGCCAACAGGCGTGTGCGGTGTGGTCACTTCAACTAACATTTGGCGGGAACGGAAAGCTCGCGCTCGCGAAAATTTAATCGCAAAACAAAGCGATTTAACAAATAATAAGTTTATGTGTATATCGTGAATAATGTCTATAAAATCGAGTCCTTTGATGCTTTTACGATGGTTCATCGTAATAAATATTATGGTAAGCTTGTTTGTTTATTTTATCGGCTTCTATGCATTCGGAATTTCTATGGCATCAGACATTCATCTACGTACTTTTAATGCATTTTCTAATTATAACACCTTCATTATTTTATTACAAAGGCACCTATGCATTTCCAGAAATAAATTAAATAAAATTTAAAACGAAACCACATCTGCCTAACAATGGGAGTTTAACCATCTATATCATAAAAAAATTGTAATATGATTCAGTGTAAGTATCTACAGTAAGTTCTACGCAGCCTAATCTATTTTAGGCTCAGTTGAAAAAGTTGGCGTAGTAAAATACACGACGCGTTATAGAGGAACTTAGGTATCTACCTAGATCTAAATTTAGTCGGTAGCAGCCAGGTACTTGCTAGTCGAATATAGCTATTAAAAATACGACTAAAATGTATTAAAAAAAGAAACACAGCGATTTCTGACGTCCTAAGTGCACTTAAGAACTTACATCGTGGAAACGCTACGCAATGCGCACAACCGCACACAGTTTCACGCAGTCATTAACACAGTCAATTTAGTCCAATTTTTTTCACCCGTCCCTCCAAGCAAAGTAACATCAAAGCGAGAACATTTAGTTCAATTACCATAAGATAATATCACTCGAGTCCACTAACTGTAACCATTGCAACATCGTGCATGGAGTCGAATCGATCTCCGCCCAGGAGCGCAGTTCGATTGCCGTAACTATGAACTTGCGGATCGAAATGCCATACATATCGAAGGGCGTAGATGCATGTGCCGATCGAGAACCGCTAGCTTGCCATATCAATTTACTAGCGCCGCTCTGGTGCACCCAATTACTAGCTCTGGTTCACATGATTCCTATTCATCAGCCTCTAGATTGTTTTAGTACCTATTAAAATAACGTTCGATGAAGAAAGATGCTTCGTCTCGACATTTATGGTAGGTGATTGTGGACCGCATTCTTTCTAATGCGTTTAAGGTGTTGCTATGTTTTTATTTATTCGGATTAACGGATACTTATGTTTCTATAGTTTATGTTTTATTGTAACCTAAGCCTATGGGGGGTAGTTTATATTTTATTTTAATGTTGCGTTGTATTGTGGAGATTGTGACTATGTAACAGCCGCAGGCAATATTATCACGAGGAGTTCCTCTGTTTTAGAAGGCACGTTAAATTGGCGATCTCTGCTATCATTTGAACAATTTTGACAGTTATTACGGATAAAGCCATAAAGTTTGACAAACATGCAGTCTTAACATGGATATCGGATTACGTGGGTTGAGGAGGTCAGACAGGCAGTCGATCTATGTTAAACATTGGTACTCAAAGACGCTCTCAACATGGTTGGGAAAATGCTGGTTTGAAAATTGGTTTTTATTTTTTTATTTAAAGCATTGTGATAAAACTAGTTGTAGAACTCTTGTTAAAAAAACATTACAATAAGTGCAGTATCTAGTGAAAAAAATTAAGCGTGAAGATAGTTACAAAACATTACCATAATTTTTCAATTAATTGCTTCCTACATTTATGGAGAAGTTTTGATGCGTGAAGTATCAACGGGTCGGTCATATAGAGCAACGTACTTGATGTTTAAATTAGGTGATGCAAGGTGTAGGTGGTAATCAGTGATCGGCACCAATGTGGATAGTTTATAGTTCGTCTAGTATTAGAACATTAGTTACTACTTATCAAACCAACCAACTCCTAATACCTAGGTAGCTACTTTGAATTTGTGGTTTGGCATTGCCGATGGTTCGTGCTTGCATTTTTAAGTCTCATTCACTGAATGGAGGGATTCGTTCGTTCTCACATTACTATCCAAGCCAATTACCATTACCTATGGGAGTAGCTAATCTTAAAAAATCGTTTCATTATTGTTTTGATAGGCTCTCTTTTAAGAATACACAAATTGGCATTCAGATGATTGGTTATTGGATCTATTCCTTCCTGTTTCTTACTTAAGGCAAAGCAAAACTTAAAGTTTATCTGTATGGGTACACTAAAGAGACGCAGAGGGTGTTCAAGATATATCTTATATGAGTTTGCAAGAACAGTTAAACACATTACGAAGGACCATGAAGCGTGGCATTAGAGGCCTGCCTAACAGTGAGCGGAATTGGGTCGAAATGATGATGATGACAGACTCACTTACCTAAGTTTCCGTACCCATTACATCGTGAGAGCTAGGTAGCTAAACGACTTACTAGATCTCAGTGTTCAATTAAAGCGACCCCAGATGCAATTCTATTAACAAAGGTAGGTATGTACTAAGAGATTATTGTTGCGTGTTGTACTTAAGTATTAGTAGCGGGTTCCCCTGCTGCGATTCACAGAATTTTGATTAAAGTTACATAACGACGGTCATATCCACGTTCGGTGTCTGATCTTCATTGGCGCGCGTGGGAATCGTCTCCGACTATGCAATTAAGGAACGCCGGGAGCGGAGGGTAGTCAATTACCGTGCGCACTGTTTTTATTGCGACTCTGCTTGTCGATGCAATGAAACCTCAGCCGAAACGTAACCATAAGGAGGATCATAAACTTTATTGCTTCCCATTTGTTGCCTCTCTGGAATTTATAGTTAGAAACTACTTAATTTGAATTTCTGCGAATGACTGAACAAAACCTACATTTAAAGTTTGATTTACACGAATACGTATAGATAGTAATTGCAAAGTTCTTATAGTACGAGATCCCACTGCAAAATCGTGCACCGATCGAGTTTTGGAATAAAACCATTTTATTACACATCTTTACGATTAGGAGAATATATACGTACCGGGTTGCCTATAAAAATTTGGCCGCAACTATGTTTAATTAAGTAATCATTAATTGATATTGGTACAAATTTTCCCCCCACTTGTTTTTTCAATAAAATTTCGTCCACTACACGGCAACATCTATAAGGACCCCGAAAAATCAGGGTTGCCACCGCGCACTTGGCCGCAACTCTGCGCAGCCGGGTTAACAAGGGTACGACTGGGTACATTTAAATACACCCATAACGTACACTTATAAATTATATATCAAATAAAAGCTATTTTTTTTCTGTTTATTGTGATATAGGGTTGCCTAATAAAATCTGGCCGCAAATAAGGGTTGCCAGCTGTTAAAGATAGTAAAAAAGTAGGACAGTTTGAAGCCTTTGCGCATGCGTGGGATGCTAGTGTTATCTTAGTATCTCATTGACTATATACAATATTTAATTGTTGTTGTTTTTTCTATACTGTGGCCCTAATTTGCTATATTGACGGCTTATGTTGTACGTTATGGTTACAACAGACTAGCACATGTAGGTGGGCACTTCCTTATCTCCTATTAGCATCATATAATTGGAGGCTGAAGTGTTGATTAGTTTTAGTTTTATTTATTGCACATTATTATAAAATATATTTAATGCTTGGGTTGTAAAGGTATGTAGGTGTTAAGGTTGAGTATTAGCCGCGTGTGGTACATAAGTATTTAAATTTATTTGCATTGATATATATATTTTTAATTACTTGCATCATACAAATTGTGTATGAAGAAAATATTGTTTAATAAAAGTTCTTCAAACCAACAGACTTCTTCCCAGCAAAAACAAATGGGAAGTGGTGAAGTGTGGGCGTTTTGGAGGCTGTCTTTTGTAATTTTTGACGTTCAAAAAGTGCTGTTTTACAGCCAAGTTTGATTTTGAGTTTTGAGTAAGAACGACCTTAAATAAGAAATACTTCGAAAGTATTTTTTTTTTCAAAATGTTAATTTTTAAGTATAAACTACGAGTATAAATAATACGTTTACCAATTATATACAAAAACATAACACATTTAAAAATTACAAAAGAAAATCGATATTGATGAAAAATAAAACTAAGGGTACCTACTCAATGTGTAAAACAAAATAATTTTGTACAAGTGCTGTTAAAATTTAAACACGTTTTAATAGTAAATTAAACTCAACAGTAAAAAAAAAAACTAATTTGAACAGAAAATATTTGTTTGAATTATTGTGAAAAAAGCGTGGGGTGCTTTGTTTTGTTCCACATTTCTCGTACATTGAGCACCGTACAGTACAGTAAAGTTTACTATAAAAGCGTGTTTATAGTATTATTTTTGCTATATTTTTTACTTTCCTATAGCTGGCAATCGATATCCTCATCTGAGTGGTGATGATGCGCCCTAGCTCTCTTTCACTCTAATCTGAATATTTACTATCTTTAACAGCTGGCAACCCTTATTTGCGGCCAGATTTTATTAGGCAACCCTATATCACAATAAACAGAAAAAAAATAGCTTTTATTTGATATATAATTTATAAGTGTACGTTATGGGTGTATTTAAATGTACCCAGTCGTACCCTTGTTAACCCGGCTGCGCAGAGTTGCGGCCAAGTGCGCGGTGGCAACCCTGATTTTTCGGGGTCCTTATAGATGTTGCCGTGTAGTGGACGAAATTTTATTGAAAAAACAAGTGGGGGGAAAATTTGTACCAATATCAATTAATGATTACTTAATTAAACATAGTTGCGGCCAAATTTTTATAGGCAACCCGGTACGTATATATTCTCCTAATCGTAAAGATGTGTAATAAAATGGTTTTATTCCAAAACTCGATCGGTGCACGATTTTGCAGTGGGATCTTAGACTATTACCAGGTGCAAGTTAATTAATGAAAATCCATTCGACAGGCGGTAATTAACAATTGAAGGATGACAAATCGTTAGAAAACACAGCTTTTCCTTGTTAGTAAATCGATTAAAACATTACTGGTTGTAGTAATTTTTATTCAATGAATGGGTACGTGCCGTCATGTTCTACATTTTTGAAATTAATTAAATTCCTTTTTTCACCTCCTGCCGCCTACTCATGCGTAACAAACACATTAAGTAATTCAAAGCACCTCGTGCTCTCGCATAAAAAGCAAGTGAGAAAGTGATTGAGAAAAAAAAACATTAAGTAAAAAAAAAACCATATCATGTCATATGTGTATTGCCGCGTCTTCGAGTCAACGACCCGAACCAATTATAGTTGCATAATAGAATGTTTTTTTTCCATGATTTAAATTGGTTTTTTCAAACTTTAGCCAATTTACGATTACTATACAGATAGCGTCATAGTTGGTTAGATGACTTCAGATATGCGAGCGGAGCGATACTTGGACACCTGTAAATGGTTTCTTTTATTCTTTTTATTATTGTGTCGTAAGTAGGTACTTGTGGTACGAGATTCAATAGTACACAAACTTTGGTACTGAATAAATAAACAAACGTGAGTCTTACATGCATGTGTCGTCGTCATCAAGTTCTTATATTTGTCATGCAACTTAGGGATAGTATTTTCTTCTAGGTTTACTTTGCAATTGCCCGGGTAGAAAATTGGTAACGAATGCATTTAGAACCAATTTTATATCGAATTTGACTTGTTTTAATATAATGTTTAACAATTCCTTAACTTTTATATTACGAGTATTGATATCAAGTACCTACAGAGCCCCCATATCTAATGTACCTATAGTACAATAAAATTAACCATGTAGACCATATAGTTAGGCCTTTGACACCAGAAAATGCGGCACTAATGATATTGATAGGCTGACGGAACTACGAGAAATGCCAACCAACGTGTGCAATGCCTTATTATTCAATGATTTCAATTCTAAATGCAGTCGATTTGAGCCGAGCGCCAATGAATAATGCAGTCTATCATTGTGTTTTGTTCAATCATTCAGTCCTTTATGCGTATAAATAGATTTCTAAGGAATCGTCTTATAAGCTAATCTTATTAATAGACTAATCTCAGGTAACCTTTTGCGTGCAATGAACCCGTTTTCTAATCGATTACAATTTGATAGAATGAGGATTTTTATTAAATATCGATTAGCGCTTCAATGACAAATAAATTATATAATCGATTTGACGAGTAAATCATCGTCATATAGGCACAACCTGGAATAGAACCACATGCTACTTTATGTCGTGCATAATCGTTAGGTATCTTTAACATGTCCGGATTCAGAATGAGATTCTGGAAAATATCAAAATGACACATCTATCAACATTCAGAATAAGAAATTATCGATTAAAAAATTGTGTTGTTTAAAAATTTTTTGGTTCTGCGGTAGTAGTTTGAAATGTGTAATTTTTCACAGAGATAACGTTTTAACAAAGCATTTTGTTGCTGACAAACTTGAAAGCTCAGAATCGAATTCTTAGGGTCTGTCCCAGTTAGTTTATTTGGTGCATAATTTGATACAAATTTTGAAACTTAACACTCCAGCGCGAAAACCAAGGAAAAAAATGACAGGCAATAGGGAATCAGCTGTGTCATTAATACGCATATTTTTTTATTTATAATTATGACGAGGATAAAAAAAATCTGGTAGATGATTTTATTAAAACATATTATGATATGACAAGCTATTATCAGTAACTAAGCCTTTCATCTTTCGATTAGGTAATATCATTCTTTAGATAAAGCATAATATATTATGAAATCCTTTGTAATCGATCCCGTGATGAGTTAAGCAATTCTCAATATTTTCGCGTATAAAATTCTATGTAGGTAAATTCAAAGCTTGAATGAATGATACGGGTTTGACAGAGCTCTTTTACATATAAAACAAAACATTTCTCAAAAACAAGATTTGTAAAACTCATAATAACGCCCACAAAAACTTGCTAGTAATATCTAAAGTCTCAAACTAACTTACAAATAAGTTTTCCAAACTTTTTGCTCTTTGGTCTGTTTATATCGATATTGGAGTTGAACTTACCAAGCCCTATTGGATGGACTAGACAGAGATGATGTTTTATACGAAGATCTGTACTGGGTTCCCAGGATATTCAATAAGTTCTATTAAACTTTCATAAGGTACTTATGTATCTTAAAGATATCTATACTTTAGATTTAATGCTGATCATAAGATAATTCTTTGATTAGTGGGCTTATGCAGTACTCTATCTACTATACATAATTCACTGAAAAATCTTAAAGAAGTCATCGTGTATTTCTGCTTCCCTTAACTTCTAACTTTATCTAACAACTAGCTTTCAGCGGTTTCACCCGGGGTGTTAGCTAGTTGTTAGTTCCCTTGAAATATTCGAGCACCCGGACAAATTTATTAGCTTATAGCCTTCTTCGAGAAACGAACTATCTGACAGTGAAAGAATTTTCAAATCGGTCGAGTAAGGAAAGACTTAATAATAGTTTTTACTGGAGGCCGACTCATAAAAGTATCTATTAGCTATTATGAATTAGCGAAGCGCAAACTTCCTTCCTTCTTTTTTTATTAAAATAAAACTGTTATTTACATTTCTAGTCTTTTTTAAAATTATCTTCTGTGATCTCTGAATATCGGTTTTGTGCAATCCATAGACAAAAAAAAATACTTATAGAATCGTACATGTTCAATTGGTAGATGGTAGAATAATTCAAACTAGATTTTCGGATAAAATACAATCAACAAGCCAGACAGACCCGTGGGGGTCGCTTTATATTCCACAATGAGCTCACTGAGCTCGTCTCCTCATTATGTTAATCATTTCAACTGTTGTAGATTTTATCTTGTAACATAACACTAATCTGTTATGTCTCTCTCTCACTTTATTACACTCGTTGAAGCTCATGTAGTGTTTTGAAAGTAGATGAGATTGAAGATATCTTGACCGTGACCTGACGTACCTATTGGCGTTGAGGTGGCATTAAGAAAATCCTTACTGATTAGCAGATTAATTAATCACTTATCCATTTTTTTTTTCAAATTCTTTATTTATAAAAGCTGGTGTCTGTAAGTTCAAGTCGTACCTACCTAAATTACTAAAACCTTCCGCCAGGAGTTTTGGTTCGGATCTGGTTGCAGATAAAAAAATAGCCTATGTATCAATCTAGAATGTCATCAATTTTTTTTTTATCCAAATTGGTACAGCAGTTTGCGCTTGAAGAAGTTACAAACATACACAAACACTCTCAAATTTTCAATAAAAAAAATGAGTGTGGAACACATTTGAAACATGCAAAACTCTAAATAGAGCCAATATGAGTTCAAAATAAACGTACATATAGGTATTAACAGACCTAACACACCAGCGCGGTAAAACAATTAGTGCTAATTGTAACCCCAAGCATTTTCCTCGTGACGTAGGCAAATCCAGCCACAGCTTCAGGCTTTATTTGCTAATTGGACTATTTTTATTATTACTTAAGTCGAACTGCGTTTAAGTTTGAAGTACGTTGTTGAATCTGACCTCCCGTAACAACTTGTGAACACTAAATTAAAAAGGAGATAAAAATAAAATAGAGATATAGATTGGTGTAGGTCGAAGTCAAGACATAATGAAGGACTAACAATTTTTATTTACTCGACTGCCAACGTAAGGTTATGATTTCCTACGAACCAAAATGTTTGCGGAAATCATTAAATGGCCTTTATCAGGTGAATCAAAATTTGATATGCCTAATCCTTCGAAAAAGCCCTCAGAAGATTTACTAAACAATAGTTGATAAATAAAAAGATAAACATGAGTTTGAAATAATCCTCTCCTTGTATTATTACACGCATTTAGAAAATGCAATGGAAGTAGGCACGGGCCAATAGGACTAATGATCATCGATACCGTTGCGTGCCGTCAATGGACAGGTCACAGTGCTATAACCTGTGCCCTATCGATCCTTATAAGTGCATGGGCCTGTAGGCATTTTAACTAGCTTTAGAAAGTCCATCAGACCTACTTTTGTAGCACCAATATTTCTGCTGAAAGCTGTTGTATTTCGCGCGTTGTGTAAAATTACTTGCACCATAGAACACAAATTGTATTAAAACATAAGCTGTTCAATTAAAGATTATTTATATGAGTGTTTTAGAAGAAGTAAGGGTTATCAGTGAAATGTGCAAAGGTACAACCAATTTTTTAAATCTACCTGACCGACCTCTTCTCATACGTTCGTACACAGTTCAGTACCAAAAATTTCCACAACCCCAAATGACTACCAAAATAAATACTTTTTACTATTAAATAAGATCTTTGGAATATGTAGGATATTGTCCTAGATCTACACGTGAAACATTGTGGTCAGTTTCCTGTAAACCATTACCATACTTTTGATTACGCAGTAGTGCAAAAAGCAACGAAGATGTTAAAAAGGATCGTAATAATTAGAACCAGGTTAACATCTGTTAATGGTTTAAAAATAAGCAAAAAAGCAATAAACAAAGCAACTAAAACGGCTTGATTGCGAATTCGATGTATTTACGTTAGATACGCCTTTTAAACCAAAAGTAGAATAAGCTTCTGGCAATCTAGTCAAAAAAACCCGTGAATAATTAAACGCCTTACATGCGCCGAAGTCGAATGCCTAAATTGATTAACTTCCTCAAAAAGCCAGTTCATTAATTAACTGTTAATACGAAAAAAATGGATCCCAAAATGTTTATTCATACACCTATTAATTTTTTGCGACATGAGTGTTTAATTCAATTAAATAACCATTACACCGATGACAGGCGGTGTCAGCGCAGACGGGCAAAAAGTTGTCGCGGACGTCGGCCCGGCCACGAGCCAACAACCACTGACACATGATACCCGACCCACTTACCTCTATCACTAATAACTCTAATCAGGATAATTGTAATTAATTAACACAGTTACTTCTAACAAAGAACAACGCGAAAAAATAGCGGTTGCTCAGGCGCACTGCGTTCGTTAACCGTTATTGTTACGGATGAACAGTATTCGCACTCGCTAGTTACTTCAAAGAGAAATACCAACTCACATTCGTACTTGTTATAAAAAAAACAAACTTTTGACCAGTTCTTATCGTGATAACCATAAAACAGGTGGACGTGAATGTACGGACTACGGACTTCTCCGTGTTTTATATACTTTATATGGTAACTTTGAAAGTGTAACGTGTTTGTGGGTATGTAGGTGGAAAATCGTATGAATAACACACATTTATGACTTCCAAACTGGAACAAGTTTGTTTCAGTGAGCACTGTACATTTGGGAAATCAGCAATCAGATATGTTAAGAAAATATTCAGCGGTGTCATGTTACATAATGCACGTGAACTTCGCTGACACAACTCAAACTTGTCTCGTTTCCAGAAATCAATGTTGTTTGCGATCGCGGTGGCCGGTGCCCCTCCGAGGGTGGCACACCCCCTCTCTATAAATCACTGTCCGAATTACGGCGTTTCTATAATATTTGTAATCCGGTGCTGGGCACGCGGCCGAATACAACAATTGATACACCCTACCCTATGAAATCCACTCACAAATTAATTGAAACAAGTTTTGTCCTCGCTAATATTTCCATCAAGTTCAAATCGGCCAGCGTGTGGTGTATTTTGGAATACTAAGGTAAACAAAGCTGCATTCTTGGTTCCATCAATAGTTTTTGTTGGGCCGATCATTTTCATTTTATTCGCCCGATCAAGTACAGTCTCCCACAATAGTTCAAGTAGCGGTAGTACAGGTTGCTAGTTCATCACCTACGAACACCATTACGAACCTGATTTGCCAGCTGGCTCACACGTATGCGACGCTAAACGGTTCCTATTACGCATTAACACAAATAATATTTTCCGCACATTAATTAAAAACTTTATGTCCCATGAATAAACTAAGCGACGTTATTATCAAGGTACCTTGTATAAAATGCAGGAGGTTTGTAATATAGAGGTATTAACGCTAATACCCAATTATAGACTCGCATCAGATCGGCGCACGGACCGGGGAAAGAAGATTAGGCTTTCAACCGCAATCTCTATAGGGGTGAGAGCCACGCTATTAAAATGTTTCTATCTCCACTCACGGACTGCGTCAAGTAAAATTAAATAAATTGTACGATTACTCTGCACTTTCTATTCAGATATAAATTATATGGGTTCTCATGTAATTAAAAAGTTACGATTATTTATCGTGATTTCTCTAACTGTGTATTGTTGCTGACATGATAATTGCACATGCATTTGGCATATACCTATATTCGCGTGATACATTACTCTTGTATGTATTTTTAAATAGATGCAATTAAAATCTTTCGTCTGAGCAAATTATAATAATGAGGACTTTTTTTTATTATTATGCTCTTGTTCTGTTATCGATCTCAATATAAAGTTCACAGTAATTATGGATGCAAAATATGACCTGCTCTAGTGCAGATCACGCGAGGCGTACCTACCTATATAAAGAACTGATCAGCATCTTGTTGCTTATTACACGCCCCATCGACTTTTACTCGCTATTGACGCGATCAATTATACAGATTATCACATCGATTACAACTAAACGAGTACTATTATTAGTATCGAATTCCCTAAACGATTATAGCCTGTTTACATCTTTAATACCTCATTAGTCTCGCATATACTTACCACCAGCATCTTCATACTTTATTATTTGCAAGTTTCCCTCCTCTAAATTGTTTTTTACTCTCGGAGAGCGCTGAAAGATAACAACATTTCCATGCTATTGAAGAAAACTTGTTTACAAGAGCTCTTTCTATTTGCGGATGTTTAAAATAAGTTGATCTCACTCAGTAGTCTAGACGGAGCAAGGGAGGGTGCGCCCCCCGGGGAAATGCCAGTATTGCAAACCAATAAAGTCATCTTCAATCTATTTAGAACTTCGTCATCTCTTTTATTATAAAATGTTTTAAAGTTACAACAGAACTTTTTATTTAAAGAAGATTTTTTTCTCTCCATATAGCATTTACGTAGAAGTCATTGTATGCATACATATATTTTAATAATCCCATCAGGTCGTTATTGTTTAAGGGGAAAGTCGAAATAGATTTATTGATAGAACACCAGCAAGTAAATGTTTGTGAAACAGAGGTAAATTTATAGATCGGGAGAAATCTGCAAAAGTTGGCAACGATCCAATAAGCACAAATTAAGTAAAAGTTAGATAGAAAACCATTTATCCGATGAACCCGATTACCCTGACTAACTGACAGTAAAATCACTTAACAGAAAAATAGATTTACTTAACAATATGATTCACGGCCACTTCGGGTCGAGAGACTTCGTTTAAGTTTATTTCAAAGTCACGCTATCAATTATTCCGAAGTATATGGAACTTATAGAATGGTTTTTGGGAAAAGAAAGTGAAATTTCAAAATTCCTATTTCAAGAACTGACGAATCATAAAAGACAGTACAATCTGCCGAAGATAATAGAGGTTTATAAATCAAGAAAAAATGGTATAAGATGATTTTTTTGTCCGCATTTCAATATCCATTAACTTTAAACTCGGATCTCGTTTCGTAGAAAGAAAGTATTAATAGAGTATATAATATCTGTGATACAATTTCCATTGTTGAGTTTGGCAAAATCGTGAAGCCATCCGCGCGTGAACTGTACTACTTAACGGTTCAACTTTGACATAGAAATGTTTATCCCATAGGTACCTGACTATACTGATTTTTGTAATCTTTCCAGCACGTGCAGATATTACGATATTGCAACATCACGTCAATTGCAATAGACTCATCAATATGATACAAAACAAAATGATAAAGCAATAACTGACTAATCCGCAGTCGCTTCCTATCAATGATAAGGTTCCGCGCTGTAAGCATTATGATCATCGTCATTATCGTTACACGGCGATTTTGCTGAACATGAACAATAGATGATACTTTATTATCCATAAAGATAGCTTTGATATCAGTGCATTATAAGAGAGACGTCATAGATGCTGTGCCCATTGAGTTGGATCGCAGCGCGAGGGCGCGCGTGCCCGGTCATCGACCACTACACGTCGCGCAAGTTCACTCGCGCATGGGAAGTAGGAGCTGTTGCGCGCGCGCAGCCGCATGTCTGCGCGCTTAACTGGTGTCGCCGATGCTTCTCAAAGAGACGCATCCGGGATCAAATTTTCACCAAATGCAGAATAGACTTTTAATAATTATTTGCAGTAAATTATGCACTACCTTATTTATTTTTCTTGTAGCAATTCGTTTTTCCTGATTTACAAGAAAATTAAGTTTTTAAACGTTTATGCGTTACCTATTTTGTTATCACTATTAAATTTTCTTTGAGTTATTTAACTTCGGGTTCACCTGGCTCTATTATTACGCTGTTTTAAACTCGCACTCGAAATTCGTTTATAGGTAATTAAACGGTACACCGAACTTGACGTGACAAGGGGAACTTTACGTTTTACGAGGGCAGGTTACAATTTTATAAAGAAGAAAAAGTAATTTCGATTTTCCCCTAACATGTTAAGACATTCATTTGGAGCGTGTTTAACATCAGTATATCAATGCACTGGGCGCAAGTTTGTTTTTTTTTTTTTACTTCAAATGCTCGCGCCTCGCTCGTTGCCTTCCGGTACATTGATTGAGTAAGAGGAATTGTAGTTTCAACAATCGTCATACATTTCATATTTCTTAAGTCGTTAGGAACTACTCGGTATACGTCTCTACTATCTTGGAATACGTAAGCGAGCTAAGAATGAACCTTGATTGCCAAGCGCTGCATCGCTCATACTGCGCATACTTTATATCAAGCGTGACAGAATATCAATGTCTTTAGAGATTTCCGCAATAGAACTTTATCATACAATTAACATAATTTTCTTATTATCCAATTTTGTCGTCCTTAAACAGTTACTTAACTGTTTCGCATTTATTTGTGGCGAATATTAATGACTCTTTTGTAGTAGTTATATCTTATACTATTTAAATCAACTTGATATACCTGAAACACAGTTATTATAGTCCCATGACCATTTATTTATGTTGAATCTGTCAAGTATGCAAATTATCGCTCGTATAATTTATTGAATGGCTCAATTTATTTTGCTACATTTTGTTGATTAATACTATTTTTGTTTTTGCGTATTGGGTACAATCTGGGTGGGCAGCGATGAGGTGGATTTATTTTTCGATATATTTTAATTATAATTTGTAAATAGGTTGTAAATATTTTCGCATCACGTGCTTAAGTTGCATTGAGGCTTGTGGCAATAATTTTTGTTTTTAAATATTTATATCGCCATGTTTGTTGCCAAGCCAACCGGCATTCTATCCAAAAGGCTGGCTAGATAACCATGTTGAATAGCAATTCAGCCAATTAAATAATTGAATAGTTTGGTAGGCAATTACGTTGCTGACTGTCTTAAACCAGACAAATTCTTTTGGTTTCTCCTGGAGCCAAGGATAATAGACACGAGCATTCCCTTCTTTTTGTAGAATTCACGTAGTTATGTTTTTTTTGTGTGTGAAGTTGCTTGATAACCGAGGTGACCACAGCGTGCAATATTCTCGTGCGGTTAGCACTCAACTTGTCTATTGTTCTGCGGATAAGTTGCCTTTGTATTGTTACACCTTACACTGCGTCGTAAAACACATGTTACTTTTGCTCTTCGATGATATTTATACTTAGAAACGTGTTTATGCCAATTGTAATGGTTATGGTCAGTATTAGATATATTAATATTACATTTCTTTGAAGTTATTAACTAACACTCACATTCTGAACAAACAACTCGCAATCTGAAATGAATGTCTCCTGTATTAACTGTTCATATTTTTCAAAACCTTCTTTATCTAAGACTTACTAGCTAACTTAAAATCGTGAATGAGCATGCAAAATTTCATATTTTGGTGCGCGTGGGGCAAAACCCAAAGTTAAGAATATTTCCTGATAATGAATCCAAGGCTAAGTCAGCATAATCGTGTGATGCACGGGCTTAAGATAATTCGTAAAAATAACCGAGAGTGGCGGAGATAGATGCTATCGCAAGATTACGATTATCTAGGCCTATCCAATTGCCTTTTAACTCTGAGTGATAGTCCCTAGAATGAATTACTGGATCAAGTCAACCAGGCAAGTCGTACTTACCATTTTATTGGTAAACTTGTAGCTTCTCACGGTTTCTCCCATGTTCGCTGGGAACTTCTTCCCGTACCCGGATAAAACCTAGCCTAATTTCACTGGGGATAGTGTAGCTTCCCGACAGTGAAAGCATTTTTCAAATCGTCCATGTAATTTCAGAGCCTTTTAAATCCAAACAAGCAATCAAATCTTTCCTCTTTACAATATGATATAGATTACTGAAAGTACACATTGAAAGTAAACAGTTTCTACTGCGCTTAATAAAAGCATGAAGATAAAAAGAAGAATTTCAGAAACCTGATATTTTATAGGACCTGTAATAATGGCATACCTAATTATTTTTTGGTGCAAGAATACTTCCTTACATACTGTATGAAGAACACAGAAATGAGCATGCATGACGGTTTACTTACGAGTAATAATGATGTAGACCACACAATAATCTTGGTAGCAGTAAAAACGGATCCCATCAATGGCCATCTCATTAGGGCTCGCTTTATGTCGTCATCAAGGAAGACTGGTATCCTTGCCAGAGCATTAGCTTCAGAACAAAATACAATATTTACTGGTAATAACGTGGATATCATCCGCATGGAAATTAGAAATGTTATGGATTTTTTAATCTCCTTTACGAGAGGAAATAATAGATTGAGGAAGTATGTTTATTTGTTCCACGTTAATATCTTGTTTTTAGTGTTCGATAATTACCGGTCTTTTGATATTGTTTTGTTCAGCAATGTTTAAAGAAAAAATACCAGCATTATACCTATAACAAATACACTCGATTTATTATTTATCCTTAACTCAATTATGTATTCAAAGCCTTTATTTTTGCGTTATTTTCGTATCCCGAACTAGTCTAATAGTTTATGTTTACCAGTTTGTTTTTATAGTAGGTATCCCCGTTCTTTTATTACACTATTGAATTATCCTATAAATCCAATTCGATTTTATCTATATAAATACCGGACAAGTTCGAGTCGGGCTCGCCCACCGAGAGTTCCGTATGTAGATTTATTACAAATAGAATTCGAATTAACTATTGTATTTTTTGATGTTTTTAATCACTACATAGTATAAAACAAAGTCGCTTTCTCTGTCCCTATGTCCCTTTGTATGCATGAATCTTTGAAACTACGCAACGGATTTGGATACGGTTTTTTTTAATAGATAGAGTGATTCAAGAGAAAGGTTTATATGTATAATTTTAGTATCAGCATTGCACCCGTGGGCAAGCAAGCCGGGGCGGGTCGCTAGTTATAAATAAGAAAAAGAATGGATAAGAAAAAAGTTTTTTATGTTGCACTTGTAGTCTATACGATGTTACGTACCAAATAGTTATTGGTCAGAGGAAAGTATCGTTTAAGTAGCGTTTTGATTATCTTAAGAGTATCGGAATATGTGTTTTTTGGGATACAAGATTAAATTTATGGGAGCGTAGACCTGAGTATACGGTTTAAATTTCAACGCAATACATCCAGGTTTCTCGAAATAACAAATACAGAGGACCAACAAAGTAATCTTACAAAGGTTCCAGTTTCTGTTTTTAAGGTACTGAACCCTAAAAAAAACAATTTCCTTAGGTGTCTCTTATCTCACTGGTTTCTCCGTCCGTCCCTAAAAACGTATACAGTAACGTTAGTAACAGCTATATAATCGGAATGACAAATAGCTTCTTCATTCGTCGTACGCAACGCATTCCCGTATATGGCAACTACTGCATAATACATTTTGCGGTGAAGGTCCGTAAAAGCTTATATATTTATTACCTTCCTCCCTCACTATATTCTTGTCATGTTCCGATGTGTGAATTGCTTTTCTAAAGGCTCTCAAGGCAATACAGTTAACTTCTTACTGAATCCAACGTGGCGCGTCACAATTGTCATATGCGGCTAATTACCGTAAAAACTGAGCATGTTTAGGCATCATGAGGTCTCACGAGCACGGCTACCATCTAGCACATAGTGTTACGCTCTCATGAGTCCCGTGATTACGTCGATTTACTCCATTAAAACTAACCACTCACATTTCATTTGGTTTGCAGATAAAAATCTCTGTAGAAGGGTGTGTAATTAGAACCATTAATTATGCGCTGTTATGTCACGTAATGCAATTACACGTCATGGTAACGACGGTAATAGGCCGATAGAGATCGCCACCACAACGTTGCGTTTTTACTTCAAAGAAAATTTCTTTAGGCTGAATACCGTTCAGGGTATATCAGAGAAATGTATTTTATTATAATGTCATTATTATTAATGGAGTGTTAAAGGAGTGATCAAATGCTATTCAAACGTCATTACAGCCATCAATGGAATGAAAGCCATCTTTCACTTGATACTAATCGTTACACTATACGACTCGTTAGTGTCACTATATTCGCAGATAAACGAGTTATTTGCTTGACACCACAAGTTTTTTTGCATTAGAAAGGCAAGTTTCTATATCATTACCGTTCATAAACTTCCGTAACTTCATAATAACAAAACAGAAATTATCAACACACAAGTTGCACGGATATTATTGACCTAAGTATAGGCTGACGGGTGGTTAGTGATTTACTAGGAAATTGATGAGAGAGCCGGGTTCGTGCTCGGGTCATTTACGCGCCAGCGAGGCGGGCAAACCAAATCACACGGCTAAATAAGTTTCGTCGGATAATTGTTAACATTACATACAATCGAAGCAACCGCAATCCGCATGATAGATTCGGTAACGGACGAGTTTTTGCGTGTGCTCGTTTGGATTCTAACAATACTCTTATAAACAAAAAACTGGTTAAGTCAAATTTGGTTGCACAGGAATTGGGTCACTAAATCACTACTCTGTACGGAATACAATGTGTCCGTTAGTAAAGAAAGAAAATAATTACTGAATTCCGAACGAGAACTGATATATTAACCTATCAACGGAGTCACTTATCTAAAGCAATCGTACGTGATTTGTTGCTTGCAAACATTTGTAATGTGTGTACAAAGTGCTTCGTTTTTCATATCCCCGTGAGATAGCTTCACAAAACGTTTTTCTCATGAATTATGTAGCAAGTTTGGTACCTAAATACTGACGTAGGGCCGACCCTTCTTCCTTCTCTGTATAATTTCATGTTCCGATGCTTGAATAAGTAATGCAACGATTTCGAACCGTTTCGTTAAAAATTAATTTCGGTCGATATTACATTCACTTACTGACAATTGAGTTTTTAACACTGATGTCATTTTGAGCTGGTCCACAAAAATTGCTTTCATAATGGAATACGTAATTATTTCACGTCAGAAATATATCGAGGATGATGTATGAGGGTCGTAGGCGAGCGGACATCCTCATATAAGCGAAGACAACGTTCTAACTAGGAATGTCATAGCAATTTGCAACAATGACATAATACACAAACACGAACGAAGTGGAACGAATCGTAATCCGCTCCTAAAACACATTCGTTTCTTCACGCATTAGTGCATACGTGCTCGCTATGAAGGATGTATAGTCCAAGGTCGACGCTTAAGTTTACACAAGAACATTGCCCTGAATCAAGTAAAAATATCCAGCGTGAAATTTAAAAATAGTGCAAAACCACGAAATACTTCACAGGTCGTGTGAGGAGCATTCTTGGAAACGTGCGTATAGTCGACGTAATTAATACGCCTGCGTTATTACGATCATTGTAAATCATAGCGAGGGGTACATTCCCTTGATATGCAAATGTAAAGCAAATTCACGGGGAAATATTATAGTTGTTAGCGCCGTCTTCGTCGACAGGCCGTAACTTTTTACGACGCGATTTTCATTGTAGTGAACATTGATATACGAGTTTTTGTAAATCAATAATAGTCAAGGAATTATTTAAGTTGTTTAAGTGTAAATTTCTTTTGTTAATATCAAAAACATAGGCATTGACAACTTCGCCTTTAAGACCAATGCGTTTTCTAGTTTCATAAAATGCCAAAGGAAAATCACACATTAAATTGGAAACTGCAGCGAATAGATGCCTAATATTCTATTAACACATGCCATGTTTACGATGTTTTCTCTGCATTTTATTGGCATTCAAAGTACCAAGATGTTTTATCCTTTGCTATGTTCTAAGTACAAAAATACGGTACAAAAATAACCTTCTGTTTCAGATAGTACAAGCAGATAACAGAGCATCGTATCTTGGCGCTCGTTGTCGCGCTAAGAGCGACTGCGGTGTCACTAACTCGCACTGCGAAAGAGGCGTGTGCGCATGTCAACCGTACTATGCTCGTGTTGACAACTCTACCTGCCTTGAATGTAAGTAAAACTTTTGTTTCTTACAAATTGTAAATAATATGCTGTGTCTATATCGCACACGGTGGAACAAATTGATTCATGCCTACCTATAGCAATTTTCTTGGAAAAACTTTCTAAGCGATAGAAAGTGTTATCAAAATCCAACCCGTAATTTTCGATATTGGTTGGAAAATAGGAGCAGGTGCAGCCGGTAAAACGATTTTATATAGTAGCAGTGTTGGAATTCTATTTTGTCCTTTTTCCCTCGCACGCACTACGTTCCTAATTGACGCACTTTGGCTCGCGGTTTTCACCTCCCATTGGCAATACCTTACCTAATCACTCTCGTGTGGTAAGCTCTGTGGTGAGACTAACAAATTACTTTCACTCGGATGATCAATAGCCGTCATGTAATGGCTACACTTTTCATCATAGGAATTTTCTTTTCACACTGTTACTTAAATTGAGTTTCGCTTTTCAATTGTTTTTCGTCAAAAATTTTAACCGATTTCAACAACGGCATACATTCATTGTTAATCCAACGTCTGATTCCAAATCAGACAAACAATGTACATTACTTCCCATTTAAATGTTACTTTCACTGCGTTTCGAATAACTATTATTATAATTGGGTAGACGATCAAGTATACTTACAGCATTTATAGCAGTGGCAAAAAACGTTTATCTCGTCTCGGATATAAGTCGATGAATGTAATTCGTTTTGGCTAGACTTTATCTTACTGCAGTCATCCGATTTCGGTTCGCCTAAAGCAGGGTTCTACGATATGGACTTCAGACCGATTGGATACGAGACGAGCTCAATGCTATCGCACAATATCTCAGATAGTTTATTACGATAGTCCTATAATCCCACGCTCGTCTCACTTTCTTTGCCACAAAAGTATGGGACCAAATCGGACAACTGGATCATGTGAATTACAACGTACAACGGTTCATTCGCCGATTATGTTGCGTTTTATTTCGAATAAGGACTGATGCTGGGTCGACCTCGCTTTTATGGATACTCTACGATACCTTGACTGTTATAACGGACTTTTTATTAGCCTTGATTTGCTTGTCTAGGTTAAGATGAATGTTATAAATGAGAAGAATAACGTGATGTGAAACATACTTTACGGGCCAGCGAGCAGGTTCAGTCTGCCGGCGTTTCAAACTTGGATTGAACATAAGGCCCGCTACCTCAACGACCATACTAACTGCATAATCAATAATCATAATATCCTATCTAGTCCTTACTTGGTGCGTGCGCGTGTGTGAAATAAATGGAATTATTTACTTAATTTTATTGCCTTGGCCTTAAATGACTTCAAACGGACCGGTCTCACGAGACGAACAATGCGTTGTAGGTTTATTCAGCGATATCGTAAAATTTATTATTTTATAAATTTACCGTTTATCTACATTGTCATGCTGGCGAAATGTTTACCATGCCTGACTGCCGAACTGATAGTCCCGGGTTCGATTCCCGGTACACGCGATGTTTGTGTGATCATCGTTGGCTATAGTTTCAAAAAATATTTATGTAGTTTGTCACCTGTGGCAGCACCCATAGCTCAAGCTACTCAATAGTTTACTTTGAGGCTGGCTAGACTTGTTTTCCATCAAAAAGATCAGATACTCAAAATGGCAAACACTACCAAAGAAAGTTGCACTTTCAAAGGGCATTAACAGTCTCTTCATCATTAAACGCAACAAAACAAGGAAGTCATTAGGAAGATATCGAACTCTGGAAAGGGGGTAACCGTGTGTCGGTTTAGATGCGAGCCGTCAGCCTGTCATCTCAAACTTCCTCGTGGTCAGTGTGCCAAGCGTGAGCAATCAACACGAGAGTAACAGATATATAAACCGTTTGATAAAGACATAGATCTCATCCGACAGCTCAACTGTCAGCTCGGTATAATTGCGCTATTATCAATTTTTCTCATAAGACATTCCATAAAGCTTGAACTCTTTATTTAAGAGCGCGTATTCCAAAAGTTGGCAACGTCGCAAATACCTGTCAAAAATGTAGATGTTTTAATTAATTTGGCAATTTGACTATATAATATTGTAACGCCGAATCTATAGATTTAGGTGTAAAAGAAGTATACTTTGGATCTTGCCAAATACCTTATTTAAGCCTGAATCGTTTACAACATCAAATTAAGTGTTTTAATTGTAATTCATAATTAATCTTTTAGAGCACTACACAGGCATATTTCTTATTTTCATACAGTATAACCAAACTGATAAAAACATGTAAATATTTGACATTTATTTGCGACGTTGCCAACTCTCGGTATATGCGCTCTTAAACCCTGTACGGGTATTTATAGATGGTGTTTATATTGTCGTTAAAATATAATTCAATGTCTGTAGGGTGCCTACGAGGTACAACATTGTCCACTGCTATAAATGTAACGGCTTGTTTTCACGCGATATGTTGTTTTATTTTGTCTCAGGTTATAAACAATCTCTCCAAATTCATTGCTTAAGTATGTAGTAAATAATATAATAACCCTTGCGAATAAAGCGAATATTACGCGATGCTGGTTATTTGAGCTTTAGATTTTTTGCAGCCTGGGTATCTACATAGATAACTGTGCCAATAACGTTTGTATTGAACGCTTACCAAAAATAGTACCTACCTCTCCGACTCTGCGGCAGAATATTAAAGTAAGTCCCGCAGAAGCTGTGCAGGGCTTATGCCACAGTTATAACTATATTATTTTATTTTGGGACCTAAAAAATTGTGAACCGAATATATTGTTTTCTATAAACATGTCCCATATAAGGATATTCACAGCAGTTCTACTTATATTAAAATAACAACTAAAAAGTTAATAGTTTGCGTTCTCTGAAGAGACAGTTATAAATTCTATGGCTTTATTTCTAGCAGAATGTTTTCTGGAATAGATCGTCCATAAACAAAACGTTCTAGACAAAAAACGAAAAGTGTTCTCATCAACGTTTGCAGTTAAATGGTAATATGACGCTAATAAATCTTTGTTGTCTAAAGCTGAGTGCATGGACGCTACGTGAATATGTCCATCTCGTTTATTTGCGGTAGGTACCAATTTAAATAAACTTGTTGATGATTACGAGAGCGGCCCCGTCGGCAAGCTTCGACTGACTTATCGTCCGGTTTGCCAGCCGTAAATTGGTCCCGCTATCCTTCGAGGGTATGAAATGTAGGGACTCTTATCCATTTTATTTATTTACTACACAAGCCCGTTAGTTCGCTACGGTTGCTATTTCTTCCGTGTGACCTTTCACCTGAACAGAATACACTTCGACAATATTTTCACCTAACCAAAACAATCCTAATGTCGCAGATCACGATCGTTTATTACAATCTTCAGTAGATTGCAATTGTAATAATTGGATCTGTAAACACTGAAATTCTCCGATAAGGAAAAATACTTTACACTATACCTAAGTATAGTTTATCTAGGACGCACCGAAACAAAATATCATGATGCTCATGGTTAAAGAAATGCCATTACGAATGCATATGGCATCAGACACGCCAACGATTAGTGGATTCTCTGTAATAACGGTATACACAATTGGTAGTTGAAAGCAAACACATAAACACTTCTATTTACAAAGCATTATATTTCTAACTCCATTGCACAATTAAGTTAAGAAGCTAACTTTCTAAGGGCCATAAACAGAAAATGAAAATGTAAAATTTGTGTGCAACGTGCGTAGATGACTAAAGAGAAAAATATCATACATTATTTACTAAACATGTAACACTTTACTTAACCAGCGATACCTACATAAAAGCCTGTATTTAGTTATAAATTCTTAGAATTTGAAGTGGCCCATCAACTTTACGAGCGGTTAGGTGAAAGAAAAGGGAGGAATAATTTCTGTGTGAAAGAAAACTATTTTCTTTCATACAATCTTAGAACCATAGAAATAGCTTGTCCCAAATTAATGTAAAATTTGTCACTTTGTAGGTTGTTCAAATTATGGGGGCACGTACTAAGCCGTGCTTGGCTACCATGTCAAAGCATGTAAGCATGACATACAGTTTTTCTGCAGCACAAACGCCCATTTTGCATCCATTAACCCAGTTATGCATGCATAGCTAACAAGCGTACGATTTCTTACGAGTTAGTCATAAGATTTAATATAAATACATATCTTTACTTAGTATATACATATATTTTTAATAAATTATCAGAATACAACATAAGTTTAAATGCAAAGCTTGTAGAAAATATCGTTAACGCTCTCAGCGACTGTATTACTTATTGTCTATGGAAATTCTCTCTCTTATGATTGTTTGTATCATAAAACAATCACTTTATACTTCAGGATGGATACATAATTTTCTCCGTAATTTATTTGTTTGATTTTTTTCATTGTGTGATTCACCGAATTTTACTTTCCGCATTGTTCTGCAAAATTTCATTGTTTTTTTTCTTCGAATAACCGCTTTCTTTTGTTTAATAAATGTAGCACTATACGGTGTTGTAGGTTCTGCGTAATCTTGATCGTAAATATCTCCTCAATCCGAAATATTGTTTTAAGGAATAGATTCTATAGACCACTTAGCCCTAAAGTCCGCATGAAATGTAATTACGTCTATCTGAGAATGTTGCCGTACAATATACAAAGAAGGTGATTTAGGGCGCCTATGACCAGACAACCGTTACATAGATAGACTAAGCACCTATAAAAGGCTCGAATCTATCCGCCTGTCGCGTTCTCACTGGTACTCAGCTGGAAACATCCGCCTGACTGATTTTCGTATGTGAAATACCGAATGAATGAAGACACAGCCAGTGACACCGTTTCATTCACTTACGTTCATTACACGTAGCGAATCGACCTTGACTTTGTATAACAAGATTATAATCTTCGGATTGGAAATCGAAAAGTCACGCACATGTACACTCTTTTCACGGTTGTCAGCGGCGTGCTGAATCTTATAAACGTAAGTATCCTTTGTAGTCTTCGTTTTGAGATTAATGTGTCAGTCTGCATAGATGGTAATCAGCAAGATGTATAAAAGAATTATAATTATAACACGCTGCGCTCGAGGAGTTATTCGACGACGCACCACGTACGTACTCGCTAAAAGCAAACGCGTGTAAAAACTGTTTAATGATTGACCATAATCATCATTATAACTGGCTTTCAATTAAATTGGTGACACGTTTATTTATTAATTGATTTAAGTGCCAGATTCCGTGTGTTTACCTTCACTTTAATGAAGTAATGTCGGAACTAATTAATAACAGTTAAAGAGAAAATATAGGTTTCTAGACAAGAAAAAATATCCGGCTTATAAAAATTCCAAATAATATATTAATCAAAGAGGTTTTCCGTATTATGTAATGAAACCAATGAATGGACGTTCTAGATATCGATCGGAAATTGCGGCTGATCAATGCGGCAATAGGTAATAAATCTCACATGTTCATTTTGAAGTGTTAATCGCAGCTACTTTTAATATTCTTGTAAAGCGCCGCTCGCATACTAACCGGCGCGGCGTCGTCGGTGTGACTCTATTATTTATCGCGTAAACGTTTGAAAGTCGTGTTATGCATAAACATGTTGTTTCTACGAACGAAATCCAGCTTTATCGTTGTGTAAATCTAAATATAAACATAAGTTTTTAGAGGTACCTAATGTTCCACATGACCTTATAACTGGTATTGTTTATGACGTATTAAAGTAAGTGTATGTACATACATTGGATGCAAATTGTCGGCCACACCCGTATAAACGGACCAACAACGGTGAACTTGAAATCAAATAGGGTCGCACACGCCTTCGGGTCATGAACCCGTCATTCAGTGCACTGTCACCATAGAGACTAGGACATGTAGAGAAGGCACCACACCTCCTGTGACTGGAAACAATTCTTCAATCGACACAAATTCGAGATGATTGACAGATGAAATAAAAAATCAGGTCAATTATTTCTAAAACATTCGTCACTTCACGTCCAGCTTTGTTGGTCTACAAGACTGAAGAATTGCGATGGGCTCAAGATGGGCTCGTTTATTTTTTTGCTTACTTTCACTACAGTCAGGGGTTCCATATTAAATACTTTTTTATCTATCTACATACATATGTAGTTCTTATCTTCTGTTAGGATCTAAGAGTTGCCAGTTATTCAAATCAAATCAAATATATTTATTTGGAACAAGAAGTACATACAAAATTAAAACACGTTGAAATGATGACACAAACTGTGTCGCAGTTATCAAAATTAAACTCTGAGGGCCAGTTTCACCGGTTGGATGATAGGCTATCAGGAATTTATTTGCCAGAAAAATTAAAGCTTTCGGTTTCACAGGTGTCGGATAGCGATATCTGGTAGATAAAGCGTTGGTTAATGGTGAAACAGAAAAAAATTATAACCAGCCTTTATCTGATAGATAGCACTAGCCATCAGGTACCTAAATGTGAAACTGGCTCTTAATCTCGCAAAAATATCCACATGGATATTTTAAATGTAAGTAGGTAAAGACGTAAGTACATCGAACTGTCAGCTCTTTACATTAATATACCTATGACTGCCGTTTAAATTCCAAGTAAAGTGTATCGCTCTTTCAGTCTAGTTAGTTATAATATTGTGTCGTTTTTCAGTCTGTATCCGGATTCGTTTTTTTTTGCAACAAACTCGAATTGATGTGATTGTAGAAATAATATGTAAATCATGATCTCGTTGGCGATTGCAATATTCACAATGATTTTCTAGTATCTTTCATAAAACATTTTTTTATTTCTTTCGGTTCCGTAGAAAGTAAATAAGTTTTGACAATAACCGGTGTACTGCGTCGTGATGTTTTGTAATCTCTTACTAAGATCATAGTTTTTTAAGTGGCGACAGTTTTACGATTTTCAGAAAGTATATTTTCTTATTTAAGGTGTATTTATTGTATAAATTCTAGGAATAACTTTGAGATCGATTTCTTCTTTTTTGCAGCGACGCTGTTAGGATCAGAATGTACGGTATCGGAGCAGTGCACCCTGAAGGTCGCTTACTCAGCCTGTCTGGAAGGAGTCTGCCGATGTACTGATGGACATCTTCAGTTCAGGAAACACACGTGCCTCTCTCGTAAGTAAAACTCGTAAAACTCTTTAGACAACAGTTAAATTAGTAAGATTTACTGACTTATTTTAAAATAGAGCTCACTATTATATGGAGTAATGGGGGGAGGGGCGGGGGAACAAATGCTGCTTACTTTGATATTTCTTTTTGTATTCTTTCGACATTAAAACAACCACTTTTACCACAACTCTGCAATACATACAGCGTACCACCCACGGAACGTTTTTTTCCAGAACCGAGAATACCAATACTGGGAAATGCCATTACCACTTATTAAACACCAAACAATGATGCGATACAATCGACAAATAAATTGCTTTTCATTTCCCAATGCTAATTCTATAACAACTTGGAATCGGTAGTAAGAAAAATGCGTAACATTGTTTTTTTTAGAGTAACATTTATAAATGGCTGCTTAACGAGCGTAGCGGGGCTATCAATTAGTTTTTCATAGGAAAACTGTCATAGACATCATAAGCCGGTAGCACAAAACATTTTCAAACTAAAGTTCCTATAGCAACTTAATGGATAATAAATATTTCGTAAGCTATTTGGGTTTTTCACTCGTGTAAGAATAATTAATAAGGCGGCTACCAACGTAACGTGTGAATTTAAATTGAAAATTAACATTACAATTAACGATGTTTGGTATGTAATTATTTCTCATAATAAACGCGGACTAGGAAAAACAAAGTTATATATCGATGTGCTGCCACGAATTTGTATATCAATGGCTGCCACTCCCCCGACACTAATGAATACATACACAAATGAATTAGTGAGTAGGTGTGGCGATTATTGTACAGTATACCTCTTCATTTATGCTTGGTACTTTTTCTTCGATAATGCGAGTCTTTAATTATTTACATAACAGCTTTAAAAAAATAAAAACAATGCACAAAAAAAATAAGGTAATCATAATCACAAAGCGATAATTTGCTCTATGTACATTGTCGCTTAATACTGTGCAAGTGCATACTAGTAATTTCATTGCGTTTCTCGTGTCTATTCATATTGATCGAGGGAAACGTTATGGGATTTACCCATTTTCAGCAGCAAAAAAATAAAAACAGGCACGTTAGCCTTTACAACGTTCACGTTTGTTTACATAACTCACTTTGGAAATAAATAATGATTAATAATTTACAGATTAATAAATAACTTCATAAAAATATATAGGAACCATTACTATAATACATCAAAAATGCAGATACAATGGCTTAGACCCTTTCCGTCATCCCAGTCCTAATCTAACGCGTTAAATGACAAACTTTGTAGAAAATCTATTTTTAAAATAGGTTTCAATTTTAACCGTCATGACCGTGAATATTCCAATAAAGATCGAAATAACTATTTAAAACTTTCAATTTCATTTAAATGACCCAACTTCATAGAGAATTGGGCTTGTCATGGTTTAAGTCACTGTGTTGGATCATAACGAATAAGCCGTGTAATTCTACGAAGTGTTCCGACGAAAGTACGGCTTGGAAGCCGTCCGTTTGACCTTCAATGAAATGCAACAGAATCAAAAAGTGTTTTGAATTCGCATTAAATTGCCCTACCTTCATTTTGCTCCAATATTTAAGAAGCATTCAAGACTTACATCGTAAAAATATTACTGTAACTCCACAGAAGATTTGGTAAGTAAAGGCTATTAAAACAAATCACATGGTTACACAAAAACCGTAATTTTACAACACGAGGTGTTGCTGCGTCACATTTGGTAAAAGCCACATGAAATCTGATAGCGGTTGCTTAACCGTCTCCTCTTAGCTTTTCTAAGAGACCTTATTTCCGCGATTTATCGTAAGAGCATTGTGAGAAAATTAAGCGAGTAATTGTTCTGTCAAATCCACCATCGTCTGCTCATGTGAACCGCGCTTATTATCGCACATAATGTGAGTATTGTAACCTCACTGTGAGAACTCCTAAGTATAGCTCTAATAAATTCTTTACATGCCACGATACCACAGTAAAGATATGTAGATAACGAATCTGGATCACGAATAACACTGACATTTTATGTCATGACCCTGTTACCTCGTACCGTATGAATATCAAAATCAAACATCTATCATGAACGATGAAAGGTGGAATATGTTCTACTATTTAATATAATGTAGTTACCTCTATCTTGATTCGCGAAAAAGGTTACAAGTTCAAATCATAGCTGCGCGAAACAAATCATGGAATAATTTCGCGCACTCCACTGGGCTCTAGGAACAGTTATACAAAACGGAATGATTGACGCTGTAATACACTTGTTATTCTAAACAAAATTGATTTAATAAAAATACGAATGGTCTAATATAACGGCCCGCGAAAAATAAAAACACAATCATAGATTTGAGTAGGTCGACAAATAGCTAGGTAGCTACGTTGCGTGCGGCGCTTTACTGTTCCTGATTAACATATAATAGCCAATCAAATTACCATTTGTGATTTTATATTAACGACAGTTCATCAAATTGTAGGCATTATGTATTTAACAGATATGGGGAACAATATAGGTCCACTTCAAAACATTTAGGTAGGTACCTAAGCTAATCCAATCGAATAAAAAACAATAGGCAAGTACTATTTTCGATAGTCATTTCGATACATTAAAATCAAGTTGAAACTGTATCTATCCGACTATTAGAGCATGTAATGGTAAACCGTATGGCTAGCCTCGGGAAAATTGCTACCAACCACTCGGTGCGGCAACAGTCACGAAGTACACAAATACCTTGGTGTATTTTATTTAACGACCAATAGGCGCGCGCCAATTTGACGTTAAACGTAAAAAATACTGCATATGCTACGTGTGCTTACGTGATTTATCTCGTCATTTCAGCTGCACCGCCCGGTCACGTCTGCTACAGCAATGAACATTGTCGCTTATGGGACAAGGAGAGTCGCTGCGAGTTTGTCATACTTAACCTCTTCGGAAGATGCGCGTGTAACAGCTACTTCAAACAAATCGGAGACAAATGTGTAGCACAGAAAATGCCCCCCTATGCTACTGAAGCTGTCGTAGCTGAAATGGACTCTGTTGTAGCTCCTTCAAACGGTACAATACCATATAAAGATCCAAGTCCGACAGTTCAGCTAACGTCAAGTTCAGTTAACTCTTTCGCGTCTCCACTTACTATAGTCAGTTCGGACGAAATTCAGCCAAGCAAATTACCTACCTATGCAAGCAAAAACGACGTCTTTAGTACAGACGAAGACAGCCCCTTGATGCAAGCCGTCATGAAAGTCCCGAGCGCAGAACCAACGAAGCGTTTACCCGTTTCGATTAGAAAAGACGGTGAGCCGAATGAAACAATAAGGGTAGACGAAATGACGGCTAATTTACATGCAAATGACCAGCCAATTTATAGGGTTGTAACGCAACCATCTGTGGAAAAGAAATCCAACAAGAAAAGCGGGTCGTCAAAGGAACAAAGTGCTTCAGTCAGTAAGCCTCACAAGGGTGGACATCAAAAGAAGTCCTCTTTAAAAGGTAATCTATTATTGTAGAATTTCTTTTATTACAAGATAACGCCTTTTAAAGAAACTCGTTTAACGACCGAATTGTTTTCAGACAAACATCGCATTCGCGCGGATACGCCAGTTTACGACCTTGGGCCTGCATCTCTAGGAATGCCGTGCCTTACAGACCCGCAATGCCAACAAGTGGATCCCTACACGCGATGCCTCAACAAGAAATGTGACTGCACGTACCGAACAAATTCAACTTCAGCTTGCTCGGCTCGTAATAGAGGCTGCTTGCCAAACACGTTCCAAGTTAGTATAATGTTTTCTTAAAGAATACCACGAAACGGACGTGGTATATGCGTTTGAATGTTGATTATTTGTAATTTCTTCTAAATAGCTCAGGTTTATATGCAGTTTCTCTAATGGTTTGTACTTTCCATAGAAAATCTTGAAGTAATGTATGCTTAGCTAGTGTGTCTTACCTAAGTGGGAACGTTCTTTGTTAGATATTTAGAATTTCAGTTTGATAGCTGTTCTCAACGAAGATAAACATAAAATACGTACAATATCTGTAGTTTCCTCATTACTATTACAGTGCCGGTCTACGGGAACGTGCATAAGTTGGTACTTCGTTTGTGATGGACGCAAGGATTGTCCAGACGGTTCTGATGAGAAATGTCAAGGTACTGGTAAAGGTTCGTACACTTTGCACTCTGTCTCTTTTCCGCACATCTTTCATCTTCATCGCTTTTTCTCATTTTCATTTCATACTCATTTTCCATGACCAAATTTTTTCTTATGTTCTGTTATATTTTTTAATTTAACATTTTTGGGATTGTGTCTGTTATAGTTTTTTATAAATTGTTCCTTATGTTATTTGATGTGATAATCTGAGTTGCTTTATTTTCTTTTAGATATAGTTATGAATGTTTTTGAGTCAGAATTACTAATTTAAAAGCTAGTCCAAATTTTAAGTGGATTTCAGTGCCTAATTTTCATTTGCATAACACCAACCTGCGTTACATTCAACATATTCACATAAGTCATCCATCGCCATAGTATAGTTAGGGCCAGTTTCATATGTTATGGATAGCCACTATCTATCAGAAAAATTAAAAAATGGATCAGAATTTGTATGAAATTATCTGCCAGATAAACTATCTGGAACTTATCAGCATTCGGTGAAACTGGCCCTTAATCTCATATCTTCTATACCAAAATTATACGATCTTCATTCACAGAACTGACAGGGGAGCGTTGTCCAACAAACTCGTTCAGGTGTGGCGGACCTGGGTCTCCGTGTGTTTCACGAGCGTCCAGGTGTGATGGCACTCCTCAATGCCCAGGGGGAGAGGACGAGAAGAATTGCCGGGCTACTCGGCGTAAGGGGTAAGATTGTTGATTAACTACATTTGTTAGAAAATAACTGATTTGGTTTTTCCAGAGTAGAATTAATGTAGCCAGTAATTATGCACTATGCATATTAAATGTAGTTTAAGAACCTCATAAACTATGGTAGTTTCTAGTAATAAACAAATCTGAATTACCTACCGTGAGAATGTTTCAAGCGCCAATGAACTTTTATAATAAACCCATTGCTAAAAATATGTTTATCAACAATTTAATCACCACTTTGTTAACTGTTAAAAACTAATTTTCTTCAGGTGTCCGCGTCATACATTCCGTTGTGGCTCCGGGGAGTGCCTTCCCGAGTACGAATTCTGCAATGCAATAATATCTTGTAAAGACGCGTCAGACGAGCCGCCACATCTATGCAACGAACAGTCAAGGTAAGGATTCTTCCTTTATAGGCTAGACTTTATAGTCTTACGGTAACTTTAATAGTCGTAACAATACACTCCATAAACCTGCTATAACACACACTCGCCATTAAACTCTGATAAATGCAGTAACAGTATCGCTGGCCGCGACTCAGCCTGAGGTGATTGCCACAAAAACCTTATTAGCTGTTAACTATATTTACCATTGCATTTCGTAATCACGCCACGTGCGACCTGTAACGGTGTTTGTCCAAATATTTGACCTTAGCTTATGGTGGTTGACACGTATTCTGTATTTATTCATGGCATTTATTCAGATGGCGTGCGGCGGACTTTTGTCCGTTCCGATGCGGCAACGGCCGGTGCAGGAGCACTGCGGTGGCGTGCTCGGGACGCGATGGCTGTGGAGACAACAGTGATGAAATAGCATGTAGTGTTTGCAGTAAGTATCTTTCGGGTCCCTAGATAATTCCAAGGTCAAAGATACATTTATCTTGTTCTAGAACTATCGAGGTCTTTCAGAATGACTGAAACGGCTCAAACTTTTTTTATTTCGTTTTATGGGTAACATACTTATCCTATTATTAACCTACATGTTAGTCTATCGGTATATGAGGATATAGAAATCTTTAAGGAAATCAGACACGAAAGTAGTTGGGACGTGAACTCTAAAAAACTAACAACTAACTAACAATGATTCTATGAAACGAAAGTAACGAATCGCATTCAACTTGACCAATCAAAGTGACGTCGCAATTCAGCATTGTTAGAATTCAATTGAAACACCAAAACATAGTAACATAACATAATTATTTCTGACAGGAACTGTTAGGTGACCACTTGACCAAACATGTGAAATATGACCGCCGCTTTCTGCATATCAGCGATTCGTCACGATAAACGATGCCGTTACGTGGACAATGGTGTTCAAACGATCCGGCAAACGGCACCGGACGGCACCTCGACATTTGCCGCCCCACGACGTACGGCATAACAATGAGTTAATTAAATTCACGCTTGTATTTTTTGCAGGATGTCCTTCCCCACCGCAACCTTGAACGTCAGTGCATCGATAGACACACATTAAAGTTGATAATCCGACTGGATCTCAATGCTCAACATTTGGTGTAAACAGTAAGAGATTGCTGCTTATTTAGTGCTTCAATGCGAAAATCAATTTTCCAACTGTAAGATAAAAATTACAGAATCACTTGCTCAGGTACATTTTCTCTTACGGAGTTAGGACGGTACAAGAGATCAAGAGTTTGTAACTTAAAAGTAAAAAAATAGGCACTTGCAACATTTTATTGTTCTGCAAAGTTTTAAAATAAAACACATTCATATTTCAAATAGCTTTTAATAACGCTTAAATGTAAATAAAGTTTTTTACTATTTAAGTATGCACGTGACCGGCAATCTTGTAAACATTTCTGTATTTTGTTTTCGATAGCCTATCATTGCTCATATAACAGTAATATGATTTACAAAACTTTAAGTTAAGTATAATATTTAAGCTACATTTAAAACAAGACTGAAGAGTGATACCCGTGAATATTTCCTTGTGAATTAGAAAAATGTGTTTAATGCAGCTTAGAGCCCGCTCAAAAAGGTTGTAAATATTTTTATTTTTTTAACTACAGTCATTCGTTTGGAACAGACATCTTATTTACGTATTCAACAGACTATAAAAAGGTATAATTAAGATTTTTATTTAAGTTTCTTGTGTTTTGTGTGAATTTACCTGGCTAAGCGCAGTCAAGTGTAACTTATTGTAATATAGTGTGGTTATGTGTGTGAATGTGATAATGTATTTATTAAATTAATTTCATTATAAAATGTTATGTTTTATTAAAGAGACTTTTCGTCTCATTATTAGAAATTTAGTCCCACGCAATTTCTATTTTTGTCCGTAGGTATGTAGGTACAATATGTTTCATGAGAACATTCCTTGGTAAACTTTTGTCTTAAACTTTCCTATTATGAGAATTCGAAAGGCATTACTGTATGTATTTTTATTGTTCATCTTCATCTACCTTAAGCATTTATTTGTTCATAACAATCAAGATTATTAAGAATATTAAGAGAACCCTGTTGCTGGTAACAAAACTGAGTAACTAAGTCTGAGTAGGTTATTTATGAGCTAAAGCTTATATTAAAACAGCTAGAATTTTAGTCTTAGCTATTAACACTAAGGCTATAAATCGTCAAGGAGTTCCCTGAACTGTTCCTCATCAGGTAGTTCCACCGTCAGATTCTTAACCTGATAACAATGGCACCATTAGGAAAGTATAGCCATCACAAACGTTTGGTAAACAGCGGACTTCTGCACGACCAATCAAAAAATTGTGAATTGAGAAACTTCTCCTTTTTGAGAAGTCGATTACTTTATAGTAGCGATCAAATGAATACTTATAGCTAATAACCTTACCCACCAATTTATTACCTTCCACACGTATGAGGGTGTGGTTTATGTAAGGAAGTTTATCTCGAAGACCGCAGACCTGCGGTGAAGGAAAACATCAACTTCGTGACGAAACCTGGAACTCCAGTACATAATTATGTATGTAGCTATTATGTTAAGCATAATTGCCACTGTAGTCCTATTAAAAAGTACTAGGTAATGAGGAATTAAATACACAAAATAGTCTACGAAGGACAAAGTAGACTATCTTTTAGCTCCATTTTGTAGTTTTCGTCATTCAGCCGTACAAAATTTACATTATTGACAATTACTTAGAGTTTATGTAGATAGGTAGGTACCCTATGTGTTACACTCAAGCTGGATTAGATTTAAATGTTGACGAAGGCTCTAAAGAAGCTTCCTATAAGGTTTATTCTCGGTCTAGAATTCACTTTATATTCAATGAAATATGGTTTGGTTACAGAATGATTTTATTAAATCCACTGACTGCCAAGCTGCTTACGGTAAAAAAAAAACAGCATACTGTATTAAATCTAACTATTAGATCCTTTTATTCGAATTCTGTTCCATTTTTTAATTTTTTCGGTAGATAATGGCTGGCCCTCAGCGGTTCGGCTGGTTCGGCTACTATAACACAGCTAAACGTTAACGACATCTACCTATAGGAGCTGAATGTTTCTACCAATCTAGTATCTTGAATGTTGTCGGGGTTTGGTCAGAATCGGTAATGTTGTCGAATAGAGGCAGATGTCGCTGCTACGCAGCATCGCGTAGTCTTCGTAGCGCCCGAACGTACCGGCTACGTTGTGTGCTACAATAATATAAATAAGGATACTTATACAAAATATTGTAGTACCTTGAATTATGTACCGTAATCACTAAAATATTTGCATAAAACACATAAGTATTTCTACGGCAATCAATAGGTTTAAGTTCACAGTATATTAGAAGACGGACTCAGTTATCACCCAGCGGCCTCAATCACGTCAAGAGTAGCTATCAAATTCTTCGGGTTTTGATTTTCAGATCCTGACTTGGTGATAATGTGATTCATATACACCTACGTGTAGATTTATATTTTTTTAATCCGACCATGGGTCTTCGAGAAATCGAGGAATAAAACCAAAAAAACAGTCGTATTGACAACCTCAATTTTTCTTTAAGTCGGTTGAAAAAATAACTAAATAATGAAAAAAAAACTAAGTATAAGCAATGACTGAAATTACAAAACAGATTTTGATGCAAGTGGACGGCGATCTAAGTTATACCGCCTAAGTTGAAAAGTGAGCTAGATACCGTGCCATGGAAATGTAACTGCCATTGAGATCATACCTGAATCAACTATATCTGAGCTAAATATAGGCGGGAATGTCACACATTGTTGTGCATAGGATGTTTGTTGTAAGCAAATGAAAGTATGTATTCATTTACAAATCACTAACCACAACGACCGTGCGCCGTTGAAGCACCTGGTCCAGTTTAGACGGAACGGAAACATAATGGCGATAACCAAGAATCATTTTAGTATCTGAAACATAAGAATTAACACTTTAAACGACATAGTTTTATAATCATGGACAGAAAGAATAGTAAAGTGCGTGTATTTTTTATAAAAATATTGAAAATACTGTTGACTCCAATATCAAGGTTGGTGTAATATTATGTTCGTTATATAATAAAGAATAGCTTATCATTGTCTATCTGCTAAAGTAATTAGGATGTTCGTCCGTTTGGTTTTATAAGGAATTTTCGCGGCAAACAGTGAGTATCACTCATATTATTGTCCCTTTCTTACAGTGTTAAATTATCAAATAACCCCTCCATCCGTAGGAGCATTCTGCCATCTGCAGCTGGGGGAGGTGTTTCTCTGTCGCTCAACTGTCTTGTATCAAATCAAACTTTTAGAAGTAAATTTATTTCCAGACTAAGAAAATTCCAACGAAAATGCAACACAACTCAAGTGAAAATCTTCATTGGTGTTGGTGCAACAATAATTTGTATATCCCTTGTTGCTTATTTATTTCGATCAAAACCTAAGAGACATAAAACCCTCGATCCAACTATACCAATACCCATAATCGGGACTCCAATGAGGCGTGTACCATTAGATGAAATATACAAGGATTTGAGACCAGCTAATGAAGATAAGGATTACGTCTTAGATGATGAACAAAAGGAACCAGGTTTGTTTTATGTTGAGAATGAAAATTATATTTATTTTGAAACCATAGAACCCGTCTCATCATGCTTTTAAACTAAGACACTTTTTTAAGACAATGTAAAGCGGAAGCGGAGCCTTATATTACTGGGACATTTAAAGTGATACTGTGTTAGTTCAGTTGTTTAATTAATTACATATGTCTACATAATTATCTTAATATGTCTACATCACAGTAAGAATCATAATAATCATTATAATAATTATTACAGTTTTCTTTCAATTCCAGCTGGAATGGTAGACACACCGGGATGCAAAATACCGATAGCTATGGTCGATTATGAGAAACATTTAACTAACATTACTTACAATAAGAACGACATGTGCGGCAAACGAGCTGTATTTATAAGAAAATATGAAAACGATAAAGTAATAGCTCGAATCAAAACTCCAATTCTGCAGAAACATTGGAAGTATAAAATACATATTAAGTGTTGTTACAAGTTTGTAATTGAGACTGTTCTTTATGACCATTCAACATTATCGTATGTATCACTTCTCGTACATTTCAAATCTGATATTTTATTATTCATCTTTATCAACCCTCACCCGAGGACAGTACAAATTCAAAAATATTTCTGAATAACTTCCTAATAACCTCGGAATTCGTTACCATTGCAGATTAACCCTCTATAAGAAATAATGAAATGAGAGAAATTTCATAAGAATGCTTCCGACTGTTTCAGATACACTAATTGCACAGATTTCCAGGACGAGGAAATCATAACTCTAAAGTCTGATTTCATAAGTGTTATATGCTCCGAGCTTGATACAAACAATACGTTACATGTCATCTACCAAGATATATACGCTTTCACTAAGAAAATTGAATATTTCAAACCTAATGTGAAAAATTGTAAAGTCAAATTCAATGTTCTCATTCTGGGAATGGACGCGATGTCTTTGCCTCGAGCCGTGAAAACTATGCCAAGAACAATAGCTTACTTGAAAGAAGATAATTGGCTTGGTTTTAGGGGATATCACAAGGTATATCTACTATTGTGCTTCTTAAATACCTTTGAATTTAATAACTCGTTTCTGATATCTAAATTCTATCTATTTCGCAGATTGCAGACAATTCCTTGCCTAATATACTGGCAGTACTAACGGGAAAAAATATGACCTCAATAATAGACGAATGTTTCGGATCTATGGACGACTGTAACTACCATTTAATTTGGAGCGCATTTAAAGAAGCTGGTTACATAACAGCCTATGGCGAAGACAACTTAAAATTAGCGAACACGTTTACTAAAGAGTACGCATTTCATAGGACACCTACCGATCACTACATGCAACCTCTTTACTTAATTGATGATAAAAATCCCAAAAACAGGTCATTGTGTACTGGAAAAATATCGTCAGGACAACAACTGTTAGATTATGCTAGAGACTTCGCTAGTACATACAGAAAAGATTCATTCTTTGGCTTGTTTTGGTTAAATTCGTTTAGTTACGACGAGAAAAGTCGACCAGAAGACGCAGACAAACTAATTGAAAATTTCTTAAATCAATTAACCTACACGGGTATTATGACGAATACTTTTGTAATGTTTCTAAGTGACCACGGTCTTCGCTTTGGTAAGAATCGTCTTAAACTGGAAAGTTACTACGACGATCGTATGCCGATGAACTTTATGTGGGTACCCTTACTTTTTAAGGGAAAGCATCCTTATGAGCTCAGAGCATTGGCGATCAACCAGTTTAAGTTAGCAACACCATACGATCTTTATAGCACTCTGCGAGATATCAAGAGAATATCTTTGTGTAGTAATTCTACCGAACCAGCTCCTGAAGGGTGCCGCAACTGCCACTCTTTATTTGACGTTATTGACAGCAATCGTACGTGTCGCGACGCGGCCATCCACGAGAAGTGGTGTAGTTGCCACAAATTGTACCCCCTACCTATTCAAGATCCTATAGGAATAAAAAGTGTAAACGCGGTCGTGAGTTACATGAAAGATATGGCAATGTCGATCGAGACACAAAAATGTTGGAGTTGCGCACTTCCTTCGTTAAAAAACGTTGAACGAATAAATTTTTATTACGATGAAAACAAAGTTAATATTTATTACGTTGTGGCGCTCACTATTTCACCAAGTAACGCGACATACGAAGCAACTGTGTTGCGGAAAAATGGGTACACTGTTACTGGGCCAATTAGCTTAATTTCATATTACAGAGGTTTAGGTAAATGTGCATTAAATCGCAGAGATCGCTTGTTCTGTGCCTGTCAGAAACAACGCTGCTAATTCTGCGTAACTTGCTACGCTCGTCAGTGGAAGGAGAATTGATGTTCCTCGGTTGGTGAAAAAGCAATTAATTTTCTAATAAGAACTGTTCAACATTATATTTGGAATGATAAAACCTTCTCATGTTTCATTTTGTTATTTTGATCGAACACATGTACCTAGGTATAATTTAAGTAATTTAAAAATGTGCATTTTGACAGATAAAGAAGAGCTTTGGCTAAGGAACAGCCGCACGGGTCGATTGATCATAATGTTAAGCAACGCTTGTCGTCGTCGATCCGTGGATGGGTGACCATCTTGTCATGACGAGTTCCTTCGTGTTTCGGAAGGCACGCCAAATTAGTGGGTCCCGACTGTCATTTGTACATCTTTGGCAGTCGTTACGGGTAGTCAGAAGCCAGAAAGTCTGACAACCAGTCTTACCAAGGGGTATTGGGTTGCCTAGGCACCTAATTGTTCAGTTGGCCAGTCGCTCCACGTAAAACACTGATACTCAGCTGCATTCGGTAAATCTTAGCAATGCATAGCTTAGGAAAACAGATAAACTAGAACTAGAAGCATTGACAACGTACATCAATAACCATCAAAATAAACATGATATAATCAACTGTATTCAGCTGCAAATGGCAGTGTCATATCGCACAATCCCAAGCTTCTATAACCATGGAAGTCCTAATTATAAACAATGGAAAAAATCTATCACATGACGGTCCTGCTTGATAAACCACGGATCACATTACCTATCTTCATAAAACTTTCGTACATACTTACTGAAGAAAACCAAAACGCTGGTTATACTATCCCATACAATCAAACAATTCTGATATGAAAGATATAGTAAATTCATTTCTAGTTGCATAGTAAATTTTAATTAAACAATTAGAATAAAATGCAATGGTGAACGAGTAATAAAATACACAGTGCAATAGTTACGACCATGTGATAAAACAACGTATAGAAATAAGGTGGTTGTTTCAATGTGAAGTGCTGTAGTGAAATTATTTAACGATAATATTATGATAGTGTATCTCTATAATGGCGTACATCAAATAAAGAACCACTACCTAGAGGAAGACTGGTTTTACAATAAAAGAAGAACTGTGCATATATTACTATCAACAGACGATAAATTCGTAATAAACATTAGAACTCGATTGCTAGCTCATTTACATTAATAAAATGATTATTTTTAGATAAATCTGGTTACAGAATAAATGCCTTCAATCCGGCTGTAAGAAATATCTAGTTCTATCGTTTTCGTTCGGTTTAGTTAGTCCTAATAAATATTTAAAGAAGGTAAGGTGTTCGATACAATATGAGACTATGCTGCCGATAGTTATAACGAATAAATACTTAATCCTCTTGGCTATTCAAAGGAAGAGACCTAGATTCTGGATTATAGCGATATTTCTATTTGGCACGGTGGTTTTTATCCCGACATACATTGGAGTAAGCAAGATATTAGGAATGAAAAAAAATCCTCAAGTAACGAAATATGGAAAGCTCAATATTGACCGTGAGTTAATTGCTTTATTACTTTAGATAGATAAATTATAACAAAAATGATACTAAGCATTTGATTTCGCTTACAGTCAAGGTTGACTTCAGAACTCAAGGTGAGTTTGTCATAGCATTTGACCATTACCCCAATGGTCTATCGTCTTAGTCTAGGCCTTTTAAAAATCAAGTAGGTATCTAACATATAGACGGCTATGATTACAAGTGCACACAAAAAAAATAGTCCAAGCTCATTAAAATTCACAGTTTTCAACAACATTTTCAGAAACTCAAGATTTCCTCATCAACACACCCGGATGCTACATACCAAATTATGCGAAATCTTTCAAATACAATGAATCATTCCCAAAATCTTCAGTAGTACGTAACACATGCAAGCTGCGCGCCGTAGAGGTGTACCCTCGACCCAATAATACGATAAAATTTCACATAGACAAGAGCCGAATGAAAATATATAGCAGGAAACTAGTTGGGTACTGGTGCTGCTACAAGTTTGTCTCGCAATCCAATATATCTGGCCACGAACATGATCAGCTGTCGTAAGTAATATTATTTCCATTATAACAATCAAGTTCAGCGTCTTCCAGTAATTAACTGTGCTGAATAACCCTGATGGACGATGCGGCAACAGCTAGTTCAAGTGCCTGAAACAGAGACAGCATCTTATCACGCAATAAATTAAGTTAGTTACCTTTGTAGACCCGTAGTATGCGCGCATGATATTCTCATTAATCCTCTGAGATAATATTATTTGCTATACACAACCACCGAAAATGGAAACCGGTGCTTCTCCCTTGCTGACGCACGGGTGGTGACGCCGTCGGCGGGGAGAAGTATTCGTCGAGCCTGACACAACTGTAGTCGGTGACAGGTGATTCAGGGCTCGGCGGCGGCGAGGCCGAGCTGAGATAAGACCCCGGGGAAGCCCATAAATTACCTTGCTCTGCATGGCATCTCTATACCCTTAACTATTGAAGGCACCTCGCGTAGGTACTAGAAGGCCACGACCACGACTATTAAGAGCCACAAATTAATGAGTGTGATGGCTCGTGTTCATGGCTGTAGTGCAACCGTACCTTACCCAGCGGCACTCCGACCTCGCCTGAGTGGAGGGGGCCTGGGAATCCCCTCACGTCCAAATCCAGGCCCCTCACGTCCCCTCCCTATAGGATAGGAAGGGGCTTTTATACCGGCCGAAGTACAGGGGGTGGATCCTGTGATGCCGACGAAGGCGCCCCCGCGCCTGTCGCCTGCTGATCACCCCCAGGGGCGGATGATGACGGACGTTGTGCTCGCCGTCTTCCGCCCCTTCTTCGTCTACGAAGCGGCGCTGCGAGAGGGTCGTCCTCGCGCATGCGCTCCGCCGCCTCCTTCTGTGACATGGTGTCCTCACAGAAGGAGGCTACCGTCGCCCATACTTCCTCACTTCCCAGCATGGCGGCAATCACGCTGGGAAGCGAGAGGTCAGCCCCGACCATTGCCACCAGGGCGCGGCGGGGTTCAGCCCACGCTGGGCACATCTCCAACGTGTGCTCCGCCGTATCCACCTCACCTTCGCAGTGGTGGCACTTCGGCGTCTCCTCCCTTCCAATCCGGTGCAGGTACGAACCGAAGCAGCCGTGCCCGACCTAAGTAATCCCTGCTAATATTGCTAAATTATACGGAGTCCGAATAAAGTATTTAACGATTTTGCTAATAAACTTTCAGGTACACGAAATGCAAGAAATTCAATAACGGTACCATAATAATTATGGCTCAAGAAGTTATTACAGTGACATGTTTCAACTCTGCAGGCTTTGAAGTGTATAGAGATGCATATATTATATTTAAAAGAAATTATTCAGAACCAGAAAGCAATGAAACTAATAAAAATTGGAATGTTCTTATGATAGGAATAGACTCCATGTCTAGAACAAGATTATTTGATACTATGCCTCGTACCAGTTTATTCTTAAAGCAGGATAAATGGTTGGATTATAAAGGTTATCATATGGTAAGATATTAGTTCCCAGCCAAAATATAAACAAGTTTTATTTAAAAGGAATAAATATAATTTTCGTCAGTCCAGCGGTAGCGAGCACGACTGCTCTGTATGATGAGTTTAAATACCTACTTACCTACAAGTTTGACTTAAACTTAACTTAATTTCGAAATTTGACTTAATTTCGCCCAAACCATTGATTCAATTCTATTTAACTTTTTCTTGTAGGTTCATCCTGAAACTTCCAAAACCTTAATATCGATACTGACTGGGCGCAATATGTCTCTCTCAAGCTGCACACCTACTTTGTCTGACTGTGCAGACAACTTTATCTGGCAGAAATATAAAGACGCTGGATACAAAACCGCTTTTGGTGAAACCAATTTGGGAATACCCAACACTCTTTCCAGTGGATTCAGACACAGTCCAACTGACCACTTCATGCGATCACTCTTCCTAACAGGCGAGAGAACTAGAGACCAAATACTGTGTACACAAAAGATGCATTCTACAACACATTTACTTAATTATGCTAAGAGTTTCTTTCGTTATTACAAAAATAACAGTACATTTGGAATGTTCTGGATAAACTCTGACACTTATACCTTAAACAAAATTCCACCCCTGTTGGATTTGCAAATAGAAGGTCTATTTAGAGCCCTGAAATATGTTGGGATACTTAATAATACGTTTGTCATTTTTTTTAGTGACCACGGTCACATTTTTGGTAAAATGCAGCTCCCAGTGGGATCTTACTATAATTATAGACTGCCAATGTTATTTATTTGGGTGCCATTAGAGTTTAGACGTGAATACGTCCTTGAACATTATAATTTGAGAGAAAATCAAGACCGTTTAATAAGCCCTTATGACCTGTACATCACACTTGCAGATATACTTAAATTATCAAAAAGTTCAGGAGCAAACACATCCTCAGAGGCATGTCCACGATGTAGAAGTTTGTTTGAAAAAAGATCACCTAACACGAGGTGCGTGGACGCGGGCATACCCGAAAATTGGTGCGGTTGTCATAACATGACAAAAGTGAATGATGATCTCATGCTTGAAAATAGTGTGACTTACACTATGAACCGAATAAACGGCATATGGAGGTCTATTAAAACCGTACCTTGTATGTATTGCCGAAAGTTAAGATTTCACAGTGTGGTCAGATCTCATTTCTATCAGGTCGGCGCAAAAACTTACAATCTAGTTGTGATAAAAATGATACCGAATGCATTAATTTTCGAAGCCGTAGTAATATATCAAGATGATGATTTCGAGCTATTATCCCTGCGCTCCTTAGTTCGGTATAATCGTAAGGGAAATTGCGCACTGAACGCTTCAGATCGTCCGTTCTGTGTGTGCTTTGTAAATTATGGTTGTGGTACCTTTGAAAAAAAAGAAAAAATATGCTCGTAACATATTTTTATCCAGAGTTTCTAGTTATACTCGCGGCAAAGCTGGCGCAAATTGCGCGTGGACCCTCTTAACCACGAACTTAGTGGGTATTACATTATTTTTTATATATTTTACATGATTTTAATTTCATAATTTTTCACACCATCTCTTTTAGGGTGATTGGTAGACATTTTGAGAAAGACTAATCAAAGAATGTTGTATATATTTTTATTGCATATATTTTTAAACATTGTCTTTAAACTATGTTAATATTACTATACAAAAATACTTTGTATGTTACTGAGATAGGTAGACATAGACCGATTTAAAAAGGTTGCTTGTGTTATTTCAGATATTAGCTATATCAGTCCATATTCATAAACAATCAAATTTTTGAAACAAGGTTTGAATTTTGTCTATGGAAAAAGCTTATCAAACTTTTTTGAAATAGTTTATTTATATAATAGCAGCAGTTTCAAATTCTAAAGTCAATTTTCAGTTCAGAAATCATAGTTTTACTATTATTACAACCATACCATAATTTGTACCCTATAAAATCATTTTATGATATAATAAAATACTGATAGATTAAGGATACTGGCACAGGAGTCATGGCAATTTATGCATAAATACAAATCTTGAGATCAGATCTATTATTTTCGAAATGTTGGTCACTTAACATTATTTGAATCTTTATTAGTCCTGGTCTTTTAAATGTTTGAATTCCTACATAGTGTATCTACATCAAACAACAAATTACTTAATGTAAATAGTAATTACTAAAAAAATGCGTTTTTAAATATATTTTCTATGAATTATTAATATCCCATAAATTAATTGTTCTAAGATCTCTAAGACCAGCATTAAGAAAGAAATTCAAAGTGAAGTTCATACTTTTCATTAAAATTAAAACTAAAAATAAATATTATCTATTTTGACACAACCAACAGTATTTAAATTAAGCTATAACATTTTTGATTGAGCTTGGGGATAGAGATTTATTTGGATATATAACAAAAAGAGATAGTTGAATCACAGCCAGAGCAGCACCCACAAGATTTGTCATCTGTGAACAATATCAATTTGTACCATCAGTATTATTGTACAATTAGCAAGGTATATAAGCAAAGGTAATAAGGCATTGCAAACTGGATTTCATACTGGATGTTTTTATGCAATAAGTTCTTAAGAGCCCTCAGAAAATAAGCAATTTAGAAAGTGTCATACAAACTAATTAAGATTACTTTTGCATCTATCTACTAAGTAATTCATATATTTTGTGAATAAATCCTGAAATAGTTGAAAGAGGTTTTAATATTCATACCCATAAAAAGTGGTCATCCTTTATTGCACCATAGAGAAACCAGAGCAGAGATACAAAGAAGGACATCAGTATCATTGGAAAGGGCAGACATTCAGTACTCTTTACTCTTAAAACATACAGTAGTTTACTCATAGGTGCCGCTATTGTTATTATGGTAAAGGAACAAGCAATCAGCCCTGAAAAAAAAAATTGAGGATAACATTTTTTTTTACTTATACGCCATACTCATAGACACAATTTTATGTCTGTGAAATCTAAGAAATATCATGTCTGTCAAGTTCTAACTTAATTGAGATTTGTATATGTTTAACTCTGAAGTGCTTACCTAATGTGTCTAACAGTACTTGATCATTCTCCTCTGTAAAAATGTAACATAGTATAAATATCACAAACACAACTGTACCAGCTATTTGTTTTAAAACAGTCGATTTTTTAAATGTATAAATGTAAAATACTGCTGTGTATGATATCATCAGTGTTACTCCTATAGTATTGACTAAAACTATTATGTTATCATGGTTTATTATTCCATAGAGAAACCATAGGCAGCCACTGTAAATATAAATGAGAAAAATTAATTGTTTCAGTTATATGTTTTGACTAATTTATTAAATGGTTTTAAGGTAATTAATTACCAGAGCATTCCACAGACAAAAGGCAGTGACGATGTCTCGGCGGTCGTTTTGTTAACAACATATTGTCTGCACACGAGGCTGAAACAGATGTTACAAATGTTAAGCACTGAACAAACAACAGAACACAATACGTGGACTGCTAGAGAATTATAAAAAGATGTCGGTTTATACTTACGCGCCAGATAAAAATTGCAAAACAGTCGTAACAACAGCGAGACTGCTTACAACATTCTCGAAATCTGATAGTTGCATATTGCTTGATTAGTTTCTACTGGTTTCTAATGTCGTCTCATTAATGAAATCATATTAATTATTCTGAGGTTATTTTATAAAATATCGTTGTGATATTTTGCCATCTAAAACTGAAAACAAGTCAGACGAATCCGCAAACCACCGCCGACCGACCGACAAGGCGACAACGTCAACAAAACAAAACGACAAGACCTTGACAAGACTGAAAAATTTTGACAATGCTGACAGCATCGATATAAGAAAGACTAGATGGAGTGTTCAGTACAAAACGGAACGTTCATATTGACAGCATGTTTGATGCGCGTGTGAGTGCCCAAAGTGTATGATTATCGCGTCTGCATTTGTGTGCGTGTCATTCTAATATACCAGCGCAAAGTGATTACCCCCAAAATGTGGGAAAATTAAAATTTGTGCAGTTTTATTCACATTGACATAGGTGATAAAATTATCTTATAAATATAAATATAAATATAAATATAAATATAAATATAAATATAAATATAAATATAAATATAAATATAAATATAAATATAAATATAAATATAAATATAAATATAAATATAAATATAAATATAAATATAAATATAAATATAAATATAAATATAAATATAAATATAAATATAAATATAAATATAAATATAAATATAAATATAAATATAAATATAAATATAAATATAAATATAAATATAAATATAAATATAAATATAAATATAAATATAAATATAAATATAAATATAAATATAAATATAAATATAAATATAAATATAAATATAAATATAAATATAAATATAAATATAAATATAAATATAAATATAAATATAAATATAAATATAAATATAAATATAAATATAAATATAAATATAAATATAATGACTGGATGTCACAGGATCAGTCGGAAATCTATTGAAGAAATAAACTTATGTATTATCAATAAGTATCTTACTAAATTACAATAAAATAATAATGTTGATTTCGCAATACCATTTTACAATATTAATCGCAGCATCAAAAAGAAGGTAAAAATATTTCATACCTTGGCAATACTCAAATAATATGGAGTCGTTTTGTTCTTATTTTGCCGTCGTAATATTTTCAAAGTAATACGTAGATATTTATCATAAAATTTCAAACTTACCTATGAAAAGAGATGTTCGTATCCTTATGTTTTTTTGCAGTGTAGTTATTACAAAGTTTCATTACACAAACCGTCATTTTTGAATTTTTTTGTGAAAAATTTACAATGTAAACACGCGGCAAACGTCTGTCGCGTAATGGCGGCCTGTGGGTGGGGTTAAGCCAAATTGATGTCTCTGATCATAATGCATTTTGACAGCGCGTACTAGGCATCTAGACACTTCTTATATCGATGGCTGACAGTGACATATGTATAATCTGTCGTCGTGAAGTGACTGATATGCAGCAATTTAACAGGAACTTAAAACTAAACTTAGATTTACATGAAAAAATACACTCACAACTAATAAAGGGAAAAATGTGGTGCACCCAAAGGAAGATGGGTACTTAAGACTAAATATAGCGTGGGACGGGTCCTAGGTCGACACCCTTGCACCATTACTGGAGCTACGTGTTGTACTGACTCCACTGTTGTGCAGAAGCAGAGCGTCAAATGGCTCTTTAGAAACTTTATCGACAACTATCTTATTAATATATGTATTTAACGGGCTACTGTCAGTGGCTATCTATACCTTATATCTTAGATGAAATACCTATAGATGTAGCCATGAGAGGAAGTAGGAAGGGAGTGTGTACGTAAGAAAATTGAAACGTAACATGCTCTGTCTCATGTGGCGTGCCGGGTTTTTTGCTTGGCGATCTTTCAAAAGTTAGCCAAACAAAGGCCTGTCAAGTGTCACTTAGAATCGACTCGTATCAGTTTTTGTTTTTAGAAATTGTTTTAGTGTATGTATCATAAATAGTCTCCCATAGTTAACTAAATGTTTAGTGGATTTTTTGTGGAATAAAATGGGAGGATGCAGTGTTTTAGGATGCAAAAGACGCTCAGAAAAAAAGAGAGATAATAATGTTACTTTTCACTCGTAAGTATGCAACTGCAATAGTTATTGTGCACTGATTTAAGAAATACATTTGTATTTATGTAATGACGTAGCTTTCGATGAAAATTAGACGTAATTCCAGCGATATCATTTATTTTTCGTTCCACATAACCTATAACTTATTATTCGGTGTATTGCCATACCTTGTCATCTATTTTTCCCTTAACTCTGTAATAAAGTCTGCAAGTAGAAGTGAAGAACTGCAAGACAAATTGAATAAAATTGATTGTTCAGTGTTTCAAATTCGCGTGCAACATTATTTGAAACAAAACTCCTCCGAAACAGATTGACTAATTGTTATCAAAGTTTGTTTGTATTTGATTTGTGTGATATGTGATTGTGATTTGTTCTTTGATAAAAAAGTATAGTAGGACTATGTTTGCCGAGTCATCTAGTGTCCATAAAATGGTCCTTCTTATTGGTATACTAACATCAAGTGTATAGTCTGTATATTTCTTAGTCCAGATTTTGATACTGATCCTTTTACTTATGAGTTGATGTCTAAACATAAACAAAACATATATTAACAATATTTTACATTTGAAATAATTAAATTTTTCTAAGGTTACTTTTTCTCAATACCTCAAGCCTACCTTTCATTGTACAATATGATTTTAGGTTTCCTAAGGATAACAATAAAAGAAAAATTTGGATTGAAGCTACCGGTAGGCAGGACTGGGAGCCCAACAAATTTTCAAAAATTTGCTCCATTCACTTTAATCGTGATGCAGTTTGTTTTGTAAACAAAGTAAAAAGAATAAACCCTGAAGCCATCCCTACAAAAAATCTTAATGTAAGTAAATAAATGCTCGCTATTTTCTGATCTCTTTTAAACAATAAGATAAAATCAAATGAAAAAAAAATACATATTATATCAATGCCATGCAAGTATTATATCATCTGTCAAAAAACTCAGAAGGAAACAATTATATATGTAGTACTAGGGAAGCTTTTGGGTAGGCCCTTGGTGTGGGATGTAACTTGCGTTGACACCCTGGCGCCATCGGATCTTCCCAGCACAGCAAACTGCAGGTGCGGCTGCTGCTTCAGCAGAGACTACCAAGCAGCGCAAGTATAGTAACCTCGTGGTCTACTTTACTTTTGAGCCGATTGGTGTCGAAAATCTCGGACTATGGGGTCCAAGTTAACGTCTCCTATTTAAAGAAATAGCGCGAAATGTTGTCGACACTTTGCGTGACCAGACTACAGGCCTATTCTTTGGTCGAAGACCAGTCTTCTGGGCACGTTACCGGATGACAGTGATATGGAGGATTGCTTCGACGCCTAACAACGCATACTTATTTTTGTATATAGGTTTTTTGATTTATATTATTAATAAGGAGTATTTATAATAAATTGTAGTTTTAGATTGTAAATTTTATGTTATTAAATAAAAATATCGTACATGTCTTGAAAAAAACATTACTATTATATTATTTTACATTTCTTTACAGGCACCATTTGATTCATCAGACGAGATGGAAACAATAGAAATAAAATCTACCTCATCCGAAGAATCGCATTCTAGTCAAGATTTCATTAGAGATCAAATTCAGTCAATAAAAGGCAAACCAGTAACCACACCTACTAGTAAAAGAAAACATATATTGCCAAGAAAGAAGCCGTGCATGGTATGTTTGCATAATTTAGAAATAAAACAAGTAAAAAATGAATTAAAGAACAAACAAACCAAAACAGGAACAGTATCCTAAATAAAAAGCCCCGTTCAAAACTATCTTAGAACTATCTACTTGACGAAACATATTTAATTTTTCAATTGCATTTCAGACTGCACCACGAACTCCACGCAAAGAAAGGTTGTTAAAACTAAAATTGGAAAAATGCAAGGAACAGTCTGCAGAAAGGTTGCGTAAATTACGAGCCATGCGAGAAGCCAAACGTCGATTGATGAAGAAAAATGCCCATCTACAGACTATAATAGCAGAACTGCAGTGTAAAATAAATATGAACAGTTCAACAAGATCTAGATCTGTAGCGATAGATGGTGTGTGTATGTGTAGTGTAGTAAAATTTGAAGAAGACTAAAATTGTTTCAGAAGAGCGAATGGCTGATCTTAGAAAATAGCATTGATTCAAGGGATAAAATACAGAGATAATAGCTATAAACTATGGCACAGCAAGATGATGATAAGCTTTTTTGTATGTCATTGTAAAAAAAGTACCAGAAAATAAGTATTTGGCTACTAAAATTGAATTACTTCAGGTATTACAGAAAGGGTAGAAATTATCAACGCCTATTCATATCACAAGCCAGCAGAACACGCCTAATGCAGTATTTTGGCAAAAATATGTCTGACTGTGATTCCGCCATGTCTGAACTAGCTCTTATTCAGTTTGTGTGGCTTTTATATTCAGTAAATAAATATATTTCATCTGACTATCAACTCTGAGAGATCCTGACCTGATTGTATAAGGTAATATGTACTCAACGGGTGGGTACAATACATCTTGTGTAGAGATGCGCTGAATCGAGTTGTCTGCATCTGCAGATTTACTAGGTATTAAATGTCGTCGTTCCCAAGTTTTCATTATTATCTAATTATAAATATGAGTATAGGACCTACCTAAACTATTCATTTCATCTCCTTCCTTGTGTTAGCAAAGATGCGAAAATGTTTCATAAAATAGACCTCTTGAGTTTTTGGTATTAGTTTGTAATTGTATAATCGAACAAACCTCTAATTTTTTATTCTGGTTTGTAACAATATTTACGTACTGTCTTACTAAAGTATTACTGAATCCTTTTGGCGACTTTTATAATTATAATCAATAAATAATTTTGCAATATTCATTTATAAATTACATTATGTAGTTGTTACAACGAAACACACTCTCACGTTTTTTTGTAATATTTAGGGAAAATTTCCCGTAATAGCAACATTGAAGTTTTATAGTGCTGTCTCATGTGCGGCCACGCGGGTGCTCCATCTATAGGTATATAATCTAAGGGGCTACATAAATCTAAGCCATATAATAATTGCCACAGACTAGAGGAAAATGTTGAAATAAATAACAAACAAACTGTTCCGCTGTCAATACACATATGACAAAACTTAATAAAAACGAAAGAAAATATAACAACGACGAAAGACTAGGCGGTATGGTTGGAGGACCTTAGCCTGCCCGAAGGGCAAATGAAAAAAAAATGTTTAGCTGTCAAAAGCAAAAGTCAAGTCACAGGAATTGTCAAAAATTGTTGTTGATTTTCGCTAGCTATATTAACAAATCCATTTATTTTCTATTGTGATATTTTGCAAAAGAACTGTCTCTATCTTATAGTATAAGCATTACCGATCATGGATTGGAGTTATATTTAATAAGTGTGCCGAATTAATCAGGAACTTACGAAAGTCCAAAATGAAGTCATTCAAGCTTATAGTCCACCAATCCAGTTTTAGTCGTAAGTTATCTTTCTCAAAACACTAATATATTAATGAATACATTTTTTTTTTATTATAGCCGGCCCTTACTACATTCACGAACATTTATTTCAATAGTTCATTATATTTGTTTGTTATTATTAGTGAGAGATCTAATTAAAATAATGCCTACTCAACATTCATTACAAATTTGAACAAAACAGACAAGTAGACTTGTAAAACGATGATTATGATTATTAACCTGTGTAACACAGAACCTGTACATGAGACACTGAATGCTCTATTTATTTCAGAGAAACTAATACTGATTTCTGTTTCTCTTACAAGTATTTGTTTTATACCTTATTATTTTTTTAAAAGTCTGTCTCAATCCCCTTCTCGAGCTACACCTTTGCAGACCCTTTGCAACACTGACCCTAAAATAATACTGCATCCAATTTGGTTCAACACCACAGGCGAGACATAGAGTCACTTTTCATTCAGGTTACCAACTCACTTGGACCCTTTGCAAGTCTGAAGTGTGGATCCACATATGACAATAGAATTTCTTTTGTTGTTTTAATGGGGCCCTCAAAACGTTAAGCATGCATGCGGTACCCCAATAAAGATTATAATATTTCCTATTACACTTATTATATATTCTAGCTATGGACATGATCATCAATATAAAGGACTACCCTGGCCTAAAGGAAAAGGATATTGTTGAGATATATCATCCGGAAAATGATTATCCTCGCCTGCTACTACAAGTTACTAGAGTGGACGCTCCAGGACGAGGAAGAGGTATGTTATCTGCCTATCCTTTCAGTCTAACTGAACGCAACTGAGTACCATTATTTTACATTTGTGTGACTGCCTATCAGAACTTGTCAACCCAGTTACCTGGGTTACCCAGTAATATCCCTTGGTACCAGTCATAGGTTGTTAGACTCTTGCTTCTGACCACCTGTAACAATGGCGAATTGCTGAAATGTCACCCAAGAGCCAACAATTTAATGTGCCATCCAAAAAAAAAATTCGTCATGACGACATGGTCACCCATCCACAGACTGACCACACCAGGCGTTGCTTAACCTTATGCTTGTTTTACTCATACAGAGGAAATATGTGACGGGCTAAAAATCATCTGCCATTTGGTGATTTAAGTGATAAAGCTTGTAGTAGTTTAGTTCATTTATAAGTTTAAGTGAAACAAAATAATGTAACATAATTATATTTATTAAAAAAAACACTTGAATGCATGAATCTTTCAAATGGTGCATTACAATTTCTATTGATTATAATTCTACACAATATGAATAATGAAATAAGATAAAGAGGTCAAACATTAACCTACTGCGACATAATGTGACATTGACACACTATAAATCGTAACTAGAGTCCATTCACATGCATACATGATTTAGTATGAATCTCTGTATGCAAATTATGCTCATACATTTTATACATAATCATAATTAAGCCTTATGAATAACAAAGTTGCAGATCACGCAAAATGAGTATCCACATGAATAGATTCTCTGCACTAACATATTTAAAAAGATAAAAATAGCAACTATTTATTCTGATGCAGTAACAACCAAACTAAAACTCAAAATCATTTATTCAAATTTGGCTGCAAAACAGCACTTTTTGAATGTCAAAAATTTTAAAAGACCCCCAAAACGCCCACACGTCACCACTTCCTATGTGTTTTTGCTTTGAAGAAGTGAACTATTATTCAACCCTTTGTATTTATAGTTAGTTAGCAGGAAAGAAGAAAGACTTTATCCCTACTGGTTGTTTTTCATCTAAATCTAAAGGCGAGATTGCACCAGTGTGCCGGTATTGTGAAGAACACAAAATGCGTGTCCGCACGCAATAGTATTCACGAAATTACGTGGCGCGATAACGCATGCTAGCTGTACCGACGCTTACATTGACTGTTTAGTGTAATTTCGTCATAAAACAAACAAATCTTAGTTTTTTACTTGCAAAACCAAATAAGCCTTTAATTAAAACCTATTTATTTCACAGATACCATCAGTGTGGAACAGAGCATAGCCACAACTTTCCAATTGCGAACATTTGCAGACGTTTATGTGAACATCGTCAATGTGGCTGATGTGGCTTTGGACTCTGTGGAGCTCACATTTAAGGATCAGTATATGGGGAGATCAGAAATGTGGAGATTGAAGAACAGCTTGGTAAATAATATTTGAAAGCTCTATAGGTCTCTACTTACACAGAAGTAGGCCTAATGGGGCTTGAATAGGTGAAAAATGAATAGGTATGTCTGATACATTAAAACGTAAGGTCAACACAGATCTAAATTTTTTTAGGTAAGCACTTGTGTGTACTTGAACAAAAAGATTGAATACTGCGGAGGTGCCATAAGATGCCAAGTTTACGAGATGTGGTCCCAAGGCGACAGAGTGGCTTGTGGAGTCATCACGGAGGATACCAAGATTGTGTTCAGATCTTCAACATCCATGGTCTACCTGTTCATACAGATGTCTTCTGAAATGTGGGACTTCGATATACATGGTGACTTGTATTTCGAAAAGGCAGTAAACGGATTTCTTGCAGACCTTTTTGCTAAATGGAAGGTGAGACTCCCTCAAAAACTAATCTGATTAATATTTTTTTGACAAAATGATAAAAATAAATGCATTCATTGTGTTTTCCAGAAAAATGGTAGTAATCATGAAGTGACAATAGTGCTATTTTCAAGAACATTTTATAAAGCTAAATCTTTGGAGGAATTCCCTCAACACATGAAAGAGTGCTTGCAAAAAGATTACAGAGGCAGATTTTATGAAGACTTTTACAGGTACTTTTGAATTCAAATCTTGATGATGATATATCGTTATACTTCATCTGGGACATAAATGTACTGTATGGTTGACAAAAAAAATAAAAATTCTTTTATACAGGGTGGCGGTTCAAAATGAGAGATATGAAGACTGGTCCAATGTTCTTCTACAGTTACGAAGATTATTCACTGATTATCAAAAAATCGTGTTGCAATATCACGAGAGGCCAAACATGGAAATTCCGACCGCAATTAACTCTACAGCGGCTCAGGGAAATTTTCTTGAAGTTTTAAATATGAGTTTAAATGGTAAAACTACATTTCTATTTAATCTGTTCCAAACTACCCTTTACCGGGGATAGTTCCAGTTATAAATACTGTGCATAATAAAATCTTAACCCTTCTTCTTTCTTGTATTTCAGTATTTGAAAAACACTACTTAGACAGATGTTTCGACCGTACCGGTCAACTCAGCGTGGTTATCACACCTGGTGTAGGGGTTTTCGAAGTTGACAGGGAACTAACGAACGTTACAAAACAACGCATCATAGACAACGGCGTTGGCAGCGACTTAGTTTGCGTAGGGGAACAACCTTTACACGCCGTACCTCTCCTCAAATTCCACAACAAAGACAACAATCTCAACTCCATAGACGATTACTCTATGCCTCATTGGATCAATTTGTCGTTTTATTCCACAAACAAAAAGGTTGCATATTCAAACTTTATTCCTAGAATCAAATTGCCTCCAAGAAAAAGTCAGGAGCCTTTGAGGAAAATGTATGAAGATGAACGGAAAGGGAAGTTGGTGAAGGAAGATGAATATATGCATAATTCTATATTCGATTATGACGCATACGATGCACAAGTTTTCCAGTTGCCTCCGGCACATAGCACGTGGTGAGGCTTCCATTTACTATACGTAGTTTAAAACGCGATTCAAACCGACCGCCGACAGAGGTGACCTAGGTGGCGTCTCCTGTCGGTCATCAGCTTTCTACACGGTTTGGGGCCGACCACGGACACTGTTTTGATGGATGCGCTTCCGACCAAGGTCATCCAAAGTCGGCCGACCAATGTCTACACGGTAGATTTTCACACCAACTGGACCAAGGTGACCGCTGTCGGCGGTTGGTTTTGATCGTATAGAAGGTCTTATAGTTGTATTCTGTAAGTGGCATTGACCAGGAAACTCTGCATTCAGCCATGTTCTTTTCATCTACTGGTAGACCATACATACGGTATTTATCTATTTGGTGAAAGGTGGATTGGAAGTCATTTTCGGATACCTATAATTATTACTATGATAAGATTATCTGGTGCTCCAAAACCAGAAAAAAAAAGTATGGAATTTATAGAAGAGAAAAGTTCAGCATTAACTACATTTAAATACAGAAATAACCATGATTCGTATCTTGTAGCGTTCAGAGAGTGACGCGTACGAAGAAGACGTCCGTGGCTGGCTTAGAAGGCATCAGTAGGCGGAGTCCTCCTACATCCAGCTTACATCATAGGAAGATGTCGGATCCTGATATACATCATACTATTGCCGATATACTGGCTACTGGTAGTAAGTCTTAATTCAAAGAAAATATTTTGTTTTATTTTGGGTTATTGGGGAGTTAGCGGTAGCTTTAAATAGGCGGACAGATGGACAGATTTAACAAATATGGACTTTAAGTATTGCTCTTTAAGTTTACTTTACATTGACAGCATTTTGCAGACAGCTCTCTGTAAGCGAGTTTACCGCCGTCATTGAGATGTTCAATTATTTCCTTTTTTCGTTATATTCTTTTTAATGGCTGGGAACATCCTCTATGTGAGCCATGACTTTAGTGTGAGATTAATATATTAAAGATTTTCTTTCTACATAAATTAAGGGCCAGTTTCACAGGTTACGGATAGCCACTATCTACCAGATAAATTAAAAAATGGAACAGAATTTTTATACCCTAAGCCTAATAATCAAACATATTGTTTTTAAATAAAATGATATTGTTGTATGAACGTTTCCAGCATTTTCGCAAAAGGAAACTTATTTCACAATGTTTTTTAAATCAATCTGTATTATGTCCATAACACCTCTTTTCAGACAAGCAAGGCGCATTCGATACAAACAGCGATGCAACTGACTCCCCGCTGTCAAGCAACAGGTTATCACCTCGAAGTTCTATCTCCTCCCACAAGCCTGTGATCAGGACTGGTCGAGCGCTCATCAACCCTTTCGATCCTTCTCATGTTACTGTGAAGTTAACCAGTAATAGACGACGTTGGACCCATATATTTCCTAAAGGTAATTTTAACCAACTTTTTAAGCTATTGCACAGGTTTAAGTCGCTCCACGTAAAACACTGATACTCAGCTGCATCCGGTTAAGACGGGAAGCCGATCCCAACAAAGCTTGGGAAAAGGCTATTCAGATGATTACACGTTTAATCGCGGTCTTTGAGCGCCGCGACTGAATCAAGAATTTTCGTAACGAAAATAAATCTAACACCCCTCAAGTAACAGAAGTATCAGGAGTCCATAACTAGCAAAGAGATTATAGATAAATACTAAATAGAATGAGAGGGGATTTTTTTATTTATGTGAATGTTTACCTGTAAATAAATTAATCGTAAAAACATAACACTCCCGACGGCGATTGCTATACTCCTGTAAGTTATGCGATCCTAGTACATGGTGAGCAGTCGCGTGATCGCTCGTCGATTGGTTGAGTGCCCCCTTTTTTTAAATTATTCTACGGCCACAGTATTTTTTTTTTCTGGAAAAACAGTACGCACACTAAGATTTACAAATCAATTGTCCCTAACCAGGTCCAACGGGCGTGTTAATACAGCAGCATCATTACCAAGCGAGGCCGGCGGGAGAACCAGCGTCGAGGACCGAAGACCATAGAATTGAAAACAATGTGCCTAAGGAAAATGGATCATCTATCATTAACAATAATCACTCTATCTATCAAGTTGATGGTAAGTACAGTTGTTATTAGGCTTATTACATACTGTCATTTTCAAGTAATTATATTTTTTTTTCTATGTTCGTGTTACTTCTATAAAAGCACCTGTTTCAGTTAGTAGTCGATTGCACTTCATATGGTACACTTAGTTTATTTAACTACTAGCTGTCGCCAGTGGTATCACCCGCTTCCCGTGGGCACTCGGTACTCCGCGCACCCGGATAAAAAGTGACGTTCCTCGATAAATTTAATCGGTCCAATAGTGGTTGAGATTTGCGTATTCAATCAAACAAACTCTTCAGGGTTATAATATTTATATTTATTGGGACCATTAAATAGGTTACATTGTAAAAAAGACAAACTACAATGCCATCTTCTAGATAAACGAGTGCTGGCAATACTAAGGCAATTTTGTTTTCTTTCACAGGTAACGTAATAGGTCGTAAGCGAATGATAAGCGCATCAGGTGCGTTGGCAGTGCTAGGCGTGGCTTCAGGCACGCCCTCCACTACAAATAACGCATCGCTAGCGCTACTGTGGGGCGCCACCGGCGAACAGGAGTGGACGCCCGCCCTTACTACAGGTTAGTTTGTACGTGTGTGTGTATGTGCGGTGTGTGCATCGTGAGTTTATGGCATTGGTTCGTTCATGTACATAAAGCGAATATGTTATTGAATACTGAACTTTAGTTTGTGATGATAAGGTCGATTTTTGTCTGAAGATTTTTTTTTAGTACCGATTCAGTATTAAACTTGATTGTTTGTTTAAAAAAGTTCTTTAATTACAATAAAAGGCTAATGATAATCGTATTCAATAACTTATTTGCCGATTGGTAAGGACATTAATCAAGTAATATTTCAGTCCACAAAACTTATTGTCATTTACTAATCAAGCATCAAGATCACTTTAAAAATAGATTCAATGTGAAAGTCCTGGTTGAGATAAGATTGTTATTGTATTTTGAACCTAATTTAAATGTAACATGTGTATATTTTACAATAACAAGTAATGTTAGTAATAATTTTTTTAGTAACTTTTGTTTTAAAGTTACAGTCATTTTTCATTTTCAAAATTTTCTTCTAGATTTTTCTTGCATGCAATAATGCAATGAACCACTAGTGCATTAAAATAATATTAATAAATTACTACTACTATCATACTTTTTTGCACGCTAAAAGAACCATATTAAGGTTCATTTTTCATTGTTCTAATAACGCGGATATTTGTATGAATAGTGTCACACCAGAATGACATGTAGGATTGATTAAAAATAGAAAAAATAATGTTTGATGTATGGATATCTAGAAGAAGATTTTGAAATATGTCCATATATTAATTGTCCATCGTAATCTTGTAAATGGGAGTCGGAACAGAGTCCAATTACTCCATAATTGGTACTCTGGTATTGGTTTTGGTTATCATGATGAAATTATGTATGTGTTTGTATTAAATGTTCACAATTTTGATGTTTCATGATACCATCGCGTTGAAAAATTATCTACAAAACCTCATTGGAACGAAGCGAACCGAGCTATAGGTTTGATATTCCATTTATTGGATTTGCATTGAGTAGTTTCTGCATATTATTATTTTGTGTTACATTTATATTATAGTATATGCGCGACGGGGGTACACTTTATTATATAATAATCTGCGCTTCTTAGATTATTGATATATATTTTTATTTATGTATTCACGATTATCTCCGAGTTTGTATACAATTGATTGAACCGCATCAAAACTTAATATATAGTATTAAAGCTTGAATGTGAAGCACATATCATGTAATTAATTAAAATTTCTGAACGCAAAATAATTATTTCCTACTGCTCACTTAGTGTTTTTTATTTATTTTACAATATCCCAAGAATTAAAAACTAGTTGTAAATTTTTTTAAGTCTCGCATTTATTCGTCTAACGATAATCTCCGTTTACCATCGAAATATGTATGTGAAATGATTAAAATCGGATGTTCTTTGTTATAAAATTCCCACTTTTGTTATATGTGGTTAGATATTTTTTATTGATTTATTCATTTACAAATAATTTCAAAATAATTTTTAAATGAATCTATAAATAAATTTTAACAATATCTTTAAAATAGTACCTAGTTTCCACCGAATTTTTATTTTTATTATTAACCAGCATGCCATACGCTTATATGATCCTTTTTGCTTAGTAAATAGCACATCTGCCATTTTCATCAACTCATTTGTATTCAAAATTACTAACATATTTTAACTAAATTTATTTTCAGCTTTTCGAAATATATTTCCTTCACAGTTTGTGAATAACATATTATTTTTTTTAGATTTGTGTGATTTTTTGAAGAATTACTTAATATTAAATTGTATTTGTTACATTGGTATGCTTGCATGTGGAGTGAATGACATATCTACATATATTTTTTACGATATAGTCTATTTATATGACGGAAGATTTATTTAAGTATGGAAAGGTATGGTTCGTAAATTGAATGCGGAATGATAGCTTGCTTGCAGATATGAGGACCAGTCTCACACTATCCTGGTCAGTGTGAAACACTGCTCACACTGTGTCTCAAGCTTTCAACGAAGATAGAGGTGTATAAGCATTTATCGATAAAAAAAAAATCTGCAATGTCTTTAATTTTAACCAAATAGCGGTTTGGCAACGCCTTTGATTGCCGACACCATATCTGCAGATTCTGAAAATTTTTAGATACTCAACACCTCAATAAGACCAAAATTAAACTAAAAATATAATAAGTATATCCTTATCAGGTGTCGACTGGAAATCGTTAACGATTCCGGCGTGTCTGCCGATCACTACGGATTACTTCCCGGACAAACGGTCTCTACAGAATGATTATTTAGTATCCGATTACAATCTTCTGCCGGATGACGTCAATGCCGATTTTGCACAGAACAGAGCAATCTATAAGGAACCCCTAACGACTATGGAGGTTTTTAAAGAATTGGTATCACAAAGATTGGCTCAGGTGGGTAGTTTTTAGAGTAACATAAGAGTATGAATGAAATTATTCTGTTGCACCTCGTTGTAAGTCCTCAAAATGAACACAACCACTTAAACACAGGCAAAAATATAATGAAGAATTAATTATTTGTCTATTTATTTTATTTATGATTTGGTCCCAAAAAATATTATGATACAGATTAGACTTTTAAAGTGCCAAATTGGTAGCCGTCTATCTTAATCTAGAGTCTTCCAAAAATTCTGCAGCCCACTAATCAATATACCGTTGCTTTAAAAAAATATTTTTTTAAGTAAATTTCAATATTTCAGGGATTCCAACTAATAGTGGGAGTTAACGAGAATGAAGTGATAGAAGCTCACTGCCCATCCTCGGCAGTCCCCCCTCCGTCGAAGGTAGCCCCTCAGTGCGGCAAACCTGCCAACGTAGCCCCGACTAAACGATACCTGCTCTCTATAGGAAGAATATTTCATAAACTCACGTTGGTTGGATCTACCATCACTGTTACTAGATATAGGCCCAGGTAAAATTTTAATTTATTATTAGTCCATAGTTCTAAGCATGTTTTTAATTTAAGTGAGTCTTTGTATTCTCTTTAGTTAGCAAATTTATTGAGTGACCCTCCCAATTCCGTAGACTGCGGGGTCTTGGGTGATTCCCAAGAGCTTCGATTTTATTGTTTGACAATTTTGAAACGCGAACATCATTCGCAATTCCTCTTGCGATTTTTTTTTTACTATATAAAAGTTACTTTGATTTTTCTTCGCAATCAAATCCGGAACGAGTTTTTTTTTGGAACAGTTGGTGACACTTAGTTCCCTTGCCTTCATATACATAAATTAATTGAAAATAAAAACGCAATTTATGTGTGACCATTAAGAATACACTCGACAGAATAAATTAATTCCGCAGTATTTATCACGTATAATTGAACTTCCAGACATCCATACCCGCCATTCAACATTCACTACCGCTACCGTTTCCACGCGCCAAACCACGATACATACGAAGTGTCCTGGGTTTCCTTCACTACGGAGAAACTAGAAACGTATAATTGGAACTATATGGACCATTATATTTGCACGCGAGGGGACACAGACTTTGCTCTGGCCGAGGTGATTGTCACGGTAAATGGTAACGGCAGTACTATTTGTAAGCTTTATTGCTTAATAACACTGCTGCCGAGCCGTTTTTGTTTTCGCTTTTTTGTTATACGTGTGGTTTTTATCCGGATATAACATATGAGTGTATAACATACTGTTTAGGGCTTAAAACGCTTAGTAGCGGACACACTAACTTTTTTGCACTTCATGATGAGTTTGATAATAGTTTGTGCTCTTTTGCTCTTCGTGAAAAGCCATAGAATGGTCTCTAAATTGATGGGGTTAGTGAAATTTTTAGATTTTTAGAAGTCTATATTTAGGGCCTGTTTCACCACCTACGATACGAATAAGTTCGAGATAGTTTATGTGGTAGATAATTCCATACAAATTGTGTTCCATTTTTTAATTTATATATGTATAGTGGCTATTCGAAAATTGTGAAACTGGCCCTTAAAGTCACAAAAAAATCTAGCTTTTGTGTTGAAAATCTTAAACTGAAATGGTAACCTCAAGATGAAATCCGGGTACAACCACACGTAAAATTAATCGCCTACTAACAAAAAACAATTTCTAGGCCCTCAAATATTGGAGGTTCCGTACACTCCTCCTGCCTCTATACAATCCAGCAACGAAACAAATAATGGACGACAATATAATACACTGCGATATATACCCGACGCCAACTCGCCATGACCTCGACCAACTTACAGATGGCTTTCTCAAAATGACGGAGCAATACTTCAATAAGGTTAAAAGACCTAACAAGCAGAGGGTAAGTATGGTAGGTAATTGGACAAAGACCGGATTTTTTAATAAGTTAATTGATCGGCGCTATTTCTTTCTATTAGAAACGAATTTTTGGCTTCTTTTTATTTGTACCCAAAGCTTTAGCATTATTGTTAGCATTTTTTTTTCTAAGCTACACTTAAATTTAAGTGAATATGCGTAAGCGCATTTGGTGTAACTTAATTCTGTATATTTATGACTGCTATTAAATTTTTGCTCTCTGCGTATTGCCAGTTTGCGTGGACAAAATTTACAAATATTTTTATTAGCCTTAGTCTGCCTATTGCGTACACTGGTTAAATTAAGCGCTGATCAATTAATTATTATAATCGAATCCAATCTCAAAGAAAAGATATATACACTTCAAAAACAATTTTATTTTTCCGTCAATACATATCTTTTAAATTTTATTGTATATGAGTAACTATTTTTTTTGTTGTTTTTTGTAAATATGTATGTAAACGATTCTGTCACTTATAGACATTGTCGAAATTTGACTAGGTATAGACCTCTCCAGGTCTTATGTAAATATTTATTCATAGTAATGTTTATAAGTGAAGCAAAGCATGAATAGTTATTTTGCACATCGTATGTCACGTAGACACCTAATTACTACTTCGCACTGCATGTATGTAGATGTGCACCATTTCCTAAGTAATCTGTAGATTTGCAACAACTGCTTGACAGTATCAAAATCTAATTCTATTTTTTTTTTAATATTAAACACTGCGAACACTACTGAAATAATTTGTACTAAAGTGTACTCAAACATAAAATTTCAAATTTCATTGTCGTGTTTGCGAAGAAGCATGTCAATTCTCAATGTGACTCCCAATGTCAATTTGTTTTTAGTACCTCTAGAATAAGCATCGTCCATGTTAAATGTATGAATGTGATGGGCATGTATTTATGTTTATCTATGCGATTTAAAATTATTTTTCTGTTGCACACCACATGTTATTTGTAATTTCTTGTTTGAGTCTGAGCGCATGATAATTAACTTGATAATCAATCTAGAGACCGCAGACCGGGCGCGACATGAAATGCCTTGTTATGTTGTAGACATTTCGCTTCGAAAACCTTCCTACTTTTCAGTATCGAACTAAGCATCGCTATCCACATTACCAAAGCAACGAACAAATTTAGGAGACATCGATTTTTGGCGTAGCCGGTAGTAGCGTAGCTTAGCGTCGATTTTTAATCTGCGTCGTTTTCGACGACTCGGTCTCCGCTCTGCGGTCGGAATTGTAAAATACTGCGAAAATCGCGATATAAAATGCCTCGAGATCGCGGGCTCCAATACGGTTATTGGGTGCGTTCGGTCGGAGAAAGGCTACAGGCGTCGGTGGGGGAGGCGCTTGTACGGTGCGGGTGCTGCAGATGGCGCTGGCGGGCGGCGGCGCGGCCGACGCGCAGCTGACGCGGCGCCGGCACTCCACCTCCATCCTCACGCGCAGCGCGCAGGTACACTCCGCTCCACTCACACACATTACTGCAACGTCGATCCGATTACAGTGCCGTGTACACTGCCTCCGACATCACTTGCCGATTCGTAGCTACCTGTCGGGCTGCGCAGTAGTTTTTAGGAACAAATGTGCCTACTGCGCAGCCTAGCATGCCAGCTGTAGACGCGCCAAGTTATTTGGGACGTAGTGTACCGTTCGAGTCACGTCTACGTTAGTTATTATTTAGTGTGCAGCCCACATCCGTCGCCACTCCCTTCGCCTTCACGACTCCATAATGACACTTTTCAGTTTTCAGTTTGTGCTGCGATCAAACGGGGCAGACCTCCAATTTTGTAACAAAAAAACAGTGTGAAGATTAAAATGTAACACAATTTTAAGCTTTAGTTATCCAAAGCTTGTAAAATAAATAAAATCTGTCGGTCTGGACTTTTGATCGCTTGACTCGTCTCTTTATGTTCAATTTGGAATCAAAATTTTATAATTTCGATGTTATTTTCTGTGGCATATTTGCACACTCATATCATTGGCTCCATGAAAACCGGGTTTGTAAGCGATTGATGTTAATTTTTCAATTAACCTTATATTGGAGTGGCGTTTGACCTTCTAATCTTCGCACCTTAACCTCAGTAGACTAACGTTAACACATTGAAACGACACAGTAGGTACTAATTCCACAATTAATCGTAATTTTATAGATAACAGTGCAGTGGGGGTCTACGCCTGGTGGATGTCACTTCTTGATATTACTGTAGATATATTTGTTATGCAATCAATCACCAACCATTCACTTCTTGAATGTGATATAGTAAAAAGTCGACGATAACAAGTCATTTTTGATATATTAAAATAGTACTATAAAACTAATTAATTAATAAAATAGAATCGAATAAAATCAAAAATTTCTTCTTGTCTAACCGACTGTGGTCATATTACGAAAGTTTCTACAATACCCTCAAACAAGAACCACCACATTGTATATGCATATTGCGTATATATTTGCACTGCTTATTATAAAATTATGCAATTATTATGCACGGAATGCACTATACTGAGACATTTTGTTTGCTGGCTTCTTTTGATTATAATTTTTTAGTTTACATATACTTTACGACAATGACACTTCAGAAATACAGTTAATATTTTTGACCATTATTTTGAGCGAAACAAAGTCGTCTGTACCTGAGGCACAATTTTCAAAAGCAAATGTGTATCGTGTAAATATAGCTTAGCATTTTAATTCAATTCAATCTTTTAAGATTATCGAGCATTCAAATTAAGGAACTCTAAAAAAATATTCAGGTTTTATATTCATATTTTATTTATAATTTTATTAGAATACTTACTAGCCAACGCTCGGTCAATAAGTATAATAACAAAAGATATGATAATTGAAGTTACATTTATTTTGCATGATCTTTTACGCCCTACAGAAGGTTTTGTAAGCTCGAAGTTAAGAACATATTTGATCAATTCTTGTTAGCGTTGAATCGTAGTCCATTCTTTAAATTAAATTATCAAAATTACCCTTATCTACACTACATAAAATCGTGTAAAAATCTTTACAAAGTAAAAATAAAAGTCCTTTAATGTCCTTGTAATTTTATAAACTAAGATCGACACTTCGAGATCCTTTGAGTCAGCGCCAGCATGAATTGGTCTCATAGTTAAGTACATCATTGAAAAAGTGTCATGCCCGTAAAATTACGTTAATGTAGTGAATGTTAAGGATAGGATATAGGTAAAGTGTTGCCGTGTTAAAGTGCGTGTTGTGTGCGTGTATCAGGGCGGTGTTTCCAACTCGCCGTTCAGGGAGCGTGTAGGCAGCACGCGGCTGCCTGACCGACCGAGGCTACGGATCGAAGCCATGTCAGTACCTACGTCACACATACAATGATACAAGGGTATTTTGGCACGTGGGAAAAATCTGAAAATCACAATTTTCTAAGGAGTAATTTATCAAGAACCCAGATGGGTTATTCTGCAAAAGAAATATGGTAGTTTGACATAATTTTGTTAGCAAAATATCATGTTAAAATGAAAGAAATATATTTGTTAGTTCAGCAAATATGTTAAAATTACGAAGAGTTGAAGCTAATTCCCCGAAAATGTGATTGCCAGTGTCAAAAGATCCTTGTACAACTAAAGCTTAGCAATCACTGTCCGATTTTAAAGACGTTTAAATTTCGAACCATAGCAATTTTGAGTGGTTTTTTATAATCATTCTGTCTCCTTCAATTTGAAGCGGTATGATAGTGTCAGACATTGATTTTAAGAGTCACTTAAAATTTAGATATACATATTTAAAATTAATTGGTAAGTTTTTAAAATCGGTTAGTATGTATTTTATGCGCGTCTTTATTTATCGATGTTAATTGATTAAAAGTTGATTAACTAGCACCGTTTTGGTCAAATAAAAGACGCGTATAAAAACATAGCAATGCGTACACAAGGATCGCTTCATGTCCGTCGCATGGTTTGCTGGCGCTTGAACAGTATCTTCACATTGCACCTCATACATTTCTATACACACTATCCATCATTCATTGTATCTTAGTCAACCACTCTGCTTCATACCTTTGTGTTGTCATACGTAATCCTTGTAACTAATATTTATTCATATTTATTTATATAAGTTGCACCTATATTTAATTTAGTTATTTTGAAATTATTTAATTCCTATTTTTTTATAAATTACCCTTGATTTTTTTTTATTTTACTAAATTGATCAATTGTTTTTTACAGATATCCCTTATAATATTGATTCTAATTCATGACACGGTTTATTTTTCTATTGCTAAGCTATCATCGAATGCTTGCCCGTGCCTCTCCTATCAGTTGCTTATTCTTATCCTTATTGAATGTTTCATTGCAGCAACTATCACCTACTAAGTCACTAAATACTAGTCAAAGTAACAAGTAAGTATACAGTTCGCTTCATCATTCCCTTTTAAAGTCCATTTTGAGAGTCATACGTGTTTAATAATGCTAATTTATTCTGTTTTTTAATAAAAATACTTTTAAAACGTTGATTTGGTCCAATAGAGCTTAACTTTGGTAGATCTTTGAATTTGTCCTCAATCTAGCGTACTTAAGTGTACCACGTGTGCAGTGTGTGTGTAAATATACCTACGTGTCAAGAATCGTGACACATGTTTTTGTTCACCTACTGGGGCTGCGGGATGTTCGTAAGTTATCGGGGCCCTAGCACAAAGTGACCTTAAGAAAGAACAAAAGTGGGTTTTAAGCAGTAAGAGTATGACAATCCCTCCAGCTGCACCCACGGCAGGCGGCATTTTATGATTTCCCTACCAATAAAACTGCTGTGTTCACAAATACAATACAATGTCATACAAATACACATAAAAAGTACCTATATGCAGTTCGGGAAATTTATTTAGTTCTTATTCAAGCATCCTGTTTGGGTGTATTTGCGTGGCCACGAATTCTTGCTTGTGTGAGGTCTTTGCCCAGCCGTGGAAAAGTTAATCAATTACGAATGACTCTCAAAATGTTCTATAAACATCATATTTTTCTATAACTCAACTTCTGCTTGGCAGCTTTGCGTTTGGCATTCAAAATCTGCTTTATAATTATTGTTAGATTTTAACTAGTTTATTGTTGAAAATCTCTAAAATGAATATTACTTCAGGGCTGCAGCGAAAACGGTTTTAGAAAGGACCCAGTCTCAGACTGGCGAATGTGACGATACGTATGATGACGGGTAATTATCACATATCACTACTATTAAGAAAGAGTAATTCATCATTAATATTGATATTACTTAAATCGCAGGTCGTTTTTTTTTCGCGTAATAATATCTCTTCACATTAACTCTTCAATATTTATTCCAGCGTGCCAGAACCGAAACTTAAAGCGAACGCGTCACTGGCTGAGATAGTGGAGCGCATGCGCAGCCCACAGTTGGGCGTGGGCTTCCTGCAGCAAACCGTCAGCTTGCCGTCCCATACATTTGTGTCGATATACGCTATACATTGGCTGCAAGCTAACATGGAAGGCGTCACTTATGAGAAAGCTGCGTCTATTATGGAGGTAAACATTTGGATAATTTAGAGAGATAATTTGGATAATTAAGATATAAGCTTTACTTATAATATCTTTTTAACATTTATTATTGTTGATATTTTCTTCGCAGAAATTACTTCAGGAAAAACTGATTTGTCACGCATCAGGAGACACAACCAAACGCTTCGTTGTTGGTTACTATATGTATCATATCTTGCCACAGAAGAAAGATAAGGGTATGTTTCTTTTTTTACCTAACTCGAGCATTAAAAAAACCGTTAAATCCTTTGAATCGAGATTAATTTAGAAACCAGAGAGTCATTCCTTCCTTAATTACTGCACCATAGATAAGCAATGTCATTGAACATCCTTGGCAGTCGTTACGGGTATGAAGAAGCCAGTAAGTCTGACGCCAGTCTAACTAAGTGGTATTGGGTTGCCCGGGTAACGTGGTTAAGGACGTCAGACAGGTAGTCGCTCCTTGTAAAACACTGGTACTCAGCTGCGTCCGGTTACACTGGAAGCCGACCCCAACATAGTTGGGAAAAGGCTCGAGAGATGTATATGAGCAATGTAAGGTCAATGCATGCTAACACATACATCATTATTTCCAGACAATATGTCAGACTACGTAAAGCCTTTAGGCGACCTTCAAAGCTTCGAAAACGAGTGGATGGAAGTGGAAGTCTTGGGGCCGCGGTCGCCATTGCTCCCTGCTGAAATTTTGACAGGAGCCATCGATATATCTGGCACCAGTCCTGTGACTGATGATACGGGGGTGCCAGCATTTCTCTGCGATAATATAGACCCCAGTTATATGCAATTGGGGTCCGATAGTGATAGTAAGTATTTTTTATGCTACCTTACTATTTTTGTAGGAAAACCCACCTAGGATATTTGAATTCGAATAGGGTATGTACAGACGCCAGCACATCAGGCAACCCGAAACTGACAAATTTTCTCAATCAACTTTGAACTTTATCCTTCAGCGATAAGGTTTAAAATTCATTAAGGAAATTTGACAGATTGTTGTAGCCTAATGTGCTGGCGTCTGTACCATTACACAAGTCCGATTGATAGGTACTCATTCATTATTTTCAATAAACTGTCATTGAGCTTAATTATGATAAGGTTCTGGTTATTGATCGTTTTGATAAAATTAATAAATTAAATATAAAATATCCATACAATGCGTACAATGTGTAACGCAATTAATTTTTTGCTAGTTTCCGACCACGGCTTCACCCGAGACCTGAAGGAACTACTTTCCGCAATCGGACAAACAGTATCATTGATATAAGCTATACTCTTAGGTGTTATCAAAATCAGTCTTGTGAATAAATAAATATACAGATACAACATACTTTCACGATTATAATAATATACATAGGACTGCCTCGTTGATCTAGTAGTCGCATGGTGCGACTGTTGTGCATGGGGTCTTGAGTTCGATTCCCGGATCGGGCTGAAATCGCTTTGTGGGTTTTGAGAAACTTTCCATAAAGCAGCCTGGAGTCTGGAAGTTGGTGATTGAGTCACCCGTGCACGTAAATGTCGGTCTTGCGCCTGATTTTCCCTCCGGTCGTGTCGGATTGCCGTCCCATCGGACTGTGAGAGTGAGGGAATAGAGAGTGCACCTGTATCTGCGTGATTGCTTGTGCACTATAATATGTCCTGAGAACGACCGCCGTAGCCGACAATCGGCCTGGATGAATGGATGAATCATTATACATAATAAAATCGAATGATAGGATTTTTATAACGTGTTACGAGCAGTTTTACTAACTGTATGCAGTTTTAGAACTATGACAGAATAAAGTTTTTGATTGAGTGAAAATTTTCAGTGCCTCTATACAAGAACACGCATTTAGACATCGATGTCAGCAATAAGAGCGACCGCATCGAGTGGGGGCACGCGCGCTACCAGGCCACGTTCCGGCCCGACCAGGCCTACGAGATGTGCATACAGTGGGCCGTGGCCAGCGGGAACATTGTCGCTGAACTGGTGAATATTAACTAAATATCGTATTTGTTCTTATAGGTAACATGTCCGCTTCTATCCTCTAAGACATTTTAAATATATTAATTTCAGAATTCCTAATGACATGAATTTATTACAGTAATAGGTATAGGCACACTTCGGGCCTTCCAAATAGTTTTTTCACTTTCAAATTTAGTTGTTCAAATATGTGTGCCAAAGTACAGACAAATTGTAGTAGTTTCATGTGCTGACACATGAAACTACTACAATTTGTCGAATTTACTAAATAGATTTCCAACTTTATCGCTCAAGCATAAATTTTAAAATTTCGGATATCTTGATGTACTGGAGTCTGTGCAATTTATATTTAGAAAGATTCACAATTTATCCAAAAAAGAGGTTTATTTTTAAACATAATGCATCTGTATTTATTTCTGTAGATATTTGGTTGGGCGCGCAAGGCCCAGAGTTGTAGACTACAAATGGTGCCCATACCAGCGGACCCTCTCGCTCTGCCGTTTACACTGAAGTCTGACCCGTTAAGAGGACCCATTTATGTACCACTTAACGAAGAACCGCTGCTCAGGAGTAAAGTTACGCTATTCGAAGGTATAGTATATTATAAACTAGCTTTCGTCAGCGTCTTCACTCGCGTCCCTTAGGAAACTTTCGCACACCTGGATAAAATCTGAGCTTTCTTTGATAACACATACCAGTAGCATCTGAGATTAGCATGTTCTAACATGCCAACAAACTCGTCAGTCGTATAGTATTACAAAAGAAAATCTATTTACTTTTATGTTTTAAGTGTGGCAACACCCTAACGAACTCTGTTTGACTACTGAGAGCCTAAAAAACTGACAACTTCTTATTCGAGCGATTATGTCTGGAATCAAAGGCGACAGAATGTGCTCGTGGATTCAAAATCAGTTAGTGTCAACGCGCTTTTAGCCTTGAACGTCACGCGTTTTGAAAACATGATTTTGGTGCAACAGTGTGTCTTTTAAAGTACAGACCCCAGCACGTCAGGCCAGCACAATCTGTCAAATTTCCTTAATAGATTTTCAACTTTATCGCTGAAGCATAAAGTTCAAAGTTGATTGGGAAAATTTGACATTTTCGGTTAGCCTGATGTGCTGGCGTCTGTATATATTACCATACTTATGTAAGTTATAAGTGTTATAACCATTTATCTTATCACCAGGTTTCTCCGAAGACACGTGGCTGGAACGACTCTTCCTATTCCAAGAGGCTATCGTGGGTCGCTTCGGCTTCATCAAGTGTACGGTGGAGAGTACCTCACACGAAGCCGGCGTAGGGGATCACTTATACGTGCATGTAACTGGGAACATGTTCATACTTATCCCCACTACAGTTAAGTCGGAACAGCGGGCTTTGAGGACTAAGCCAGCGAACAAACCGCTTAATGCTAGCAGGTGATTGAATTTATTTTTAACCGACTTCCGAAAAGGAGGTTCTCTTTTTTAACTCTTGCATAAAGAAACTGTCTTCACTGATGTTATCAAATCGTGTGACTTTGATTGTACTTAACTGAATGCTCACACAAAATTATAATAAAATAGGTCATATGGTTCAGTCTCCCAAAACTCAATCTACCTTGGTACCTTTGCTCGGACCTTTGCCGCCACCTACCTTTGCTTTTTTAGCGGGCTGCCATTAAGTTTGGCAAGAGGTATACTTCTCTGTTTTACCACGCATTCGAAGTTGATATATCTGCCAACTAGGCATAATAATTTGTTCTCCCCAGATACCCAGTTCACCCGGAAGCGGCTCCCAGTCCACATGAGGGTTACATTACGAGGCACGTCAGTGGAAAGAATAAGGACGATTACGATAACAATCGAAGGGTAAGAGTACATACTTAAATGGACTGGTAGGCCCGCAGTTTCAATTTTTTTCGTATCTAAATTGGTTTTGACGGCCTTAAGGGTAATTTTTACTTAATCCTTATATTTTGTGGTATATAAGTTGTGAGCCTATTTCCAGACTTCAATGTATACGAATAAAAAACATCCAACACATAAAAAACAAATATCGTTTAATTTGTAAATAATTATTTTAGATGGGATTCCTCTGGTCGTGGAATCACATGATATCTAAGAAGTGGAAGTCGTCACTGACACCGGCTACCGGAGACGAAGGCTTCCAAATGCGAATGCTGAGGGACTTCAAACATTTCTGCGCGAACCAAGAACAGAGACTCAGTCAGTTCTGGGATCAGTGCTGGGAGATGCGAGAAAAGGCCCGCGGCATGCAATCTTGTTAAATTATAAGCCAAATATTTAATTTAGTTTTATGAATAATGTTAAATATATTTTATGATTTTCTATGTTTTATTTTTATTGCCTTTTTGGTGTTATGGAACTACATAAGTTTTTACAAATTAGCACCATCCGTTTATAACTGTTACTAACACTAATAAAACATCGATATTATGACAAACGAGAGAACGAAAATAACATTCCACATGTCCATAAACAATTTTGTTGTGCAATATTACAAAATACTTACATTGCTCCATATACATAATTACCCAAATAAATATAATTCTATTACATATATCATTCAATACATGAATACAAGAGAAATATTATAATAGGTACATTTATTTATACGTATCCATCAATTTGTTATCGGCGCAATGACCGCTATGTCCGCCTGCCATGCGTCAACGACCTTGCGACCTACGTCAACAATTTATTTAGATCACGAACATTAAACTAACAATAGTTACCGCCACCAAAAATTATCTCCCGTTTTCCTCCTCATGGTATTGAAATGAAAACTAAACTTAACTTACAAATAAACTAAACTTAAAATATAAACTTAATATAAACACTTCGTAACGAAATATTTTTTTTTTTTATTCCATCCAGAATTAAATTGGTAGGAAATACCTTAGGCTTTAAAAACCCGCCATTGTACATTTTACAAAGATATGTAAAAAATAAATAAGAATAACAAATTAAAAATTTTGGCAATTTTTATTCTTACACGGTGTAACTCATATACATAGCTATTTCGTAAGTTGGTCACATACAACTATCCTTAAAACATTTAACAAATGAATTCATATTTTTTGAACTATCCGGTTTTTCAGTGAACACCAGGCGACGTGTAAGCATACTCGAGATATATGGGACTTGCTTTTTTCTATTGCTGACTTCTTCGAGCGTACATGAATCGAAATCAAGAGCAACCCTTTGACAAACGAATGTTAGCAATGTCAAAATATCTGCAGTTTTTCCTGAGTAATTTAATTCTTCACATAAAGCCGAAATGAACCAGGAACCGCGAGAGGTATTTCTCCAAGAGTAATAGCCTGGTACGCTTGAATATGCCACTAGGAAGTCGGGGTAAGTGGGGTTTCGATTGGGTTCAAACCATCCATCTGTGTCGCTGTACTTTTCTAACGTAATACCATCGTCATATTCTTCACCCTGACAGGCTTGGAACACAAATAATTTCGGTTTACCGGCTAATGTTGGACAATTTTTCTCGGTAAACCAGTTCCACAATTTTTCTGGTCTGTAACCTGTATCTTTTGCAAACAACATTCCATTCATTCCGTGCGTTAACACTAAGATTAGCAGACAGTCATGTTTAGAATGATTCATCGACGCTGTATTCTTAACATGGTTCATAACTTCTTCATATGTTCGGTTGCTTAACACATCTACACTGAATCCCAAGTCCTTTAAGCACTTCTCTAGATTTTCACAGTCTTTCACAGTGCCGGGTCTTGGCTGAAGATCAATTTCGAAGTACTCGTGGCTAAAAATAATGGCCTTTCCCCGGTATTTATGATTCATATTATAAAATTCTTCTCTGTAGCTATAAGATTTAGGTAAAAATTTTGGACGTGTGCCATTGCTGTTTTTCAATTTTTGCTCTGTTACACAATTTCCCTCCGACATTTTAGGTTACCTACGTGATTAGCTAGTAATTTCACAAAACCTAGATTATGTAGCACAAATCACTAGATACAAATTATTTAACTATGTCAGAAATTAACTATTAATAATGAGAAATTAACTATTAACTCTCTGTTCTTTTCACTTCAAAGAATGAGTATGCACTGAATGCATTGTGCAATGTGCAACACTATTTGATCATGATTAAAAACCTTTAATCATGACGCAATACTACCTAACCTAACCTACCAATAAACGTTGCAAAAAAAAGCGGGGAAGTCCCATTACTGACAGTTACTTATATCTCTTAACAAAAGTTGCTAACGAAGAATGTAATAAATATTTACATTTACACGCGTTCAATTTAATTTAAGGACCTAATAAACCTAATTAGTCTTGATAATTTACCTGAGGTTCGTATATATATACTCGTACGTAGATTGGTATTCCATAATACTTCATGTAGTATGATAGGTATTTGGTTATTACTTGACCAAATAACCTTGAGCAATCGCTTCACTAAACCAGCGCAAGAAAAACGTAGAGAATACGCTCAGATTTTAGAATAAAATCGATATAAAATAAAATTTTCGTGTTTTGAAAAAAATTAATTAGCATAATGTTTTGTATCTATTAAAAGTATCAAATCAAAATAATGGTTACTTTACGAGGACTGCGTATTAGGAATCATTACTTCTCATTTCTGTAGTTTCGTTGTGACTCTTTAATTAAATATTGTGTTACATAAATTAAAAAAAATATATATAATTTTGGAGTTAAGAATACGTAGAAAAATGTATTTTTTATTAGTTGGTATTTCTTTTGGATAAAGAGAAGGTGGCGTCTATAAATCGCACAAAAAAACTGCTACCGCTGCGTTTTGCACGGGGACGCACCTTAAGTAGTAACGATGGCGATTTCGAATTAAATGGCTGAGGAATAATGTATTCCTTATCGAATTTAAACTAAATGCATCACTTGTCTAACATCAGGTAATTAGGTATGTGTGCTTGGTTGAAGCCGAGGGTAATTCAGCTCAGTGTTCTGGACGGTGACAAAAAAAGTGCCGCATATTTTATTTTAGCTTCTTTCACAGTGTGATTTCATACGTTATCAGTTCTGTTGTGGGGGAATACCCCAGATATACTTATAGACTATTTTAGTTGTGCAAAACGAAATCTCAGACAAACTAACTAAAATTAGCACAAGGAAAAAAAACTAGTTGTTCCGTTTGGTTCCGTAGGTGATGCTGATGCATTCTTTATGACGCTAAATTTGTGCTATTAGAATTGGAAATTGTAACTTGAGCTAACGCTAACGTAACGTTGAGCTTCTAGCTGCTTTGTCTAGTTAGGCCCTATAATTTAGGCTCATTTATTTCGGGTCTATCGCTATACGTTCGTTGCGGGCTCGCTGGGCAAAACATAGTTTTGGGAATTTTTATGGGAAAAAATTATTATACCTCGTATTTAGTTTAGAACGATGGTATGGCTGTACACGAAATGTGTATGGTACCGCCAAATGGCACGTCTAAGTAACATACGCAAGGATAGATCGAGTAAAGGTCATGAACGTAGTGGGCCTTCTACACGATCCAGACCAACCGCCGACAGAAGTTACCTCTATATCTCGGTGGCATATCAACTCAAAATCCCGACTTCCAGAGCCATGTCTGAAGTTTTTTTTAGCCGAAAAATTTTGGCAGATTTGCTCACGCGAACATTTCATAGTATAGTTAGGTTGTGTATATCTCATCTGAACCTCGGAAACAGGTCTTTCGATTTTTATGAACTTTAGTATGTAGGGGGGGTTCGGGTACTGCATCTATGACTGTACCTTCCTTCTCTTACATGGAGCCTGTACCCAATTCCCCTTGGATTTCAAAGACACATTTGAAATAAAAAGAGAAACACTTAGAATGGAAGATATTTATTGCTTATAATTTACGAAATATAAGCATTTATAAAAAATACAAACCAGTCATTTCATGGCATCCAAATTCTTTGAGGAGTTTCTCAGTTCTAATAATGGACCATCATAAACTGTAAGTGTATCAAGAATATTTTTAAAAGTTGAACAAGGCACAATTTTAATACATATGTACATACCATACTTAAAACATAATTTATTACTAAATACATAGAAATCCATGGCTATTAACTCCTCAAATACACAGAATTTTCTTCACACTAGAGATAATCAGTCAAAGATGCCACTATCACATATTTAATTCTGAAATTCAACATCAAACTTTTTTTTATATTTATGCAATTACAGTAAATACTTAAACATACTGATAAAATTTATTATGACAATTAGACATGCAATATTAGGCATTTCCATTCAAGCACACATCCACAAAGAATAAAAAGTATAGAAAAAAAAACTTAATAAAATGGTAGCAATAGGTTTTTTGTGCTATTATCAACTAATACAACAATAAATGCTCTTATTAAAAAGGAAATGTCTTAAGTAGGAACGGACCTACATAAAGGAATAATGCAGATAAATCTCAAAACATAACAAAATGCAGGTAACTGTTGAAATCAGATCTGTGGCTCAGAATTCATTTTTATATGAGAATCCATCATGAACATTAAATAATAAATTGTAATGTACGCTAAGCAATTTCAGATAAGAAAATAGTTGTTCACATTATATTGATATGTACTGAAATTGATCGCTTTTGTTCTTCTGTTACATACATATTTACCAATGTAAGCTTATATTAAGTACTTTAAGTAATCTCAAACATTGTTGTGCAATAAACACATGCAATACAGATAATCTTTTTAAAGCAAATGGCAGTATGATCAAATCATTTATATTAATTTGAGCAAATTTATGAGACCAAAATATAATTTTGAATGGTGCATCACATTTTTAATTAATCACATTTTTATGTCATTTCCTAGACTTACACAACTATCATGAAGTACATGAATCTACTTAATATATTTGTGACATGGCATTGTTGTCTAAACACTAACCACCATACTTCATTTGGATACAAAAGATTTATACTATATAAAGTAAAACAAAAAATGCAGTAAGAGAGATACCAAGAGACTTTATCCTCACAATTAATTTAAAACACATCTTCTACCTGTAGAATATTACTTTCAACAGCCATTGAACATTATTTTCTAACTGGATAAGTAGGAAGATTCCTATATTTTTTAAATTTTATAACTAAAACTAACAAGACATTTGAATACCTAACAGGTACAAGATCAACAACACAATATATCAGTGGGATTACTTCTTACCAAACACAAGCAAGCGAGTGAGCATGCTCGTGATGCAAGGAACCTGCTTCTGCTGATGCATAAGCATCAAGTCCGGAGTGTTAGACTCATAGTCCAAAGCAACTCTTTGACAAACAAAAGTTAACAATGTCAAGATATCTCTCTCAGTTCCCGCATAGCGCAGCTCATCACACAGAGCCTGCATGAACCAGGATCCCCGAGTTGTGTTCCTCCATGAATAGTATCCAGGCACAGTAGAAAATACAATCAAAAAGTCAGCATGTACTGGGATTTTATATGATGCAGATGATGAACCATCTGTTTCAGTGCGACTTAGAGTAATACCACCATCCAATTTATCACCTTGGCAAGCTTGAATAAAGAATAGCTTTGGTTTTCCTGCAAGTGTTGGGCATTTGTCCCCTGTGAAATAGTACCACAAGTTCTCTGGCTTGTAGTGAGTATCTTTGGCATACAACATTCCTAGCTCTCCATGAGTCAACACAGCAATAAGAAGGCAGTCAAACTCAGTGTGGTCCATGTCAGCTGTTTGCTGGACATACTTGATGACTTCTTCAGATTTGAGGTTATTCAGAACAGTGACCCGAAATCCTAAACCTTTAAGGACTTTAGCGAGATTGTCGCTGTCCACGTTGGTGCCAGTACGAGATTTCAGGCTGTGGATGTCGAAATGTTCATGATTGAAGATGATTGCCATTCCACGATTCTTGTGGTTCATGTTGTAATAAGGTGCGTTCCTGTCAACAGGCATCCTTGCATAGCGGCGAGCATGCGAGGAGTCGTGACTGCCCTGTGCGTCGCCTTCGTCGCCGCCACCGTTGGGTCTTTGTTCAGCGTCAACACTTCCATTGTCTTGAACTTCACCTTCCAACATTGTGATTGGTTTGCTTTACGCTTCAACAATAAGAATTGAGAATGATGTCTTCAGTTAAGAAGTTCTCACACAACTGTGCTTAGATTTAGCGTTAACTATTTTTTCTTACACCACACGGGAAAACCGCGATGCCACAGAATATTGAACAAAACACTGAATGACAATCAAAAAGTCAAAGAGACGCAGATATTGCATAGACGAGGCATAGACAATATAGAACAAACTTGAGCGAAGTGAGCGAACAGTATTAGTGTTGCTATTAAATTAGTATCTAAAGCTACTATAGGTCGGTTATTTGCTTTAATTTCGTAGTTCATGTAAAATATTAGACACTATTTTCAAATACAAGGCTCGTGACTGATGAACAACCGCCTGGCGCGGTCGATGTGTTTGATTTAGTCATGGCGAGTTTCTACGAATTTTGGAAGGAACGTTAATTGATGGCTCCCGGCTATCAATAAAACCATCAAATTTAATACAACTACGTTGCTCAGAGTCTGTTGTTGTCACGTTTTCGTCCAGTTGCTCACAGAGAAGATACTTAGAAATAGAAAGGATAACCATCTTTCAACCGTTATTGTTTTAGCCTGGTTGCAATTTGATAAAATATTTCCGGAGCTGCCGCCGGTAAAGATGATTGAGCGAGTCTGCTGGCTTAAAAACGTATACTTACCTAACCTACACATTTATAGTTAGGATGATTTATTTAACCGTTTAGTTTCTAAGATATAGGTAACTATGGTTGAGATTAGATAAAATTAAAAATACTTATCCACGCCTCCGTGCAAATAAATACTTACATTTTTCTCAAGCAGCGGTAACTTATATCACTTACTTTAGCTAAATAAGGACTTAAACATTTGGACCAACGGATAAAAATAACAACGGAAATAATTAAAAAATGTTAGTAGCCTCACAGTACGCCTGATAGAGACTAATCAAAACAGAAGACGTTGCCATGACAACTGTACACCCACAATGAATTGAGGTTTTTGAGGAAAAACTATTTATTAAGAAACTAGGAATAAGGAACATTTAAAATGTCTATTTTTAAAGTTAAGCAATGGTGGTCTAACGATAAACTGCAAAATGAGGAGGCTAGTGAGGGGAACCAAAACGCAAATTGTTTAAAAGTGGATAAGTTTAATTCTCACAGTGATAGCGACTGTATTTTGGTCGGCGAAGAAACGATACTAAAAGTATACAAGCCGAATTTTGATGAGGGATCGTCGCATATACTGTTAGAAGCACAATTAAGTGATGTTGTGCTACAAATTGAGACTGGAAAGTTTACAGGGTGAGTCAGACCAGTTCATACTACTTACCCATAACAAGCCATTGTGCCATTGCGATTCACCGATTGTTGACTAAGTTTGAATCTCAAGACAATAACCATTTATTTCTATTTTAAGGAATCGTGAAGATCGTCAGATTATAATATTGCATCCACAAAGCTATGAGGTATTCCATTTAAAGAGAAAAGAAGGCCACATGGAAGCTGGTAATAAAATATCATACATTATGATAATGGGACATAAGTACGGAATCCCTCCCTAATTTGTTAATTTATTCCAGGTGATCAAAACTACTTAGTACCGATAATCAAACATTCATTTACAAGAAAAGCCGACAGTTTGACTTGTGGACCTTTTGGTAATATAAAAACAAGAGATTTTATTTGTATTCAAAGTCTGGATGGGAGCTTGAGTTTTTTTGATCAGGACACGTTCTTGTTCATGTGCATTTTTAATGACGTCATAATACCATCACCAGTTTGTTATATTGCCAGCAGCGATTCGTTTGTTATTTGTAAATCAACGTGGGTTATTGAAATATACAGGTAGGAAACTTTTGGGTTGCGGTCTTTGACTCTATCTACGAAAATATGTACGATGATGACTTTTAATTCTAGTTATCAACAACTAAGAGAATCCAGCGAACTAACTTTAAGGCAGAATAAGAAAAACATACCACAGTGGGTGTACAATGCAGGTGAAGAAATTACACGAGTCCAAGTTATTCAGGTGAACCTTTAATTCTTTAGTACATTTTTGACAGTCAATAAATTATGCATGCTTTAAGCAGTCCTAGGCTTATCGACCTTGAGAAATAGGTAATAACCTGAACTAGTAAGCACCGTTATCGGTCATATTTAATTCAACGTTTAAGTTGCTATTGTAGTATAACGTAATATATTGATTATATTGGTATTTTTCTTCAGACCAGTAACAACTTTTCAAGTATTGTCGCACTTGGCGAAAGGCATGTTTACTGCTTCCAAGACAATGGCCTAATGAAGTTCATGATCAAATTTGATTATATGCCAATTTGCTTCTGTGCTTATCTTATTGGTTGGTACTATGGTAAGTTCAAGGCTCTCACTATTAATTAATTTATTGCTTAAAGGTTTATTACTACGTCTGTTACATCAAGTTGTTTGTGTATTTACAGAACCCGGAGCTCGTTTACTCGTGATGGTAACATCTGACGATTCAAAATTGTATATCTACGAGGGTACAACTTTATTATGGAGTTGTTCTCTACTACATCCCGCAATATCGATATCTCGATGTTTTTTAAAATCGCTATCAGGAGGTCTGGTCACACTATCCTCTAAGGGCATAGTGAACGTCGGTTACTTAGGAACTGAACCTGATCTCAACTCAAACGCACCACCAATGATCAACGATATTAGTGATCCGGAACAAGTACAACAGGAGCTGGAAGTTGTTGAAGAGTCTTTACGAAAAATTTTAAACAATAATGAAGGTCAAGCTACATTTTGAAGTTGATATGAAATTATTTTTGTTGCAAGTTTTGTAATTTTTTTGGTTGTTTCAGATATTGATAATGGGAGATCAATGGAACAGCTACTGAAAATAAAAGCGGACGTAGGCAAACCAGTACAAAATTTATTTCAAGAATTCTCTAAAGATAAGAATGAGAGCTTACACTTATTGATGTGCCCAGTGGTTGTGATTCTAACGTGTGAAGATCCAAAATTTATTTTAAGCGTTCAAGTGACGTATATTTGCGTTTCGCCATTTTCTTGTTCAGAATCGACAATTTGTTTAGACGATGTTAATGGGACAGAAATAATAGAGAACCAAGTGTTTCTGACCAGTGATGGAGATATATCAGATACTCAAGTAAAAATATTAATGACCATTACTGATAATACAGGAAAAATAGCAGTGTTGACTAGAAAAGTGTTACTACCGCTAAGCTTGTATTGTACACCAGCTGAAAATGTTAGCGATGGCCGTTTTAAATTACGAATACAAACAAATAAACCATGCATAGAATTTCCAAAAATATTTACAGGTCAGCAACATTGGATAAGTAGTGACGCAAATGAATTGTTTGCTTATAATAAGACTAAATTATTGCCCTGTTGCAGATTTTTCGGAGGACGAATTAAAAAAGTATGGCAACACCATAACATTCTCCTATAGGTCGACAAAACAAACCGTTACACTTAAAACTGATCTAGAACAATATACAATAGAAGCAGACGATTTCACTGAAATATCTTCAGTATTTGACCACTTTTTAATTAAACTAATAGATCACAACGCACGGATGGGCGTTAAGGATTTCAAATTCAACATTATTAATGATAAAGAATTTATAAAACAACTTATTCATAAGTTTTTAAAATGCGTCGAAACACATGCAAAGGAGCGTAATCAATTAAAAGAACTAGAGGTAACTTCATAAAATAAAAACATAGTTGAACAAAAAATAATCTTTACTAATATAATGAAGCTAATAAAGGAGTTTATTTGCTGGAACGACTAATTTTAGAAACCTTATTTTAGTGTTTCTAGCCCTTGTATTCAGAGAGGTTTAAGCTTTACTATGGGGTGCAATGTAGTTCCCATGGAACGTGGTTGGGTAGAATCGCTCGAATCTAGTACATAGTTATATAATTGTGTTTAAATGTTACTAGGACGAGCTGAATGTTCTTCAGAAACAATTTACGATAGTGCAGAAAAGACTGTTGGTGCAATACGGCGCATTGCCACCGGGAGACTGCGATCCCTTAGAATTCCTCATGAAGGATACACATACACGCCTGATTAAAGTGGTATACGAAATAATCGAATGTAAAGAAGCAGTGTGCAGGTGAGTAGACCAACGTGTATTTGCACCGCTGTCCAAAAAAAAAAAGTATTTTAAAACAGTTTGACTTCGAAAGAATGATGATTTAATAATAATATATTAATGAAAGTTGTGGCAGTATGCCTTAAAGTTGTGATTGAAAGTATTTTTAGTTTAAAGAAAATTATGAACGTTTATTACTTAAATGTAAATACATAGTAATATTTAATCTTTATGGTTTTCAGAGCTGGAGGTGCATTAGCAGCTGTTGGAAGACTTTTAATTGCTTTATTGAAGCAATCGTCTAGAGATGATTTCAAAGTAACGCTTATAGAGGAAATGATGTCACTAGGTTCACTTTACGAAAATTATCAAGTAAGTAAATTAGATTGTAACTAATACCAGATGGCATAAGACCAGATGGCGTGGTGGTTAGTGAACCTGCCTGCCACGCTATAGGTCGCGGGTTCGATTCCCGCATAAGTCAAACATTTGTGTGCATGAACATGGGTGTTTGACTTAGTCTGGGTGTCTATGTATAATATGTATGTATTTACAAAAAAAAAAGTATATAAGTATGTTTATCAGTTGTCTAGTACCCATAGTACAAGCTCTGCTTAGTTTGGGACTAGATGACGTTGTGTGAATGTGTGAGAAATATTATTAATATATTATATATTATGTATGTCTTTTTCCGACCACGGGACTATAGAGTCCCGGATTTTTGGAAGGCGAACGTGGGGCCGAAGCCAACACGCTGAAGCCCTTTTAAGACAACTTTAATATTATGTAATGGTGACACAAAACCGACGATTATCCCTGTATACACTATGGAAATGTACCCAAGGACAACCCCCGGTTTGTGTTAAACTATTGCTAAGTATGGAAGAAAATCTACTTGGGTTATTGTGATGGGATGCTAGTGGACTAGGGAAGGGAAAACTATGGGGACTATGGCCCCTGCCGATAACAATGTAATAAATACACGTAAAAATGGCAGGAGGAGACTCGCCAGCTCACTTACCGGGCCCCCGGGAACTAGTCGCTAAGTCGCAACAAGGGGGCAACGGGGACGTGAGCGGCTGAAGGGTGAGGTTGCCCCGGCCGGCTTTCTACCCAGATCACGCGCCTTAAAACCGGCATCAAGCCAGGGTCCAGCATCTCTGTGCCCACTCGCCACTTACCCGAGGCATTCACCCTCCGAGCATTGCTCTAGCGACTCCACTCTGGACGGCCAATGAAGGCAAGCCAGAGGCGGGAGACCTGTCCCCCCTCAGGGTTCACTCCGGCGAGCCGGAGATGAGGGACAGTATCCTCTCCCTGGAGCACTCGGTACCCGCGGGGTCGCTACTCCCCGACATCCGCCTCAGATGTCCTATATATTATTATTATTATAATACGAAATAAAAAAATATTACTAAAATGGTATTTTTTTTTTGCAGGAATGGGAAGAAGCCGTAACGCAGGCTATATCTTATATTTCAAATAACTTATTTAAAAATAATGAAAAGGATAAAGAAAAACTGGCTCCAGTTACCGAACAAGGTATATTGTCACATATCAATCTAAAGCGGTTTTTGAAACAAATCAGACAGATCTTCGACAAAATGTTCGCTGAAGTATTTGCAAACGATGACGTGGAAAAGGATGCCCAAAAAGTGCTGCGAATACAAGAGTTCGTGGAAGTGTTATAATAATCAGAACATTATTAAACTTATTTATTACTTCACCTTAATTGTTACAATTGTTTTTTTAAATAAATTTGAATTTTACAAACATCAACAAGCTTTATTTCATTTTATTATTAAAAGGAAAAGTTTTTAAATATAGTGTGTATAAAATCTTATGCCCTTAAGCGACATGTAGCAGAGAGTACAAGACGAGATTGAGATACAACATATGTACCAATAGCAGGAGTACCTTATCACGTCATTTTTTCTTAGCGTCCTTTAGACCGGCACCAGCGTTGAACTTAAAGAAAATTATGTCACCATCTTCGACAACGTAGTTGCGGCCTGTAATAAAAAGCGAGTTTTATTTTAGCTTTTCTAATTATTAAATACCTCGTAACAGTTTGATGTTATCATTCTTGGAAAGCAGCGATTAAATTTATTAAAAAAGAACTCTCAAATATAAAGGAATTTGAAAATACGAAAGCTTATGATAGTATGTTTTTTTTTTTAATTTCAGCACTAAATTTAATCCTGCTTTGCTAAGAGCTCACGCAACAGTTTTCTCTAGAGAGTTGTTATAATAACTCGTATTTAAATACCTTGTTGTCTATATTTGCCGGCGGCTTTGCAAGCAGCTTCAGTTCCCTCCTCTTTAAAATCTTTGTAATGCATCACTTCAGCCATAATGAAACCTTTTTCGAAATCCGTGTGAATCCTACCCGCGGCTTGAGGCGCCTTTGTACCTTTCTAAAAACAAATTTATTGTTATTACGATTTTTTTTTTACTTACAAGTCCCAATAATCATCTATCCCTAAATTCGGAAGTCCGGAACAAATTATATGTATTGTTATTATTTTTAGTAAATATTCAGCTATTTTCAAAAAATAAAAAATCGCTTAAGTGTGACAAAGTCTAGCTACATAATTTGTTTTGCTTAATTATCATTTTCAGAAAAGATCCATAAACATAATGGAGGTTGAATAACCTTTCGTTTGTTTACCTGAATAGTCCACGCCTTGACTTCATCTGGACCAGCAGTGAAGAAATATTCCAATTGCAAAGCTTTGTAACCCTGAACGATGATTTTGTCCAATGCACTGTGGAACAAATATTACGTTATTATTTGCAAAAGGTATTTTGATCCCATAGAATAAAATAAAATATCGTAAAAAAATAGTCTGGAGACTAAAAAGCTAATGATAAACGCACATTTGTCGGCCATTTTAGATGAACGCGGCGAGCGCGCCATACGAATGGAATTCAAAGAGAGCCTCGCCCAAATATACGAGCCGAAGGCGTTGAAAAACTAGTTTATTTAAAAAAAAAAGAATTTGATTACGTTATCCAAATTCGCCTGTCAATTCTAAGGTTTTTTTCGACTATTCGACGATTGGATATAAATAATTTCAAATTTCGTTTGACGGCTCGTTTGATTCTGAAAGATAAGTATAACTGTACTGATTATTTTAAAGTGGTTACCTAGTGATATTATGTTCCTTCAAAAAGGCTTGCTTCTCTGTGGGGTCCATCTCAAAGAGTTTCATCTCAAGAACGCCGGAGAAAGGAATAAGGGGCGCTCCAGGGTCATTCTTGTCAATCCATTCTTTCAATTTTGGTAACCTAAAACAAAAAAAAATTATCATAAAACTTTAGAGAAACAAGTTTGAATTTGTACTAGCACACTAGAAGTCTACTAGCTTATGAGTGGTTAGATAAAGTTAATAAAATACATACCATTTATTCTTCTTCCGAATATAGTCCTTCTCTGACAAGTTAACGAGATATAACGCAGGTTTGGATGTCAAAAATAGGTATTTGTTGAGTACTTCTATCTGAAAAGACGAACACGTTCCGTTAGTTGTGACATTAACGACGTCCATATCAATTGGCGGCCACGGTCACCGTTCTCTCTCGAGAGACGACCAGAGGGATACCAGGCGCAGGACCTACATTTGCTCTCCGAGGCACTGGTGTATCAATCACAGACTTCCAGACTCCGGGCTAATTTATGAATGTTTTATAAAATCTACAAAGCGACCGACCCTGAAATCGAACGCGAGACCCCGTGCACAACAGTCGTGCTTTGTGAAGACAAATTTTCTATACACATGTAGGTACAAAAATACTCACGTCAGCTGCACTCCAATCGCCAAATCGAATATGTTTCTTCTCATCTACTAAAACAGCCTTGATTCTTGTCAGCGCATCCTGCAGAAATGGCAAAATTAATTCAACAAGTTCAAATGACTACAATAATTATTCCTATTATGATGGCATCCAGGCCGATTGTCGGCTACGGCAGCCGTTCTCATTTATGGAGATCAGCCAGCTGCGCAGGACATATTATAGTGCACAAGCATTCGCGCAGACACAGGTGCACTCTCTATTCCCTCACTCTCATAATCCGATGGGACGGCAATCCGACACGACCGGAGAGAGATCAGGCGCAGGACCGACATTTACGTGCTCTCCGATGCACGGGTGAATCAATCACCAACTTCCAGACTCCAGGCTGCTTTGTGAAAGTTTCTCAAAACCCACAAAGCGATTTCGGCCCGACCCGGGATTCGAACCCGAGACCCCGTGCACAGCAGTCACGCCTTGCGACCACTAGACCAACGGGGCAGTCGTTCCTATTATTATTAGATATTGAATTGAGATGGATGTGTGGAGTAACCAGGATGGATAAAGTGAGGAATGAGTATATCAGAGGAAGCCTGAAATTAGCACCAGTGACAGAAAAAAATAGAGGTAAGCGTTTGTCGTGGTATGCGCATGTCATGAGAAGATGTGAGACACATGCTACAAGGCGTGTCTTAAGTATGAATGTGAATGGATGGAGAGATAAAGGTAGACCAAGGAAGAGATGGATTGATTGCTTGAAAGAGGATATGATTAAGAAGGGAGTGGATAGTAGTATGACGTCTAACCGAAATGAGTGGAAGCGGAAAACACATTGCGCCGACCCCAAATAGAATTGGGAACAGGGATGGAAGAAGAAGAATTATTCATATTAGAGTGATTCCATACGTATTCCGGCTTCAGTTTTTTATCTCCACCACGACTGACAACTTTGTCGAGTTTCTCGAAGTTTTGCATCAGTTGTTCCTCATCCTTCAGCCGAAGTTCTTCTCCAATGGTCTCCAAGTCCCTGACGGGGTTCACCTCACCATCGACGTGGATGACGTCTTCATCGTCAAAAGCACCTGTAAAATTAAATTTAAGAAAATTAAGAATATATTGAATTGTGTCCGAAGATGGCGAAAATATGATGGTAGGTTAGTTATTCAATTTCAAAATCCATCTTTTCAATAGTATACAACTGTGGCGTAGCTTAGCTGGCATGGGTGGCAGCTGGAGGGAGTTCAAGCCGCGCTTGGTGGTGACACCCGGAGTGGATTTCAATAAACTGGGTGCGCGCCGCCTCCCCCCTAGTTACGCCACGGGTTGTTGACTTCAGGTTATAGTTGTATCAAGGAAGCCCCTTAGGGCCAGGGTCTGCTTGGGCTGCGGGTTGTTCGTAAGAGATACCGTGGCCCTGGCACACAGGGACCTTCAGAAGGAACATAGTGGGTTTTAGTCAGGAAGTCTGACACTCCCTCGACCTGCACCCTCAGGGAGGGTTAATTTGATGGTTTCCCACGAAAAAAAAAGGTCATACAGATATTAAGCTAGTTCAGATTGGAAGGTACTTCTTGGTAGTCGTAACGGACTGAAAGCATTCGGAAAAAGTGAAAAATATTTTATTCTACAAAATAAATGCGAAACTTACGACACAGATTGAAAATAGCATCGCAGGCTTTGATGTGCGACAAGAAGGCGTTTCCAAGTCCTTGGCCTTCAGCCGCTCCTTTTACGAGACCAGCGATGTCCACCACATTCAGGAATGCAGGTACTTTGCTAGAATTTATAATGATCTATTTACAGACGCCAGGACATGAAGCTACCAGAAACTGACAAATTTTCCCAATCTACTCGGAACCATATGCTTCACCGATAAAGTTGAAAATCTATTAAGGAAATTTGAAAGATCTATACAATATTTTCTTGTGGTAGGTATAGAAGGGTTGTGCTTTTACAAATATATATAAAAAAAATTGTATAAAACCAATAATTTTAATTTATGTTTATGATTGATTCATATTTTTCGTCTATTTTTATTTTTGGACTTTTATTAAATTCTTATATTAATATGAAAAGCATTTCATTGCTCAGCAGAGCAGCACAGCCAATTTGAATGAAGTTCCATAAAGAGTCTTGTAGCGACACTGGAATCAGCTAACATAATAATCCGATAAAAATGATATTTCATACAAACATAATTCTTATTATATGTTAAATCATATAAGTTTTATGTACTTTCTTATTATATCTAATCAAAGGTGAAGGAAAACATCTCGAGGAAAACTGGACTATAAATTCTGAAATCACCAAACCGCCGCAATTTGATTTTGAGCAAGCGTGGTGATTAACGCTCAATCCTTCTCAGTGTGCCTGTGGGACCAGGCCTGTGCCCAGCAGTGGGACGATAAAAAGGCTGATGATGAATATTATGAGTCAATGAAAGTGCTCACCTTGCTGGTTTGTGAAATTCGCACAGGTAGTCAAATCTTTCATCCGGCACAGGTACCCTACGTGCTGAAATAAACACAATTGATTAGGCATTTATATTGATACAAAATGGAGTGTTAATATTAATTTATTAATAGATTGCTAACCTTATATACCATGGTTTTCTTGGTATAGGCAGAGAAATAAAACTTGAAATGTGTAATCAAAGATTATTATTGAATGACGTAATTTTAACCTTTAAATCATAAAACTCTAGTTCTAAGAAGAAAATAACATTTCTAGTAATTAATGAAATGATAAAACCAAGAAAACTAAATATTTAATTCCATAGTAGAGGTACGCACCTCCACAATAGTTTTAACTAATAGTTGTGTCTTCCAATTTGAATATAAATGTAACATTATGGCCCAGCGCACACCGCTGGAAGCGCGGCGAAGATTCCGAGAATAAATCAATTTAAAATAAACCTCAACTCCTATGACATACGGTTCAAAAATTCGAGTCGCGCGCGGTGAGCCGCCAAGCTGCAAAGCTGACGAGATCAGACGCGCGACTGCCGTTTTCAACCGTATGTCACATCTGCCGTTTTCAACCGTATGTCTATAACACTATGTTTATCTAAAAAAAATATGTACTTAAATAAGCGTTAATAATCTTAGCGCAGAAGAGTAAATTAATAAAATCGTTTATTTTTCTTGTTGCTCGGAAACAGCTCCTATGGTGCTCCTTCTCATTTGGCTTGTTGCTGTTGAACGCCTGTGTTGTGGATGAAGGAATGAAGGTTTATGTATTTGAACATAATTAGAAGTCCTCTGAAGAATGGCGGACGGTCTTTGTAAATCTACCGACGACAAATATTCCTGCTGTTCCTCTTTAGCGGGACGAAGTGTGGGCTCTCTGTGGTGACATTTAGGATAACTCGTAAACGGATTCTCCATTGTCCTCAAACGTAAACCTACATTTAATATCAACTTGCACCGAGCTTCAAATACTTTTAAAGCCTTTAAGTAAATTTTCTTTTTACTCTTTTCCATTCGAGGATTGTTTGTCTTCAAAAATAGTGCTATGTGAATCAAGGCGGATGTTTGAAAAGAAAGCCCTGGATATTTTGGTCTGAACACATTGACTGAGCAGCATGCGGCTGTTAAGATATCGGCTAAAGTTTGTTCTAGATAGCCTATGTCAGGTAGTTTGTGTAAATCCAATTTGGCAAATAGTTTTGTCTCTTGGAAAACAGTTATGTCGTTGTACAAAAACGGTTTCCACAAGAACTTACGAAGACATTCATCACTACAAAATAAATATGATTTACCAGCATAACTAGCAGCAAAGTCTTTAGTGCCTCTTTTTATTATTTGTGCTGGTAAATTTTCAGCATATGTAACTATACATACACCGTTTGCATAAACGTAATCCACATTAATTATTTTGATGACAGCCGGTAATTCAGGATATTTTATTTTTTTAGGCTTCAGGTGTATTTGTGGGTACTTCATTACCATATCTATATGTTCCGGACAAATCCAATAAAATGTGTTCTGATATTGAACAATGCCGGTTTTATCACATGCATAACCGGTCATATGTTTATACACATTCTTATGGATACATACGGGACACAAATCCTTGTAATCTGATTGTCTTTCTTCAAATGCTGCATTTGAAATCCACATCGCACGCACAACATCATTTTCAACATTGCTTACATAGAAATGTATCTTGGTAATTACTTCCAACAGGTTTTCGTTAACCTGTGTGATAACCTGCCATCTGGAATTATTTCCGTCCACGGGAATAATATTTTGATAATCATCACTGATCCATTTTCTTATCTTATATCGCCTATTTAGCCAATTCTCGTACCTACTTTCAATAAGAGGTATAGGGTAAGGAGGATAATATTTTAATATGTCATAATGAATTTCATTTTCTGCGTTTTCAATTATTTTCGCCTTTTTAGAAGCAAGATCAAATATTATATTAGGATAAAGACCATTTTTTACTAATCCCTTGGCTTCGTAAGGTGTAGCAGGAAAGCCGTCAAAAACGAATCCATAAGTAACCGTCCGATGATCTATTGCCATAGTTTGAATAGCTTTAACTATTTGGTCATCATCAATTGTGAGTCCCTGTCGAAGTTGTTTCGACATTTTGATAGCCAATTCTGACCAGGGCAAATTTTCTAGCACGCTTCTCACGGCTTTTCCTCTAGATAAAGGTAATAATCCATACTGTTTAGCCAGTCTCGCAGCCAGTGTGCTCTGTCCTGATTTAGGTGTGCCTATAATACCAATCCTTAAAGGATACTCGAAATAGGACTTAATAACTTCACTAGTTATATATTTCAGTGGATTATTTCTAAACTTAATTACATTATCTGCACTGCTGATAAAATAAATAAAACATCTGTGGATGACTGGAAAGAGTGTACCTTTACGCCTTGAAATTTTATAAGAATTCAGAATAGTCGTGGGATTTTCAAAGATATATACTGGACAAAGACGGTAGAACTTGCTAAAAAAAACAAAACCTCTCAAAAGTAGCACCTCAGCAATATCAGTACTAACAATAAAAGTTTGCTCGAAAAATGATTGGTCTCTATTCTTTAAGGCTGTTAATTTTGATAAAGCATCCCTGGTAACTTTACTGAAGGGTCTGTTACCGTTAATTGTTACAACTTTAATTCTCTGTTCTGATAAATTTTCTTTTAGTGCTGTGATATTGTCTAAATCAGTTTCATATAAAAGTTCTAATCGGGCTTCTATTCTTTCACGCGCTTCATCGTTTTTTTCCCATACATTTGTATCTACTGGTTCAGGATATTCTTGAATCATTTCGTTATATGTATTAAATAAGACCGGGTCAACATTAGAAGATCCTGACGGATGAGCATCTATTATGACACTTTCGATAGGTACGGCATCTGGCCTTGACGAAAAAATGGAGTCAAATAGTTCTTCTATAATAAGTTTGGTAACAATTTTTTTTGTTATAGTATTCATCCATTCATTACGCGCTTTTTGTAGTTTATTAGCGGCTACCCTTTTAGCTTCATTTTGCTGAGATTTCCATTGATTGAACATTTTAGGACCCATTCGCTTGTGGATGACTTCTAAAGAAGTATCCAATTCTATCACCAAATCAGGTATACTATTACAAGCTAGCATGTCTTCAATATCGTTGGGTAGTCTTGGATAGCCATCAACACTAAAACCCATTCTCATCGCGGGATCGAACCAAATTTTGTTAAGTAATCTATGCATAAGTATTGATGCAATAGGGGCGCCACGTTCAAAGTGATTATGTAACATTCGCCTCATTTCTGTTTCATTAGATAAGATATCCGATATTAAATTTTCATTCTCTTCATCCATTTGAAATTCTACAACTCCTTCGTCGTCTATAGGTTCATCAATAAATATATTTTCATACTGTCGCCCAACTTTTCTAAAATGCCTTGGAATCATATATTCGTTAATAACGAATGAATAATCAATATGTAGCAATCCGTGCTCCTTTGCTATGTATTTGGATAAACTTGTTTTACCACTACCAGAGCAACCTATTATACAGATTTTTAATTTTGGAATTTTTTTGAAAGGATTTTTGTAGAATTGATATTTACATATATTATTACGAAATTTTTCAAGATGATCTTCCTTGCAAAAGTAATGTATTTTGTTATTATATGTTAGGGAAAATTCTGGTTTTCCCTCCCATAAAATACCATATTCATAATACGCTACAGGACAATATATATTTGTCTCGCATAGAAATTGGGAGTCATTGTAGCTAAGAAGATCTTTTTGAACTTCTTCTTCGACCTCTTCTGATGCACCTTCTCCTTCTTCGTCAACTACACCGGTAAACAGATAGGCCTGGCGTAATTTTACTAACATTTCTTCAATGACTTGCACCTCATTTTTATTTTCAAGTTCTATCTCTATGTAAACTTTGGATTTATCTTCTAATATTACTTTAACACTGTCCCATTCTTCACGAAATTTTTCTATATTTTCTGTAAACTGTGTAATTAATTGGCTTTGCATAGTTGATTCTGAGGATTTCTTTTTAAGAGTCTCCTCAATAGGTAGTCTCTCAGTTCCAAATAAAATATTAAGAGTGTCATGAATCAAATTGTTAACAATTATTCGTAAATCAGATTCTTGCAAACGCTGCAATTTTATTGATTGTATTTTGGCCTGAAGCAGAGGATCGTCAGCCAAAAAAAATTTTTCAGCGTATCGTTTATTACGAGTATATTTGTCAGCATTGCAGTAATATTCATAAAGTTCCTTATCAATCTCTCGATTTTCAATCACTGCTATAGTGTAATCAGGAGTTAACTTCGACTCGATGAGATAATTCCAATGTTCGGGATCTGATGGAAATCCGTCTAAAACATATTTTCCGTACATTTCCTCTGATTGAGTGTTTTCCTGGTGCTGAGTGTCAATTTCATTAATTACTCTGATAATTTCTGTCATAATTTCTTCAGTAGTGGGCTCAATTTCTTTGTATAAATCATTCGCTTTAATATAGTTAGAAATGGCTATAGTAACATCTTCGTCACCTATCACAGGAATTTGCGGCTTCTCCGTTTCATTTGACAATTCAGTAGGTGCATATTGGGATAGGTTTTCGTCGGCAAGAGCCTTTTGGCATTCCTCTATACTATCTAATATTGGAAGGAAAGACAGCTGCGTTCTTAGATCATTGAACTCTTCTAACAATTTTGCATCCATTTCCACATAAGAGTCTATAACAGATTTCTCTTCTTCTTTTAAATCTTCCTCTGTCAATTCCTGATCTTCATCAGATTTTTCTTTCTTCTCATGTTTTGTCTTATTTTCTTCAAATGATATTTTTTCTTTCAGTAAGGGCACATATTTATTTAACAATTGCAAAGCAGACTTACACCATTCATTTAATCGTGTTACTCGATCCGCGTCTGTCCTCTGCCATTGTAGAATCCGAGCGTCTTCTAGAGTAGCTATTATTTCAGATAAAATGCTTTTGGAAAAAAGACTATATTTTTTTTGCTTTTCAGATTCTACAATTGAGTCATAATGTAATATAGGGGCATCAAACAGCCATGATAAACAATGCGAAATTAACGACTTTCCAGAAGATTTCGTGCCTGCGACTATAACTCTGCAAGTTGGTTCCAAATATTTTAACCTTAAGTAAGGTCGCGGGTTTCTGTTGAATGATATGAAATTTTTTAGTGAAGACATCAGATAAACATGTTCGAAAAACATGACAGCATATTTGGGATTCCCTACTACAGATCGCCTTAGTTTAAGTTCAACAGGACATCTGTTATACCAGTACGATGCATGACATGTAAAATTAACTGTACCACTACGCACTGAATTTTGTTCTGTCACAGCGGCCCAAAATTCATCCAGATCTTCCGGTTGATTCTCTAAAGTCAATGGCTTTGGCAAAATAACAGGCTGTAATCGCATTAAAATTAATCTTTCTGAAACCAGATGCATCATTTGACCACATACCGTACGCCCGTCTAATTCAATTACCATTTTTGGATCAAAGTCTTTCAATTTATTTTGCATATATGGAAAGACGAAAGTTTTGTAGTTACATATTTGCTGAATAACTATTTCTTCATAATTTAAAGGTGGTTTGCAGTTATATTTCGGTTGAAAAACGCGAGTCTCATGAGGATTTACATAGTCACTGATATCGAACTTAAAGGGCCAAAAATTTTCTTGTACGTAATCTGAAGTAAATGGTTTATTTACATGTTGACCCGATCTGTAGTTAATATATCTGTGAGCTCTCATTTTTACTAAATCTTGTTCTGGGCAAGTTATATGAATAATAATATCAGGTTTAGGGGTTAAATTGAACAACTCCTGAAGTTGATATAGAAGCACAGCTTGTTTTGATTGAAAATGAGGTCTCTTGTGGACTATAACATTAGCACAAGTGTCTAACTCAAATGCTGGTAGTTCGGCAGGCTTATCTTCTTCTTCCTCAACACCCTCTTCTCCCAGCTGATCTTCGTCAACCTCTTGTTCCTCTTCTACTTCTTCTTCTTCTTCTGGATTTAGTATTTGACTGCTCTTAGATGACTGACCTCCGTCTGCAGATTTTGGTTTCTTTTTTTTTAAATTCCGAACCGTATCTAACAGTAATTCATCCATTTCTAAGAAAGAATCTTCCCCATGAAGAGAATTAATATAGTACAGACGATTTCTACTTGCCGTCACCATAGGAAAACCAGATATTACATAGCCTCTATGCTGAACCACTTCAGACTTTAGTTTAATTTTCAGCATAGTTAACGCCATATCAAAGAGACACACTTTATTATGTCTCATGTTAAAATCCCAAGTTCTTCCTGTGCTACTTTGTTGTAAGATTTCATCCTGCAATATAGTTTTCGGACATAAATGAAAACAGTTATATTTTTTCGCCATTGCTTCACCGAGATTAAATGATCCAGCACCCGCTTTCCCAATGATTAGATAGCAAGTTGGTTTGGTGGTCAAGTGTATTTCTTGAGCATCAATATCTGTCCAAACATCATAGTATTTAGTATCTTCAGGGAAAGGGGCCAATGTGTTACCCAAGCCAATCACAGCACCCCCCAAAAGTGTACAGGTAATCTCATTTTCTTTGATTTGTTCATTGATGAACTCTGTATTTCCTGTATATACTTTGCCCTTGCCAATTTTGACATTTTTTAAGTCATAATTATCTATAACATCAATATTGCTTTTATAATGTTCTAATTCTATCATTTTTACACACTAACACAATATTTTATTTTATCATGAATAAAATTAAAACGTGTCAAATGTCAATAGCTGACAGTGAACTATTTTGAAATAAAAGACATAAGTAAAATGACAGAAATGTAGGTTTCAATACAAGTAGGTTTACATTGAAACAAAAGTACAAACTTTAATTTATTTATAGGTATTACTTACTGAATTAATTCACATCACATTCTAAATGATTCAGTAATTAATTCAGTGAAATGAAAAAGCATTTACAGATCCTAACTAGCATCCACATAACAGATATAATAAAATTGTATATGTATATGCCATCTTTGGAACAATAAAAAAAATACCAGCCGAATTGAGAAACTCCTCCCTTATTTTAAATTGGTTAAAAATGATGAAACATGCTTGCAACTGAGTAAGTGTAATTAATTATAGCCTGTATTTTGTTTTTTTTTTTGGGTTTTAACTGACCTGAATTTAGTCAAGTGGTATAAAGCTCTTAAACAACTGAAGAAACACTTGAAGTTTATTTTCTTCGGTAGATACACTAAATTAAAATTTATATGTGGTTGTTACTTATATATTGATAACAGCCCGTTTGTCATAAGATAGGTTAAACCATGTTTTTTCATGTCCTGTGTTTGGTTTCAGTTGTCACAGTTACCGTGATTACATACTACATAATTTTGTATAGTCAACAAGTTGATGGTATGTTAATTTTGCTTATCACAATAAAATTTAACCAAGTACTAAAATTATACTTATTTTCATTAGGATCGATGGTGCAGAAAGGGAAGTTTTCAGCTGCAGCCTGGCTTTTGGTCAGCACATTGAAAAATGTTGATTTCCCCACATTGGGTACACCAACAATGCCAACTTTTAGGTTGGTGCCCACTCTTCCAATCAATGGCTTCTTTTCGGGCTCCTCAACTTTCTTTGGAGGCATCCTGGAAAAGTTTACTAAATTAATACACCTTATAGAAATTGATAGTTTCACTTTTTGTAGGAACATTGACCACCACCAATCAGAAATAATTAAATATTAACAATAAAAAATATGTGTCCATTATAGGAGGTTTGAAACTTTGGTAATATCTACGAATTGGACCACTGTCTTGCTGACTATTCTCAGATATATCTAAGGGAATCTTAGAGTTCTATCTTCACATTAACTGAGGATAGCTAACCTTTACTCATCTTAGACTGATCTTTAAATCCCCTAATATGTTGACGTACAGTATAAACAATACTGTTTTTTTATTTACCTTTGTGTTTTCAAGTATTGCTTACATATTACCTAAATATTATACTTATATTGTGAATTAAGACGGCAATATTTATTAATCTTATGTGTAAGTAATAAGATAACCTCAGAATAATAAAATTAGTTACCTGAGTAATGGTTTACTGACGATAAAATGTCACACAAACTACCAGTATACCAATTTTACATTTATTATTTTATTGTACTGTACTTAATTACTCTGTTCTTTATCTAGTAAGTACCAAAAGAAAACGTGCAAGGAAGAAATTCAATCCGTCCGGCTTATTCACCACAGATTACGATTTTCATTCTACTATTGCACCAGTGACGTTGACGTTGCGTTTTGCGGCGTGTCAAAAGTGTCAACTTTACTGACAGACGATACTTCGTTATAAAATTAAACGGACGTCGGAGCAGTAATAACATCACGTATGCTTAAATGTAATCGACACAATAGGGACAACTAAGAGGCACCCAGACCACCAGACTTCATAATAAGTAGTATTTGTAATAAATATTTTGATATAAAATGATGTATGTAAGTTTGGAAGACTTGGCTGGGGCACTTCCATGCCCTCAGATGTTTTGCACCTCATCAATTTAACAATGGGCACTAATTTCTATAAAATTGTGAATGCTGAATTTGTAGTTTCATTAAATATTGCCATAAAGTTGTTAATTTATAATGCTTCTATACCTGTTTCTCACAGTTTCAATTGCGACCCTGAAGAATAACTTCCCCTACCCACATAAAGCAGCCATATTATTAGTGGTGTTTTTCAGTTTATTTAACATCTGGTTTGTATATTAAGCTTTCTACTCTCTAATAATAGCAGAGCTGAAAATTATTCCTAGACGAGGGTTCAGCAATTAATTTGAATAGATATTGTGTGTAATTTTGTTTGAGACATGTAGGTATATCATAATTGAAAAACAGAAAAAGGGTACTTAAAACTGATATTATATTATTATTCAAAATATTATGTTGTAAGGGCAGCCCATGGCGGTGACATCGGAGCAGGATTTTGAAGGTATGACATAACAACAGCAGATATTGACAGCATGAAGGAACTCACAATCTGAAAATGTTGGAAAAGATTATATTTTATATAAAGAAGTAAAAAGATTATCGCCTTTAACAAAAAAAAAGCGACCACACACAGTCTTTAAAAATGTAGAGGTAACAGTTATACATTATCAAAGATTACTTTGGAATTCAGTATATTATTTCAAACTGACCTGTTTAGTATCATCCGAGACTCTGGAATTAGCAAAACTAATACTGGAACAAAAGACAGCGGTCCATGCGCACCATTTAAGGCGCATCATAAGGCCGCACATCGAGAACACCATACCTGTAAGTATAATTTCTTGTATTACAGTGAAATTGAGGTCAAGGCACTCAAAATGATAACAAAATGGATTTCTTAGCACCTAAAATATTCATGTAGTCAGTGGTAAGATCTTCAGCTGGTGCTGATGTCGGCGGAGGTGGCTTGAAGCGACGTTCCCGATCAGCACGTCTTGGGTCAGATGTTAGCTGCATCTGGAAAATTCAGCGGACATTACTGTGACTGTATGAACTTGACAAGGAAACATGAATGTAACATTTTATCATATCTTCATGCTACTTTACGCTTTCAAACTATATCGCAGTAAAGAACACAAATACAAATGTACAAATCAAATAAATTACCAACCTTTTGAGGTTTTAATACGGGCCCGCAAATAATTGAAACTTGCAACTTATCGTGTTCATAAAATCAGTCAGTTTCACAGTGACCTGTGATGACTGAAGATTAAGGACAATTTTTCTTGTAAAACATGCAATTAATATTATATATTTAGATCAGCTTGCTTCTATTCATTTTCATTGAATTCTATCTAATTAAATAAGAATATGATAAAACTGACACGAATGACAAATCGTAATTGTAGATGTCCGTTTTGACATTGACAACATGTTGACATTAAGGTTAGTGTTGTGTTACTTGTGGCGTACTAAAGTTGTAATTTAGTACAAAAAAAAAATAGTATACAAAATAAAATTGTTGCTTCATTTTCAGAATTTGCCTAGAGCGACAAATATTATCCAGTCACTTTTATTCCTGTTTCTTTATTGCATTCGTGTTCAATTGCGATGGAAACATGCAAGCTGAGGCTACAGTAGGGAGCGATTTGCGATGCGAAACGTTACGTATCCACAAGCCTATAGACAGGCTTTCTATAAGTTTCCTTTGATTGGTATTCTGGGGCGGAAGGGCCATCTTCCAATGCAGCGACAAACTCAAGCAAGCCAAGTCAAACATCTCATTTACGCGACTCATTACCGGGTCGGCAATAATGATTTGTAAGGGCTTTCCAAATAGTTCCACTGTCATCAGGTTAATATTATAGGTTTTACAACTTTATCGCTGAAGCATATGGTTCAAAGTAGATTTTGTTTTTTTTTCAGTTTTGGGTAGCTTGATGTGCTGGCGTCTGTACGTTGGTTTACTTTATTTTTATTGAGGAGAACTTTACTCAAAGATTTAGGGTTTGACAGACATTGCGGGCTCTTTAATAGAGACGAAGTTCAGTGACAGTGAGTGAAACAACATGTTATAGGTATCGGTAAGTACTCTACGCAGCGTTCTAATTTGCATGTGAATATTGACTTGGTCATCAAGATCGTCGGTTACAGTATCGGGGGGACTACTCAGGACATTTATTCTGTTAATTGCCGCCCGCCTTAAGGTGAATGCATTACTTGCCTGGGCTGCGGGTTCTTCGTAAGAGTTACCGTGGTTCTGGTAGATACACAGCGGCCTGCAGAAGGAACATAGTGAGTTTTAGTTAGTAAGAATCTGACACTGCCTCCAGCTGCACCGTCAGCGAAAGGGGTCATTTGATGATTACCAACGTAAGAAAGGTGAATGCATTATTCAGTCAAGTCAACATCAGATAATATGAGGCATGATCTTATTATTCACGCTAATAATATCAACGGTTCATAATCAGAAATATCTTTCAAATGTTTCTCGTGATATTATTAGGTGGGTAAATAGTTAACTCTTATAGTAATTTTCCATTAAAAAGTTTATCGTGTTTACACTGAAAGAACTTTGGATAAGCATGAGTCCTAAAAAAGGATCGATAGAAAAGGATTTCTACATTAATACCTACTCTTTTACAGTCTTTTTTTTCAACTTTGCCAATGCCAGCATTATATAGGTATCTACCTGTCTTGATGTTAGGTCTAATTTAAAGGACGGATCTATAGACATATTGTTAGGTACTTAAATTAGTGTTGTCGTTTTTCTTTGCACAAAAAAACTTACCAAAACATATTTACCTCATGTATTTCCCAAGTAATGGTCGAAATATGCAAATGGCCAATTAATGTAACTGGCTGTTGAAAAAAGGGAAAATATTCGGCGTGTTTGGTGCTGGTCTGTGATTGGTCAACCCATCGGCGCACGCCCACCGCCCGCGGCAGGCACGCAGCACGCCTCGCCCTGCCATTTACATGTGAAATCTAAAATAATGTAGCCATTTACTCGATATTAAATTTTAATAGTCCTACGCTATTCAATTTGTTTGCCGGACACACATTTAGGCACAATAAAAATAATAATGTTAGTGCCTATTTTATGGTCCTCAGGCAGTCGTTGAAAAATAAAATGTGCATGTGCTTAAGTAGTTAGCTAGGATAGTATTTCTAAGATTACGATGTGGTTTTACTTAATTCAAGTTTTTATTAAGTAGCTTGGTAGTAGGACGTCAGTAAAATCATTGTACTGGAATCAACATAAGACTACTGTTAAAAACGGCATAAATAAAGTTTAATTTTTTAATTAAATTTTTTATCGGATATAATTAATCTATTATTCCTCTAGTACCTGGGTACTAAACAACATACAACTACCTCCATCTAGTATCCGATAGCGGAAGCTACTTAAATCTTTATAGTTACCTACGCCGCGCTGTGGCCTGCAATATTATTGTCAAAGGGATGGACCCTTTTTGTCTACATCGTGTTGTAGATGTATAAGAAATCTGATGTAGGTAATATTATTTTCATTTCAGTCGTCTTTATTAAAGGAATCTAAAAACTTTCTTACGCTTTTCTAGTTGGTTTTCTCGAGGTAAAAAATAGGGCTACCTAGTCACTTTAATTTAATTAATGCTAAACGCATCAGTAGCTGACACTAGGTACGAACTAATGATAGCAAAAGTTGTATCTAGTTATTGTAACGGAAATACTTCTCTACAATTATGAGTGTGAGTGGAGCGTGGCGGGCGCGGGAGCGGGGCGGGACCAATTAACTAATATGGCGGATTAATTGTTACTCTCATAGTGAACATCGCTAATACAGCCATCATTCGCTTCTCTGTAGTTAGGGATGTTCTTGTATATACGTGTGTCATTTTGGAATATAAGGCCTGAAATACATTTTGTCAATCTTGGCTCTCATTTTAGGTACTTTCGTATCTAGGTACCTTCCATTCTACACCTATCTACATTTTGTGTAAAAATGCGAATAAATCATGTCATACTTTTTCACAAAGAGGTAATCCAATACCAAATGAACCATCTGAAAGACTACCTACCTATAGAGGTAAGTATACCACAGAGTGGCCGGGGCTTCAAAACAGCTTCGCATCGACTGGTAGCTTATAGATAGGTACCAACCCTAGAGTTAGAGTTTTTTAATCTCTAATCCACCTGACGGCCTTTGTCATGGAATTGTTATGTAACAATGACACGACATGACATGGCGATGCACGGGATATAGCAATAGCTAATGGGCCTAAGTTTAATTGGGGTTTAAGCTCCATGAAACTGAAACATTATTGTGTTAGCATGGTACAATTTTCAAATCATTTGTAGTTTGAATCACACGTATTTCCTATATTATTAATAATGTTTATTTTATTATCTTCGAAGTGTTATTGCCATTATTCCCATTGTACCTACAGTCTAGGTGTAAGTAATGTATTCTCACCTTTTTACAACTTTCAAATGAATGGAAAACGCTTTTACCTGCAAAAATAAACAAAGTGAATTTATTTATTTGTGAATAGGCACTCTAACGACTTATTCATCTAAGTAATCTTAAAAATGAATTAATATATTATTGTATTAGGTATAATGAATTTAATCAATTACAGGAATACACAACACTTGCGAAATAGTTTGAGAATTACACATTTATTTAACAGCCGATGAGACATACAAACAGGAAAATAGAAAGATCCAGTATGTAGCTACAACGGCATTGTTTATTTTTTAAGAAATCTCTATTCCACTAGGCCCGCTAGCGCTACCTAGGTAATACTGGTACATGTGTTCTTATGTTCTTCGTAAGTATGCTCATCAAACATAGAGAGTAGGTATCCGTATTAAGACTGAAACATAATTCTATCAAGAAGTTGAGTCACAATCGGTGTTCCCTACCAACTCTTCATTCTGAAAATACAATTTGTATCAATAATTTGGGTCTGATTCTGGCGAAATTAAGTCAAATTACGCATCAAGCCTAATTTTATTAGTGAGACGAGTTAATATACGTCATTACGTATATGATCGCCAAGGGTAAAACAATGCTTGGGTGTTATTTAGATAAGATATTTATTATTTAAATCGCCTCGGTAAGTATAGGCGAAGGAAGCCGGTAATTCGGTAATCAGTGGTTGCAAGTTCATGGTTACAAGGTCGTCTGACCCAACGAGATGATTCTGGTTTTATTGATAGTCGATGATGTGTTCTAAGTGATCTCTGGTCACATCGATCAATCGGGAATTTTATAAAGAGTGAGCAGATTACCATATTTACCATAAGTTCTTTACAATAGATCGATTTGTTATTTATAGATTAAACAGATCGAATATTCGATTTATCGATTTTGAACAATGAAATTTCAGATAGCAAATTAATAAGCATTTCAAAAAGTTTCACGGACACACGGTAAACGATGGTGATCAATTTACTTTCATACGTATGTTTTGAAACATTGGCATTCTATAAACTCCATGTACTTAGGTCCATACCTACGATTTCTTACAGAATTCAAGTATGTACAAAAGTAACGGCAGTTCTTATCCCCTTTGACTTACAATTGAAATATCAAAGAATAACGTGTCACGTGCTCACTAGACGCGTCAAAATTCTTGCGGGGCGGAGTCTTTAGCTCAACAAAGCGAGTCCTGGAGTGCCTAAGGATCTCTAATTCCAGGGTGTAGGTCTAACTTCCGGGGACTGCTGCGCGCCAAATTGTCGAAGAAAGGGTACCGGGGAGCGCCATTGTCAACCGATTCCAACGAATAAAACTGAGTTAACAACATGTAGCGATCGGCTCCATTGTCCCGTCGCGCACTCCTTAATTATGTGGAACAGTGAAAGGGTCATATTTTCTATTAAATTCAAACAATTGTTATACATGATGTTGGTTTTTACGTAGTTTGGTGTTTAAGAGAATTTACCTACGGAAAATGTATGAAGGTGGAGATTAATCTGTTAGGAAACTAAAGCCTTGTAAAACAAGAGACATGCATTTGAACAAACCGTCTATGAAAACTTTACCAACACTTTCTAAGTCTTTTTGCTTTGATTCTAGCATTTATTTATTATTTCATTAATAGCTTTGGAATTGACTAAACCTTCGGTCGGCCATTCATTTACTTCTTCAGACATAAACGGTCATAAACCCTGCATTATTCCAAGAGATCAAAAATACAAACACATTCAAAAGGTAATCCATATTTTTTCATTTAGCTATTACGAACCTCACGTTTTGTTATTTGTATCACCCTGTATGTTCGGTATCACATGCGGTGGCAAGGCGAGCGAGTGCAGCGCTATTGTACCCCTATGAGCAGATTACTATAATCATTGCTCACGTAATGTGGTAAATGATAAGGTGTGCTCTAGTGCTCAAAACATATGCTTTTGTAACTCATTCGTTCCAGTGGGGACTCCAATACCCCCGCTCCATATACCCGCTTTGGTCAAACAACCCTTATTGTCTTGTTATAGGTATATCAGCTGTTTTTGGTTGAGTTAATGCCTTTTAAAAATATTGTGTCTTAAAAGGTTTTCATTACTCCGCAATAGCGGTTGCTGCTTAAGATTGTAACTTGGGTGATACCGTGATAATGTTATTGCTTGGATAATAATTTGTTGCAGCCGTATGTACATATACTTTGGAATGTAAAATTAGCCGCCTAACGGTCGCTTATCTTCCGGCATAGTCTTTAGACTCTGACAGTGACTTTAGAAAAACTGGACCAACAACAACTGTATGAAAATACTGTTGTATTTTCATACATTTTGGGCTTGATTTTATAAATTACTTAGTTATCGTAGCGTTATGTTTAATACAAGAACGGTAGAGTAAGTTTATCATTTTTGCTATCTGAGGCCTACGCGGACGACGTCGCGGGCAACCCTACTAGCTACCTAGTCTACCTATACATCTTTCCTAATAGGATTATAATACATTTTGTATGATACAGAAGGTACCTACTAAAAAATCAACGCTACATCTTCAAACACTCTAGTACGTATTTACCCACAGCCTCCGATATCCTGAGCAAATCGCTTCAATCACTTCTAATTACAACACAGTAATGCTAGGCCAGCCGTTGCTGGCAGGCTACCTACGAGCTACGCCTAGTTATAGATGCACAGAACTCGCAGATCAATCGGCGGGATCGGCTCATTATGCAGCATCCATGAGTTCAGACGCGGCCTGTCATTACGGCAAATGGAGGCAAATTGCGCACATCTAACGCACTGCCGCCGCCGAACCGACAGTAATGCCGACTGCCGGTAAAAGCGTGAACTCGAATCGTTTCGGTATCAACGTGTATGGTAATGAGGATCCAGGCCTTTGGTACGTACGCCTAGGCTGTACCATGCTTTTAGTTTTATATGGCAGGCAAATTGACTAGTTTTCGTTATCGTCTGCGGCGTATCTCGCCTATTTCTATCTAATACAGTAAATTTATTTAATGGGTCAAGAAACCTTGGGTTTTTCGCAATTCTTAGGATTACTGTTGACATGGAGGGAGACCATAAAATGGTCGCTTTTTCCAAAACAAAAAAACCTTTTGCAAAGTTATATTTTCCTTAGCTTCAGCAAGTCTTTAAACAATTACCAATTGCTCTTTACAATTCATTTAGAATCTGCTGCAAAACTGTTCATTTACAATTTGGTAAAATAACCGAGACATTCTATCATCATTTTTTCTTGGCATAATGTGTGTAAAACTTTTTTTTGTAGGCAAAGGCTATGTTTTTTTCGCAACCGACACCTGATGTTTCGAAATAATTTTAATTTTCTCCATTAATAAATGTCGTATCCCTGAAGATCAATGTTCAGGGGTGAATGCAAATTGTTCACACATGTTTGCCCGAATATAGGGTACTGGGTAGGTAAGGAAGATACCTAGCAATTGGTACTCATTCAAGAAAATCATCTAATTGTCACCGGCCTATTATTTGCTGTAATTTGCGTAATAACCAGTGCCCTTGTGTCGGTAAATGCTACTTATGCTCGTATGTATGTATGTTTGTATGTATATACTTACTCACGATTGTGTTCATGTATTATGCGTAAGTACATAAAATTGTGGGTGTGTATGTCGGTATACACAAATGTATGTGGATGATTGGCATAACTTTGAAAACAATTTTGGCTCTCAGCTTTGTTCTCATTACGTCAATTAGCTAACATTACACAAAGCATATCATAATATGATGAAGCTATGATAAATCTTTAATTGACTGCCTCGTTGGTCTAGTGGTCGCAAACCGCGACTGCTGTGCACGGGGTCTCGGGTTCGAATCCCGGGTCGGGCCGAAATCGCTTTGTGGGTTTTGAGAAACTTTCATAAAGCAGCCTGGAGTCTGGAAGTTGGTGATTGATTCACCCGTGCATCGGAGAGCACGTAAATGTCGGTCCTGCGCCTGATCTCTCTCCGGTCGTGTCGGATTGCCGTCCCATCGGACTGTGAGAGTGAGGGAATAGAGAGTGCACCTGTGTCTGCGCGAATGCTTGTGCACTATAATATGTCCTGCGCAGCTGGCCCTGGGACCTCCAGAAGGAAGGCAGCCTCGGCGCGGCGGGAGGAGTCGTTTATTTGATCATTGCACACGAAAAAATTTTTTACATTTGCCTTCAGTTATGATTATGAATGGTACCCATGTGCAGGCTTTTAAACAACGTAATAAAATTAAAAAATAGACCAATTTTAATCAAGACCAATCTTATCAAGATAATTTGAGTTAATTACCTAGACGTGTGAATGCAGAATTAAATAGTAACAACATAATCTAGTGCTACATTGTATATGATTGCTTCTGTTTGTCAGTAGATAAGTAATTAATTCTGAACCTTGTATCAATGAGTGTTGAATGCAAATGTATAGAGCTGTTTTAATTTTAAGCGAGTTAATTTTAAGTAATTATTTTGGATTTAATCGATAAATATTAATGGCGTCCAAAGCGATTGTCTGACATGGTGGACACAGGTACACTCTCTATTCGCTTGGAGACCTACCGGAGAGAAATCAGGCGCAGAACCGATATTCAACACCGACTTCCAGACTCCAAACCGCTTTACGAAAGTCTTAAAACCGACAAAGCGATTTCGGAGTGACGCGGGAATAGGCAGAACCCGAGACCCCGTGCACAGCAGTCGCGTTGTGAGACTCCTACTCGTAGACCAACTGGGCTATAACGTTAAACATTTATGTAACAAGATAATTCATGTAGAACTATAAAACGTAGGTACCTATGTCATAGGCGTAGCGCGTAAAAAAGATTTCAACGACAATTTTTTTTTACGAATTTCACATTTTTCCATTAAACCTTTTCAGTTTTGATTAGATTGCTAAATAAAACGTAGATTTGTCGACTTTTTGCCTAAGGTAGTATATCTCATTAATATATTTTTAGATTTTTCTCATATAAATAAATTACATTAGGTATACCTAGGTAATATGTAATATTGGCATTTTTGTATTCTTCCATACATTATGTGTATATAAAAATATACCTTCCAACCCGTTGTTTTAAAAGATTTTTTGTCACTGATTGTTTGGGTTTCACCCAGATTAAACTAAAACGGACGGAACAAAGCCGTTCAAAATTCATGGTTTGTCACAAACAACGTTACAAGTACAAACAGTTGTATGCAACAACCAGCGTGATTATCTCTGACGCAAATAACATCAAATTAATACTTGACACAAGTACCGCTAGATACACATAATGTTATACAGGTCCTCATAACAGAGGAATTATTCGCATCAGGGACCACAGTAACGAGCGAAATGACATCAAAAATGAAAATTATTTTTAATCGTGTCCAATTGGCGTGCGCCGTGACGAGTCTAACTACTGGCTAGCTGCTAGCCAAGCGTGGCCTTAATTAAACGGTAGTCGACAGCCGCCCTGGTAGTATCCCTGGGCTTTGTGTGTTCATGTATCTATGCAGGAATGTTTTCGCTTATAAGACAATACGAATATAGGTATTTTTTATTTCATTTTTTTATTAAGAAATCTTCACAATGAATATCCCACTGAGGGTGCAGCTGGAAGGAATGTCAGACTTTAACTGACTAAAACTATTTTGTTTTCCTTTTTTGGAGGTCTTTGTTTGCCAGGGCCGCGGTAACATGGCCATGGCCCTATGGGGTTCTATCAAATTTGATAACTGTTCTTCAAGAGCGAGGAGTGCGTGGAACAGAATAGTAATGATAGCTATAAGCTAACGACATAAAAATGGGTTTACTAAGCTGTTTTAGTACTGGGGGCCATTGATAATACAATGTAAAAATATCCTACATCAGGCACATTGGCCCCGCTGTACGCAGAGGACACTGCTGTGCTGGGTCCCGGGTTCGACTTTTGGGATGGACTGAATGCCACTATGTGGGTTTTTGAAACTTTTACAAAGCAGCCTGGAGTCGGAAGTTGACCTTTAGCAAGCCATCTAAAGCCGGCGGCCTCGAATGTTACTAAGCAAGTAGCAGTCGTTGTTTCAATTCAATGCCACAGGCCGTCAGTCTTATTATGTATAGAAAATTCTGACACTAGGGCTTATCAGTTGATTCAACTTGCAGGTCACTGAATACGAAGAAGAAGAAGATGAAAAACTATTTACGTGGAATAGCACTCATTTTATATCTTTTCAGGATTCATATCGCCTATTTTTACGTCTTGCTGACTGATGACTAGTTTTATAGTAAGTACAAAAATCTTCAGGGTTGTTGTTATGCACCTACATTGCATACAGCATTTGAATCAACGTTAGGCACAAGACCATCGAATTAGCAAGCCTTGAACAGGTTTAACTGGGTAAATGGCAATGGCATTTTCCATTTTAACCTTTAAATTTAATAACTTAGAGGTAACACTTGGTTGTTAAAATGCCTGCAGCAATATACACCTTACCTTAAATGGAAGATACCAATTTGTTCTTTGAATGCATTATTATCACGTTAGAATCGTGACCAGTGATTGGTTTCATAGTTCCCTAGTACTTATAGATTTAATATTGCCACGAATGTCACGCATAAGAGTATTTTATTAAGTTCTTTTTTGTCGGAAATCATCGAAAGACCCCTTCCCGCTGAGGATGCAACTGGAAAGAGTGTTAGATTCTTACTGACAAAAATACTGCATTTGGCGATAGCTTTTAATCATCTTCTTTAACAGATTTTGGTCTTAATCTAGTAATAAAGCCGGTACTTTTAAAAAACACTTCTTTAATAAGGGGATAGTCCCCCTTAATTCAGAAGGAATTTGTGAGTCACGGCAATTCTTGCGAACAATCCGCAGCCCTAACGGCCGGCAGATATAAGAATATCTTAAGTAACTTCAGTTACAAGATCAAAAACAAGTCCACCATACCTACCTAGTACCTATAGTAAAGCATTGAATGGATCTAATCTGATAATGAAAAAGTGCGAGGCAATCGAAACCGAGATCTAAAATCTGCAATAGCAACATGCTCCTAACCGCATGCTGATACGAATAGAAATAACTGTTAACGTCATTAATAGGGTACACTAACGTGTTCTAAACGATGCATAATTGACTGAATTGTGCATAACTTATATATACAATTGCTACTAGAAAGCTCTATTAAAGCAATTTACTTATAACGTTCGTATAGCGGACTTCATCACGTTTCGACTGCCCTGCTTAACCGTATAATCACTACTGAAATATTTCACTCCACTTACAGTAATATCGCGCATTAAGTCGCTATCGCGTGTGTAATTACGTTAGTTGAAACAATACAAAATAATAAAAGCGAATCGGGCGCTGGCTATTTGCATTTCCGATGGACGGTGGTCGGCGTGGCAGGTGTTTTTCCTTTCTGGCGGACTGGTGCTGCTTGCGCTAGAGCGAGAGCTCGGCCACTCTCTTGTACCGTTCCGTTCGTCCTGGCCTCATACGAAATTATTATTTTGATTACGTTTAATTTGCATACGGCCTGCGGAGCGGCTGCCCCGAGGCCGCAGGGCCGGTGCGCCGCCCCGCGTCGTTACGACCCCTGTACTTTTCTGTAATGTTTTCGCCATTTTCAACAAAATTCCTCACAAATCATATAATTTCAGGTATCATCATGGTTATTACGAAGAAGCGCCCGTAGTCCTCGTACCTCGGTAATAGGTCGATCGATGCTCAAATTCTTGATAACTACGAGTAATCAACATAGAACCAGCCCCAGCAGGCTTAATGACGTCTTCAATTATTGGTAATATCAGACGTTTAAACGTTCTTAGGAAGCTGACTGGCAGGTTTGGCGGGATGGAATACCACTTATTTATTCCTTAGGTCACATTTCTTAAACGAGTGCAGTTGCATCTATATTTATGTTTTAAATGTCGCTTGCACACTGCAAAGACACTTACATTGCAAGAAGTAGACACCCTTCAGAAGTACAGGCCACCATGGATGGATAAATTCTTAGATTGCTTAATGGTAATGGTCATCAGTGTACGCAGACCCAAATGAAAATAACATAAAATAATGTGCAATAAGGGATTTACTTTACGAAACACATAATGAAGGCATGTCGGGCGGCTTCTGTGCGGCGCACACGCATTGGCGTGGGCTGGTCCAATCGGCGGCCGGGACACGCCCACATGCGCACAATCTACTTTATTCTTACAATACTTGCTTTATAAATCCCACGTATATTGTCTGCTCACAAAAGTTATTTTTGGTATTTGTTTGTTCCCATTAATCCGAACATGTAGGGCTTGATATTTATCCTTTGTGTTCAAAGATTTATAGAGGTCGAGCTTTTATTGCAAACCAAACTTGGATTATAAATTGCATAGCAGCACTGTATAGGTAGGTAGATACCAATATTATTTGCATAGTTAAAACCACAGTATGATCGTTGAATAGGTTAACAAGGATTCACTTCTGCTAGTTATAATTATTATGCAACTGGTGAATAAGAATTAAAGTTCATATTAAAGATTACCTAAAATAACAGACCACTCAAAAATATTCTGAAAATGGCTGGTCAACTAAAGTTAAAAACTATAACGTATCATTGGAGACAATTGGTTGATCGATAGCTGTCGGCGATATTCCTATTGGGCTTTTCATCGACTTCGATATCCGGGACATAGTGAGGCTGAACCTAATGACATAATCGCGGCCCGCGGCGTCGGTCGCGCGATCACAGTGATTACGGAGCGGCGAGCGTAGCGGGCAGCGGGGCGGAGGTACTGTTGCAAATTGATTCGATGCTACAGGCATCGCGACTGCAGCACACCTGAACATCTACTTTGTATATAGAGGCAGTCTATAGTTAGGTACAAACCTAGCTTTTTACATAGATAATTAATTGAGGTTTCAGGTTGGAATACCTAGAAATGTACCTAATAAGCCATATAGGTAAGTTGTCAGCAACAGACTTATCTAAACGATTTTTAATCTGTATTAAAATCAACAAAAAAATCTGCTCTTTCATCTGTAATTTCAAGTGTTTTCTGACATAAATTGCAATGTTGCAAGCATTAGTACCTACCTAAGTTAGAATTTACTTAGGCATCAATGGACTTGTTACAGTAGTTCGAAAAAATATAAGCTTAGGTACCTATGTATGTTGCACCTGTGCTCGATACGGTATGGAACACCGTAAAGTATATCTATCTAGCTAGTGTTTATGCGAGATTTAAAAGTTTATAAATAAAGACTACCACCAGTAGGTAGTCAGGAGCAATCAAATTTTTGTACAGTGTCTACATGGCTATAGCTAAAACATCAAATATTAGGTATGTTATACGCTTCGAAGGTGACTGAGAAGTTCTGCCGGGTTGTTCGCAAGAGTTACCGTGGCCGTGGCACACGAAGACCTCACAGAAGAAGGACCGTAGTGGGATTTAGTCAGTAAAAGTCTGACACTCCAGCTACACCCTCAGTGGGAGCGGTCATTTGATGATCTCCTACGAAAAAAAGGTATGTAAGAAGTTTAAAATTATAACACCAGTAAGGTATGTAACTGAATTCGTAAGCGCTCGTCAATTTCCATACTAGAAATCTATAATTTTCAACACATTTTCTTTTCTTAAATTACAAAGAACACGTTTGTCACCGCGCCGTTAATTTTCTTTGGCATAACCTTATACTTAGGCACAAACACATTACATACATAGGTACTTAGGTGATCGAAGTACCTTCTACTTACAACAGCAGTTTGTAATCTACCAGTAGATACTTCTAACGAGTAGCTCACTTAGGTAGCGGTTTATTTTAGTCTTTAATTTAGTTCTTTATTACTGATATATGAGGCAGAAGAGGTGTCACTTATGGCACAAACGGCAATTTTCCCACTAAATTCCAGAGTGTGAAAACTATTTTAATTTCTGATCGAACTGAACTGTTTAAAATGCTTTATAAAAAAACGTTAGGCAAGCCACTTAAAAAACTTATCTCAGGTACTTTCATGTCAATCATTGACAAATTCACTAATTAAATTAATTCATGCTTATTTAGAACGGTTCTGGAGGGTTTGCTAAGATGTCTTTCTACAATCGTAAACGTTAGTAGAAACGACAAAAATGTATGGAAATGAAAATGTCATTTTCATAAATTTTTGTCGTTTCTACTGATGAAAGTGTTAAAACATTGTGTAGAAGCGAGAGAACTCCTCCACGGATTTATATTATTGATGTCAACCAAAGCTTTATAGAAAAAAAGTGTAATATGGCTTTGGGACTCGACACAGTACTCATATCTGGGTAAAACGCGAATTTATGCTGATTTGAGACCAAGCCATTGAAAATCAAGAATAATAAAGAATTATAACTGTCTGCCTTCTAGAAAGAAAGAAAGAAAGAGAACAGAAAAGAGATCTCGTGACGCCGACTTCTGCACCCATGTATTTTATTTCTGTGTTTATTGAAGGAAGCTTTTGTTTTAATTCCTAAGATGATGTGATAAGAGATCTTTTGGAGACTTGACAAATTTGATGGTCTAACGCAAACGGTTTATTTCTGCAAAAAAGCTTCATCGGAAAAGGAGTTAAAATGACTTGCATTTACCAAACGGCGACAATTTTCACACCCGACATTAAAACTGCTAAAAGAAGGCGTTCTAGGCTAAACTTCGTTTATATTTAATCATATTTTTCCACGACACAGCCCCAAGCAATGATTAGACGCTTCAAAATAAATATAGAGAAAGCATTCCTCTGTTATTATTGTTTTAAAATTTCAACTTCAACTGTCACAACAGTGCATTACTGTCCATATTGTGTCCGTACAAAAAACGGCTATTTTCACACTGTATGCATTCAATCTAGGTATGCTGGACATAATAGGCTCTAATAACATTAGATTTTCCATGCATCTATGGGATTTTTTCATTGTCCTACCAACTGTTGTTTTCTGTGCATAATGGGAGGTTATGGCAAGATTATAGAGTAGAGTTTGTGGTGATACCTGTACTGCCGTGGGACTGTAACGGGAACGCATTAACAAAAGACCCGGTTCGATTGAGGCCGCAGACCTAGCCTAACATTTTCTTCAAGGAAAATTACAAAGAAATGTCGTCCGTTTTTGTAACGATTTCTTTGACTAAACACTATGCAATCGACGATTTTTCTTAGAATAATAAAGTAGTTTGATCGCAAAGGGTTTCTATAAAATTGCAGTGATGTTCAATAGAATTAAAGTTTCAAAGAAAATTGCTAGTTGCTTTGACTTCCAGTTCAAATTATGTGCTCCAATCAGTATACAATTGTTATTATGCAAATTGCTATCAGTTTCATTACCCTTTGATGAATCGGGTTATTAAATGAATCACGGTATTTCAATAAAAAATGTTAAGTAGGTCCCATTTCTTCAAAAAACAATTATGATTTCTCCAAATAGAATTATATCAGGACATATATAAAAAAGATCCATTGATAAAACTAATAATACCTGCCATTCGCCTAATAATACTGTCTTTTTGTCAAATTATCGTAATTTAAAAAGTCATTAATGAAAGAAAACGCATTTGTGTAAGAGTCAGTCCCACCCGGGTCGATTTAGAGGCCCTTTGTCTGCTAATAACACGTTACAAGATACCGCATCGAAGTAAATGCGACATAAAACTTTATTTTATTACTCCAAATTGTCTCAAATTTGACAAAGATTGTATCATAATTAACATAGGTGGAAATGTAGAAATGAAATGATCATTCATTTTTGTTTGGGGCGAGCGTTTGGCAGACATTACATAGAATTTGGGACATCTGCTTTTTAATCACGAATTAAAAATATAAATGTCAAATTTCCAAGCCAGGTGGTTCATCATTATGATAGGTATCCTTACCTAGACCACAGTAAATATACCAATAAAAAATAATAATTGTATTTTTAACGAGATACAAAATTGGGCACTTCATATTTTGCTAATTATAATTTCAAGTTTATGACTTGATTGCGTATTCTATAGCCTCTATAGGTAATCTTATTATTTTCTAAGCTCATTACTGTATATTGTAGCGCCCAGCGAACAAATCTAATCATCATCAATGAAAACAAGTTTTCAATTATTTTTTAATTCAATTCTGCATCACAAGTCTCTATGAAGTATGAAGTTATTCCCGACTGGCACAATATTTGCTACTCTCCACGAGATGGCGCTTTGCTCCTTTTATATGTATTTGGCTTTGGCGATCAAATATTCAGTCACGAAAGTAATATTTGAATAATATTTAGGGCTTATTCATTCTGTCTAATATTTATTTTCAGTTCTACTTATGGAATACCTAGAAGAGCATCATCTAATGAACCATTAATGCTTGCAAAGAACGCGTACGTAATCCAGCTGTTAAAAAATATTAATAAAGTGTAATATTAATGCGTATTAGTATTTAATTACTGCATTCTGTTTGTGGGTGTGGACGAAACATGCCATTTGTTTTTTCACAAATAGTAATAAAGAACGTTAGGGCCCGCCTACTTGTGTCCTGCATTTGTATTCATCACCATCCATCGGTCTGTTGGTGCGGAACCGAAGTGATGCGTGACACGCAATCGATTGCGGTGACATAGCTCTACAACGTATAATTCGAATTACCGTTAATAAAATAATGGCCGATAAAGTTTCGCTTGTGGTTTTGGTCGATTGGTCTGTGAAATTTATAAAACGTGCGGTTTTTCTGCTCTTAAAGTTTTATACGATGCTTACCCACTGGTTATCTTCCTTTTATTTTCGACATTTAGTTTAGATTTTTTGCTTCTACCAGTTTATTCTAAGAAATGTCGCTACGTTTTTCATTGACCACGAATTCTTTGCAATATAATTTCGATTTTTATATCGGCCACAATGCAATTTATTGTAATGTTAGTCGCGTGCATCGAAGCCGTAACCGTTTTGAATGGATGCTGATAACTCAGGCTGCAGAAGCAACGCGTGTTCCACAAAGAACGGCAGCTGAGGGGGCGGCCGGGGCGGCACAGACCCGCCTCAACGATTGTTGCCTGCGAATAAAGAAACATCCCCGTAGAAATTAATTTTGCAACGCTTTTTATTCCCAATATTCACCCGAGGCGAACAACACCCATTCATTACATTAATTCCCTTTTTTTGTTTCAATAATTAGAAACATTTCTTCTGTTCCACAAATAAAATGCATTGGCATATTTTATAAGTGATGCAGACAAACAAGTCGGTTGCAACAAAGTATTTGGAACGTCATCGCGTGTACTACACGATGTAAAATCGTTCCCGCAATAAAACCGTGCGCGTATTTCACAAAGCTCCATAAATAATGGTCAATATGTCGAGCGGTATTGTCGATGCTGACAAATTGCCCCTCTCGGTTGCCGCCGCATTGTTGGCTACCGAAGCAGCGTGGTACACTTTTGTCATCTCTCCCCGCACAATGCCCCACGAATCTTCCGAATGACTTTTGTCAGCTATCATTTTCACTTCTATCCTGAACAGAATTGCAAATCGGTTTTATTATGTTCCATGGGTCGTGAGTCTTCGTTTTACGATTTTATGATATGATAAATGGGAATGTTTGTTCTGAAACGTTTGACGCCGATAAAATGTTTGGTTTGTGTATTGTGTGGAAATCATGAATGAAGTTTCGAAAAGAAGGCAAATAAAATTGATCGGTCGGTACTATAGCAAAATGCTTCTATGAAAAAAATATTGGAATGCTGTTGTCGTAGTCTCTGTAGCTGTATGCCTTATGTCACAAAAAACATATTAATGAAAGATCGAATTGAATTCGAAGGCTTTTAATTCAGGACAATACGAATTACCATGATCAAGAATGGTTTTAAGCGTTTTGCTATTTCTAAAGGTCACCTTACCTTTAGATACCTACACCGGGTCCTATCCGTCGTGAGCATATTGATATTTAATATAAAACCCTTTCAAGAAGTCGGGACTCTATTTATTAATCTAGGAATTAATGCAATGTATAAGATCAGATTATATTGTAATTTAGCTAATTGTCGATCTACAATGAGTAAATGAAACACTCCATTACTTTTTGCGAGTTTACTTTATTGCAATAATCAAAAGTGCATTTACCTATATTTAGTATTTGCCTATTAAAGAGGGTGTGAACCGTGTCCCCGGCACTCCCTCCAAACTTACACATATTTGCTTTAAAATCGAACTGCACAATAACATTATTGTTCCCTAACAAAAGCAAATTACTGTGAAAATGAAATAAAAACCCTCTCTTCATCCCCTACTATTAAGAGATGATGTAGCGATACTCTGCGCAAACGCAACTGTGAACATTTCGTAGCCCGTAACGCAGCTTCCATTTATGACATTTGAAAATAGATTTTACGATTCAAAATAAAGAGTTCAAAATACATGAGCCTGTTTTCTCAGTTTTGAAATACTGGAATGAAATCTAAAGTAACCGTGACGGGTGAATAGGGCATAAAAACGCAATAAATCAAAGTCAAAAAGGCATAGAGAATGCAGAGCGTCGGTCGCGAGTACTATGTCACCAGCTGCTTGGAGCGCGGGCTTGCTTTCTCGTATTGTTAGTTTGTTCCCATCAATAATGAGGGTATTTTATAATTTTGGGCATTTTGTCACATTAGTGAGACGTATTGAACTATTGTTGTGTTGTTTGATGTTTAGAGGGATTATTCTTGTTTCCAATGTAAACGATGCGAAATTAAAGATAGTGTTTATATTTAAAAAGTCTTATTGATAACCACGCAACAATTAGGTAACCGTAATCCGACACATACCGAATTTACTTATGATATGATTTATATTGATTAGAATAGGCTTATCACTACATCACTACATAGTATAAAACAAAGTCGCTTTCTCTGTCCCTATGTCCCTTTGTATGCTTAAATCTTTGAAACTACGCATCAGATTTTGATGCGGTTTTTTTTTAATAGATAGAGTGATTCAAGAGGAAGGTTTATATGTATAATTTTAGTATCAGCATTGCACCCGTGCGAAGCTGGGGCGGTTCGCTAGTTTTTGTATATTAGGCATAGTTTTACTTTTTATATTTAAAATAGATTTCGCCAGCGGTTTTTTCCGCGTTTTTCCTGTGCCAACTATTCTGGACACTCGATTAAAAAGTAGCCAAGCGTTTATCAATAGATAGGGCACTAACACAGAAAGATAACATTTTTCATTCTTCTGTAAACCCACTGCAAAACTGAATTAGGGAGTAAGCTCGTTATAGGTACCTATAGGAAAAATGTGAAGTCTAGAATTAGATTCTCTGGGCTGTAGTGGTGAATGGCTATAGGGTTTTTTTGTATGAGAAGAGCCCAGTTTTTTAGATATGATTTTAGTTCTTACTCTAATAATAATGCGTAGATAAATGGCCCTTCGTTCAAAAGATTAAATTTACAAAAAAGCTCTCCTTCTTATCAGCATAGACTGTTTTCATATAAGCCTGGTACCCAAATATGGCTATTCGAGTAGCCTACTCAATAGGATCTATAAGTATTTGTTTAGAACTCAGCAGGGCACATGTTTGTCCTCGTATGGTCCTCGACTTGTTTGTATACAGCGACTAAACTTTTTGCATGTTTGTTCATTTGTTCGACACTTCGCATCACGTTTTGTTGGAGTCTATAAATCTGTCGGTGTTTTTCGATTTGTTAACAGAGTAGTAAATTTATTTGTGTGTTTGCTGTTATATGCAAAATTAATCATTTTTTTTTCTTTCTAGTAACCGTAGGTACTAAGCTGGAAAGATCCTTCAATATTAAAGTACTTGGGTAATCGTGTTGTTTTTTTATACTTAGGGACAGGTTTACAATGTTCGAATAGCCATCATATAGCCACTATCTACCAGATAAATTAAAAAATGAAACATAATTTGTATGAAATTATCTACCAAATAAACTATCTGGAACTTATTCGTAGGTGGTGAAATAGGCTCTTATTCTTTGTTTAGTTATTAGTTGCGTTTTGTATAAATACCTATTTAATATGATTTAAAGCTGTGGCCAAAATATGTTTTAGTTAACTTAGCCACAAATTAGCGTGCTTGGAAATGGTTATAAACAAATTTGGTTAGTCTCCCAAATATTGGCGCAAGTTAAGTAAAGTGAGTTTTATTTGAAAACCGCCATTTGTGGTTAGGCAACAAACGTCAAGTTCTAAGCTTTATATCATCATCATTACAAAATTACGGTTTCGTGAGTTAGCTCAAATTATGTTATTTGCACCGCGAATAATTTAATGTGAAATTAAGGTAGTTTTGTTACTGCAACAGAAGCTAAATCAGGTCATTTTATGAATAGTAGGTAGGTACTAGGTACCGAGTATATGTAGGTCTTATCCATGTATTACTTTATACATAGATATACATATATACCTATACGAACATATACCTACTTTATACATTTAAAAATAAATAACTAGAAACATTTACAAATAAAAACCGTATACCTAGGTCCACTAGGAATTCAAACCACCTTATAATAAAACGTGGTCTTAGTGCGAGGTTTAAACCATCATCTCGTACAAAGTAAATGGCCTAAACCTAGCACTAAACACGGTACTTTTGAAAACCAAATTTTAGGATAAGGTGGTCAGTGTTCAAAGAGATGGACCTCACCTATTTTGTGAGATGATTATAAAAAAGCTGTGGTTTTTGTACTCATTTAGATACAAAAGTTTCTTACAATTCTGTAACTTAGCTTGGAATAATTCAAACTTCGTATAAGGCAAGCAACGCACGCTCCTTAGGCATGTGTAGAACCCTGTTTTCGGCCAAATACGGTTGCGGTCACAGTGGCGGCCAAGTCGCCCCGCGCGCCATCTGCCGCCGCCCTAATTACTTCCTACGCTTTTCAACCCGACTGTACATCGCTACCAGCTTTTGTTACATACAACCGTTTAATTTTTTAAAAGGTAATTACTTGTTTATAAAGAAATAAGAAAGTAAGCTACACAAAGGAGTACGTGAACTGTAGAAAGTTTCGGTTCCGGTCGCCGACAAACTGTCATGGACGTAGTTTAGTTTCTAACCGCAAGTTTTAAATAACTCAAATATGTTTATGGCAAAACGACATAATATTTTTTTCTTTGACTTTTCAGATATAATTTGTGTTTTCCCGCTAATATTATTACAATACAATAGTTTAGAAAGAGTACGTTCGGAGCTTAGAGCAAAGCTCGTGTTACTTCTCCTACTCACCGCTAGATGGTACTGCAATTAGTATTAGAAACATTTGACTGATTAGAACTTGTAGCTTGCTACTATTTGCTAAAGGAGTTATCTATAATAATTCAATTTTATTTTTGTCCTAGTCTGTTGAACTATGGAATAATTAGCAACTATATTAATTTCCTTCACTACACAAGAAATCTTGATGACAGGAACATTGAATTTTCATAAGCAGAACCTTTGATAATTAGGTAAGTATACATGAAGTTATGCAATCTAATGGAACAAATGTAGGTAAACTATTTTCATTATTACAAAGTGATCTTCAGGTAGGTACATTTATTTTTTATAACAATGTCTTGCATTACTAAGTGTGGGTGTATAATGAAGCTACACTATAATAAAGTAACCTATCAATTCATTCAATTTAAATACTCGTAAACCTATTAAATAATTACGATCAATATGTCTCGAGTTAATCGAATGGTTAGTCAACATAATTTCTCAGAATACATGAGTCATGTAGCATGGCTACAAAAGGCTCCCTCATCTTAATGTATTGACTGCGTATCTATCTTGTAAGTTTCTGAAATGTTAACCAAGACCTGAACTGAAGATTCACCAATAGGGGTAAAGTTATCTCAAGTGGGTTTAGCGTTAATATCTAAACAGTCGAATAACCTTCCTGTCTAATACCTATGTCATCATAAATGTTATCATTATCCGCCTTTTCTATGATCCCACTGCTGGGCACAAGCCTCCTCTCACACGGGGAATGATTGAGCGTTAATAATCATGCTAGTCAATGCGGCTTGGTCATTTCAAATTTTATAGTCCCAGTTTCTACGGATATTTTCATTTTCGGTCATTGGTATCCAACATATAGGTACTAAGAAAGTAGAGAGAAGTTGAATCGAACCCGCACACTCATTATTGGGACGCTGGCGCTTTAACCACTAGGCTACCACCTATGTATGTAGCTGTTTGCAATACTTTTGTCTTTTCAAAACCAAATGGCATTTTTTTTTACTGACAAGAATGATACTGAATGGCTATCTCAAGGCCACAACAGAACTACTTATTAGTTAGATCGGTAGTTCGGTTAGTCGTTAGAATTGTTATCATTCCGAGCTCCTCACCAGTACTCACAGACAAATTCTTTTATAGATCTTTGTTTAGGCAGTCTTCAAAATATTAGTACGTAAACAAGCATCTATTTATAGTACTTATTTCTCAGTATTTTCCCAACACAAACGAAAAACAAAGACATTATTAAATTAATGCAAACGACTTCACTCTCAAAGCTTTTAATTAACAAACGTCCAAACATTTTATAGTACCGACGTGTCAGCTCTTCTGGAGCGATCTAATTCAATTAATTTATTTTGGTCACCAATTACAGGAACAACGGCGAAGCGACCGAGCGCAGAAAATGCGAACCAAATACGACTATTTATTATTTGTGCATTGTCCCGGGAATGAAGTTGGGCGGCGCCGCACCACAATGGGCCCTCCATTATCCCGATAAAACAATAAGCGCTTTATTAAAAAGACATTCAATAATTTATTTTATTCATATTTTATTCGCACCGGACCGGCTCTAAACAAAAGTGTTCAATACAGAGCGCTAGATATAGCGCATTGCACAATAACCGCTGAATTTTGGCGTGTTTATTAATTAAACGGATGGCCCAAATGGCAATATTGATAGATTTCTTTTGTTTTGGGAAATTTTCTGCTTTTTATCGGCTCATATTTCTAATTAACCTGCCTGCTGTTGTTTGGAAGCCCCTCTGTATACGATACACGGTCGGCGATATAGCTACCGTTAATGTGAATGTCGCCAGATTGTACCGAAGAATAGGGATGGGCGGTGCTGCGCCACACAAACAGCTGAACTATTCAGGGAATGTTTGAACAATTCGGGTCGCGCGCCATCTGTCGAGGGTCGATTGAGACATTTTTGCAAAATAGCACCATAATTACAGACTTCCGCATCCGGCAGCGCGTGCGCAGACGTCGACGCTCACGCCCACCGCATTTCGGATTTATGAAACTTAACACTTTTCATAGGTAACAATGCGTATATTGAGTTGCCATAAGCTAAAACTCTATTCGCTTTTTCAACAGTCATACATTGTTGCACATTTTATTTCACATTTTTAAAATGACGGTTCGCAGAACTTGCGTATTGATTATTACAAATAAGTGGGAATAAAAACTCAGTAAATAGCTTCAAGTTGTTAATTCTTTTCCATTATTCATTTCGAGCCTATTTAGAGACCTACTTAATAGAGGGGCAAGTAATCAGCCGGGCGAGAACTTCTTGATAACTCGTCAGAATACCTACATTGTCTGTATTTACTGACTAGATTTTCTTCATCCAAATAGTATCTACAAGAAATAAACAGGATAAATACAACCAGTTGATCATACATAGATGACCTCATCAAATTGCAATTGTCAGCGTCGAAACTGTTATCGCCCATCTTTCTCCCCCAGTCCAGAAACTTGGAACTAAATGACGCTTATTCAAGGTTCAGCGCCTGGAATTCACATAATTAATTAAAGGTTCCGACACCACATAACTGAGTGATTTATATTAGTGCTGTGGAATGCCAGTTTTTGCTCTGACACACGACATTCATTAACAGCAGTCACGCTTTTGAAAAAAAAAAACTGCCATACAGCTGTAAATTGTATCTACAAATATGTTAACAGGCGCCTTGGTACTATTTGCGAGCATTAATTGTATTTTTTCATAATAATCTCAGTCCTATTCTGATGTTGACTTGATTATATTGGCCTTTTGAATAATGCTTTGATTTGGGAATGTAGAAAGTCAATCAGACTTACGACACTAAGCCAAATTTTGTTTGGGTAGAACGAATTCATATACTTTCTTTATCAAAAGTGCAGTTAGAGTTTCATTGCCATGCTAAACTGTCTTCTAATAGTTTAACTACACCTTAAAAGCGAAACCAATTGGTGGGAACTTAATAGGAATGATGGCTTTAAGGAATTCTTAGGAACTAGGAAAAGAAAGATAACAACGGTTATATAACAAATGCTACAGCTTTCTTTCAATTAAACTTCATGAAACGAAATACTGAGTCGTCAGTTAGAGGTTAGGGATCGCACAGCACTCGTTTGATCGGTTGCGACTCGTAGCTCGCCGACAAAGCTCACATTTGCATCCACTTTGTCATTCATGTCGTATCCTCAAACTCATTCCTATTCCGCTTATATCACCGCAGAATGTAGAGCCATGGTAATGAGATTCAGACGTTTCCGACTTTCTTTTAAAACCTAATGATGTGTGCAAGCTGAGGGCACATAATGCTAGTATATTATATTATGTATGTATACACTGTGCTATACAACATATTTTTACCAAATTACATACCTCTTGAACCTCTCTGACTATGAAAGTAAAATTAGCGTCAATAAACTGTGATCATAAAGAAGCTCGATTACTTTTCAACATCAAAAGAACAAAATAAAGCACAAACTAATAAAGTGACGCAATAGGAGATTGCTTTAATACTTAAAGTCCCCAAACGAGGGCCGATTGAAAAGCTCCCCTAAGCGCCGTCAAATGACAGAGCGGAGTTTTCATTTTACTGAATAGATGCGCTAATTTGCATCATCTTTTTGAATTCCAAACAATATGACCGTGTGGCCTTTATTTTTCCTCCGTATTGAGTTTGACGAAGTAGCTAATGTTTTGCAGCAGCAAAACTTTGCTGTCCTTTATCACAACATGTTTTAATTATTGCTCCAAATCCTTGTTGACTAGGTGCAAGTCAAAGTGAATTAAATACAGAACGGGGACCGAACCCCAACAGCAATTTGCTGTCATTATTTTATCACGTCACAGAAAGACGAGTCGTACTCGCAGCGCGTATTTACAAATTTTAAATCCGCTCGGCGGCGGCGTGTGTGCGAACTCGACGCCCCCCGACTTTATTGGCGCCGGCACCTCGCCTCTTTATTAACTAGTGTTTGATCTTCGTGTGACGCACGTGGAAATAGATAAATTGTTTGTTTTCCTCGCTGACGTCGACGCGACAAAGGGCTGTGTTTGGTTTACCAAAAAACTCTTCTATTTGTACGTCTGCAGGAGCGCGTTCATGCTAAATCATTATTTAAAGCTCAAATATTAATTTCTTCAGGCGACTTAAGGTTGTCATTTAAGCGGAACATTAAATGGTAAACGAGTCAACTGAAGGGTTGTTTTCATTTCCGTGATTAGTGCCGGCGCGTTGTGTGGAGATTTATCACCTCTCGGAACGCGGCGAGTGTCAAATGGCGCGGCGGATGGCGGATATGCCGCGTGTGACGAACCGCACCACTAAATTAAAACATTTCAACTTGACAGCCACCGTCACGGCTATACCGAATACGTTTTAACACAGATTTGCCCTTCGGCGAACAGCGACGCGACGGCCACAATGTTGTTTGAATTTAAATTTATTTGAAAATAATGCGTAGATACGCAATGGGTGGCGTGTAGGCGTGTTTTGCCATTTATGGTGTCATAATTAGAGAACATTGCGGAGATATGATCGTTTATTATAATTGCTTTTAATGACCAATATTTTATTATACGCTAATTATGTAGTACACGAAATATTTTAAATGAGGGGTAAACTTTTATTAAGCATATAACGTATAGACCTGATTCAATTTTATGACTTATCATGCAATCAATGAATTTGCCATCAGATCACATTCCATAGCGATAACTTGAATATATTTTAAAACATTAGTAGCGCCGGCTCCTCTACGTTTCTGTTCCAACCGCGGCTATATGTCACGGGAGTGGCAATGATCGCGCCACCGTTTTATGATGCGCACTGACAGCTCTAATAGTCGTATCGCCTCTACAAAAACAAATGACACACGTGCTTTTGTTTCTGTCAGTGAAATTGGATGTTGATTCATGCTTCTCTTTATTTGGAACGGTGAAAACCGTGTTTTGGTGTACACAACACGAAATATATAACCGTATTTGCTAAATGCGTTCTCTTTTCGTTTCCCTTCACGTATTGAAGTATGGCAGATTAATGTGTATTCGAAGAAGTCGATATTACTTCTGAAGGGGGTCTAAACTAAGCCATGTGATTTACAGCGACCGGACTGAGCTGTTAAAAAGTTGTAAACTGCCTGTGTTTCCGCCGCTTCATGCAACAATGTTATAGTATTCTGACGACTTATATGTTAATGTTTTGTATAATATTGTTAACTCTCTAAACAATAAACTTTCATAATGTACTTAAGTCTTAGTACAAAGGCAATGATCTTTGTTTATGTCTCGGTAATGTCAGCTAGTTGAAGTATATACTTTCTATTATCAAGGGAACAATAAATGCCTTGTAACTTGTAATGTCGATCTATCTAACAAAAAATATACATGTACTGGGTGTTATAGAGAGTGCAAAATCTCGATATGTAGAACAGTTAGGTAGATGTCATAGGTATCCATGTATCCAGGACTTTATCTTGGATACATATTTTAGATACCTACTTGAAGTCCTGCGGGTTGTTCACAAGAGCTACCATAGCCCTGGCACACAAAGACCTCCAGACGGTACAAACTGTGTTTTAGTCAGTAATTTTGTGCTGGGGTCGTCATTGACAGTGGGACGGGTCATTCGATAATATTCCGCGTAAAAAAAAAATGATACTTGATGTCCAAGAACCTCTTGTTCTAAGATAAGTCAAAGTTAAAAGAGTTGATCATCCTGGTTTACAAACCAATACAGCAAAAGGCACAATGTAGTTTCTTACTGGCTATCCACAGATATGCCTAGAATATTAAGGTACTATACCCTCTTAAGAGCAACGAGCAGCAAATATATATATTTCCACCAAATTGCCATCGAATTAAATATCTAGTAAATTCACTATGATGGATTTCTGTATTATTACAATAATCTTAATTAAACTTTGATATAATTATATTTTTATCACAATACTTAGTAAGCTAAGCACCGTCTTAAAAAGTATCAAATAAATTTGTGCCTGTTATGTGACATCGTTTCTCGGAAGGTGTGACCATGTGTGGACTCGTTTGACTCGCCGACAACGTCACTATTTATGTGGCGATATTAATCATAAGTTGTTAATGAGCCCTGCTTTATTTCAAGGACAAGATCCGGCCCGTGGTTGTTTCGAATGGAGAAAAGGAGTAGGGTTTTATCCAATAATAGGTTCCTAATTTATTTTTAATACTAGCTGTCCCCAGCGGTTTCACCCGCATCTTTGGTTACTGCTCCGCTCCCGTGTGTCTTAGCGTGATGGTATATAAATATATAAATTACTCGATAAACGGGCTATCTAACACTGAAAGAATTTTTCAAATCGAACCAGTAGTTTCGGAGATTAGCGCGTTCAAACAAACAAACAAACTCTTCAGCTTTATAATATTATTTTTTACAAATAACTCTATAGTACCTATGTTGTGAAGATGGTATTCGACTCAAGAATGGAGTAGCATTGCTGGTATTCCGTTCTTTCTATGGCTATTTCGTTCTTTTTTATCATCTCAACCTCTCAACAGCTAAAATCAGAACTGGGGGCTTGGCCAAAATGCCTTTCTACAATCGTAAATGCTACTAGAAACGACAAATTGTATGGGTTATAGAAAGTCATTTTAGCTACAGGCCCTGGCAAGATGACTACGCCCAATCAATTCAGTGGAAGAAAGCAGACAAGCTAATGTTGTATCATGTTTAGCAATCAGTGAATTTGTATAAAGCCTCATAACCTTTTTGGCCAATTTGAACCGCTTCAAAATAAATTCATGATGCATAAATGTCTAAAACACAATGACCTTAGGCATTTAAAATTTTAGGTCACAAATGGTAAGAAGGCATGGTGAAATGTAAGACGCAAATATTGAAGATACGGAGTTCGAGGCAGGTGGCACAAGATCGCTTCTATTTTAACGAGCCGTTTAATACCTTTCCTTTGAACTACGCTATCTCCATCGATCGAGTTAAAGGCGGATTGCACGTCAACGCTTACGATTTGTTTTAACCAGTGGTAAAATATTAATGCATATTTTTGATGTTCTACCTAATAAAATTTTATTTTATAATAATTGATATTTTAAATTACATGAAATCACTCTCTAGATTTATAATAAATTACCCCTCGTTTTCAGTTTAATTATAAAAACAGTTTTAATACCTAAGCAACAACCTAGAAGTCTTTTAACTGATTGGGCAAATATGTGTTGTCCTTATTCCTAGAGCAAATAAACAAATTAATTTTTTATGTTACTACATTCGTTCGAAATCCGATTAAAATAATAAGTCATCTATATATAATCAAGTATTTTCCTTAACCACATATTCGTGAGCCGAACAAATGTAACTACGCCATAAGCGAAGCATTCAGCATCTTCTAACAAACTTAAAGCTTCTCGCTACATTAACCTGAGCTCAAAGGATTCTTACCATCCGAACGTAAAAGGTAAGCACTCGGAAACATACTGCAAAAGATAACTAAACTATCACGGAGCACCTGTCTTGAGGAAACATAAATCATGACCAACAACTGTGCTCATACCCTCTTCAGAAGAGTAAAAATGAAATAGCTAATCTTTAACCAGTACTTGATAATAACACGTATTAAAAATATACTCACAGCGTGTTACCTACTAACGCGTTGTAATGCTAAACATCTTCGTTTTATGAGTGCAGAAAAATGTAATGGATTATTACCTTTGTTTATGCCTGTCTTAAAGCCCGAAATGTTATTAAATTAGGAATAACGTGACTGGTTCTTAGTTAAGTGTAATGTTCGGGCTATTTATTCCGTTAGGCTGAAATGAGAAAATTATACGAGGATGTTTCTAGTCATTAATTGTTCGGTGCTTTATAGTTGTAATTAATGTTTAGAAGCATTTGCCTTGCCTTATACCTATATACGCCAATCAGATATTTACATTTATATTGGAGGCTATATAAGACAATACCTACGTCTCTTTGCATGTCGGCGTAATTTGTTGTTTTACTTCTTAAAAGATTATCCTAAATATCCTTTGATTTAGATTTCCTAACCGAATATGAATATTTTCAGCACGTGTCCAAGCTGGTAAACTGTACGTTGATCATGTAAAATTCAAACAGCAATTCGCTCTCACTTCACATAAGGTTTCATAGTTTGAATCAGGTTTGGGTGCGAAGTGAGTGTCGAACAGACGGTGGAATTACCTTATAGAATTGTACCTACGTCATCTCATACTTTATCTGTAATAATCTCGAAGTCATTTTAGTTAAACTCGTAAACACGCTCGCAAGAGTAGCGCTAGTGTAGATTCGAATTATCAAACGAGTTAATCGCCAGTTTCACGATGTCCGAATAGCCACTACCTACCAAATAAATTCATAAATGGAACAGAATTTTTATGAAATTATCTACCAAATAAACTAACTTATTTACTTACTTATTCGTAGGTGGCGAAACAGACCCTTAGAATTCCAATCAAAAAACTCTCAGCGGATTCAGATTCGAAGTTTAAAATGAAGTCTTACAGAAACACACTGCTGCTCATAACAATCCCACAGACAGACATAACGAGTGTTGTGACCATTTCGCAGTCAGGGGAGAGACCAGAATACAAAACAGTGAACGTAACCTCCCTCATCTTATGCTCAATCAGTTTACGAATAATTCGGTTAGGGACGATAAATCTCAGTTTAGGGAAAAGGGGATTAGATTAGAAGAGGCTGAACGGGATAACGTTATGCATTATGTGATTATGGAGGTCACTTGCAATTGATTAATTTTATGAAGTTACACCAACATTTAATCTGATATCACCCGCTTGTTTATAATCGTGTTAAGTATAGTTAGATGTGTATTGTTGTTTGAGATAGAATTAACCGACTTCCCAAAAAGGTGGAGGTTCTCAATTCAGGTATTAGTATTTTTTGTGGTCACAATTTGATCTGTATTTTCCCAAAAATCTTGAAATATTTTTATTTGTGAAAGCGGAATCAGAGCTTTAAATAAAACCACTTTAGAAAGTGATATAGGTACTAATCGATAAGATTGTTAGGCAGATATTTTATTTAGAACTAGTTGACCTAGAAAACTTCGTACCGCATCGTATCGTTTCATCGTTAAGCCAAATCGGTCCAGCCATTCTCGAGTTGCAGTAAGAGAAACAAACAGAGCAATTCATTTCTTTATAAAGTAAGATTTACATAAAATGTTTCTCTAATCTCCGAAATCCTACGCCTTTGTTACAAAGCCATAACATACAAAACAAATACTTACCCTTCTTTTAAAATGTCAGCATCTCCAACTTGTGTCACCATTGCTCTCGCCAATTAAAGGACCCAAGAAATATCTGATGTAATCCTAATCAATGCTACAAGCCATATACTCGTACTTATGTATGTAAATAAAGAACAATCCCACGATTGGGTGAATCTTTGACATATCCATCTAAAAAACTGACAGGATGACTTGGGTACTACTACCCCCGTGATAGATTTTCCCCGCTATCTTTTTCAAATTCGAATTAAATCAGTCAGACCCAGTCAAAAGGTAATTTCGAAGTAATGACAGCAAACAATGAGCAAAAAAAAATTTCAGTTTACCCCACCACGTTGGATTGACACATCATTCTGTTACCTACTGCGGACCACCGAGTGTCGTGTCATTAATAAAGCGTAGATTGAGCTAGGCCGTCGTGTAATGTAGTTGGTGTTGCAGATGAGCTCGGTTTTTACGGCACGAGCTAGCGGCCACCCGCAGAGGCGACACTTAATGCTGTGGCATGCTTAGCTTATGCGGCGCCACGTAGCTATGACGTAGCTGTATCATTTGCACAGCTGCGATCACGAAGATTGGGCTTTTAGAAAGAATACAAGTTTATTTGTAACATTGAGATGTTATACTTACGCAATCAATCCCAGAAGATACGCTGTGTTGTTAGGCATAACTGCACCTTGGTGACTACAGGAACCTAAGTCGTGGATGTCTACGGCAGAGCATATACTCAGAATGTTTTCATCTTTACTACGCTCCCCTCGTCATTTGTGGTTTCAATTCACTTTTTACGATGAACGTCGCCCTCTTTGCGTCCCAAATTACTCTTGGCTAAAAATGTCGTAATCACCGCGGTTTGTCAATGGAAAATATTACTTATGCATTGGTATTAGAGTTCATATCTGGTTCGTATGGAACGCACTTGAGATTATTACAATTCATGAAAGTACTTGTGCCAAAATTCATTTGTGAGCGAGTTGATTAAAACAGTAGGTGTATCAGTGAAGGGTATCAGACAGCTTACTGTTTGTTTAGGAAGGTATTTAATTTTTGAATTTATAAGATTACTACCGTATTTCTATATGTATTAAAGATCCCTTGGAGTTTCTGTTCTAGTGTTGGCTGGTAATTGTATAGATGATTCATTGGTTTATAAATGGTCAATTCATAATATAGTTGCTTAAGTGCATAAGTCAAGATCTTCATCTTCATCTGTATAATTAGGCATCAAATAAGTTATGACAGGTGTAACTGTTTTTACCAGTACCTATTAATTTTCCGGGATATTAGATAGTAACCCATGATTTTTTTCAGGTACTTAGGTGACTCTGTAAATATTTTATGCTACCTATAAGAATTAATATTTAATTAATATGGATATTTTTTTTCTTAATCTGGAATTATTAAAGTTGTGCCCTTTAATTTTCCCCGACCAGATATTTTGTAGTTCTATTAGGCACTAGATGGCAGCACTAGTCTCTCGGAATCTGAATGGTTTGAGTTTGTTATTAATACTTACATTACCCACGCAAGAGGTCGTAAAAGCCTTTTCTGGCAAAAAGAAAGATACTTACTTACGTTTGCATTTATTTGTGGATATTTTGCAGATATTCGGCACCTAAGGTTTTCAAAATAAAAATACTTCAATCCACTCGGAAAAATATATTCAATTTTTATAAAATCAATATCAGGCATTTTTTTTAATTCGCACAATTTTGTACAATATACATTTTATTACAATTACTGTTTTCAAGCTAACAAATATCACCAAATAGTTTTTCGATTCGACAAGGACGCAAAAGCCTATTTTATGGAACAGATTTATTATTGAAACAAAGTATGGAATTTTTGTTAATCTTTTTCTAAAATGTTATAGTCGTTTAAAATATAATGTTGTGTAATTGACCTTTCTCGTAAACAACGCAATCATACAACATGGAGGTAATACAAGAAATATAGTGATGTTTAAAAAATAAAGTGTTGAATTAGAACTGGCTACACTTTCTGTTAAACTTTAACTTACATTTACAGCGCTCTCAAATAACTGATTTTCCCCTCGGTTCATATTGGCAAAACCCACCAGTGTGTAAAGTACCCCCTGATACTTCCATAGTATTCAGGGTAATTTAGGTTATTTTTAGTTCTTTAGGTTCTTTTGATATTCATGAAAATAATAATAATCATTTTTTTGCGTTCTCTATAACACAAAGCTGTCTTTAACCTTCGACAAATTTTGTGTAAATAACATTTTAATTATTAAGTACTTAACACAGTTTGTTCAAATAATAAAACACACGTTACGTCTGTTACAAAGGAGTTTGTTTATGAGTCAAGTTCATTTGAAGTTTGCTTAGTTCTGTACAATAAATAAAAGATCCCTTTTGATACATGCTCAGGTGTTGCTTCAATAAATTAATCTGCAATTTTGGACTAAAGAGTGATTCTACTTACACTAATTTAACATATAATATCTAGCTATAATATGAGATAATTATTTTTTTAATAGTATCTATACTGTACAACACTTTAAGTCTCACAACAAATACATACACGTCGGGCCTTGGGCGGCACATTGTCTCTAGTTACACGTGTGGGTCCTATGTTACAGTGTAGTGATATGTGGTATGTACAGCGAGCGCAGGACGCGGTTATCACAGCAGCGGCGGCGCGTGGTGTGCGGGCGCCGCGTGCCCCCGTCACACCAGCGCGCTCGGCTTCACGTCGAGCGGATGCTCTGGTGAGCGCCCACCCGCACCACCCTCACCTTGGCTGTTCTCCTCCGAATCAGAACACGAGTCCGAACTCCCTTTCTTGCCGCCGTTGTGAGTCTTCACGTGTTTCGCCAGGTGGTCGGATCTCATGAACCTCTTATTGCACACCGGACACGCAAACCTTTTTTCCCCCGTATGCGTTCTTAGGTGTCTTTGTAGCTCATCTGACCGCGTAAATCGTTTGCCACAGAACAACCAGTTGCAAACGAAGGGTCTTTCGCCAGTGTGCCAGCGAAGATGAGCTTTCAGGTGGGATGTCTTGCCGTATACTTTTCCGCAACCGGGTATATGACAGCTGTGAATATTTTTCTTTCGCAGATGCGCTCCAGCTGGACCGAGCCTCTCTGCTTCTTGACAGTTGGGACAGTCACAGGTGGCTCGGCCAGCATATCGACGCTGTGACCTTGGAGATGGTGCTTGCGCTGGCGGTGCAGGGGATCCGGGTGCGTGCAAGCCGAATGAGCCTTGTGTGGGGAGTACGGACTTATATGCATCTTGCAGCAGGTGAGGCGCGGGTGGTAATAAATGCGCACCTCCAGATAGTGAATGTGTCAGCTGTGAGTAGTCTTGGCCTGCATAATTAGCCATCTGGCCCCCAACATCCAGCCAGCCGCTGTGTACATCCCACCACGTACTGCCGACCGCACTCACGCCACTCATCTCGGCGGCTTTTAGAGCGCCAGTGCCACCACCGCCACCGACGTTGAAGGGCCACGACTCATATGGGTGCCGCGAGTACATAGAGCCGAGACTTGCACTGGATTCACTTTTGCCGAGGAGTTGGTCACCCGAGGACGGGAAGTAGAGATCGTTGCCATAGGAGGGCGCAGCTGCGCACGAGGTGGGTCCGCGGCCGTAGGGCGAGCAGGCGGGCGGTTGCGAGCGCGGCGCTGCGCCGGCGCCGGGTGGTGAGTGAGCACCCGGGCTCTTCTTCCACGGGTGGAAGCCCTTGCCCACGGCAGCGTCCGCCAGTGGAGGAGGGGATTTACTCGACAGTTTGTTGCACTGTGCCGCCAGCATCGCCAGGGGCGTACCGCGTAAGCTCGGATGTTCCTGGAACGACAGAAAATAAATAGTTAATTATTTTGAATAATATTTTATTCGGGTTTAATTATCGACCTGTGTTTTAACCGTGGGAATCGGCCGAAGTGTCAAATGAGATTTATAGCCTAATTTATATGTGAACTAATGCCGCGGTGTTCCGCTTGTGCCCGCAGGCTTCAGAAATAATATAAATAAATTATGAGAAGCTTTATAGGTAGTGTGTTTACAATTAGGTGGCGTGGTGACAGCTCCCTGCTGCTACCGGCCGCGGGACGTCGTAATTAATAAACGCCTACACTTCTGGCTCTTTGAAAGTTAGCTCGTATTACAATATTATTTCTAAATCTCGTTATCAATGGACATGGAAAATGGGAGCCTTGATTGGGGTTCACTTCAAGTCAAAAATACATATGTACAATATTATATTATTTGATTTAAATAATAATATTTAAATGTTGAATCTTAAAAATCTTAATGTTCAATTTCACAAACGGGTTACAAATAATAATCCGTTCGTTGATGTTCTTTTTGCTAAATAAAGGTGAGAGCCATAAGAGCATCCGGCCGGATATTTCACCCCAATGTGAGACACAATGGTTTGATAAAAAAACTTCCATTGTATGCAATAATATAATCCGGGGATCACGACACGGGTCCGAGGGGTACCGAGGTACGGGGCGAGGGGGTGCCCGGCCACGCCCATTATATTGTGATTGGCGCAGCTGTTGCGTCGCAATGTGCGCCAACCCTTAACGTTGATACCCGAGTTCAAGCGGTTCAAGTTCATTCAGCCTGTAAATCTGAAATAAACTATGACTACTTTATTTGAGTCTTAAATCTAAGTTATTCCTAGGATGCAGTAAAATAATTTGTTAATGAATAAAAAACATGAAGCGGTATAAAAATAAGGGACGATATTTTCATATTGCCAAAAGTTACATATCGAATAATTTCAACGAAGTTTTATAAAGTAAAGATCTCCGTTAGTTACAATCCTAATCACGAACATGACTGCAGACAGAGAAAGATTTATCAATAATTACAGCACACAATGTATTATTAATACCTACCGGCTGACGTGGGCCAGCGGCATTCTAGTAAATAGAAATAATGGGCCCGGCCCATTGCGCTATCAAACGTCAACATCTACGGAGCTCACTTGTAAATATGGCTGCGCTCTCAATTAACTCCACGACAATTACAATTACCATAAAAAAATAATAAAACTCCGCCAAATTGCGGCGGCGAGGCACTTACGTCGTATGAACTCGCTACATTACCTCCACGAATATTATTTGTTCTCAATTACAGAGTTATGTTTGTAGGTTTGATCATCAATGCTTTTACGTCCTTTCGATCTACGTGTTACGATCAATTGGATTCGTAAGTGTCGCTATACCAAAAGTGACTTATAAAATTGACACCAAGCCGAGGCTATTTCGAAACAATTTAAAGATAATAAAGGTTTTAGGCGACGAGCCGTAGAATCAATGCGAGACACGAGGCGATGGCCGGCTGAAGTCATAATTACCCTAGGCATTATGCTCCATTTGGGCTCAGGTCGAAACAGAGTGATATCGGGTAATTGGTCGTCAACTCGGCCGCTCGGCTTTGGCCGCGAGATTGGATCAAAGCGTAGATGACGTCTCTGAGCCGACACAGCGGCGCCACACCCGCATTATACAATGTTGATGGCCTTTTCCTTGTCAAAAATGACGAAGATCTTTTGTCATAAAAAAATATGAGATGAAATAAAACGAGATTACCTAATGTGAGCACAAAATTGTAGTATCACTGGACACAGGTAGTCGCAGCTGATGCTCACGGAAATATGTTTTGGCTTATTATAGTATGTATGGAACCTAATTAAGCAGGAGTGTGGAAAGTGTGATGCTAGAAATAAAGATTACTTTTCACAACAATAACGTGACTTCCATACGAAGTTTTAGGAAACCTAGATCAGTTTCGATGAAGCAACAGGAATACGTTAAAGAAGAGAAAATTTGATGAACCTGTCTTTATGGGTAACTAGGTCACTAGATAACTAAATGTTACTCATCAATAAGTACCCTAACTATAGTACTTAGTTGAATAGCAAGCTTATCAACCTACCTTATGATGGAAATCATTGTTAAACAAGGCGGTATTCAAATGGCGACAAGGTATAGATCCTGACAGAGACGGCTTCCATTGCAAACCCAACGTATACAGGGTTATAACAATACAGGGTTGGCTTACATGTCTATTCTATTCTACTTTTTACAAAATTATAAACGTCAGTAATTAACGTATCAAACCGATAAATCACGTGATTTATAATGTGATTTACTTCATGTTTTATACTTCTCTAATGTCCCCAACATTGCTGAAAGACCATCTTAGCTAACCCCACGCTGGGCTGCTGATGCAAAGAATTGCTATTATTAAGTAGACACTCCACAAGATAATTCGAAAGGAGACCGGATGTATCAATGACTAAGCGTATCGGATTACTTAATAATGTAGCGAGGTTTTATTAGGTCAACATACTGAGGTTACGCTCGCCAATATTATATCACTAAATATTTGATCAATTCAGACCACTTTATGCACTTCACAAAAAATTATACTCTACTGAACTAACTGTAAAAAATAACGTCTCGCTTGAAAATATAAGAGTAAAATAATTAAATTAATGTGTGAAGCAATAAATCGTGGTAACTGAAGCGAACGTATCTCACGGAGCTGGAGATGGCGGCCGCAGTTCACGCAGATTGGATAATTTAAAATTATCTACCAAAATTATGATGAACCGAAATGAATATTCAAGCGAAACGCTTAGCTCTCGACGTGTTATTAAGATGATCGTGAAGTCGTTACTGACAAAATTGTATTTCATAAAATTCATAACTATACTTATGAGCTAATATTTTTCGACAACACGTTATTGAAAATAATGAGTCTAATCTTTATTCGGCGGACGATCATTCTATGCATGATAATAATATTGATTGGATATTTAAATACGTTGATATTAAAATTTAAAGTTGATACGAAACAAAATCTGTTTGTGTGTAATAATATCTTATGACGTATTTTAATTAAACACAAAACCTAAAAAGACTAAAGGCTTACGCTTTTAAATATGATTTAATGAGAGTAGGTATATATTTAATAAAGTTGAAAAAAAAAACATTATTTTACTACAAGTATTTTTCACAACACGTATAAATCCGATTTCATAAATGTTTTTTGTGATGCATATCATGTATTATTGTATCTTATTACAACATCAAAGTTTAAAGCGACCCACTTCTGTGGCAATTGATGTGATTTCGGTCGATAAGCCGAGACCAAATTGCCAATGGGTAATTGCACAATTAGGGAATTATCGAGTTAATTCCGGGTGAAACCGTACGCCGTTGCCGACCGCGCCGAGCCGACCCCACTGCTCCTCCACTGCTCCCCCTCAATTCTAATGCAAACTGCAAGCAACTAATTTGGGATCTACAATTTATGACATATTGTTGGCTTTAATGTCGCAACAGAATTGACTCAAATCTATTTGATGCAAATGGATTCGCTCGTGTATACTTACTCACTTACTAACTACATTGTGACATCGTTTTGTGACCTAGCACAAGCTAAATATGTCTTACAGTATCCGTGTTTTGAAATTCTGATAACTATGCGACGTGTAGTACTTAGCCTATTGCAAAATGAAAGTAGATTAAAAGCTGTTATACAAAAGTGCTGAAGAATATGTAAGAGAGCTTGTTAAGTATGAATAATCGCTCGTCGTTCATCGACTCCATCCAATTAATGAAGCGAGGATATGACATCAAATTACAAAATAATTTGCCAAGTCGCCCAGTCTCGGGGCTAATTATGCTACTAACGTTTGAAGCCGTTAAAGGGTTCAGGGTGCTATTTGTCAGTTGACACTTACGAGGGGAAATATCGATTGACGCTTCCTATAATGGTATACTTTTAGCTGGAAGCGCGCGCACGACTTTAATGCGTAGTCAAGTGTAGGCCAAGCGACGGCCGATGTCGTAAAAATAAGTTGTATGAATTAAGTAAAAGATAATGACTTCGGAACATTATTTCTACATTAAGGTTCGTCTTGCACGCGAACGGTCTCGTTGATGTGTGAAACTCTCACTGGCAGGTTAATTACAGTTAATTAGATCACTTTTGTATCTTGTATCGCTGTTGTGGCAGGATTTTCTTGCATTCATTAAAGTTTTTGTGTTATGTTATATTCGTTAATAATAAATTGTTTCATGGAAACTGTTGGTTTGGTGAATAAATAGCATTATGCAAGTTCCAGTTACTGAATTAGCACGAATATTTCATGATTTTTAATTATTTACAATACGGTAATGTAAGATTGATGATGACTTGCAACTAATCGGACAATATTTAATCGGCATATTCTGCGCGTAATGTTTACTAGCTATTTATTACATGATAATAACAGTTGTTACAAGTAAGTAATAATACGTTATAGTGCGAATAATCTTCAAGTACCGGTGGATTGACAACTTTATGATAATATTATAGCGTTTACGTTCATGAAGATTACCTTGCCTACTTAAAATTTTGGTGTAAATATCATCATTATCAAAAATAACTATGAACGCAACCGATAGCATAAAAAGTCGATGAAAATATTTATGTAAGTACCCAAAAAGTTCCGTTTGAAACAAGGGCTGTTTATATTTTACATTAGGTTGCTAAGGCGGACGGTGAGCGAAGGCGTGAAACCGCGCTAGTTAACAGAGGTCATTAGGCAAGCCACATGGCAGATCGCTCAAATCGAGCCGAAACAAATTATTTATTTAAATGGAAATTACAGTTTGTGAGGTGCCGGACGCTTTGACGCGCATGTGCGTACGCTGACGCCATATGTGGACGACTACGGCTTTTTGTTCCGATTTCAAATTGTCATGGTCTATTGATTCATGCCGACTTTTTGTGGCCAACTATATTTTTGATATATGCCTCTTTCGAATCGTGTTACGTGCATATTTATGGGTTTATAACCCTAGTGATGGAAAAAAGGAAAATTATGCAATTTATCGATCGTTTTGAGGTTAACTTTTTTGTTTGCGATTATTCCATGCATTGAACAAACTGTTGTGTAAGCCATGTTTCATAAGCAATATATAGTGTTTATATGTTGTGCTAAATTATTGTGTAGGTGTCAAAACTTTCACTTTAACAACATATAAACTTTAACTTGGGAATCCTTAAATTTAAGTATGTAGGTAGTACAACAGAGTTCCTTCCAAAATATGTCTTGAGAAATAAATTTATCTGAAAAATATCGGAAAATTATAGACACACCGCTTACTGATAACCCAATAAGTCGACTATCAAAGAGTTGAGCGATGTAATAGCCATTTATTAATATTCACAAGCAACGCCTAAGCCGTAATGTGCGCGTTTAAATTTGATAAGTCGATGAAATTGTGTGGTAATGTGTCGGACACGGGCGAGCGGCGCCCTGTATCTGTCCGACTCCGAACATTAGCCCCGGGGCCGCTTGGCCCGGACAAACGCCGACCAAACTCGGATTATGAATATCTAGATGTAGTTCTGAATATGTTTGACGTGAATTGTGTGGAGGAGAGCCGAGGGCTGGCGATATCGCGATTTCTATTTGTTTTTAGGGATAGAAACTTCATCTTACACCTTTTCTAAATAAAGATTAACATTTGAAATGTATTTTTGTTAGACATTTTACTGGGCCACGTCTAAACACGTCTGTAAAAATTACCTACTAATATTTTGCGTGTTGGAATTTGCTCCAAAATGTTGTACTGTCAGTCGACCTTCACCGGCTGGGACAAGATAATAGGTGCATCAATTTTGAAACCAGTTCCCGCGAGATAAAAAACAGAGACGGACGAATGGAAATAAGGGATCCCCTTCTCCGAAGCTTTGTTCTGTCCCATTGTAATTGTGTTCAAAGGCGTCGCGGGAAAATATTATGTACATATTTATATTAATAATACGAGGCCTAGGTATGCCTGTTTCTATATAAATATTTATAGCCGACTTGTTAGTAAACTTGCTTGGGTTACTTTAGTGACTTTCATAAATAGATTTAATAATGACAAAGTTGTCACATAAAAAAATATGTATCAACATTAGTTATGAAGATACATATGCTGAAATTCATCATCTTCTACCAAGCTTTTTCCCCATGTTGAGATCAGCTTCCAGGCTAAGACATGTAGCCTGAGCCCTAAAACCAGTAGCTCGGACAAATATTTGGTAAGACTGGTTATCAGACTTTCTGGCCTCTGCATACTCGTAACGACTGTAAAAACCGTTCAAATAACAACTAGGACATGGAAGAACTCGTTAAGACGTAGATGTTCACCCAACTACGGCCAGACCACTCCTAGACTTTCTTAACCTTATAATAGACCCGTGCGGCTCTTAGGTACTTAGCCAGGCATTTTGCTTTTTTCTGCGTATGTGGAACTGTCAAAATATTTTTTCCTTCAGTGAATGATAATAAACATTTTCCCGGGAAATGTGGTGCAGCACATTTATACAATTCAAATCATTAAGATTGGCTTCACAGCGCGCACGCTCAAGGTCATGGGCGTACTGCGAATGTGTTCGCGTTGCGTGCGCCGCTCGACATCGCCGACGGCGCGAGTCCCACTCAGACAGTTCTAAGAAAAAGTCGTTAAACTCACGTATTTTTGGTAGCAGCTTAATGCCAGTAATTTCCAATAAAATTATTATAATTAGCTCCATTTATACGATAGTAACAAACAAATAAAACAGCTGGAACAACCCGCCGTAGGGCACGCAACTCGCTTTTCCATTAGTTATGAGACGAGCCTCGTAGATTTCAACCACTATTTTACATAAAATTGAGGTTTAATGCTCGCTGCAAATTGAACTTGACATTTCCTTGACTTATTGAACCAGAATTCTAGGTTCTCTTTCATAAAGCTTTCAGCTCAAACACTGAAAAGCTACTCTGATATAGTCGATTCATTTAATTGAAAATCGTTATATAAAAAAATGTGTCATTAACAAAAAAAACTTTACAAATTCTATTTAAGTTGGGAAGGTGTGTATTACACAGTTAAGATAGTACATAGTTAGGGGTAAGTGCCTGCATGATGTCTGTCAATGCAGTACATTATAATCGCGTGTCTTTGCGACATGTAATTAGCTAACCAACAATTGTTTTGGTGCCGCATAAACATGTGACATTCAATAAAACCGCTGTGACACATGTCGAAGACACGCTAAAAACAATTCGTCGACATTTCGTATGTGATGAGCGTGGAACTCTTTTAAAGAGATATAATTTCCTTCAACTTCTGTTTCGTATTTTTTCAACATTTAACTAATTGAACCGCATAGGATATTAATTGCTGAGAAAATTACCGGAGCAGGCCCTCGGGGCCTAAACCACAAAGAGTCGACGCACGACGCAACGGCATAGAGCAGTCGACTCATAAAAACGAATAATTATGCATTCAACTCTTTGTTTTACTACAATTACCTAAGGCCAACGTTTCTACCATATTTTCTTCTTAGGAAGTGGGGCGATTTGATAACCTATGTGTAGATAATTATATGTCTATATTACAACGTACTTACAACGACAAAAAGTAGCGTATATACAAACTATGTATTACAGTTGTATTCCAGTTCATAATTTCAATCGCGATACACTGTAATGATTTGTAATGCCGTTTTACTGATTACAATGTCAGCAGTTTTCATCACTCCGGTGTAATTCCAATGTTTTGATTTAATTAACGATTGCTTTTCTATTCCTACACTTGCGTAGGCGCACAACCAGTTTACAGGCGCGCAGAAATGTGCCGCGATACCACATGTAAAGTAGAAGTTAAACTAAGCTGAAATGCCGTACAACATTAATACAGGCACCGATGTTTTCAATCACAATCGTGAACCGCACTAGTAAAGTCCATTACTTACTTATAACAATAGCAACAATTAGATAATAAAACAAAAGACTATAATTTTGCGTCACGAAAAGTGGTGGTGGTGAACAATCGCGGGTGTATAGCAACAATTACGAGGCGTTGAGAGCTTCGTCGTCACGTACCGGGCGGCGAAAGAACAAAGCGTTATACGCGTATCTGCTAAACAATTGAACGGCCACAAAAAGTCCCATAATTCAATTTGCATCCCGCTAGATAGTAATAGTCGGCAAGAACTGGGTACGGTTAGATGCCGCGGGCGGCGCGGGCGCAGCTCCGCTTGCACCGCTGAGAACATAGCTTTTGCCGCTTTTCAACACTTCGACGAATCGATTAGATTGACGTGTTTCTTTTACTGATTTTACCTATTACTGGTGTAATTTACGAAGGATTTTTACTTTTTGCACGCTGCGTGCTGAGCTGTTGCAAGAGTTGATACCTGCTTAGTTATTATATCGATAACCGTGGAAATAGGATTGCGAGAATGGATTATTTTCCCATTTCTTTACGCGCTTGAGAGCCAGATTAAACACGTTAGTATAAATGATTTTGTTAGCGAAACACTTCTTATGTTGTCAAGTCTTGCTCGACTTCAGGGCAACTGGTAAGAGAATGGTTTTTCCATAATAGTGAAGCAACCTTGTAACAACAAACGATATCTTAACAACTGTTACACATCTTGTAAGTTGTACTCGTATGGTAATAAAACAACGTTACGTGGTGGTATCGGTGCCGTGCGTGTCGACAGCGAGGCGCGAGGCGCGAGGCGTCCAGCACGAGGTGACTCGCGCATTATTATGATAATGCAGGCGGAGCAGATGCTATCGGACGCTATCCGCTCTCGTAACACAATTGAATTAGCATAGCGGACCGCAGCGGGCGGTCCCCGCCACGCGACCACCAATGCACCTCATCATCGATTCCAATTCGAGACTTATCGAAAGGCGACTATGATATCTACAATTTCATCGTTTTAATCTAGTTACTCGGTTAATCGTTTCGAAGATTCGTTCCCATAATGTAAGCAACACTTCGAGCATCTGATATTCTAAGAAAGTGGCACGCTTATCATTTTAACAAGTTTTAAAAGTTAACTGACGGGAACGAGGTAATGTGGTGTGGAGCCTGCAACTTATGAGTTTGACTTTTGAATCAGTTGATCGATCGTTTGGGTGAATGATACACAAACTAAGCATGTTATTTATGTTATGATACTTTCTTTTTGTGGAAGGTTAGGAAAGCGTGAAGCTTTGAGACATAAAGCAAATCTAGACGTGAAATCTCAACACACCGATGCCTCAGTCAATAGAGGACCAAAACAGCAGAACACCGAACCACTTGGTGTATTCAGAGGGTTTACGTGTCGTAGGTAAATTGTGCTAAACGTTTCCACACGTCCGTTGGGCAGTTGCGGCTTGTTGTTATGAATGAACAGCACCTGAATGGACTCGCCGCAGACCGCAACGCACCGCTTGTCAGACGAGACCACTCCGTCTACTTTAAATAATTGCTGTAGCGCCATAGATGAACAAATAGAGTAGAGTGGTAGGCGGTTGTAGGTACCATGTGTGTAATAGTGTAGATAGGTACCTTCGACCTACATAACAAACATTTTGATATACCTACATAACAAACATAATATAAACAGATCAAAAGTAACGCAGACAATTATTACAAGGATAAAGTAGTCAAGACATTACTAACACTAGTTTCCCCGCAAAACAAAAAGAAAAACAATGATGACTTAGACCAGTCTCCTGCAAAAGATCAACAATGTGACTGCATTAGGGCCATCAAAGACAGGCGCGGTTTAAACTCGAGAGCCCGTCGAGTATTCATGGAGGAGCCGAAGAGCTCGTGATGTATGACCCTTGGGGAGCTAATGGCCCTGCGACCCTCTACAAAGTGGGGTAAAAGGGAAACGAGGAAGATATAGAAGTCATGGGCTTTGGATTTGGAAAGTTAATGGTACTTTTAAGTACGTATCTAAAATAATAGTTATGAATTTCGTTTAAATGGATTTTTAGCTTCAGCTTTTTCATTATCAAAATCGGCAAAATTATGAAAAAGACTATACGTTACATGTAGATAGATACATATATGTACGCATTGACATTCGATATTTAAATCATCATATTTTAAAAATAAAAACCCTTTTCAAACATTACAGTACCTAGAATCCGACATCAAATTCAAAATCCCCCATTAAAAAGTAACACGGCGTCCCCTTAGAATAGACAACCGGATTCATACCATAACAGTTTGCAGCCACGAGTGCGTTTAATGGCCACTACAACATAAGGAGCATTTGTTTGACTCCTACAAATTGCAACCGGAAAATTTACACTTAAAAGCCGGATGCTTCATAGTAAATAGTCGCAATTTCCGATATATCTTCTAATGTATGGGATGTGCGCTGGTTTTACGGTAATTGAATAGGTAATTGTAAATTTATGGCTTTAGCCTTGCGAATATGGATGATGATTCATTTGATTGTTGCATACTGTATGCAGATACAGATAATGGGACTTGGTTTGGTTTTCAATCAAATACCATGCGTTTGTATTTTTAGACGTGGTAGTACCAGCGGTGTCGGAAAACAAATTGAAAATTGATCGGATCACAAAACATAAGTGATACCATTAGAAGTGATAGTCACTACATCCCATAAATAATCTGTTATAAGTGATAAGAGATTCGGCGGTCGTATGAATGGTATCGGTGTGGAGTGGTGTGGAGCGGCGCGGCGGGGGGCGCTCCGCGGGGCGCATGCCGCCTGCCCAGCTTCTTTGTATCTCGCATAAGTGTTAAATTAATTGTTGCCCACACACCAACACCCTTTCAACTAACCAAGGCTTTATACGACCAAATAATAAATATTGATTTATTGAAACCCAACAAATGGCCACTAATGTAAACATGACTTAACACACATTAGTCTAATACACCTCAAGACATTCCAGTTGACAGTAGAACAATGAGGACGCCGCTTCTGATTTTTTTATTCGGTAGAAGGCATTAATTAGTGGTGCATCTTCGAAAATAACCTTCTCCGTTGTCGAGCCATCATATATTGACAGGGCGCGCGATGACGGCGCTGACGGGCGGCCGCGGCGCCTCTGGGCCCGTGACTTGCACCTTGCCTTCATTACGCGCCTCTAGCCGCCTCCGAGCCGCCCGTTACCACTCCACACACTAACAAGCCGGGCTAATGCAATGAGTTGCAAAATCTCGACCCATCATCGAGTCCAACCCATTTTTTTACTATTCAATAATCGTCTTTGCGTCATATCTATAAAGATCAGAATGTCTCAGCAAATGTAAGGGCCATGTCCGGGAGCCGTCTGGAGCGATTTTGATGACATTAATGACTCCCAAATCGGACCGATACTCTTAAGTCGGGTTCGATGCAACTATATTAGTTTCCTTTGGCCGTCGGGAGCGGCGGAGACCACTATTAACTGAGGGCGGTAACAACAAAGAGCTACAAAAGAGACCCTTTGAGAGCAATCACGGAGGGTGATTGAGGCGGCGACCTGTGAGATGGAACCAATCTGTGGACCGATAGTTTGTTTAGCAATGATTGTTATAGCGTTATCTTATACCCTATCAAATTGTAAAAAGCATTTGTAAAAATAAACAATGCAAATAAACGGGAAACATTTAAATAATTACGCAAATATTGTGATAACATCGAACATGGTAACATCCACATTTTTATATAGTAACATTGCGAACGTAAAAATTGTTTCCTGGGCCGTTTGTGTGATTAGTACGAAGAACTTGTCCGTTTCTTATGAACTAAGTTTTTTCATTACACATCGTTAAGTTTGCGTCTATTGCTTAATTGCTTGCGATTTTTTATTGTGGCAGTTAGTATGAATAGTGGGATCGAACCTTTACTGCCGGTCATTAGTGGTGGTGGCGTCGTTTCGCCCGCATCTGAGCGTCCTCGAGTGTTCACTCATCGCATATACCTAGGGCTGTAAGTTAAGTATATTTGCTCGCGCGCAGCAATTCGTCTTCTTAACGGCTTCTCACATTTGGTCTGCCAACTCGTTAAGTTCAAAACAAATATTTTATAATGATGCGTTAACCTTCCAGAACTAGTTTGTTGCTTCGCTTAAATACAATTAGGTAATGTCTCATGCGAATTTGTAGAATAAATAAAATTATGCTGCAATTTTTTATTGCTTTTCAACCGACTTTCAAAAAAGGAGGAGGTTCTTAATTCGACTTTAAGTTTTTTTCGTTAAAAGAAAAGAAAAAAATGTCATGGCTCTAGAAGTCGGTAGCAACCTAAATACCAGGTTCGAGACATCGACTTCTAGAACCATGACAGAAGTATTTTTTCCTTTTAGTGTTTTGTGAAATCAGTTTAAATTTTTTTCTTATTTGGATTTAGCTCATCCAGATATAGGTATTAATTGGGGGACTGCTAAAGTCCGTATATTATATGGATGATAAATTATTTTATATGTTATCAAAAGCGGTTTTTACATCCAGTCAGTACCTTACAAACTAGTAAACGAGACGAATTGCTCCTTGAATTGAATGGCGGCATAAATGGCTACTTTGCATAACATATAAGTTGTAATTAACTTTTTAATTGCGTATTATAAAGTAATGAACTTAAAGTGCGTAATTATTTCCTTTAGGTCACTTTTACAACGAACTATGAAATACCAAGCAGCTGACTTATTCTTTTATATCGTTTACTTCGGAATAAACATGAAAAATTACTAATATGCATTATACTATTTTATGTGTAAAAGAAATATGCACATAATTTAATCTTACATGTAAAAAAAGTTCACTGCACACTAAACAAATTCAGTGTTCGTAACATAAGTCTAGTTACACACTATATGTAAATTGATATAAATAAATCAATATTAAAAAAGTCAGTTATCAGGTAAACAACAGCGAGGCATGTTATGTGCACAATAAAAATGCACATATTTTCGCTCAAACATGTTCGGGACAGGTTGCTGATAAATAAATACTTTATAATAAGTGATGTATAACAACCGTTTACAAGCGCTTGACAGTTCTATAGACAGCACTATCGGCTGTGAGTTTTTAATGTCATTGGGCGGAATTAACTCGGCCGCCATTAAAATTGTAGTGTGACGTGGACGAGGTGACTGCTTGTGGTCGTGGATTGCGTCTGCATAATAAAGTTTTAATGGATTCCTGATATTTTTGTAGACTTAAATAAATATGATTTTCTTTGCAAAATTTTTGAATTCAGAAAGAAAAAGTTTGGGATATAATTTTAGGATAGAAAACATAAGCTATACATAAATGTACCTATGTACTTATGTAGTTTGAATATCTAAGTCCAAACGCAGGGGAAACCTTTTAATTCAAAATACATAATAAAAATATGTATTGGTGTTCCTGTTCACTTCTGCTTATTTTTGTTCATAAAATTAAGCAGGTTCACCCCCTTTTTTGCATAGGAAATGATAACATGACCCCTCCAATGTTGAGAGAGTTTTACCTACTGACTAAACTAGACCACTTTTGTTCCTTCTAAAAGTCTTTACGTGCCAGGGCCGCAGTGGCTTTTGCGAACAACCCGCAAACCAGGCAGTACCTATTCACCCCTAAAGGACCGAACGGCTTTGCACAAGATAACGGCCCTGAAGTTATCCTATAAGTTACCGTCACCGCACAAAAGAGCAATAAGATCATAAACGACCAAATATCAAGAAAACCTTAAGTGATATTTAAACGTAACAATTATCCACTAACGGTACAAAATTATCGTCTAACTAATATTAAAAGGTCTTTTGCGGTTGTGGCAGGAAACTGCAGTTGTGTTGCGGTTATGCTGTTTTTGTTCAGTATGTGGATGGCGCATTAATAAGCCTCACTACGGCTCAAACTGAATAATTGACGGCCGATCTAGTTGTCCTGCGGTGTTTTTACAGTTTTAAATGCGGCTAGCAACGCTTTTGCTTAATTGCGGGGAGTGGCCCACTGAGAAATGGTGCTTTTTATATTTCTGCTTAGTGTGTCGTTTTTTTTGCTAGTACCTAGGTGTAGTCGAACGTGCTTATACTTTGTGAATCGTTCAGTGCAATCTTAATGATAATAATTCCAATTTTATAGTTGTCCCCTTAATTCCAAGGGCGCTGATGTGATTGCAAAATTTTCTGAATGCGATTTAATTATTAGGTATGTGAAATTGTTAAGGATCTCACAAAGCAAAATTTATTCATAATAAATCCTAGTCACAAATTAACGAGACATCAAACGACTCCAATCTCGAGACAACATCTGAACCAAAACTGTACACAATGCGCGACAAAACAATTAGACGTGCGACTATAAATCGTTGAAACACGCTCACTGACAGATTTGCACTTCATTAGTGATTTTTTTAACCCTGTCGCCGCAGACGCGCGACTAACATTGTTAAATTTGTCGCCGGCACCATACCGCGTTGACGGATGCCAACGTAAATAACTTAACGAGAAAGCTAATATAATATAATAAGACATTTTCAGATACGACTATGATTTTGATCAAGGGGACACCTAACCAATTTGATGATTATTTGTCATGAAACTACCAAGGATGACAGATAGAACACAAAAAATGCTTAGAATACATACTAATCCTTTACAACTAGGTACATACACAAGTAATGTATAAAGTATTTATTATACCTATCAGGCAAAGCAAATTTTTCCTCTATTAAAACGAAATAAAACTATAAAAGATAACACAATAGGAAAGCTTAAAATTAAAGATCTCCAAAACAACATAAATATCAATGTAACAGATAAAGATAAGCCAGTGTCCCAAGCCACAGAGTATCAATCTAAAACCGTCACATTCACGTGACGACTGTTTAATGCTCGGTCGGAATGTCCTCGAGTCGTGTGCGCACTAAATATTATTTCCCCGACAGCTTCATTTAAATACCTTTTGTCAATGAACGGGTTAACACGACGAGTTGGTGCTATAAAAAAGAATTATGGCGGGCCCCGTCGCTACCGATACGGTTTATTTTTTAAAATAATTGGTTCATGCGACAAGTATTTTAATTAGAATTACGTATGCATGTGTTGTTCTATCATTAGGATGGTTATTTTGGTAGTATTTTTGGATGACAGATGTTTTGCTTGAGATAACACCATCGTTCTGTGAGTAAGAAAGGAAGACCCTCCATCATCACTAAATTGACTAGCAGTTTTGTTTATACCTATTGAGATACGTTTTCAAGTGCTTAAGTACTCAAAAGACTTACCCAAATCTTACCAAAAAAAAATCTTCACTACAAAAACTACATTTACAAATTCTAACCGTAAGTGGCTTCATCCCAAAGTTAAAGTGTTTAATCCTAAGCAAACCATAACACAAAGCACCGTTGCTATCAAAATTGACGGATCTCAAAACGCATTGTAGTGCCCCGTACTAAGGGACCGCCATTTTGGTTTGTCAGCGATATCCAACAATATTGCTTCTGCGACAATGTATTGGATTTGCGACTTCACTTCGTCTCATGGTACGATGACAAAGCTGAATACCTTAATCCCCATAACAACCATTTAGGAGTATTACAAATAAAAGTTTGTCGGCCGTCGATTCGGTTGAATGCCACAATGGCCATTGAAGGGGGGCTTCACGCTGCGCGCCGTGAATGGGCCAGCGCCAAAAAAATCTATTAGACACGTATAATGGTTCCGATGTATGGGATTGAAGTGCGGATGAGATGAAAGTTCTTGATTTGTTGTGTGAAGTGGGTGACGGAGTCTACGGCTGGTAGAGCATCAGTATTTGGGGAATTAGGAGGTTAGGCCTGACTATGTACCACAAGATTAAATGAAGAACATTGTAAATTAAATAAAAAATCTAGTGCAACGACACCCGCGTTTCTTGGTTAGTAGTTTTAATGAATTTCTTCTTATAAAATCATCCATATAGCTAAATACTACACTGATATCTATCTGCTAGTGTAGTGACCTAAAAACTAGCCAGCATCTTATAGATGTATTGCATGATATTCATAGTGAACGTAGATAGACTTTCAAGAAATTGACACTGAATCATATTTCTGAGAAGGTATTGCTAACGGTAATAAAAACTTACACGTTTTTCGACCCACGTACCTACTTATTGAATAACAGATACATATCATGATTACCTATAATAAGACTTACCTACCCATTGTTCAGTATTAAAATTACTAAATAATTTTGTAAAAGAATGTCCGATCTTTGCCCAGAACAATACACATTGTTCTCTGTTACAAAAGCTCAATAAACCGAACGGTTTGATTGAATTTGTTTGTACGTTTAGGGAGTGTGTTCTCGTTGACAAATGTTTAGGAAGATCGATGGAAGAGGAAACAATGGGGATTCTATTCGGAAGCTTTGTTTGATTCGATTGGATTGATTGAACACCCTTTGACAATCGGTCGAGGTATCAACGAGCGTACCTACTCGAGTAAAATCAATTCGTATTTTTTATACTAATGATAGATATTCCATAAATGCGAAGTAGATATAAAATACTGCGTGGTTGATGTTGAATTGATAATATTTTATCTACAAACAATAAAATAAACAGTTAATATACACACGTCGATATGTATCACGTAAACACGAACATTGTATTGTATTACAATGTAGAAAGGTTTGCAGAAAGTAAGTTTTTAGTTTATTTAATAGTTTCCTTTTGTTGTCAATAATTTTTTTATTATATTCAAATCATGGCTTTATGTATTCGTCAATTTTTTATTAGGTACACATCATAGCTAGACTTACTTAAGGGACCTAATACTGCATAATTAATATGGATTAGGCATATACACCTACATAATGTACAGCCACAAGCAATAATATGTATAGAGTTATCAAAATTCAATGACTTTTTCTCCTGATTAATGTTCAGGTTTTTCACTATCATAGTATTGGAAGCCACACTATCACAAAATGTGTCTCATCTTTAAGTATAAGCCATTCACTTTTGAAAATGAAAATAACATAACTTTTATCTTCATCTTGCTAAGTAATTATTGCACGTGACTATACTGATAATAATATTTTATATCGTTTCTTTTTTCCATGCTACTACTCTCAAACTCACAATTGCTTCTATTATCAGAACTCTATCTGTAAAGAAGTACCTAGAGAATGCTTCTTAGGTAACCAATGTAGAACATTTCTTGTGTTATCATTTGAAACTTCATATAAAACACTGAAACGTGTCTAATGATACCTAATTAATGTAATAGATACCTACGTATGTAATTAAACAGGCGCCAATGGGTGGAGTTTTCACTTGAGATCTATTGTATTGTCTATGGGAAGAAAGAAAGAGATGTTTCAGATGTAGATACAATTACATTTGTTATACAAATACCTGTATACAACCAGAAAAAAATTAGTTAGGCTTTCTTGTAGTACCTACCTATGTATTTACGGGTTGTATTTATTTATAAGCCAATTAAAATGATGAAAATTCAACAAAAATAATAAAGTCTATCTTCCTTATCTGTTCTAATAAGGAGTTGGTCTGTTAGTCTGAAGGAAGCATCCCATAATAATGTTTTTTTTTTTTATTCTGAAAGGAAATTTCCTCTTATCCGGTAGGTATCCTAAATTCATTTTTAGATTCAACAATAGCATAGAAATAGGTATGATATAGATATAGAGAAAATAAATGTATTGTCGTGTTGAATATTAAGTGTCGACGGAACTTGATTTACTTAGCAATACTTAAGTACTTAGGTAAGTGAAGATGATTTTTAAATAAAGCATATCTAATACCTAACGTTTTATTTCTGAAAATAAATCTTTGTCATTAAGCCTCCTCAATGAAGTAAGGTGTTTTTTAGTGAATTATTGTTGTAGAAGTGGTGACGTTTGTTGTGCATAATTGTATATGTAAAGAGTTAGATAAAGTTACTTAAAGCTGTATAAACCTATAGCATTTAATTAACAACTAGGTATTGACAATAGATCCTGAGCTTGTTCCCTTCATCCAGAATTAGTAAATAGGCCTTTGTATACAACAGCTGTTTTGGAGCTGTCAAATCGTTTGACGTTAAAGTAGAAGTTCACAACAAACTTACAATGGTTTTGTTGGAGGGCGGCGCCGGCAGCGGCGCGTACATATCTGTGATCATCGCTACGAACAACACTAAACGTGGCACATAGCGAACTCGAAACAATTACAAAGTGTCACTTGTTAACGCGATGCGCGACGGTGTCCGCATACTGACGTGAGCGATGCGAGAGCGCGAGAGACGTGTGGCGCGCGCCAGAGACGCGCGAGCGGATAATGGCGCGGGGGCGCAGCCGCGGGGGGAGTGGGCGGGGCTCACCAATCCCAGCCTCTTACCGCGCCCCGCCCACGCCGCGCCCCGCCCGCAAGGTCGCAGGGCGGGCGTATCGATCGCACGCGCTCGCACGACCAGACTCCATTTTATTTCGGCTCCCTCGATTTGCATAAACTTTTTTGTTTCAAATTATTGCTTAGATGGTACGTGGACGTAATGTTGGCTACAGTTGAGCTTCGAGTCGTTCATGTTATGAATGTAGATATGTTCGAGTTTTAACGGCGATGCGATTAGGTAAACAGTTTTGACTTGGCCTGCCTGGATATTCAGGAGTTTCTGTTAAGTGAAGTCTTACTTATTTATTAAAACAATGCATGTATCAACTGTCATTTGTGCTAATTAATAGACTTTTAGGGATTTTAAGATTACTTTATCGTCTCATATGAGATAGACCTTCAAAAGGGCTCGATGCAGTAGGTACACATGTCAAAACGGTTTTTTTTATTTTTTAACAAAGCATTAGGTACCTACCTACCCTTTTATAAATATAATGGCAAAACTTCCATATAAGGAACCATCGGTGGGCGAGTCCTACTCGACTTGTCCACATGTACACTTTTTTATCTTTTAAAATAAATTAATATAGGTAAGAGTTAAGTTTTAAAATGCATGGTATTTAATATGTAAGAAGAAAACCGAATATATCTAAGTAGGTATGTATCTGTAATTATAAAAGACTTACCCAACATAATTTGACAAAATAAAGAGGCTTTTTCTCAATTTGAAAATGAAGTCATTAGACACATGTATAGGAGAGTAGTAATAAACATTGAAATAAGTTAATATTTTGGTGGTTATACAAGTTATAAAAAATTACTATTGCAATTTCAAAGATTTTAACTTATTAAGACCTTAACTTAGATTTTGAACTTTTACTACCCCCATTTAACTTAAAAAGGCAAAAACATGTCAATCTTTCATGACATACCGAAAAGTCCATCATGACCATCATCAATTTCTATTAAAGATTATTCCTTCAAACCCTCTAGAATAACTTACCTAAACCAATTTTCATATTTGGTTGAACACAAATCCATTCTTACGAAATTCCCAACACACATTTCCCCTTCAACAGAACATCTGATGCATTATTACGACCTAATAGCGCCCGCGCCGGTGAACGACCAACAAGGTGCTAAAGATAATGAAATATAATGCTCACCACAAAAACATTATAAACACGACCAAATAATTCGTAATGGCACCAAAAAAACTCGGAAAGTTTGCGTGAAAAAAAAAATGATAGCGCCCTTCCGCACCCGAGTTCCTTCAGACGATAAACCTTCTTAGACGTCGTCGCTTCAAGAATAGCTTAACCGGCTAATAGTTTTATGACACGCATAACACCAGTAAATGTTCAAACACACAACAAACTATATTGAACTTTATGCTAAAGCTCTCAAGGTGTAAGATTCCATTCAGGGATCTCCGGAAATGACAGTCGTGAGGCATTATAGCGACATTAGACAGGGGTGCCATCGGGTTCATAAAATAGTGAAAACGTGGCGAGGTGAGGGGCGAACAGCAAAGAGGGGTAAGTGGGCGTGTCGCGGATAACGAAATAAAAATGCTCAGCCCGCTTATGGGCGACCGTGCGAACTCCGCTTAACGCAATAAACATTTTAATTTGAACGCGAAACTCATGCTGAGATGTGAAATTACGACGAAAGGGCGGCGTGTGCTGAAGAAATCAAATTACATGGAAATTTCACGAGAGGCGTTTTTTGGTGCCCATCGGAGATAACGAACTAAACATGAAATATGTAGCGGGTCTTCAAAAATAATTGATTAATATTTTTTTCTATTTTAATTAGTTTCTATGTAACAGATGTGTACAGGATCCTAAACAAAAAGGTGGTTGATGTATCCTAATCACGGGAGCCCAATGTGTTTTCTATAAAACTTAACCCTACACCTGAATGTATGCACTCTTTGCAAACTTTGATTGAGCTCATAATCCTATCCATATAGGATGAATAGAAGGTTCGTACATTAGAACATTCAGGTGTCCGGACGGTATCAGCCCGACTAAAAAGTTTGATCGGATTCATGATTCCCTCAGCATACATATACCTACTGTCGGCACACCATCGAGTCCACTGTCAGGCAATAGTTTAGCTTGCAGTGTGTGGTATTATTTCGCAAGTCTATCCATCACCATTAATTGGTGCCCTGAAAAATCCTTTACCGGGTAGTTTTCTAATACAATTAGATTAATAAATAAGGCAGACAAATACTCGAAACCCATTGTATGACAATTATAACTTTAATATGTAAGATATGGCATATATTTCAGTTCAAGTAGGTGATGACTGACATGTTCCTATCCTTAGAGAGGCCTGTTTCAACACCTACGAATGAGTTCCATCATCATCATTACAGCCTTCTTACTGTCCCACTGCTGGGCACAGGCCTCCTCTCCCACGGAGAAGTATTGAGCGTTAATCACCACGCTTGCTCAATGCGGGTTGGTGATTTCAGATTTTATAGTCCAGGTTTCCTCGAGATGTTTTCCTTCACCTTTAATCAGTCATTGGTGTCTAAGATAAACTTAGAAAGTACGTATAACTTAGAAAAGTTACATTGGTACTTGCCTGATATATCCATATTATAGTTTATTTCTTAGATCATTTCTGTACCATTTTTGAATTTATTCGGTGTAACTGGCCCTTAGTATCGTGTATCGAGTAATGAAACACTTGATACAGCTCAGTTTGTCCGGCGCTCCTGGCGGAAATAGGCGGAAGTGACCGACGCCGGACCGACTCACTTGTATCATTGGATCACTGCCATTTAACGCAGTGGCAAGTTGACTTTCATACACCTAGCTATGAGGAGATAGATCATTGGCTAATATGTGTCTACTAATCTCAATGTATGTATCTATGGGGTTCGTATATCTAATTATGATATCCGGCCCGCATTGAGTTAAGTTGTAAGTCAAATTGTTCTAGAAAAATGGCCGCTATATTCTTCAACTAAATAGATTTTATAGTCGTATATGCACTCTTACGAATTAGAACAAAATTTCCATTGTACATATGTGTAGGTGACTAGAGTTTTTCAAAGACGTATCTGAATTGCGTTACAGATTAAGGCAATTAAAAAAAATGAAAAATAAACCCAGAAGTCTTGTGTGTATGTGTGTGTATTCAAAAACTGTTATAGGTACCATTTTCTTTAAAATCTACTTTTAGTTTAAAGACTACTAGGTTCAGGAAGAACTTGATGTCAATAAAAATAGAACCAACTACAAATATCCAGGATTATTAAAAGGACAAGTGGCACAAGAAGGCGCACGAAGTAATTGTCGCAAGTCGCAAGTCAATACGATAGCCTGTAATTGTCTCGATCAACTGACGAACTTAGTTCTTGCCCTGTAAACAATACTTACCGTCAAAACTATAATTGGACAGTTATTTGTGGAACTGCTAGGTAGGCTGTTTAGTCGTCTTTAGAATTAAAAAACTTTAAAGGTGGTTATCGCGGTAGTAACAACCGCTAATGTTATTAGAATAAAAACTAGCAAACAAATGAACACTATGAAATTAAGATCCAACAAAGAAATATGTAAATGGTATAAATAGGTGTAAACCTAGGAAATTGTAGCATAGTGTCAAAATAAATAATTCAAAAGACTTTGTATTATAGATAAGGACAAAACCTTCAACAAACCTACGAAAATATTATTAATGAAGTTTGTTTAATATCCACAGGCATAGTATTTACGTAGTAGTACATGGGCAAGGCATTTTTTATTTTGAAGTTTAGAGTCTAGACATCATACATTACATTATTCATAATTAGGACACAATGCATAAACCTTACATGTTTTAAAAAATATCTACACATACATACCTATGTATAGAATTGATTACCTAAATAAATTGCGTTTCCGAACAATAACATAGTCCAATCGGAAAAAGCTCAACTCACTTCAGTTCAGATATACCGCTGATCACTAGCACAATAACGCCAACTACAAATCTTTCAGCAGACTGATAAACTCACTATCATCATCTCCCGAGCCTTTTCCCAACTATGTTGGGGTCGGCTTCCAGTCTAACCGGTATCGGCTGAGTACCAGTGTTTTACAAGGAGCGACTGCCTATCTGAACTCCTCAACCCAGTTACCTGGGCAACCCAATACCCCTTCGTTAAACTGGCGTCAGACTTACTGGTTTCTGACTACCCGTAACGACTGCCAAGGATGTTCAATGACAGCCGGGACCAAATTTAACGTGCCATCCGAAATTGGTGTCCAAGATATACTTTACTTTGGTTACAAGATAAACTCACTATCATATTATATATAAAAAAAGTAAACAGTTATGATAGGCGCTCCATACACCATTACCTACAAGTTGAAGTATACATAACCATACTGTTTGCTACCCTGTCGCTATAGCAATACTATTAGTTAACATATAAAGGGCCACACGCGCTAGGCGCTGCCCGCGGCGTCGCCTGCTTCGCTTCAATGCTCATTGTGCAGCCATTATTCAACGATAGCCTTTTCAATTGCATTTATGAGCGATTGTATTAAAACAAATAGGTATTGGTTATTACAATCGTGGTTAGATGCAGAAATAAGCTTATAATGTCGGCAGTTCTGGTCATAGAAATTATTGTTGCATTGTTAATCACGACATCCCCTCGTGGTCTAGCTGGTAGCAAGCGAAAAGCAAAGAATCTTGTCTGGGGGAGAATTTTGTATTCAAAAATTGATTCTTTTGGCATTAGATGCTGAGAATAAGTGTATTGTTGATTACTCAAGTCAAAGATAACCGCTGTATGGGTATACTCTCCCAATCTGTGAATCTTACTAAAAGGTAGGCAACACCTCACGTTATATTTACGGGACACACATGGAAACACAGTCAAACAATTCAGAAAATATAGGAATGGCATACATCATTTATAGCTCCGGATTACTAGTCCATAGCTTGGCCACGGCACATTTTTATCCTTTTTGTATCCTGAAACTGATAAGTGATGACCAAATTGTACCATAAGCCTGCCAAACTAAAGCCCAAGCTGAGCTTGCTTATGTGCAGTGTCGACCTAGAGAACATTATGTGGCTACTCATGGATCCCTAGTCGTAGTGGCCTATAGGTAAAAGCACCCGCCTTTTAAGGATGAGTGTGTAGATTCGATTCTAAGTTACGCCAACCAATGCTACTAAACTATAACTTTTTGAAATCACTTATTATTAAGTCCACCTGCAGCAAGCGTGGTGATAACGTTCCTTTCTTTTCCGTATGAGAAGAGGCATGGGCCCTGCAGTCGGACAATAAAAGGCTGATGAAGACTCAAGATCATGAAAACAGCGCGGAAAATCAGCACTGTGACTTTGTCTTGCATAAGATTGCAGCATCATGCTCAGCAAGGGCCATATTACGTGGTTGTGACGCAAACTACCCCTATTATATTGTATTTCTTTATTTGTTATGTCTTTACTTTAAACATAACTAACTTTCGGTTCACTTGAGTACGCATTTTATTTATATGTATTTCTAACTAGACCAAGATACAGTGTTCACATAAATCTATGCTGATAAATTAATTGCAAAATTGTAGGTGATTATGTTGGAAACAAACAATCAATTAATACATAAAACATCAGTTCTTTTGAACTAATTCAAATGCGCATGAGCAATAAGATTACGAACAATGTAGATCGTTATACATTGCCGGTCCGTAGCTTGATCTCTTATTTAGCCAGTTTACCATTAGGTACGAGAAATTAATCAAAATGGTTCTTATATGTGTATTACTTACCTAATTAACGTAAGTGCCCATGCCAAAGGTCAGGTCCTAAGCTATCGGGAAATCACAGCAGAACAGACTTCTAGCAATTATTCTTCTCGTCCAATAAAAAATATCTCATCTAAAAATATCTTTGCATAAAACACCACAATTCTTAGGTACAACATTGTCATAGATAGTCACGTGTCTTGCGCAAGCGCATCCACCAAGCCCATGACGAATGCATTACCCGCGGCTCTCATCGCTCACAATACCCATTTCACAGTGTCCATCGAATTGATGACGACAAATCAAAATTACCGATTGCGTCATTCGATATTCGTTCCGATATAATTCCGCTAGTCGATAGCGGAAAATCGTAATAGAGGCGTCGGTAATACCGCTCAGAAATCATTAAGGAATTGCAAGAGGTAAATGAATTAGAATTATCCGCTATCTATGTGCAATTTATCATCTCACGTAATGTATATAAGCGCGTGGATTTATTTACTAGCTACAGCCTCACTTTTGTCCATTGTTTATGCTATAAACATTTAAGAATATTAGCATTCGTGCACATAATGATCTCAGCTGTATTTTCTATTGCTTTTGCTATAAGTATTAAGACCGCTTAAACGTCATACATTTATCTAAGGTACCTAGTTAGTACAAGAGCTTGAAGAATGTATTTTGTCACATGTTTTGTTTCTACATAAGCGTAACAATAGACCAACTTGTATTCATTTGCCTTGTTATTTAAGACTCTACACACTATTAATTAAACTCCCGACTGATAACATGAATATTATAAACTAAGGGAACCGAAATGTCATCTTATTCAAGTCGCGAAAAAAAATGTGGCATAAGGATAGATTGTTCAAGTATTTTAGCTTAAGAGACAAGGCAAGAAAGTGTGTAAAGCCTTCAAAAACATAAAGGCAATGAAAGAACCCATGGGGAGTTAGTACTAAAGTCACAAAATATATAAACAAACATAATAACAAAAGTACTTACTAATATCTTCATATCCTTGTGATCTGCGGTCACGGGGTCGATACTAACCTGAGGACAAAGTAGAAACGCTGTTATTTTTCCATATGTATACAAGGGAAAAACCCATCTGTATCTACGTTTTTATTTCACTATTCATTCCATTGTAATACAGCACTAAAATCAAATAAATTCTTTGTATTTAGTGCCATAGAGACAATATCTAGAACCTGAATAACAAAAAATATCACTTTAGAAGCTTGCTGGCACTGCTGACAAAAAAGCAAAAATTAATTTCAATTGTTTTAAAGGACCACCTTGAAGGGTATGTAAATTCAGTAAAAACTCGCATTTTGTTAAACCTACCCGAAATTATTGGGCCCAACAAAAAGCAAGCCCCACCGTACAAAACATTGTTGATTTCCTATTTTCCCATCAGTCAAAGTAGGAAAAAACTAATTAGAAAGTCTAAAAAGTTGATATCATAAGTCGGGGCCGGACACACGAGCGAATTTAATTTGGAGCTTTTTTAATTACGCCAGGAGAATGGTTCTGAGCGGGCTGGTTTCGGCGCCGCGCGGCCGCCAGCCCTGTAATTATGGGCCCCGTAATTGCGAGACCCAACAGTGTGCACCCCGGCCCCCAACCCTCGCCCCGCTAGCTAGCCACAGATAGCCAAACCAGGGAAATCAGAATACCCAATTTTTTGACCGACATCAAAATTTTGCGAAATTGGTGTTGTTCTTTTATAGTTTTTTTAATAAGCTACAAAAATTACGTACCTAAGGATTCATTTGGAGGATTTTTAACCGCAACTTATGTTCCGTTTTGTTTGTTTAAACCCAATATCCGAAACTACGAAAATGTAATGATAGTTAATTTCCTATTTTTGCGACCTTAATGTTTTTAGATACCTAAATGTTTTATGAACATTGTGTAAGAAAGGAGTTACGGAAAATGGGAAGAGTTAACTCAACCAAATCGTATTATCGTCGGCCGATGGCCAACATTCGCTTTAGTTCGCAGAAAACCTTACAGCATCCTTACTAGTTTAATTATAGCAAGGCAGCAGTCAAGTAACTGACGGGTGAATTCAGAAGATTAACTTGATTTCAACTGTATTTAGCAAATGTATGATATTTTGCTCTTAATGATATAAAGGAAAATGTTTTATGAAGTTTATACCAACAGAAAAACAATTATTTTATCGAATATTCTTTCTTAAAAATATTATGTACTTAACCCATTTGGTGTTCATGGCTTATTGTCTGAGTAGGAATCTTGTTTGGGATAGAGACACTTGGACTACAAGAAAGGACAACAAAAAATTATATATAAACCTACTTTTACGTTAGACTACTCTTAAAAATCATTTCATTAATAAAATTTGAATATAGTACGTATTACATAGCAGGTGATTGGCCTTCATATTGTTTGGTCCCACTTCTAACCGTAGGTGCGAGTGAATTGTACGCTTAATTACGATGACTGGACTTTTGAAACTCAAAATAAATTTTAACTTTTTAAGTCCGCATTATGATAATTATATATTCGGCCATTGACTAATGTATACCGACTACTTACTGTTAGGATGGATGGATTAGATATAAATCTGATATGTTTTAAGTAACGTTTTATTTGTTAAACATAAGTAAAAACCTGAAGATCTTTCGACTTGATGTTTACTGAAAATTAGGCTAACTTATTTTATTTTATACGTTTAAGCTGGTAACGTTTGCTAACAAGAATGAACAAAAAAATGCAAATAATATCTTTTAATCTTAAAATTTTGAGTTAATAAAAAGATGTGCGATATTTTGCGCTGAAAAGCGCTTAGAATACATAAGTATCTCATACATCACATTACCTAAGTATTATATCACAAATGCAGCTGTTTTTTTACAAAAGCATTTTTTTACATGTACTACGTCTACTTAAAAAAGGGAGATTACACAGTTATTTTTCTCGATATAAGAAACTTTATAATTTACACATCACCACATAAAATTGGCCGCCATTGTGCACGTATTTGCCTAAAATAGTTTAACAAACAGCATTACATCTAAGAAATAACAATTGACGATCTCGCGGCTCATTGTCGAGGCGACGGCGTGCCCCGGGAGGTGTTTGTGCCATAATCACCAACGTAATCACACCAATTAAATATTTTTATTCCCATTCTGCCTTTGTACGATTCGTGCCTTTGTCGGTGCGATTCGGTTGAGCGTCTTTTGTTTGTCAATCGTTCAACCGTGGAGTTTTTGCGCGCTTTCGAACCGTCTAATTTTCGACGTAATCAATGAAATAGCTAATTATTGTTGTATTGTGATTTTGTTTTGCTAGAAACTTTTTTGTACGAAAATGGTAATGTAATTAGTATTGTATGCGATATTAATTGTAGGTATAAGTTTATTGATTAGGCTAATGTGTAAAGATACTGCTATTACCTACCGTTGTACCGTTGTCTGTAATTAGTAATTAATAAGGAATCAACCTTTTTTTCATGATAAATAACTTTTATTAACCGATTTTTAATATATATTTCGGTGAAGACATATCTACTATTTATCTTTCTCAACAATCCAATTTTCAGTTCTCCCCTACTACATTTTGAAAAGGTTTTCTTACCGTGTAAAAATAATTATGTTTCCTTATATTTTGTCGTGGTCATATTTTTTACAGAATTTATTTTAGAATCATTGCGAATTATGTATTTGACTTTCTTTTCTTTTTTTTCCGTTAAAAAAATATACATGGATCAATATTTTTTAAAGCTGAATGAGACTTATTAAATTCACCCAGAGAAATAAAAAATATATTTACCTCGTTGAAGTAGTTATTATTGACATTATGGGCAGCCGGGTGCGGCGCCCCATGCTGCTGATAGTACGCACAGTTCATGACTTCCCATCAGATTCTAATACGACACGATCACAAGCCACTAGCACACGCGCGACAAATTTTCCATGTCAAAGGAAATTTTTAGGGAACAATTATCTCGTAACGAATCGATGCGGCGAACGAATCTCGCCTACTAAATGTTAATTGTAGGGTTCTTGGTTGTGTCGGTGGGATGTTGTCTCGCTCGCACGGTGCGTGCGTCTCACTCGCGCCGCGGTCGTGCGCGGTTTGTTTACGGCGGGGCGGCGACTGGCGCAGGGCGGCCGCGAGGGCGGGCTTACGTCGCACACGCAAAACTAATGTACTACGCACTTTACTGCGTTGGGAAATTAAATCTCAGATTGTTTTAGTGTGACCCTTATAGGTCCTCATATGTGGCGCTATAATTTGTGTCGGTTTGACGTTCGAACTCATATTATAATGCCTTAGCTTAAGAGCTTTCAGTAAGATAAAATTCAAGGTATGTCATCACAATGCATTTATAGTTTGTTTCAAGGCATTATAAAAGAAACTCTCATGTATCCTAATTGTTTATACATTTGTTAAGTAAACATAGGTACTTTTCGATAAACAAAACCTCTAGTCGTTAATAAGAAGGAAACTAAATATTGAATCAAGCAACTGTCGAGTGAAAAATTTCCCAGAGGAAATTATTGGCTCTCGAACTCCGGATTTCTCTATTAATTTTATAACGGAAGAACTTGTGAAATTTAATAAACCGTTTGCCTTCCTTTTGAACATTTTAAATTGGACAACTAATCTCGTTCAACAAGGGAAAGGTAAGAAAAATAAACAAACGTTAAACTACACTTTTGTTTACAACGTATTCAAGTTTGTTCCTAAATCTTTTAGGTAGGTACTTATTAGATGGCAAATAATATGATGGTACGTGGATGGTACCCTATATTGTAAGCTTAGTTCATATAGGTATAATAACTGAAAACAAAACACAATATCAAAAAATTATACCAACATCCGAATTGACTATCTCCTCCTTTTTGTGAAGTGAGTTAAAAACCGGCTAGTAATGAAACGTTCTTAAAAATGTACTGATTGTTTTAAATATTAAGTTTGGTTTTGAGATTTTAATTACTGGGCAAGTGTATAAGTACTACGTAAAAGTTTGTATCAAGGATATTTTTAAGCAGTACTTACCTAGTCTCCGAATCAAAATTCACCTATCCCACATTAGTAAAAACCATAATAAGACAATTTTACACCATCCCAAAGTAATAAATGTTTCCGGTTCATAATAAAGAACATCGGATCGTTACCCCATGCGACTATTATAAAAATTGCTCCATTTTTTACTGTCCCGCACCGAACGGGGGCGGATACGACTCGTATGACAGGATACGCTTTCCTTACAATCTATGGATCACGCGAAATGTTCTTGTGATACACTAACAGATGGTCGGACAGATTTATTTCATATAGTATAGCCGTTTGCTTTGAGAGGCCAAGTGTAAATTGAGAACTTTTATTGTTCAACGAAGAAATTTGCCATTTGAATCTATTTATGCCATTCGTAGTAGGAGATTTCGAAACTTTTCTAGTACAGTGCGTTCTTTATTGCTAATGTCAAACTCCAAAATAATGTGGCCAGATTTATGACTGATGTGATAACCCTGAGTTCAGCTATCGTTTTTTCATCAAAGCGAAATAAGAGATTTTAATTTAACATCAAGTAATTTAAAATCAACATCCGAAGAGACCGCGTCTAACGAGATAAAATTGCACTTAGCTAGCGATACTCGAAATATCAATTTACTAGTTCAAATCAAAGAACCGACTACAATAAAAAAAAATATGAAGATGATATTATGTACAGAAGCCAGCACATCAAGCTCCTACAATCTGTCAAATTTACTTAATAGATTTTCAACTTTACCGCTGAAGCATATGGTTCAAAGTTGATTGAGAAAATTTTACAGTTTCGACCTTGATGTGCTGGCTGAATTTTAGATACCCTAAGTGACATCATCATCATTAATTGGCTTACTAGATATGACTGTGAAACATGTATTTGTAAGTGCTACATATCATATCATTCCATTAAAAGACCACCCACCAGCTGTCGGAGTAAAACTTGCCTTTTTTCACATCACACTTGTCATGATCTTAATTACGATAGTATTTAACACTACCATTAAGTTAGCCAGCCTGGCGGGTTACGCAATCACCTCAAGATGTTACCGTTTGTCAGAAATACTTCATCTCCATTGTGTAGTTATACTTTAAGCCAAAGAGAATACAAATACTACTTTTAAGTATGTCAAAGATGAAAATGACGCCGTATGTGAGTAGAGACGCGATTCGAAATTCAAAAAAGTTTATTCATCATAAAAAAAAGTCCCTAAAGGGGTGAGCCCTGCAAAGAGGTCCTAACTCAAAATCGCAGAACCTTAGATACATATACCGTTATGAGTAAGGATTGCATTGCAAAAAGTGCACCTAAACCGAACAAAAAATATTATGTGATATGCTTGACGCTGTATAAAACGCCCACCCTATATAAACAAACTTATTTACTGGACACTCGCCCCACATAAGCGTGTAACTGAATAAATATATCCATTAGTCAGTCAAAAATGTTATACATTATTTTTTAAACAATTCCTGTCGTGATTTTCACAATGAGGTCCGTCGATGTCACCGTGCGATAGGGAAGCATTTTGTATAGAATATAGAATAACATGCGCAAATGATAGTTATTAGAGCAGAGTGGGTGAGGCGTGTGCGCGTAATTATTGTAATCTCGGGGCGCACGCTGTGCAAGCGCGAACCGTCCAAGGAGCGGCGCGGGCGCAAGCGCGGTGCTATTGTTCACTGTTATGTAGTGCTAATGTGGAATGGTCTGGTTATGTGAGAATTTGAATTGAGAAGATCTTTTTCTTAATTTGATTTTATTATATTTTGTAAAATAGTAGTGCAGTATCCAAACACTAATAAAAAGTATTAATAGGTAATTTTGTATTTATAATTTTCGTTCAACGTTTTAAAACCTCTGCATATTATACCGTTGTAAATTGACTGGGCTAGCTACCATTTTTTTTATTCTCACAATAAACTAGGTCACTATAACATTGCAAACACGCCAAAAAATCTCACTTTCATTACGTTGCAACATGAAACACTTCATTTCGTCGCGTGCGCTAGCGCATGTCACGCCGCCCTCGGCCCGCCCAGAGCCGCCCTGGACCCGAACGTATCGGATTGCGATCACAAAACAACTAACACTTTTCATTATTACATTGAGCATTATTCTCGGCTTTTGTATGCTATGTATGAAATACTACAAAGAATGTCTGGTTTATTGATTGTACTGTTCGTTGGAAAGCTGTACCTACAACTGTTTTGCGATACATAATTGTTAGAGTTTACAGCGTGGGTAAGTAAAGTATTGCTTGTTCGTGGTACAGTCACAAATAATAATAATATTATGTATCCACTTAGAAAAATTCAAAGGCGATTTCATCAAATCAAGTAAAAGTGTGACTCCCAAAATACTATACTACTGAAAACCTAAAACTTTAATCAATGAAAAGGAGAATTTTGCTAAATATATATATAATATAATATTCGTGACTGTTCGTATATTATTTGTGTGGTTTTATATTTATAGTATTTTTTATAGGCTGTTAAATATCGTTGCTTTGCGGGCACAGTCTCACGTAATGATTAATTTGCATAGATAATGAAATGATTTGCTGTATGTGGGAAAATAATTTAGACAAAATAACAAATTAAATGTAGTCATCATTAAAATGGCTTTAATCTCAAATGATTAGCAACGCTTAATTAATAAAGATTCATAAAACATTCAACAAAGTAATAAATGTATAAATTTCAAACAACCCTGTGATATCTTTTAACCAACACAAGACAATAGCTTCTACCTGAAATAATATCGCTACTAAACAATTGCATACACGCACAGCCGTTGCGCCGAAGTGCAAGGCCCCTGCAATCCGAGTGCACGTCAGTTTACTATGAAGGGTGCATCGTATCCGCTTGCAATCTTACACCAACTTCCGAACATAGGGTACTGATAACCTTTTCGTTCAAGTAAGTATAACACCAAATGTGGATAAACGGGTTTAATTTTGGAAACAATAATAATATAAAAAGATTATGTTCATAGCTTTTTGTACTATTTAATGTAAATTTTGTGTACATATTAATCAGATAATAATCTGTCATTTAAATTATTTAATAGCTACGCAAAAAATATTCAATAATTTTGAAACATAAAATAATCAGTTCAAAATTATCATTTAGTGTGTCTACGCGTCAATGCTGTTCAATTAGGTGAACAAATTCTTCTGCAAGTAATGTGTACAAATAATATTTTCTCATGTTTATAGAACAGTAGCACATTTAAAATTCCCATTGTTGAAAGGTGCAATATTTTACGCTAAATATTGACAAAGCACAACCAAAGATAATCTAATACGCGCAGATATGTAAAATGTCCATTGACAACACGTGTGATTTGGTCTTTTGAGTGCGGCCGTATTGTTGAGCGACCGGATTATCTCCATTCACACAGATTCATTCATGTTTCAATACCGGGACTTTGGACGACAGTTTCCTATGCAAAATTTCGCGTAATCCCGGAATAAAGGTATTCAAAATGTTTCCGCTGATCCGTTGGGAACAGTACCGGGACAATATCTGTCGCAGTGTTGAGATGTTCACTTGACGATATACGTCAGTCCTTGACAGTGTTTACGAACATAATAGGATTAAATCCAAAGAGGATATTGTGTTTTGAAATGTTGAAATCTGTTCAATACTACAATCGATTTATTGAGATAACAAATTGTAATACGTTTCGATAGGTACTTTAAGGTAAGTACTCGAGTAAGTACCTGAAATATGAATAAATGAATGGCGTTAAGTTACTGCAATTGCGATACACGTGCAATGCCTCTGTTGCTATTCCGGGTCGGACTTGATGGTATCTACTAAATAAAGAGTATTTTTCACAGTCACAAAATGAAAATTTAATTTAATAAAATGCGTGAATTCCATATATGAGCTGCATATATCGTGACAGGTCGACGCGGACACGAGACGCGAGCAATGCGCGGCTCGAGCCGACACCAGAGCCGCGCCGCGACTTGCCAAACAACAAAATGAACCGGCCAACCCGTGTAATAATGGTGTTTCCACCCTGTAACAATAACTACATAATAGTCGAGAGCTTTTACGAGCTTTTGTGAGCTTGTCGAAGCTTCTACTTGGCGTTTTTTGTGATGAATGCCGCTCGTTGCGCCGCGCTTCACTTTACGACTGGAGAATATTTTATTGAATACTTACGCCGCGCTTAAAGGTTTAGCATTGGTCGAAAGAGCCCTTCAAGCCATTCAGTGTTTATGCCATCACCATATTGTTGGACGGATGAAATACTTTCTTTGAGGTCGGCTGTAAGTTTGCAATGGAGCATACGTATACATACAGCTAGGTTGCACAAATGCAGTGTCCATAGCGGTCGAGATGAAACACGATCATGCGCTGAGACACTGACAAAGCACCGATTACCATATAAGTGCGCGGTCCGTGAACGCGATCCATGTGAGAGTTGCTCAGTTGCGCACACGACGCTCGAGATGAATTTTTCCAATTATAAAAAGAGATAACCGCAACGTATAAAGAAATAATAGCGGTTGTTAATTGAAAACTTAATCGAGAGTTCATATTTCATGGCCGAACACTTTTAGAAAACTACTTTCTCTATTTTAGGTGTGCTTATAAATATGTATTAAATTATGTGTGTAATTAGATAATAGAATAAAGATACGTTTTTATATTCGATATATAATTAAAATGCTTAGAAATTAATCAATAGCCTTCGTCTTGCAGCATTAATTTGTGATTCAAACCTATTCGTAAATTAAAATAATCAACCCGAACATTTTGTTGCAGATTAATTAGATTTTTGAGATTAGATCGATAATCAAAAAACGTAACCGAGTTGTAATGTAGGTACGATATTATTAATACGGTGTGCAATGCGAATAGTAGAGACGGTTATAGCCGGCACATGGGCGCGCCGCTTGGCGATGTCCGTTGTTGAGATAAAATTAATGGCCGCTATTAAACCGCGAAACACTCCGCGGAAGACTTCATTAATTTCCCGCAACGGAGTACGCCTCTAAATGCCTAAGATGATCCGCCGATAGATTTATTAATTATTGAGCGTTATAGTCGTTTCCTTATCTGACACGCATTCCAATTAGCTATCACTATGAAGTTTTAAAGAAGGCAAATCAGGTGAGGTTAGAGGAGGGAGCGAGTGTGGGGAGGGGGGAGGTCGATAGCCGCAATAAATCAAGATATTATCTTCGCCGAGCATTACGAGCGCCGATACCAAAGGGTAAGTTGCCGGACCTCGGCTTTACGCACACCGTATGTACATGTTTCTAATACAGTGTAAATCTCGGCTTGAATTGGGATTGTTAACCCATCCTATATATATCCATCCATAATATATATCCTAAAAATACAAGTAGGTACAGTTAAAATAAAGTTCGTAAAATTATTTTGAACGCTACGAAAATTCGTAGGTCATCGACACCCTTTAGCCGCTCCAAATGTCTACAGTTAGTAGTATATTTAAGTTAGCATTTCTGTTTCTAACGAAGACGGTTCTAAGAAATAAAGTTAGAACATTATTGGTTTTGTGAGAATTTGTAGGCAAGAAAGCTATTGTTGGTCAATTAAACTTAGTGCTGCAATTGTTTTTCTTTGAATGCTACGAAAATTCGTAGCACACGTTCGTAGCAAAGTTAGTTTTTGAATGCAAGTATACACTCATATAAATATTGTAATTATGGGTTAAGCCTTAACAGCAGCGATCTTTTCTCACTTGTGAGATATTTTTCAAGATTCCAAGTAACTAAACCAAAGATGTTGCCCCTAAGGCAATGAACTCGTTCTATTTTTGAACACCCGATACCAGTATTGACTATTGTGCAATAAATCACACAGAGAAATCTTCGTCTATCGATATCATTGTAATCTCTATGATATAATTTTGTTTTTTTTTAACACAACCGCGAGGATATATTTCAAACGGACAATCGAAAAAGCAATAATCAGTGTTACAATAAAGTATAATTATACACCAAACCGTATAATTTGTGAATCATTAATTAAATTCAACTAAAGATGAAAACAACAAAGTTGTCTGGGAATCACAAATCAAACGCAACTCGGCGATGGCCGGGGGCGCAATAAATCAGTGGAGCGCTTAGGCCTTCTTAGCTTTTCTAGATAGAGATTTATCCCGTAATAACATGTTGTTTTTCACTAAATCAACCGCCGAATTATCCGGTAGAGGAGCAATGATTAATCGGCGGGGCTGCCGATGTAATGACGGCCGCATAGCGATGCGCTGCTCGCGGCCCACCGCGCCGCTCGAGCCGAGTGCCGACAAGTGCGCGAGCGCATACCTAGCTGCGCCGCATTCTAGGGTTGTCCACTCTATCACTATCAGCGACGCAGTGACCACCAACGATTTATACCTACACCATTGGCACTTTATGCACAACTTTATTACAGTAATCATTATTCATTACATTATTATATGTAGATTTTGATATAGGTAAGTGGATCTTAACGATATTGACAAATAAAGAGGCGCTTATAGTTTTTGAAAACAGTGGTTAGACTGCAATGAAGTCTCAGTTGCGAAAATTACATGTCATTTTCCTTCCAGTAGATGAGAATAGCTACATAAGGACCAGCAAATTATATATAGCTTGTGTGTTTCCTATGATTATAATTTACGAGAGAGGTTCGAGAAAACAAATTGAATGAAATAACCATGAAACAGCATAGAAGATGTAGTTTTAAAATATATGAAAGCTTTCATTAAACAAATTCCGAAGAAGTCAACATGACTTCCATCTGACGTTCATCTGTGGAGCTTTTAATTAAACGCTATCTTTAATTAAAACTACACGCGACGGACGATATTTCATAAAAATAAATAAGTTTTCAATGCACCTAGGAAGTCTTTATTAAGATTGCGATTGCAAAGAGGCGTGGCCGGCCACTTGCTCGGGAATTTGAATAATCGGCGCATTACAAGTTAACATTATTATGTACGGTCAAATATACTGAGATTTCAACATATAATTATGTACAGTGAGCGGACCGTATAATGTTCCGCATTCATCTATTAAGTCAGTCGGTCAAGAATTTTTAATGCTTCTCGTCAGCCATTTTGCGCTGCGATTTGGATATGGAGGCAATTATATGCTTTTATTAGGTACCTAATTATTCAGAACGACGTCGAAATTTTGTAAGTCAGCTTCGTAATTTAAGTGAAATGTAAAATAATAACAATTTGGGTGACTTCAAAGTATGTAATTTTTTGTTCAATTTGTCATCATTCATTTTAGTGTTCAATTGGACGCTAAGAAGTACCTACGCGATGTTATAAAGACGATTCGGTAGGTGTAGGTTTAATATTTTGTCCTGAAGGAACAACATAGAATCGAGCGATCAACATACTTGAATTAAATACATTATTCTTTCTTCTAAAACTAGTAGTTTCCCTCCATAAAGATCGTAGTTAACTCTAACAGTGTTTTACTTATTCGTCTAGAGCCAGTCTCCAACGAGTTTCTTATCAACATACTCCATATTTTATAATAAAAAAATACTCTGAAGAAGCAACTTTTTCAAACAAGTTGGCAAATGATAAGTGAGACAGTCCGGCGCGGCCGATTGATCGCAGATCGCGGCAAAAATTCCTAAGTTTGCATACGACAGCATCGGCCATATTTCAACCATAATGATAGCAAGCGAGCGTGATAATAATTGTTATTACTATGATCCACATCTGCTATTATTTTATAATTGAGGGCTTTTGGGTGAAACCCTACAATTATAAGAAATGCCTAAAGCAACAAGCAACATGCATGAGGTGAACGAGTTTTTGCCTCGTTCCCTAAATTATGATATATTTACCAAAATGCATCCCATCAATAGGTCGTGTGATAAATCTGCTGTTACAAGGAAAATTTATTCGTTTTAATTTTTTTTATTGAAATAAAGTTTATGGTTATTGAAACACTACGTTGGCGACCAATTGGTATCACTGATTACGATAAGTGTTGTTGTTTGCCAGACTAATCCAGTTTTAAAAAGGTTTTGGCAAATTGCGGTCTGACTCATCAAAGGTTGTAGAGGATCTGACGACGTGACATGATTTTTAATGGGTCGAACGTATTTCGAAGAACTTCAGTTCGGGTCGCGTGAAATCAAACAAGGTTTGTTGTTAGGAAAACTCGAGAAGGCGTTCTGAGTAATGTACACAGCGAAAGTTCACCTATAACTGTTTAAAAATATACTATATTTAGAAGCGTTTACTTATTTAATCTTGTTTAAAAATATAGCACGGAGACTAATCTCGATTTCACTTTAGGGTACAAGAACGTCTCGAACAAAATGTTTTCACTGACCAGCCGCGATCATTCGATTAAACCTCGAAAAACATTAATCGCTCGAATATCTACATAGCGTAATCCTGAGAACGGAGAGTTCATTATTTATTATGAATATTAGTCAATTTTTATTTAGTGAAAAAAAGCGAGCGACGCACCGGGGCTTGGCCGCCTGCAATTAACTGACCCAACCCTGTAATTATGGACAGTAAATTTCTGGACGGCAGGACTCGGGTATATTGTTCTATCTGGCTTATAAGGATTAGCTCACCGCTGCCAGGCATCGCTCATTTGAGGCCAGATATCTAGATACGAACTGAAATGGTGAATAAGATCGGGTAACTTTCGGAGTTTTGATTCATGAAAATAAAATGTCATCGTTTGAAATACATTGAATAAGGAAATTAACATGTAGGTATGTTTTTGAGTTAGACGACATCACATAGTTATTTATAGATTTGCAACGCCTTGGATTTAACAGATGGATAGTATAAAGTAACCCTAATGTAAATTGGCCGTTAAAACGTCGAAAACTTTAGTCTATTATAGAAGAAGCTAAGGAAAGTTCCCAAGTTAATTACATGAGGGCTTTATCTGAAACGGGAATCGCGTACTGTGGCCTCCTAATTGAGTTTACTATATAAATAATTTGGGATGGGTCGGAAAGGTCCTAGCACCTTTACATATTAATAAAATGGAATAAGGGTATTATGTAGTACAGGCCGTAAATAAATTAATCTAATAAAAAAGGAACATTTGAAATGGGAAAGTTGGCGATTGTTTTTTGTCTATAATTTATATGACATTTATTAATCGGTGTTTTCTTAAATGTAGATGGTATTATTTGTACTACTAAGGTACCAAATGAAGGTAGCATCTATCCTATTCTTTGGAGAAAGCAAGCATAATACTTATTTAAGAATGACTTAAAACTGTCAGTTCAATCACCACGAGTTGCTAACCAGCAAAAGTAATGCTTCCGGAATTAGTTATTGCTAATAACTTCCTCAGACCTAAGTACGCAATTACCTTAACTCTAGTGCCACTTACTATAAGTATCTTATTTAACTAAACATTGCGGATACACCTAACTACGCTAATAAGTCGCGATTAGCAAATAAGCATGTAGAAACACGACCTTGAAAGCCAAACTAAGGATGTAACATGTCACGTCAAAATGACATTATCGATAGAATGTAAATACGAAAATGATATTCATAACAGGAAATAGGTATCGATACTTGGAGTCGATCTCTGACCCCCATTCATTCACAATTAGGCTCGTGTCACGGCACATATGCCGTTGTCGTGTTTCGTCGTGGTTTCGAGACACAATGGCAGCACGTCATGACGCGGCAGAATGTCCGCCATTCATATTTCGAACGCGGTTGTCTATTTTTTAATACACGCGTAAATTGTAACGTTTTGTGTTTCGAGTTCGGTATGGTAAATGGATGTGGGAATTTCCAGAGACAAACAGTTAAATCGAAGCATTTTTTTTAAGAAACGGAGTGATATCCTTACCTATACCTTCTATATTTGACGTTGCTCTGAATGATTTTTGTATTTTATTGCAAACATAAATATTCAAATCGCAGCTTGGAAAGAAACAGTAATTAGCTAAATACGACTTTCAACACTACTCTTTAGGATATGAAGACTGGTTCAGTTCAGTTATTCCTAGACCTTAAAATATTAATATTTTGCTGCAATTGACGCCGGATAAAAAAATATAAGTGCTGCTATACATAAATATTCGCAGAAAAACTTGAACTTCATAAACTGAAAGAATTCTATTCAAATTCTATAAAATAAATATCTGCTCATAAGGATGCCTTCAGAATGGACCAATGAGGGTTTGAAAAAAAAACAATGACCACAGCGGTCGGTATATACAGCGCGAATGGCGACCTGCGACCCACGATTTGCATACAATGTGGATGCGTGGGCGCATGAGGCGCATTCTTTGTGTGCACGTGTGCCTGGACGCGACTACAAACTATATTTAGTAATAGATAGTACAGTTTCTTTTTACATTTCATGAATTGTTACAAGTGCGTTATTTTTGTTTAGGTGTAGGCAGCCTAAATAGGTATGCAGACTGGCGACAGAGAAGTATGAGCTAGCTTCGTCACCTGTCACCGTACCACTTGGCCAGCGCGATGAATTTTTGTGAACATTCCTGGGCCAACTTTTAGCTAGATCAATATTAAGGTTCATGCGGTGCCGTGTAGGGATGAGCCCGCAATCATTGCAACATCTAAGTCTGAAAATCGTTTTGTGAAATTACGTATTGCTATTGGGAAAACCGAATAATGTTATGGTCGACCTGGATATGAGAGTCACTTTTTAGGAAAACGCAATTTTCATAAGCAAATTTAACAAGCCATGATCACATTGACACAGAACTGTCTATTAAAGCCGGCCACCTGTGTGGGCGAACCTCACAATCCTTCAGCGTTTCACACCATTTCAATACCATTACCAGATCAAAGTGACATAGCCATCAAACCAGCCTACTAAATACAATCAAATAGCGACCACCGCACTAATGGTCTGCCTAAACATATTTCACAGTACGCAATCACGATGGCATGTTTATTTGAATCGGCAATTTTTCAACGCATTCGTACCGCAATGCAGTTGCCAGGAAGATTTATTGCACGAGAGAGGAGTTGTCCACCGCGTCGGTTCGAATCAGGCGCAAGTTGATTAATGCCCGTCGCACGATCTATTTACTGCCCACGGCCCGGCAAACTGTTTCATACTAGGAAATAGCGGTTGGACTATTGTTCGTGTCATGCTTGTTATGTCAAATGAATTTTTTTTTGTGTGTTTGAGTGGTTAGTCCATTGATTTTGTTGAACGTTTTTTGTATTATTATATATAGTATTGTTTCGGTATTGATTGCAATTTTGTTTATTAGTTACAATCTGAAATTTGGGTTTTTGATGTTATGTCTCGTTAGGTAGGTAGGTACCTAAAATAAAAATTATCATTTCTTGGGGGAAAGGGCGATACTTATGTTCTTTAAGTCGTCTAGAACGCTAGTTTATCTGAACGTAGTAAGCCCTAAAAGGGATTTTGGTAATAATTCGAGCCCGACACATTACCAAATCTATGAATGCTTGCATTGCATCCTGCGTAGTACCTCTACCAAAATATGAGCTTTTTATATACATAAGGGCGTGAATCTAGGGTTTGCCGTTAAATGCGAAAAAAAATGTTAACGTCAAATAACAGGTCTAATGGATTAATCACGAGTTAAACAACCCTGTGCCTAACAGCATTCTTAGGCTCCAACTCATATTCCCCTCGAATTACTCACGCGCTAGAAAAAATATACTTTTCTTTCTCCCTGTTGGTATCCCCTGAACTAAACCGGCAAATTAATATTATATTCGATGTCACAACCATATCTACAGTATTAATATCTGATCTGCTCAAATGTGTCCAAGTAGACGCTCTTTAAAAAATAAATGAAAATCTTTTTGATGCTTTCCGTAATGCTTTAGGAGAAACATTTTCTAACGTTTTGATCTTATCTTTAACTAATCTGCAAAATCCATTAGGTCTCTGTCACGTTCGAGATACTCCCGATTTAGCATCATTGCTTCTCTGTTAGTGCTATGCAGCTACTCGTTTGTTTTTAATTAATCTCTATACAAACAAAGAACTGACTTGTGCCGTTAATATTTATCAAGAATATCATTCAAATTTTCCACAAATCTGTCATGTGCAAACGGAGTCAAACAGTATTATAAAAGCAAGTACCGTATCTAAAGCGGTGATAATTTCTCATGGAGTTCCCACCAGCCGTAGGGTGCAGGGGGTTAGTTGACCGCATTACGAGAGCGACAACGCTGAGCACCCCCGGGGACTATTTATCAAATGATCATTTGATTTTCTTGTGTTTGATCACTGAACACATTAGAATTTGCAACAGCTAACGTTTTGGTAGCTTCACTTTCTTATGGTAACATTTTTTTTTGTCTTAAAAAATACTCTAGTTTATAGAAAGTATCAAGACCTTATAAAGGTCGCCGGAAGATGCTGGATGCAGGTCGCTTCCAACCGGTGTATGTGGAGATCTAAAGGGGAGGCCTATGTTCAGCAGTGGACGTCCTATGGCTGAAATGATGATGATGATCAAGACCTTTATTAGATACTAAGACAACTCGTAGAATCAGATCACGCTTCATATTCATGTCGGAATTAAAATTGTAAAATAAGTGCAGTAGTTTAGATAGAACAAGCCCGATAGATTTAATGTTACATGTCAATTTAAAATTTACATAAAAATTCTCCCTTGCACAAACTAGTTTACTTAATGCAGTTATAGTTTACTTCCGTTTTAAAGTCTAGAAAAATGTTATGAGCTAATAAAGGGAAATGACTGTAAATGCCAACTACTTAATTTTTTTGCTAGAATTTTCGGTGTAATGATTGGGTATTAATACCAATTAGCAATTAACTGGGCACCAGAGCAATAGCATTATTTATATTAGGTTTGTTTATATTAGGTAGTAAAAAAGACCTTCGAAATTGACTCTCTCAGAATCAAACCCAAACTCTCTAACTCCAACCACTGTACTCATTGTCACTCCACTCCACTCACCCTCGCCCCAGTCGAGGATACGTCTTATAAAATACGATCTGTTTTGATTGTGGCCTGGGGCACAAATCAATTAGGCCTCCCCTCGGCCCCCCGCGGCGATGCACCCGCGACATCCAAACCAGTGGCTCGTTTTATGACACATCTCACAACGGACCGAAAAGCGATTCATTAACATTCACCGACTTTATTAGGACCAATTGGCGCGCACTCCGCGTCTTCGTTATTATCATTGATTGGTTATTTTATTGCTGAGCTGTAAATCAAATTGTTGTTAACGCGAACGCGACGGGTACTGGTTGTGTGCGAAATTATTGTTTAACTAGTAATGATGCGCTATGCTTTATTGCGATTTCCTTCATGCTTGGGGAGCTACAGTACAGTTGATGAACCACGATTTGCATTGTGATGAGAAGAGCTTAAATGTATTAAATCTGAGGATCTGCATGAGGTCCGGCTATTAAGTTTCTGCAAATCTTAACACGGCATCGAAACATGATACATACTTAAGTACCTCTACTGACAACGTAAGCAATTATTTGAAAACTGTGAGAACGAAAAAGAGAATTTTCTTTCTATTAATTTGTATCGAAAACATTAGGTACACTTTTTCATTAATTTTATTACCATTATACATTACATTGCTATAATACTTAAATTGTTACGGCACAATCAATAGCGTCCGTAGAAACTGAACTTGCATGTTCCCGAGATAACTTTAAACACACGGCTAGGTCATTAAGCGTATCGATTTCCTATTAATCTTCCATTTAATATACAATCTAATATAGAAAATAATGACGTAATAGAGGCCGCCGGCGACAGGGTCGTTTCCCACGCCGCCGCGGACAATTTTTATAGTATTTTTTATAAAGATGAAAATAAATTAAGTTTCGGTAATCAGACACCGCCGCCGCCTGATTCCTGACCCGCTTCTTCGCAATATTTCTAAAAGCTATTACAAATACATTTATATTACCACACAAAAAAGCTCTCGGGCAATTTTCGCCACATAATGAGGCCATTATGGGGAATTTTGTTTTACCAACATAATAACACCGCCTTTTATTCGGGCGATCCCGTCCGCAAAGGACTTCGTGTTTTAAAGGACAATATTATTCCAGACTTGATGAGATTTTCGTGCTAAAATTTTAAGACTGAATTGCCATCATTATGTATTTAACGCTGCGGATTAAGATAACCAGCGGTCGAATAGGTCAGCCATCTCGGAATTACTGATTGCTTAAATACACGAACCTCGTTATATGCATTATACTCATATTATAATTTTATGTATGAATTTGTGTACTCTGTAGATAGGTAATTTAGGTAACGTATACTTTCTTTGAAAGCTTTCGTTGCACCTGCAAAACAAATGCTTGTCTCTCTGGAAGAATATGTACGATTTTACATTCATAGTTGACCTGGTTATAGAGTTTTTTGAAAAACTATTTCCTACGAGTAATTCAATCAATTCACATTTTTGTACCAACTCTTTACCAATTAATACAGTTTAAAAATTTCATACCTTTGATTCTAAAAAGTGAAGGCAAAATCCCTTTTCTAAGTTCTTCCCAAGATTGGGCTAGGCTGTCCATGCGGCAGTGCACAGCCGGACAGTCCGTAATGGCTCGCTCGTGAGCTGTCCATTACTCCGTCACCGCGTGCGCACCCGACCTGCAGCCTCACTAGATCACGCTTAAACGCACCGTCTAGCCTTTATTTGTAGGAAAAAGTAAAGAGAGGGAAAATAGGTGCTCAGTTTGAAATTCTGCAAACGATTTTATTTTGTAAACCTCATCTCGGAAGGTAGCCAATGACATCCATTTATCAACGAAGTATCATGATAGGTACCTATCTCTTGAACATTTAATTAGTAATTCTTTGTCATACTCGCAATAGAAAAGTAAATAAATAAGACGTTATAAATATAAATAACTTTCTTTAACAACAACCCGAATGTTATCAAAAACTGTGATCTCAACTCAAATTATTAACAACGCAGGATCATCAGACGGGTCCCGATCGTTGAAAACACCGACAAAAAAGTTCAATCACGAACAGAGGTTAAAAATAAATTTAGCTATCGATGCGCCATTACAGGACACGTGACGAGCAACATCAACGGATTAATTCCGTTACGCGATATCAGAGAACCCTAATTATTACATTATTGTGGCGATCTATCCGAGCCTAAAGAGGTAGTGGATTGAGTTGATTTTGGCACGTCGTAAGATCGCAAGCGCGTGTTCACGGCGGAGCGCTGCGCCCGCGCCGCCCTCGCTCCCGACATTATCCTTGTAATTGGCGATTTTATGCAATTTATGGCGATTCGCGCAATTTACGAGCAGCGGACAAGTGGGCGACGCTCCGCTTTTTACCCCGGGATGTAGCGAAATTGACTCAGGGTTTCAATTAAAATTTTATACTCCGCAAATTACCTGCCAATTATATTCCATTAGTCCACGTTAAGAACCACAAAATTTCGTTTTTGTTTTAATTTTTTAACTGAAATTGTTTTGCTCTTGTAAATAGTGATGAGTACCTATCTTGAATTTTGTGTCCATTAAATTTTTAATGTCATAAATATACAATTAAATTACACAGGTAGAGTTGAATTCATCATCATAAAAACTTTAATATAGTCATCCATATATAGGTGCTGTGTTTATTCCTTACTAGCAATTTCTGGCGGTGCCTCCCGCGTCCCCAGATATATTTTTCCAGTACCCAGATAAAACAAAGCCTTTGTAAAGAACTTTTCTAATATCGACGTCTTTTCAACCCAAACCACCAAAACTTGCCTCTTTACAATATTAATATAGAAGTAGAAGTATACATTGAAGCTTTAGTGATTACTTTTGGTTGAATTTGTCTTGTGAAAAGAGATTGTGAACTCTCAGATGTAAACTCTTTTCAAATGTAAACACTGATTCGAAAGAGTAACAGTTCATTATTATGCGCCATGCGTAAGAAACTATGATGTGATCAACCGATCAGAAACTACGTGACATCATCAACATACACATTGAGATTTTAACTTGTGACCGTCATTTTAGTTTTGATGAAATAATTGTTTGTAAATTATTATACGATAATTTAATGTGGCCCTTGAGCAATAAATTGCATGTAATTTAAGGCGAAGAGTGGTCGAGTCGCGGTGCGCGCACGTCGTCGCTTGAGCTCGCGTAGCGTACAATGCGTGCACGCATGCCCAAGATAAATATTGCATACATAATATGATTCTCCCGCGTAATAACCCACTGTGACATAAGCAGCTGCGACTGATTAAACAATCGTGTAAGCCATTAAAACAATATAATTTCGCGAAATTAAAAAGCTATCATCGATCCGATATTGGACATGTGTGACTTCGTGCAAGGAATAGTCAAGTGAGAGGTTAAGAGACAAGGGAACCGACGGTACAGCCTACAGGCCATGTTATTATTTACTCAGTTTATGTTTTAATTTCGTTAAATTGCTACCTAAGTTGATGACTGACTTTGCAAATATTTTTTATATATTTTTAATCATTGATCGATGATACATTTAAATTAACTCTGTTAACTTTGCAATGTAATTTAACGGGCATCATAATTATATTGAATAATTTCCTTCATGGCAATGAACGTGGACGAAGGCACCGTACATGGAAATCAGACCATGCCAAAAAAAAAAACAAAAAAAAATATGATTTGGTAAGTTTTCGTTTGATTCTTAATGTAAAAAAATGCAAAATAGAGTTAAGCAAAATTCACTTTATTTCAATAAGGATATTCACATACAGAAAATTTATTATTTTCGTACGCTAAAATTGCTATTATTGATATCGAAACGATTAAGCCCACATTCCATATTAATATACGATTTGTCTAGCTGCACAATTAAATAAAATGACTATAATCGTTGATATTTGATTAAAAGACAAGATAAATCAACCCAACAATTATGTGGATATTTGTCAAGCGCGAAATTTATTGCCGATAATAATTCCACGAATGTTAGTGCGGTATTATAAAACTGTTGGAGTGGTACGTTTGTAGGACGAGCAAGCGTAAGGCGTCTCGTCCGAAATAGCTCGGCCAGATATCCGCCGGTCTTATGACAGGCCGAGCGATATTTATGTCGCGCGGCCCCGCCCACCGCCATGGCTCCATTCAGCCTGTTTGTATTTATTTCGTGCCTATTTATTTGTATTTGCCTTCGCTTTTGAATAATGCATGAGCGGAGCGTTTCCGTCGTGTGTAGGCAGCGTGACGCCGCCGCTTGTCGCAAGTCCCTCTTCGGACTTTTAGCCTCGGGTAGTCTTTGTGAGGTTAGGTTTGAACACCCGTAAAGTTGGCTCTCAGCGTTTTTCGATTAGTGGTCAGTAATGGTGAAGTTAAGACGCCTTTATATTAAGTAGATGAAACCTCGCTTGAGGTCAGGCTATTACGACAAGAAAGTGCACACTCCATGATGTTATAACTGCCTTAAAGAGTTTGGTAAAATGTCTAAGATATCAGATAGAATGCTGGAATATATTTATCTCTCGCAATGGAACACGAACATATAAAACTTTTTTATTTCTTGCAGTTACTATGTTCAGAGGCAAAGGCAACCGATTAGATTATCTGACCAGCCACAACACCAATCAACGTTAAATTAGATTCCAGCTTTCGTATCGTGTTCTCACGGAGTTAATTAACATCGGGTGTGGATTAACGGAATTAATTATCGATAAGAGTATTCGATTGGTGGATGCGTTCCTTTATTATTTGTTAGGTAAATCACGGCGGTATCGCGGCTGTATCGATTGCCCCGCCTCGCGATTTACAGCGCGGCGCGGTTGCGTCAACCCAGCGGTGATATCACGCTCCGTCTCACTAATACCACGACACGACAATATTTACTAGCCATACAAATATGCTGGGTATTATTTTAGCTTTTGAGACAGTCGTGTGTTTGAATAAAATTACAAAGTTAATCTTTTTTCTATTGGCTTTTTCTGTAACATAGTACAGACGCCATCACATCAAGCTCCTACAATCTGTCAAACTTCCTTTCTTAATAGAGTTGATTGGGATATTTTGGGTTTCGAGTAGCATGATGTATTCGCATCTGTAGATAGCTAATTGTATTGAAGTATTAATTAATTCTAATCATATAGGTACACCCATGTACCTTTATTTCCGCTAAGTCCAAAGTGCTAATAGAAGTATCCCCCCGATCCACCTAAATCAACAATACTAGCATACTTATTTAAATCGTGGCGGAATCTTTTCAAGTGTAGATTGATAGTATAAAAAACAGCGGTTATTCGCGATAGTCTCACAAGATTAGAAGAGCTGTCCGCAGCACGCAGCGTCATAAATCACCCAGTGTGCACGCGACATAAACGTCCACTTTATACGTGATTACCTATATATAATGAACTTATGTAAAGACGTTATGATACCTCCAATTACTCATTGACAACGTGTTATTGTTGATTTATAATTACAGCCCGAGTCTTGCTACAGTTTTACGAAATCGCCTATCAACGCCAATTACTTTGCATCACAATCCTACAATCGTTTGTTTCAACACAGATTCGTACTGTGTAACTGTTACAGTGATACACTTAGCTTTTTTTTCTTGTAGAACAGTTGTGTTGTCTATAATTATGTATATGTAAGGAGGTAGTTACAGTTTTGTTCTGCGAATAAAAAGTAGAGTGGATCAGTTGGAGTCAGCTGTTTACAAACTATTTGTCTTGCAACAGATTGACATTCGAATCAAAGCTTTGCATACATGATGCAAGATTGCTTTTAGAATGGATCATGACATTTTAACAGAATATTATTGTCTTTGATGAACAACCCAGAAATACCAAAACCTGCTACATTTTTAAATCCAGACGCCGCCAAAATGGTGTCAATGCCTTCGAGCAATCAGAAGAAAAAAATACAATAGCAACACTTAAATATACTTAATATTTTTTCATTCTGACAACATAATCGTTGTAATAAAAAGCAACACGTGCGCATGGGCATCGCATGATATGGCTCATCAGACTCGCCGCATATACGACTGTCTTATTGATTGTTTTAATACCAAACACGTTAAGAACATATCGCATGACTATACTCCTAGACTGCGATGGCGCCGCTTTGGATCTATTTAAGCTTTTTTGTTTCAGTCAGACATCTGAACATCAAATTGTTGTCATGATTTGTAAAATACAAGGTGTTATCTTTGACTTTGTTTTTTAAATTTAAGGTACGATAAAATTGAAGAAAGGTTGATTCAGGAAAAATATATATATAGGACATAGTTACCCAACTGCCCCAGAGAGGGGATCACGTTTATATTAGGGAATGATATGTCTCAGAAGTGCAGACTGCTACCTACATATATGCTAAAGAAACACATTTGTTGTTAGGTATTCAAAACTATGTTGTGACTTTTAATTCCGTAGAGTTCGCGTCTGTCGGAGTCAACAATCAAGTCCGTGTCTATCACTGCCTGAGATCACTGCTATCACTCGTTTCGGCGTTACCATGGCAACCAACTGTCTCCCGGTCCGTTACCTCTCTTCAGTTTATGTGTTCATTAAGTGCTCCCACCTTATTTATATCCCCACGGGCCATTGTTACTGCAGGGAAAATTAGGTAGCTTTTGTCTATTGCTGACTTTGTGCCGTAGGGGAAACACAAGAAGTCAACTTTTCTGCTCCGATAGATATGGGGTTGTAATAATATAGATTTCAATTAATACTTATGTGTACACCCAAACCGGCCCATATTTTCTTGTGACACGGTTTTAATCCGGTCATATGACACATGACGAGACAAATAGAAAAATTTCGATGTCGATTTTTTGTTGTGGTTCGCCGAAGTCTCAGAATGAATGTAACTGTCACAAATGTATGATTAACGTATCATGCCGGTTACATTCCTTGACGGCGGCCGCCCGTTACAAGTTCATCCCATTTAAATTTAGCGCGGCGCGTGCCGTCCGCGGGTTTCGCCGGGAAGGTGAGGGGGTCGCGGGGAGCGCCGCCGTGGGCGGGACGCTCTACCATCACTCAAGTGACGAAAATTGACGGAAAATGGGCGGACACCGCTTGCCCGCGACGTCATCAATTACTGCGTCCCGACGGTCACCGGCGTGCAGTCTCAACGACAACACCGAGATGCGCATACCTAATATCCTTCTAAACGTATGCCATTATTAGAGCACGACTCAACTCAAAAATAGCAGACACTTGAGATGTGTAATGTGCTCCAGCCGCTTCCAGTTTTTCATTACACGAGATTCAGGAAGACGGAAAGTAGCTAGACGCACGCTTGGGCCGCAATCTGGAGCGATATCTCGGACAAGGATTATTGAGATGCAATCTAGGAGCCATCGATCGCTCGATAATTCGATCTAACTGCGCTCGCTATTGCGCAACCAGTCATCAGATCAAACCGTCGATATCTCGATGATACCTTTATTAAATGGTAGCTACAGCAAGCCCCTGTTCGGACACTCATAATTCACTTTTGTAAGTCACTTCTGGATAGATTTTATAGGTTCTTGTTGTTCAAACAAGCCCATTACCGCCGCACGTTTGGTACTATGACACAGCTAGGATGGAACGAGTAAACTGACCGCAAATAAATGTCTAAAGCAGGTATTTCAAGTGGAGTGTTTGCTTACGTTTTCTCAAGAACGAGCGAACGAAGGAAGCCGCAAGCAGGGCAAAAGCTCGGCGATCGATTTTGAAAATTGCCCATAATTAGCATGTATCTCACTCGTCCGGACGACTGTGCGTTTAAAAGTGGGAACTCAACCACAGGCTGCACAATATTCCAGTAGCGTTTACCGAGTAACGGCAGGCGAAGGCGACGGACACAAATTGCCGGAGGAGCTGCCACTACGCAAATTGTACGGAGCTGGATCGATTGTTCCCTCGCAAACATCTTGACGGACACCGCTGTCAGACGTTCCTTCCAATCGTAATCGCTGAGACCATCGACTTACGAATGTAATTTAAAATTCCATCAGCCGAACAAACAGTTTAGTGAATGTGCTATTTACGAACTATGATTAGGTTTACGACAAACAACTGCATCACATTACTGCCCACGCGCGGACGGCGGCGTCGTTATTGATGTGGTTTCGAGACCATTAATATCGAGCCGACACCTTTCGGTTTTTGATCGCACCAATTTTCGTTTTATCGATTCTTTCGGGAATCATATCTGAAGATATTTGAAACTTATTTAACTGTAAACTACGATAGGAATAGTTAGATTTTGGAGTCTTATTGCGATAAGGCGAGCTATTAAATATCACGCAGTCGCGAACGCTACTTATTTTGCCCTTGAGGTGAGCAGAGGCAGGCGCCCACCGGTCGCGCTTGTGAATAATTTATTTGGAATCTAGATAATGCTTGTATTGGTAGCAACGAGTCACGTCTGAGACATTTGATCGTGTAACAAGAAGTGCGGTGTTTGTGCATGCAGCCGGGCCTGTAATGGTGGCGTAATTACGCAGCCATTATCAGGTGACCCCATATTGTGGTTGGTCGGCCAGTGCAAACAGTGCGTCGACCAACACCTTAATGGACACAACTATAGCTACGAGTATGTACACCAGCCATATAGGTCGATGAAACTATCAGCGGACTTTAACAAACGTAGATAAGTGCCGTTTTAATTGTTCTGTAGCTGCTCGTAATGACGGTTTGTCGTGTGTAAGCAAACTAAATATTTCATATTTTCTTGTTTTTCTATGAATGGCGTAGCCTCAATATAGTATACTTTTTACTGGTTTTACATTATTGTAGGGACCGAATATTCCTAAAATAGAGTCCCTAACTTTGATGAAGAATGCGAAATTATAGGTTATTTCACAAGGCGTTTATGATCTCATTCTGAACAACCCTTTCTAGCACAAAAGTTGATCATTTAACCAAAACAAAATTCCTCAAAGCTCGCGAAGAGTATTTTAATACGTCGAGTGACAACAGAGTACTGGGGTACGTCGGCGACCGTCCGTCGCTCTTTGATGTCTCAATTAGTAACGCGACCGAGTAATTGTGGTGAAATTAATTCGCGCTCGCGTCTGCCTAGCAACAATCTCGTTTTACAGATGGCGAACTAACGCGATGCTCGGAGATTTAATCAAATGTACTTGCTACAAAAATTATTATCGAAAAAAATGTGTTGTTTCAATTCTAAATCTTTCAATATGCACGGTTGGATTCCCAACCGTGCATATTGAAACATTGTACATAATATTATAGTTTCAGAATTTTCCAGAGTTGACGGTTAAGTCGCTTTATGCAAACCTGCAACGTGAAAAAAGTGACTTGTCTGAAAATAGCAGTGTTACTGTAGTAGGTAATTTAATTCGGTTACTAATATTTTTACGGAATAACAAGTATGAATTCCTATTTTTATGAAATAAATTCTATATCTTCGTGAAAAGCTTTAAAACCAAACAGAAGACGTGATAAATTGCTGCACGGGAGTCCGTCATTTCATCAGTAGGTAATCTTAGCTGTATTTTTATTGTTAAAGATCGTGACTACAGTGCAGGTTCTGAGAGCCGTTAAATAGTAGTGATGATTTATTGAAGGTTATTTCAATCATGAAATCACAAACATTACGATATTAACCATAAATCACTGAAGAAAATACAGATTTTTTACTTTCGCTCCAACTACTGAGTACTACTTTGACTTGAGTGCGAGAGCAGAATGCTTTCCCGCTACCAAATCGATATTGAATTAGTACTCGATCCCTAAGATACAGGAAGTGACTCGACATAACATCGTAATGCATTTCACACTCAAGAGTGTTACGCAGAGCCTTAATAAACCAATTAAGGTTCATTACCTAATGCAGGGCGGAAGAGGAATATTACTCGCCCATCATTACGACCACAAAGTCGACCCTTTGTGTAAAATATTGCATTTCACATGTTTGTAGAAAAAAAACTATAGCGAAAAGCGTTAACGGCTTTATCGGACGGCCATGCGACTTGCTTTTTTAGGGTACCGCTTTGATCCAAAATGTCCGTCACATTTAAGCACAGCTTCTATAAAATAATGTATTTTTTGACAAATTAACATTACAATTACTAAAAGGTTTTTATTCCAAAAAAGTTGCTGAAACAATATTTAGACTAGCCTTGTATTCAGACTTTTTAAATTTGCAGCAATTAGTAGAGATTAACAGTTATGGGGTAATTCCTGAACTTTTATTCTTGTTGTCAATGTCACATCAATTGTTAATTAGGGGGGATGAGGGGGGGGACGTTTATAATTTCTTCATTACACATCAGGGAAACAACGGTGTTATTGTTAATTTAAATTGTCGATTTTCTAAAAATCAAACTTTAACAGATTAATTCACTTTGGGCGTGCTATAAGTTATAATATTGTATTTTCTCTGTAAGTGATTATAAATCTTTTGAGGAAAGAATGTCTAAAAACCGAAAAAAACCGACGATACTGTTGTGCCTATTTCTAGGAACAATTGAACATTTTTATACTTTCTGTATCGGGAATCTATCAATATTCACGTATATATCGAAAGGATCATTGACAATACGGAACCTCCAAAAAAAGGGCAATAAACAGTAGCCTTTTTACCACAACACAGTGAAAATGAAAACAGCCTGATATTCGTGGTCGTGTGATGAATGACGCCGGTCACTTCCCCCATTCGCCCCCATTATACTTGACACAACATATGGCTGATTTGCCTCCCGGCTATGGGGGTATCAACCATTGTTTGTTTTGTACCTGCGGACAGTTATAATTTACCTCTTTTTAGACGGGAAAGGCGTTCGGTTTTGCTAATGGCTTCTGTGTTCATACTTTCAATGGTATGTAGATATGCCGTGTGTTTGAAATAATGTATCCTTCTAAGACTAAGTCACAATGAAAAAGCGAAAATATTTGATAAGACTTTAAGAAAGACATAAGACCTCAATGTTTTTTAAATCCCGTAGAAGAAGAAGTAGATATTCCCATACTACATATTACAACATACATTTTCAAGAAAATTATCTTCAAGGTTACAAAACCATAAAACATATTCAGCTCCTACGCACATAAAACGCCATGAAGCCCTTTCATACCAAAATGGTACTCAAACTTACACTGCGAATGTTAAAGTACTAAGAAAAGTATTAAAGTGACATAAAGTCGTAACAGCTGATTTGAAAGGAGAGAGCTGAAAGGTTGTATTTGTAAAGGGAAGGAGGAGGACGGAGGGGGGCGAGGTACAGTGAGGTTGGAAGTCGAGTAATAAAAGTCACATTAAGTCGAGAGCAAGGATCTCGGAATAAGATGAGGATAAATTTATTTACGACACACACGATGCCTTTGGTTTGATTGAAACATTATAATATTTATTTTATGAAGAAAATAAGTTTTGCAGTGAATGTTGCTTTCTTTTCGTGTTTAATTACATTTGTTTTTAATTATAACTACACTTTTATGGGAAGGATGCGCCTATTTATGATTTTTCTAACCGTATGGTCCCACTAACATAGGAATGAATACCTAGACTAAACCTAACTTATACACACCACACTCAATATCAGTAATATTCGTTACAGACATTAGACATTGTGTAAAACTATAATAACTACTGTTAAAAATTTCATTGTACGATATTTACAAATTGTAATGTAGGAAATATGAAAATGTACAACTAAGTTAAGTGGACCGAACACGCCTTAATCACCGCCTTTAATTATCAACGTATTAGATACTATTCAGGCCGCTGAAGCTTATTTCAGGTGTTATTTGATCAAAAATTTAAAATCCAACAATTAGTTTGTACCGTCCCAAGTATAGGAATAATTTAGCCGATCACATATTCCGTACTGTAGACGTTAGTTTTCAAAGACATCGTGCCCTATAATTATGTATAATAATTCCAACCGAACAAATGGGGCAAAGGACATAATTACACCCATAGATTTAATTAAAGCTAGTTATGTGAAAGGTGTCCACTTTCACGCGCACAACGCGAGGACTGGGAATCTATGAAATTCAACTGCGATTCTATGCTTTGTTATTAATAGTTTTAATGACAGATACTTAATGGCTTCACAAATAGCGTTTGTCTACGAAAACGTCATCACTGGTGGGATATTCGAGTGAGTTTTTATTCCTAGATGTATTACATAAATCATCGACACACGTGTGTCCACATAAATCATAGCATGTAGGCTGTAATTAAAAGCACGATTTCAGGTAAGATTTGAGAACAGAGTATATAATTAATTTTTGTATTTCGTTAGATGAATCACCGTTGATTAGATGCGTGGAGCGCTGCGCCGGTTTCCGTGACCACTTGTTGTGAATGCAGATGTTTACGTTATAATTACTCGCCAGCCTAATGACCTTTTCACTACAACCGTCGACTTCGTGCAAGGCATTACTTAAAATACTTGATTTACAGATTGTTTGATAAATTAATGAATCTTTGTACGGACCATAAATCAGTGTGAATTGCCTCTTAAAAGCGTTTTTTCGCACGTCCTCACGGGCGCGATTATAGGAAAATTATAATAATTGTGCGCGGCATAATTACGTGATGTAATGCAAAGGCAAGCAATATATTGCCGCCAATTTGAATTCATGTAAAATATCGCGCAATAAATTTACATTTTATAAGTTTGCCCTCGCCGCGGACGTGGTCTCGATATCTCTGTTTAGGATCAAAAACTCGTTTCTGAAAATTGCGCATACTGATCTCACGGTGACCAGGTCACTCAACGACGCATATTAACATTAAATACCGTACGTGGACAGCGTTCAAATCTATTGATTAATAATAGAATCTATAATTTTCCAATAATACCCGTAAATTATTATTAAATATGTGATATTATATTATATAACTTCAAAATAATTTGTAGCGAAATTTGTAATATGCAGTTTTAAAGTTCGTAAAGTCTATGCTTCAGGATAATAGCGATTATTTACAGGCTGCCTTATTGTTTGTTATAATTTAATCAGGAAATAAATCATATAGGGTGGTGGTATACAAAATATTTTTTCAGATTCCCAGTTATCCTCGACGGGTAATCTCGCCCGCCGCAATATCTGTGAGTTACATCGCGATTGAGGCAGATTACATTATTTTTATCTGCGTAAAAATATTCTCAGTATGATAATGCTTAATTCTTGACATATTTTATATAATGCGGGCCTGGGGCAAGTGAGCCGACACTATGTCTAATAAATTTATGGACCTTCATTTTCATGTTGATCGGCGCTCGAAATTATAATCGTCGCGCTTGGGGCGCGGCGCGTGAGTCGCGGCTTGCGTGACGGACAGCGCAGGCGACGACGGACGGCAAGACACTCGCTCCATTCAGAAAACTACCATTACCTACCAACCTACTGTCTTTTTAATTAAAGGTTTTGTATCGTCATTTGTCTGACCTTTTTATTTTATTCGATTTTGCTGAATTGCATGACGGAATGGAGGAAGGATTACTCAATCGTGACCTAAGGGCTCAGGGAACCTGTTACGTTACGACCCACTGTGATCTTTGAACGTTGAAATGTGAGTGTCTGTTGCAAAAACGATGGTTGTTCATAATTTTACTGCGTTGATTCGTAAAATGTATTTGTTTTAGGTACTTGAAGTAAATCAAAGCGAACAATAAAAGGCAAAGCTGTAAGTAGACGGATATTTTATCAAACATACAATATAAGCAGTAATACAGTTAGTGGTTTACATAGCATTAACAAGCAATAGTTTATAAAAAAAACTAAAAAAAATAAGCCGATCATCTGCCTAGCCTTTTCCCAAGTTTGTTAGGCTCAGCATGGTTTACATGGAGCGACTACCATAACCTGACTGCCTCATCCCAGCTACCTGATCAACATGAGACTCCTTTCTACCCTTAGCGACTGCCAAATAACAGCCGGGATCAACCAATTTAACGTGTCGTCCAAAACACAGAGGAACATGTCATGACAAGATGATCACCCATCCACGGATAAACCGTGCCTATCGTTGCTTAACCTGATTTTACTACCCTTGAGCTCTTCACGAGGAAGAGGTATTTCAAGCTACCTGTAGACCATCAACCATGATTGTATGAGTGACTTAATATAACTATTTTTAAGTCCTTATTCTTTTATATAATTTTTATACAGAAGCTGTTGGTGTACCTACCTTATTAAATTAAATAAATAAACATCGGCTCTTTAGAAGGCGTAAACTATACTATAATTTATAAAAAAGCACTTCTACCATTTGTTCTCACGGTGCAAAAATTTCTTAAAAAACACAACAACAGTATAAAATTGTAAGAGAAAAGAAAAAGTGCGAATATAAATGTCAAGGCATCGTGCGTAGGAAACGTTCGGGTTTAATGATGTGGAAACTGAACATGGGGACCAGCACTGCTTACGGTGGAAAGAATATTTTATGTGTTCTAATTTACACATCGATTGTATGCTTTTCCTAGAAGGATAAATTTAATAGAGCTTGCATATAGAATTAGTTTTATATGTAATAATAATGACGTGCATACTGATTGTCGGCTCAGGCGGCAGGTCTTTTTAAGAAAAGCAGCCAGTTTTGCAGGACATATTATAATGCTCAAGCATTTGCGCTGACACAGGTGCTCTCTCTAGAGTGAGGGAATCCGACACTGCCGGAGAGAGATCAGGCGTAGGACCAACATTTACGTGCAATTGCACGGAATTTGAATTTAAGGTTTATATGTATATAAACAAAGTATACTACCTATATCAAGCAGTTTTTTGTGCTTCCTCGTCCTTTCTAAAGGAATCTATCTTCTATCTTCACGTACCGTCGATAAATTCATTATGTTTCCACCATATTTCCGTGCTGTATTTCTACTTAATTTGTTTAGTGGTTTAGCTGTGAAGCGTAACAAACCGACAGCGCTTACTCTCGCATGTTTATTGCAATGATTTATGAAGTTTTTTAATCAATAAACTATCCAATCATGCAAGCTGTGCTAAAGTAACATGTACAGTTTTACATTATTCAAAGCCAGTCCTCATGACCGCTTTGATTATGCAATAAATCAAAATCCTCATATTTTAATAATCAAATCACGTTTGCGAAGCACAAAATCATCGCCATAATTATTCAGCCCTTCGATATAATCATCAAGCTGAACGACTTATTAAGAAGGCTACAAACGCCAGGACATCAAGCTACTACAATCTGCCAAATTTTCAACTTTATCGCTGAAGAATATGGTTCAAAGTTGACTGGGAAAATTTTACGGTTTCTAAGTAGCTTGATATACTACCGTCTGTACATGGAAACAGCCTGCTCACTCCACATTAGTTTACCCAAGCATTAATATCATTCGGTCATGTACGTATCAAGTGTATACCCCATATACATTTTAATCGCTTACTCAGAAATCATTATAATAATTACGTATAATGCGAGCAACATTGTGGGCTTAGGAACAAAGAGAGCGACACCTCGTGCAGTGACGAGCGCATGAGATAGGGCGATAGCACTGAACTGTCGCCCGTAAGATCGTATCGCGCTTTATTACAAACACTGGAAATGCAATAGTCATGGGTGGCAGAAATAAATGTATCAAATTGATGCTAGTTCGAGAGAGTATAGCTGTAAGCCATAATGGCGCTGCGGATGGTACTGCGAATATACTTCCAATATTCATATTTTTTCTCACCATTCTCTGAAAGCATAAGAAGCATAAAATACGCTTCACTTCGAAAATAAATAATAATGAGAAGAAAATTGAATCAATTCTGAGCATAGAGAATAAATATTGATCCTAGAAATGGGTTAGATGAGTTCCAAATTCGGTACCTATTGGATATTCCCTAATTTCACTTAGGATAGAATGCTTTCTCTTTACATTATTAAGGTTACTTTTAAACCTATCTTAATTAAAGAATTACTTACGGTTTTTAGAATTAATTAAGTTGGTTGATAAAGTGTGTTGCCTGAATTGATAACAATAGTTCATACAGCACTTCAGATATCTGTCAAGATAATACACATTAAATTCTTGACTAGACACCTCTAACACTTACCTACATGTGACATTAAACAAAACATTGCAGGTCTCATAATAAACAGTATATATGTGCATAATAAATAACCAAACCCATTTTAAAGTTAAACGTCGTTGTAATTACTCACGAAACTAGTTTAAAAAATGTACATTTCATAACGAAACATGAGACCTTACATCAAATTATTGCTTACTTAAAACAATTCCAAGTTTATACGAAGACCTTTTTATTAAACGATAAATTTTTAACAATAAATCGAGTTGTTGATAGAAACATTGCAATAAAAAACGCGTCGTTCTATTGAATCGTTGTTGGCGTTTCGATTAATTGTATTATGTTTTGTAATCGTTATCTTGCTGTAATCGATTTCGTTTACGGAAACATGTTGCGTCTGGCCACGTGCTGCTTGGAGTCGGTCCGGAGAAAGCAAACTGCTGTTTTATGATAATAAAGTCATTCGTCTCGGGAATGTGCTCAGCGACAAAACGACTTGTTCAGGAAGCGATGCACTCAAGGGTTCTGAGATTTATCTTTTTAGTGACGTAAAATATGTTGAGGGGTAAAAAAACTGTCTGAATTAAGATCATGGCTGAATTATGGGAATGCAAACAGTTTTGTCATTTAAAAAGCTTTATTAATGGATTTCCTTAAAGAACAGTTATAACACAGTTATAACTATTTTAATTGTACGGTATTAAACTCTAGCAGTTTTGCATAAACATAACTTTTTAATGTATAAATATTTACATATAATTTTGGCTCAAACTTATATTTAAAATTAATCCGTGTATAATTTTATCATAAACATTAATATGTTATTTTGTTTTAAATCGATTCGTGACCAATCGATACATTGATAGGTACAAGTCGACTATGTCATCACTTCGGTATATGCGCAAACGCAACAAAATGTCAGTTTCACACTTATCTATGATCTCACTGGGAGGAATATTTTGAACAAAGCTTTTGTTCGAAGTATAAATAGCGCTCCCCTGACTAATTGGAATATTGAACAGATTAAGATATTTTATCAAAAATTGATTTATAATTTCTAGGATATTAGAAAACTTTTGAGGTGTTTTCGGAAATAAATTGCTTTACTTTACTGTATAGTTTAGTTTTACTCATTAAGCTATTGAGGGTCTATATTGTTCATAAGTTAGCTTCAATATACCCAACTACTATATACAAACTCATCACCATCATCTCCTTAAACAAAGAAGGAATCAATTTGACAAAAAAAAATTAATTACATCAGAAATCCTCAGTAAAAATGACTGTGCCAGTGCTCAAAATAACCAAATACAAATCCTACATCTTCTCTCTTATCCAGAAACCAGAGTGCGTCCAAATACCCCCATAATTACACAGGTTGGTTTTTGTATCGCGTGTGACGTCACTGGACCTGTTCCGTTGACATCGACCTCGCCAATGGTGGGGTGAGACGCCGCCATTGGTGAGATCGGTCTCACATCTTACGATCCTTTGATTTGACATTGTTTTTTATTACTTTTGTAATGCAAGGTGAGTCTTATTGTTCCTGTGTTTCGGCTTTATAATCTATTGCCGTGCTGTGTGTATTTGGATTGAGGTGTACACTTGCTAGCAGCAAAATTGGGTCAGTGAAAGCACAACTATTGAGTTCTTAACTTGCGTAAGTAAACTAAAATATGTTTCTTTTGCAACTCACCCCAATCTGTCAAATTTTACCAATCGAATATTAACCCTCCCGTACTGTGATAAGGTTGAGAATCTTTTAAACAAATTTGACAGATTGAGGTAGGTTGATGTGCTGTCGTCTGTTCATACCCATTAGATTCCAGTGTATAAACAGAATTAAGCTGGTAATTCAGTAAAAGACAATTTTCTCGCCACATCTGTCGCCGTAAATTACAAATGACCTGTAGTTTTTATAGGTGTTGCTATAGATTATGTTCTACTCGCTTGTAGTTTTTAATTGCTTTGTACTTACAACTTGCATTAGATGAGTTCTCTATGGAATAAGTACTAAACCATGTTTGGTGCTTAAGAACCATTCATAAATCCAATTTGCTTATAAATTCAGACGCCAACACATCAAGCTACTACTTTATGTCATTTGTTAATAGATTTTTAACTTTATCACGGAAGCATATATTTCAAAGTTGATTGCGAAAATTTGACATCGATGGGTAACTTGATTTGCTGGCGTTTGTTCAATTATATACCCATTTAGAAGTGAATTTTAGTATGGACAACTAGGTGAATACCAACATCGTATATGTATAAGCTTAATTTCTATGTCATAAAATGGAGGTAGTACTAATGCAATATTTATTTATTTATTTGAATCATCACGCCCATAGAATAAATAAATATGTATGTTGCTGAGATATCTCCTTAAAATACTTCAGAAACATTCGTATCTGATATTACAATCGAAGGTTTAATGAGTATATTAATTGGATTGCAAATGGCGCCCATCGCTATGATCTTTCAACCGGTTTAAAACCAAAGTTTAAATCTGTGATCTTAAAAACCTACCTGCAGTGTGAGACACAAATAATGACATTGCAGTATTAAAAAGTGGGCCCAGCTGCACTTTGTATGCAATTAAGTTATACGAAGATAATAATGTGAAGGAAGCTAAAAACTCTATAGGATCTATAATGGTTCTTCGGCTTATAAGTGTATGATAGCTAATAAGTAACTGCCTTGTTGTTCGGGGTCCCGGGTTCGATTCTAGGTAGGGCTGAAATCGCTTTGTGTTTTAGAAGCTTTTACAAAGCAGTCCGGATTCTTGAAGGTGGCGATGAACAATACCTCCGTGCCTGATGAAGAGTGCGTTCATCGTCATTGTTGATTGTTGCCACTTATAGCTAAATTAAAACCTTATATAGCTTCGAGTTCTAAAATTTCAATTTGCGATGTAAAAAAATGAATAGAAATATGTGTCGTATATCACATTAGGTAAACTAGAACTAACCGTCAGCAATATACACATGCATAAATGTTGCTATGTCTGGACAAACGGTACCTCCTGGTAAAGTCTGGGCATCATCCTCTAAATCACCTTCTTTGGAAGAAACACATTGGGTTTTAGTCAGTAAGAGTCTAACACTCCAGCTGCACCCTCAGCGGGTGGGGTCATTTGATGATTTCCAATGAAAAAAAGGGTCTATGAATACCGTTATCGGTTACTATTACAGAAGAACTAATTATATCTAGGTACCGTAAGTTAATTAAGAATTCAGAAACTACACGACACACTTACACGAATTAACATGTAAAACTGATATTAGAATATAAATAGCCTCTAATTAGTATGTTAATCATCTCGTCGATATGAAAGACACAAAATGATCCACCGTCGCACACAAGATAAGCAATAATCAATTATCGCCTTATAAGCCACTTTTTTCAGCCATTAATTTAATATCTTAACTAGCCAGCGAATATAACTTCGAACGAATTGTATGAAAAACTTGACCGATCGAGTGCATATTAATCATTAGTATAGAAAACAATTTAATAATGATTATCTTTAAATGGCAATGTGACAGCACCTGTCGCAATAACAATAAACATGTACGATCATGTTGGAGACACAAACCCTTATCGCCGTTTCCTGGTGATTACTTACAATGTATTGAACATCCTTAGTCGCGACGGATAATGTCATGTACCGAGGAAATAATTAAATTACTAAATTACGCCTCTCATTATAAACGTATTTGAAACTGAGGCCTTTCAAGTCACGTAACATCTATATATACAAACCTATAGCAGAATAATTACATACAATTAGTTAATACCTTTGTGTACAGTACTGATAAAAGCGCGGTACATTCATATATTCAGCTTAACAATAGTTAAGTAACTCGAACAAACTGGAGGCGTGGTTAAGCACTTGAAGTTAACTAGACGAAGACAAATACAACTCATTTCTTTCATAAAACTTCATTTGTAATAAACTTTATTATTTATTGATTAAGCTTTTTTTATTTCTGTATTGTCTTCATTAGACTGTCAAAGACAATAACTTTATCGACTCGGAGTGGATACTTAAGGCCCGAGGTATGTAGTTATAATTACTTCTTCTAGTCACGTATCCGTCAAACAAATTGTTGGTGAACGAGTTGAGTATGTTGGCTGCAAATGTCAATGGTGCCTGAAGCAGCATGCGCACGCACTAGTCGATGTGTACGCTATTAATGCGAAATAACTATAATTCAGGCGACGCCGGCGTTTGGCGTTTAACCGCCAGCCTCTGGAAAGGCGACGGAAGCCTGTCACAGGCGCAATTACAGTACCGAGAATCGGCATTAGTTCGTCGTGTTGAACTATTTATGTATGTAAAATAAGACCAGCCTCTCGTACGGGGAAACGGCGATTGCACGCATCTCTCATTAAGCACTTTAGAGCAATTTGAGGAGTGGAGAAAAAGTCGGCCGAGACGCGGCACTACATCGCGTGGTCAATTAAAATGTTGCCGCACCAGTGCCGAGTGCCGACTCGGAGCCAACGGTACGTTCGCGCACAAAACGGCCAAATAACACAGTCGACTTGTTCTGAATTGCTCGTATCCTCCGCTATCTAAATAAAGTCAGGCGAGGGACAGGAGTAGCTGACGAGCAGCTAAGACGCGCGGTAATGTGTGACGCGGGCCCGCGGTAATTGCCGCAGTCTTGTTACCGCTCCGCTGTTTCGACATCGATAGCTAATTAGATGTTTGTGTCAGCATTTCTTATGTGAGAGAGGGTTGTTTTAAAATACATGAGTTACTACGAATATCCATAGACGCTTTCATGACAACTCAAATCAAATTCTATAAGAAGATAGAATGTATTGTGTAGGCCTACTTGTCTGACACAATAAGGGTTGATTGCACTGTAAGCTTGGTAATAGTTTTCGTCGAATGTAACTTTAGCAGTAACGGTAGTGGTGACGATAATATTTAACCATGTGTTGCACTATTTGATAATAACAACAACAATAGTCGGTTAAAATCGAACAATTAAAGTTTGCGTTAAGTAATAATGTTATTATACCTAACCGTTGCTAAAATGGTGCAAGCCATATATTCTTTAACCGGCGATTTGACAGCTGGTTACCTGGTTTGGTTATTATTATAGTTACATAGTGCAACCCACCTTAAAGGAAATCAAGGTAGCGGGCTAACAAAACAAACATGATGCTATGATCCACCTGAGCCGCGGTTGCGCCGTGACTGGGCTGCGCTGCGCCCACGCACCCGCACCGCCCGCGCATGCGCACTGCCCGTCAGACATGTTTCCAAACACTTTCAAAATATCTACACTACGCCTTGTAGTACAGATTACTAAATAGTTCCTACGTATAGTATGGAGCTTATAAGGATATGTTACATTGTTAAACAGGTTACCAATGTTGTTTCTAGGAATGTTCTTAAGTATCTAGTATTATCTAAGTTCTTCAATCTAAAACGATTAAAAGCATACTTAAATTTAAGTAATAGTGATACAAATCGTTTAAATTCAGGCAAAGTGGGCACTGCCTATTTATAATCATTGTACATTATACCAATGGTAAATAATTATTATACTTATTAGGCATTCCAGTTTGCTAACACTAGACTAGACTCCAAGTGCATACGACTCTTAGAGAAATAATTCCTTTGTTTTGAACTAATTACAATCGTAGCAGTGTACATCAATCACGCGGTCGACGTAACAATGAAAACACTGTTAGTTTTGCCGCCGAATTATTAATTATATTCCCACAAAAAACTTACACACAACGCCGAAACGCATAAATTTCTTCCTTTTTCACCGCACAAAGGAGCCGGGCGGCCTACAATATGACGCTAAACAGATTAGCCGCGCCCGACACGGCCGTCGCGGCATAATTTTTGGCGCCAGTAGTCCTGCCTCTAGATTAAACTAATATGAAAAGGAAATTGAGTAGAAAATGGACGAAGCCTCTATGTGTCATTAAGAATTGGTTACGGCGCTCCAAAGTGCCGGCACGACCTTTATTATATTTGACTTCATTTAATTGAATTAACTTTTACGTTTTTATGAACTGCTAGTGATGTTCGGAACTAAATATAATGGCCTATTTTCGGATAATAACACTGACGTTTATGTGACGGATATTACTTTATAAATAATAAACAGGCCTACCGATTTAGGTGCCACTCGGATGGGATATTGTACCTAATAACTTACAACTAGCAGGTAACTAGGAATGCAGTGATTTATTGTAAACGGTTGAAAATGTTTAATATATAATTCAAGAACAATTACAATAACCCACGTAAAGCATTTGAAACTAATTGACTAGGATTTATTATTCAGGACGGACGGCCGAGTAAACGGCGACTTGAATTATTATTCAAAGGCACGGCATATGAAGAAAATTTACACACAACGTTTTCTCTTACGGTGGGGGATATTTGGCGGTCCACTCGAGCCGCGGGGGCGGCCATGAATAGTAATAGAGGTTAGGGCTCGGGGGAGCGCCCGCGCCGCGCTGCTCTGCGCTCAATCGCGGGTAATGTGCCGCTTATGGTGCGTGCTAAATCGACAATACCCGGGGGTGCCCTGACTAACAAACCATTTCATGGACTCACCTATTTGGCTCGGTTTGTTCTTAATATTAAAGTTCATGGACCGTGAAGATTTCTCCGACAACGGTTATTATACAGTTTATTTATAAGTTTAGAATTAGTTTCCTTACTGCATTCGACATTCGTTATGCTCGTTTGAAGCCCAAGTAAACATTCGGAATATGTGTGTCAGGTTCAGTGCATTCATAGCTAAACAGTTTTCTTAAATAAAAATCCAGAAGCGGTGTATAATGACCACTTAGCTATCTGTATCTATTTATCTGCTTTTAAAAGGTTATGTAAGTAAACTAACTGTACAACATGTAAGTAGTTTTATATAAGTATAGTTTTAAAACTATTTCAGAGAATCATAGTTTACGCTTAAATGTATTCTACTACAAGAGCGAGTAAGTGTGAAGTTGTAACCTATCAGTGATAAGAATGTTAGTAGGGGCTAGTCGCTATCACTATGTTAGGCAGTGCGCGGTAAGTTGGTCGCTCATGGACTCACATTCATGAGCAGGTCCGGAGAGGAGGAGCCCTTGCCGCTCATGGCGAAGGCGCCGGGTGTTGGCGCATGTCACACACTCACAACACTCGCGAGCGGCGCAGGCGGCGCGGGTGGCGCGTTCTCAGTGCGCCGGGCGCCGCGACTGACGCGAAGGCCCCCACCGCACCACGAGCCCCCACCGCTACCGGCTGCCTCATTTCTCACTATAATTTGCGTGCTGCTCGTTTTTTACCATTATTACTCCCTCGTTTTGTTTTACGTATTATCGAGTGCATCCCGCTCGCACGGCCGCCATGCGCGCCTGGCGCCGCCCAGATAATAGCCGCGTGCAATTACGTCGCAGCGCGGTGACGCCGACTACTCGCCGCAACTACTAGCGCCATCTTGTGACGGGCGGACGATAACGAAAGAATAACACTAAACCGTCATCGAATAGAATAATAAGAATCATTGCTAACATTTATAAATAAGGGCTTACCTATTTTTTATTCTATACTAAACATATGTAATCGTGTCCTATTGAAACGCTCAAAAATCTGACCTACCCCAGATATCATCTACCTTTGTCAAAACAAAGTTTACTATTATATATTATATCTAGAAAAGGAGTTTATTAATTTACATCAACAAAATCAACAACAAATTAAGTACCTACCTACAATATTTCCCCAAAAAGAGTAATTCGGTCATACAAATAATGTAGATGACGTAGTTCGTAGCCGCGCGTAGCACCGTTCGTAGCACATATTAAATTAACAAGTAACTGAACTTTATGGGTACCGCTTTCAAAAAATATTCTTTTAGATTACAACTATTTGATTATGTTATAAAAACTGAGACATTAATGATATTCTGATTAGTAACGTTGACTTTGGTGGTACGAGTTAATATTATATAGAATTATTAGTATTTTACCATCATTCAATAAATAAAACTATAAAAGGAAAAGGAAAGTACTGCAACCGAGTTCTTCCCTGAGAGTTTACAACGGGCTGCAGGCAGCAGAATTAAATATCGATTCACAAAGTTCTAGCTTTAGAGGAAGTAGAGGAGAGAAACTTTAAGCTAAGTATCTCACTGACAAGCCCATTAAAACAAAAGCTAGTAAGATCGCAGAATTTTGTTTTTGCTTTGTTTTAGACAGAGTTGTAATACTATGCAAGTCACAGTTAATACAGTCACCACTTCCTCCTATTGTCATGTATATATATACCTACATATAATATTTGACGTATTTATGTCACCATTGATAAACTTAATAAAATGCTTGGGGATGTGACAAGGCTATAATTTTAAAATCTGTATTTGAAACGTTATTGTACGTTCTTATTAATTTATCTTATTTTCATTATAAATTAGGTGCCAAGAAAGCAGTTGTTTTAAGTACAGAAAAAATCCTAGATGCAATAAAAATTACCAAGAAAGACAAATTAGGACTTTTTAAGTTCATTATTCCATTTTTAAGTTCAATAGCATGAGAAATACTTAAGTAGGTTTTATATTAGCTTTTAAAGTCTGACAACCAGTCGAACCTAAATATGGGGTTGCCTGGTTAACTAGGTTGGGGAGGTCAGATAGGCAGTCGCTTCATGTAAACATTGATACTCAAGTGCATCCTTTTAGACTGGAAGTCGACACCAACAGTTTGAAACAGGCTGGACTAGATATATTATACAACGCGATACCTATAGGTTCTATCAAAAAACTATTCTGGATTAGATCTTATTTCTTTGTCAGAAAATAATAATTTTAGGTCATTAAAGTACTTATGTTTTTAAAACGACTAAGCATAAATAACATGCTCTTAAAAACACGATTTAATTGGGTATATTCCTATCGATACAGCATTATGTATCTATTTGATTATTCAGGTTACAAAAAATATATTGTGTAGTACGTATTAAATGTCCCGTTATCTATTCGATCGGTGATTAAACTCATAATTTATATTCGCACTCGACGCTGTGGCTCTTGATTTTCATAGTGTTTTGTATATTTGAGCGTTAGTATGATAATTTTGAAAATTGAATGACGTTTAGTAACGCCCATTCGCAGTCTCTCGCGAAAGGTCAAAGTTCGTATCGTATCAATTTGTACTTACATATAATAAGGTTTTGCTGTTTCATTAAAATGTATAATCGATTTGATCGCTTGTGGAGATTGCGGCGATGTGATATTGATTATAAAATTGGAATATTCATTATTCTATCGTCTAATAAAATAACAGGTCATATTGAGATTTAAAGTTATAATGATGTTGTTATATTTACTTTGATACTGTAATATTGTTGAATAATCTACGCCCACTTATATATCTTTAGTATATTAGTATTTCTAACTTGATGCAAAACATTACGTCTTTTCACTACACTTTTTAGATTTTTAATGACCTCTTTATTATTTTGTAGAACTAGGGGGGATAAATAATATCACCAAAATTCAAAAGAACTGGTTTTTATTTCTTCACTTCAATAGAATAGACAATACAATTTACAACAACTGAAAGGCACATGATTAATTACAATACTTAACTGAGAAACTATCTTACAGACATCACATTTAAATTCACGGTAACTTAAATTACTTTAAATATTACCCTCGACAATATACACACATGCAAGTACTCTGCACGCTTTGTATCAAAACTCTTTAATATAACACTATGATACCCAACTTCTTAATAATAGCTTATTGTCCTAAAGCCACAGGTGGTTGTAAGTTATAATGTCCCTGAAACACTGCGTAGTTATCCTTCGTGGCGCACTGGTACGCGCTGATAGGAGCAGGGTACTGCTGGTACATCCGATGGTCACGAACACCCGGCCGTGGATACAAGTGATCTTGCCGCACTTCAGGGTACCAGCCCGACATGACTCCGCTCCCGAACACACCGCCACTGTTATAGTTCGGTACACTGGGCGCCATGGTCGGCGCAACCGCGGCGTAATTTAAAGACATCTTTGGAGCACTCGCTACAGGCACCGTACCGTAGTTCGTACTTCCAACTGTTGTTACTGGCGCCGGTACCGGAGCAGGCTGCTGCTCTGCTGGACGTTCCGTTTTATCACTCGTAGCACTAGAAGTTTCCTCATTACTGTCTTCTTTTGCTTTCTTGCTCTTCTTCGATACATTCGCGTGAGTTTTCACATGTTTAGCGAGATGGTCCGAACGCATGAACCGTTTGGTACAAAGTTGACACGCGAATCTCTTCTCTCCGGTGTGGGTCCGTAAGTGCCGCTGTAATTCATCGGAGCGCGTGAATCTCTTGCCGCAGAACAACCAGTTGCAAACGAAAGGCCGTTCCCCAGTATGCCAGCGGAGATGTGCCTTGAGATGAGAAGTTTTTCCATAAACTTTTCCACAGCCGGGTACATGGCACACATGTTCACGTTTAGCGCCATCCTTGCCGTAGTTGGGTCCGAAGCCGGCAGCCTCTGTTAAGCAGTTAGGACAGCGACACTTGGCACAGCGACGCTGAAGTTCTCTGGCTTCTTCAGTAGCGGCGGGTGTCGGTGGCCAGTACGCCGGGTACTGCGTCGGGTAGGCAGGCAGCTCGCGCCAGCCAGGCGGAGCGCACCAAGTGCCTGAAGACGCACTGCTGCATGAAGACAGGTCTGAAGCCGGTGATATGGCGTCACCGCGCCCGTAGCCACAGCCGTAGCCTGACATCATGTTCATCATGTTCATCTGCAAAAGTTAACACCTTGTTAGTTAATATTTAAGTAAGCTTAATGAGCTTCTATAACATTTTAACTTTAAATATGAACTGAATTTACACTAAGGAGATAAGCTCAACATTTATGGACTATTTACTCTAATATTAATAAACTTTCAAATTATGTTCAATGGTAAGTGGGCGGGCGGACGGACCTGTTGCGCGGGCGGATCCACGTATTGCATTTCCGGCGAGTGTGGTGACAACGTAGTGCGACGAAACCTTCAACTGGATAATTACAGGGCGGCGCACCGCTCGCGCCGAGACGTTTTTAATAACTGGCTTGGAATAGACGTAACAAGCGGTTGTCACCTCGCCCCGGCCCCTCTGCCCCGAGGGAGCGAGCGGCGCGCGCGCACCCCGAGCCCCCGCGCCCCGCACCCGGCACAGCCTCCGACACACCCCACCAAGCGCCGTGAGTTATGAGCTTACAAGTTCGGCTCTTATGAGAACGGGAAAGCTTGAGAGCGAGACGACAACCGACCAAACAAAGCTAAAGGTTACCTTAAGTGTGTGTTTACTTTGTGCTTTATCTTGTACCGTATTCGGTTGTAAGTCATTAACTGAACTTTATTAATAGATGGACGGTCAATTTTCTGGGTTATATAATTGTCTATTTCATTAGTAGAATAATATTTTACAGCTACGTACATGCTCACGTTGATGTCTTTCATACTGTTTCTATGAAACAGTCAACGACTATTTATATTATAATTAGTAAAGCTTAACTATTTATTTTCGAGTGATAAAAATTACTACACCACTCATAATAATATAATACAAACTATAACTTTTACTTAACTTTAACTTAAATAGTAAAGCACATTACTGATGCGGTAGTATTAGGTAGGTACATAAGCAACACTTACAAGTCTGTATTCACTTCATACAGTGCCACAACAGCCACAGCAACATTTCTTTTGTAAGCAGATATAATTCAGTTCCCAACTCTGAGACGCTTAATGTATTTAATTTTTTCTCTATTTCGGTCGGCAGTTCGCGGCAGACGCATGATTTATGCATATTCGAGCGGAGCCAAACCTTTAATTACACGTTGTTAAAATATGGCAGTTTGTTAAATCGTTCGCTCTGCTTTTGTTTTACCAAACACCGCGCCTCTTAGAGAACTGTTCCCTTTTCTTCCTTCAACGAAATTTTATGTATCATGTGTTTTTTATTCTTATAATTGCCTCGCTTTCCAACAGCTTGTAGGTTTATTTGTACATCATGCTTATGGTATCAACCTCAACAGACAGGCCTGGGAAACCTAATCAGAGATCGAACTGATACTCCGAGGCTGATCATTTATAATATCAGAAGCAATATACGTTGCAGAGTCGTTTTCCTTATCCATTTACATATACCTAATTGTGTTCCTGGCAAAAAGCCCGTATTCTTAGATACAATGTTAAATAATCATCTTACAAAATTAACCATTTTATTGAGATCAAAACCTTTCAACGACCATGAAATCGATGCCATAATGACATCGCATTGAAATCGTACGATGCACTTGCAGAATTTAATGACTTGTGAGCTCTAAAAAGAGCGCACAACAAAAGTCTTTCTCCGAAGCTACTACCGTTCATACTGTGTCAGTACAAATGCCTGGACCTGTCGACATGTTTATGACAACCTAGAACAATAGCCTGGGGACTCGGGTGACAGGCTACTGTGCCGTAGCCGGCGGTCACAAAGGCCACATGCCGTGGACAATGTCGACTACTAATGTCCTATGATCGCCTCTCGCCATAAATCAGACAGCTACTGTGTTTTTGTGAGAAAAAAATTATCTTTCGCTCGACTGTCTTGCGGACTGCGATCGATTGCATGTGCAATATATTCTGGCGATGGCTTTGATCTTTGGTATAGAAGTGTGGAGATCAACGTTTGTGTAGTCGCCGCTTTTATTGACAGTTTTGAGCATAACATGGGCTCATGCTGGTTTACTGCTGAATAAAATTGTGTAATCGCAAGTTAAAGCAAATATTTTTTTTTTTGTAATGTATCTCTTTACTGTAAGTTAACAATGATCTCTGTAGTTTTGTCTGATTTATTCTGTTTTACTATGGGCTTATAATCAGCAGATTCGTGGTAATTAACTACCAGAGCATATCTCGCAACCTCAGTTACTGAATAAGTTCAAAACATTCCTTTAGCATCCTTCACGTTTCAGTAAATCAGTCAATCGCATCCCACAGCTCAAGACATCATAATAAAATCATGAGCGAAAATATCGACGTTTGAATTGCGCAGTCGTTTCCGCTCAAGAAGGCCGGTATATTACATTAATTACAGGTTTCTTATATCGTGGGCGGGTAATTGGTTCTATCGCGCACTGTCCTTACTTCCTGTCTTTTGCTGGTGTTCCCATACTGGGTCTTGTGCCGGCGCGGTGTCGGGTTGCAACTATTGTGGCAGCCTGCGCGGCACCCACGCTATGCAAGACGTGAAGTAAATTGTGCATGCGAGCTCTTTATGAGCTTATCGGGCCTTTTTGTTGATCTTTCAGCTATTGTGAAGTTGATGACTGAATTATGATTTTAAAATTCTGACCGTATTAAGTAAGATGGATAATAGAAATACCTAACCCAAAAGTACTTATAAGTATGATGAAAGTTAGACAGCTCGGTAGAAAACTTAACAATGCTCAGAAGGTAGGGTTAATTTAATACATACGTAGGTACAATTCGGAAACCTTCATCTAAAGATGAGATCCAATAGACACGCAATTATGCACCTAAGCAATTTTCTGAAAAGTTAACTTACTTTCGAGAAACTGAAAGAATTTAAGTCCATTTACCTAGTATGTGTAAAATTGCTAGAGAAAATTGCAAAAGTGTAAGTAGGTACCTACTTACGCTTACGCGTTTATAAGAGTAGCAAACGCTCGATATGCCATTTAGTTCAGATTAGATTGAAGATAATTCTCATAAACAGCACTGATCTCAGATTATAACTTTTTATAGAAATCCGATATTCCCCCGCAACAAAGAGCGTAAAAAGCTCAAATGTTACACGGGCTACGTACGAATAAGTTTTACATTGCTATTGTATAGTAGCGGACATTGTTGTTATCTGATCGGAATTCCGCTCATTTCGCGTCTTTCGTATATCTGGGATTGAGCGAGTGAAGGGTGCATTGTGTAGGTGTAACAAGATCACCGAATGTACCTGTTACAACAATGTGAAGAGCACAGGTTCGCACCAACCGATGCTCCCTTGTGAAGCCATTGTCATGGGATCTGTCAAATCCTTGCGTAACGCAGTGGCCGCTTGCAAAAAATGTGCATTGTTTTTTAAAGCCTTTTCGTGTCAAGTCGGATAAGCTTGGGGTTCAATTGTTTAATTCCACTTCACACCTAGGTAGGTACTACATTCGGATTGATAGTAGTTTTAATGGATGAAAAAATAATTATTATAATATAAGGTAAGTCGTGGTGGCCTAGCAGTTAAAGAGCCAACCTCTCAAGTGTGAGGGCGTGGGTTCGATTCCAGGTCGGGCAAGTACCAATGCAACTTTTCTAAGTTTGTATGTACTTTCTAAGTATATCTTGGACACCAATGACTGTGTTTCGGATGGCACGTTAAACTGTAGGTCCCGGCTGTCATTGAACATCCTTGGCAGTCATTACGGGTTAGTCAGAAGCCAGTAAGTCTGACGCCAGTCTAACCAAGGGGTATTGGGTTGCCCAGGCAACTGGGTTGAGGAGGTCAGATAGGCAGTCGCTCAGTAAATACCTAATGATTACACCCAGTAGATATACCTATCTTAGGATAGCGAATTTTGGGCCTATTTGGCACATAACAAACACCGAAATCTCAGCATTCGTCTAAAAAGTCGGCACGATATTCATGTTTGTATAGACTAGTATACATCAAAAATCACATACAGAAAGTGGAGACCGCTTGGACACCACAAAAAATATAGTATGGAGTAGGTAAAAGATTTCTGCGGAGCGCGGCACCCCGTGGCGCCGCGGCCGATTTCAAACGGTCCTCTCTCTGTAACCTGACAGCCGAAATTACCCCACATCAGTAAAAACTACATCTCAAAAGCAGTTTGTTTTACACAACAAGCCGTTCCGATATAACGATGACACGATTTTGACGCCAATCTATTGCTCTCATTAGTGTATTTTTTTCTGAAATAGCCAATTTTGTTAGTTATTAACGGCTAATGAATGGGAATAGCCATTAGTGTCACGTTTACTGTGTAACAAAGCTATGTATTTATAATTATAGTCATTTGGCTGAAATATTGTCTAAAAGCTTCTGTAACTAATTTTATAATTTTACTAGCTTCTGCCTGCTGTTTCACTCACATTTCACCGTATTATAATACGTGGTTTTTAAAATTACTTACTGGCTTTAGCGCCGGCATTTTAGTACCTACATAATCGTGGAGAATGTAAATTTTTCAAAACTAGCATAAAAGGCGATACATTTTAAACCACATTGTAGAATAAGTGGTTTAATTTAATATTTCTTTTTAATTTGCTTCAAATCTTTATTTGTGCGCCCTCTATAAAGTTTTGACTGAATCATAATTATATGAAACCCCTGTAGAATTACATTGATTCATGCGCTTCTTTAAAAGATGTCAGCACGATCGACGGGGCCCGCAAAGGCCAGTGCGTGCAGTTTGTAAAACAATTCTAAGGAAACCGAGTTACTCTTATTTTATATCTTATTACTTTACATGCGAATTCCAGATGGCGTTATTTGTCGTAAGGGCTCCCAATCAAAAGAATATTGCAGGAGTGGTTTCTCTCCCAACGAGACTTATCTAACGTATTATCAATATAAACTAAAAGCGTCATTTATATCAGACAGCTTATTCAAAAAGTGTTTGAATTACCGAATTAATTGCTGCTATCTGAATTTATCTTCGAACATATAAAGTGCAAAAACTCATCCGCTAAGATACAATTCGATGAAAAAAATGCAAAGAATATCGGCTCGAAAAAATTTATTACAACACACGTCACAAAACATACATTTGTACAACCATTTCACATTATAATTATACAATACAGTAAATAATGACTATTCAGTTTAGATCGAGGAATGTTTTATCTCGTCACAAGGAGCTTTGCCAAATAGATTCAAGATTAACGCCTTTAGTGAGGGGAATAGAAAGATAGACCATAATAAATTAATTACATGCATGAGTTTTGTGAGCCTAGTATTAGACATACAGGACTTACAATCAATATTAAAACCTACGCTGACAGATTTAGAATTCATTTTTCCATGCAGCCAACATGTTCTTCAGATATCATAGAAATTACACACATTAATCAATTATACCTTGATAAGACTCACTCAATATTTCACACGACCCTTTAAGTATACTTGAGTGTACAAAACATGAGTGTTTATTTGTTTTTTCTAATATCTTCGAAGCCAATGTGATTCCTAGATGCGACAAATCAATTTAATAATTATTTTAGATTCTCACTGAGAAGTGTGAAATGTTTAGATTAGATAATATGAGAGAATTAGACATGAATTGATGTTCTGTGAACACAGCATCGATGTTTTCATTATTATTTATTTAATGCAGAAATTAAATATGGCTTCCATTAACAATTCTGGATACTAAGACTATATTGAAGTGAATCAGAAAGACAAGGAAAATGTGAACTTATCAGTTATTTAGCAAATAGATTGCTAAAGTAGTCAGTAATAATTGAACATCCAAAATGCATAACTTAAAAATAAAAAATAAAACTACATACTACACTATAAATAGAAACGCTACAAGTTCAATGAAAATATTTCAAAAAGATGAAACAAACTGCATAGTTTAATAAATATTTTAGGCAGGAATTTTGTATAATAATAAAGTACTTTATTCAAATTTCTGTATTTATACAATATTACTTGATTAAGAACCAAACGTTAGTAGATATTAAATAGTGTATAAAGGAATCAACCTACTGGCTTTGTTCGCAACCAAGAAACGAAAATAATTCGGCTATAATTCCGAGATTTATAACAAAACAAGAAAAATATCATACATCCCAAAATGAAGAAAAACGAGATAAAACTGTTTTTATACAATAAGGTTCTTTAGTAAATGACTTATACTAAATTTCATGACCTAGGTGCAGTAACCTTATAATTCGTCCCTGAGTAGCGTGTAGCGGTTCTTGGACGGCGCTAACTTCTTGAACGTGGACTCTGGAGGAGTGGTCACCTTAACTTCCAAGTTCAATACAGGCTGGTCTGGGTCGGGACCATAGTGGAACTCCCTGGAACATAATCATGAAATTAGTTATTTATTTTGTCAAAATGTTATTTACTGGTAGTGCTGCTAAAAATAATAGGGATGTGGACAACTGGTCAAATTCAATACTTTTATAGAACTGTTAAAATGGTCACTCTCTATGCAATTTGTATGAAAACGGAACCTATGACGTCACGGATTTTTCACATCAAGCCGTATACTTATTTCGATTATGTTATCAATAAAAAAATTAAAACAAAAGTGACAGTATTTTATTATTGACTAATTGAAATAAATTAATTGAATAGTAATTGAATATACATTTAGCAATTTTAAAACGATGTACCATTTCGCTCATATAATCATATCCATAAACAATTAAAAGGCTTTAGCTTCCTGTAATGAGCTGTAATTTATATACATTGAACACAGTATGCGTGATATTAACGCGAACTTAACATAAGCAGTTCGTGAGAAGTCTTAATAGCCGCAATACAATACGAACGTCAGACATTTTATCGACTTGCGTATACGTCATATCTGAGCGAGTTGATTATGGACAATCCATTGTGTAGACGATATGAGAGCATACCTACTTAACAAGAAACTCTTCAGCCTTATAGATTAGTATAGATAAAAGACCAGTCCCATCAAAGGTGTAGAACATTTTTTTTAAATATAGAACCCTAAACATGCGCCCCTGCCTCGCTATGTTAATCATACACTAGAATAATTTAATAAGTTTTCTCAGCATGTGAAATTAAAACTGTTATGGAATGCTGATTATAATGTTTCAACTAATTGAGTTTATCTTAATTTATAAAATTATAATATTACAGCTCTGATTAGGTCGTATCCAACACAAAATATCTTTATGGCATAATAACATTTCGCTCATTTTAACGAAGTTACCACGCATACACACGGCTACACATCAAGCTATACAAAACTAGTATAAGCTGAGCGTTCAATTTGTAAAAAGACCATTTAAAGCGAGTCCAAGACAAACTGGTTTTGCATAGCTTGATGTGTATAGCCGTGTGTATCAGGAAGGGGTCAAAGATATGCTAAAGGCTGAAAAAATCACGAAAAGCCGTTTATACAACAAGAGAATCAAATCAAGGTCGTCATTCTGAACAGCTCACTAGTGTCCATTGATTCAAACAAACACCTAGCTAGTTTGAAAATCTTCAGAAATACAAACAATGCAGATAAAAATTCACACACATAAGATACCTGAGATTATTCCTTCTCATAATAATTCAATAGGGAAGATGCAATATTTTTATTTTTGTTTTTATTTTACAGAATTCCATGTAGAATAGACCACAAATATATAAAAAAATTTAAACACTGCAATTTATTGTAAAAAAATGCAGTTTTAAATTGACAATTTAAATTTTCGCGCCAAAACGGGCCTACGGTTCCGATGACGTCATTCGCGTCTGACACTAGCTTTCATTCATTTGCATTTTCTCGACTTTCGAGATATTTTTCAGAAAAAATTTAAAATGGATTATCCGTCAACATCAGGGGATCATAACAATGCCACCAATGCTCCGAAAAAAATCCGCGTTGACTCATGTTTTGTGTCCATCTACTTCAACAAAGTTTTGACTGGACCTTCTGACCCAAAACTAAGAAAAAAGTGTTTCCAAGCTGCGAATGGGAAGGATAATTATTATTAATTACTATTATAAAAAAAAGGGGAAATTCTTGAGAGCATTTAATTCATTCCTTCAGATTTATCCTTATTATACTAGAGACAAACATTTAAACTTTCACATTTGTAATATTATTAAGATAGTACTTGCTGATGAAGAACTGAATTATTATTTCTTTCATGTTTCAGATTCATCTTTAGAGTGTTCATTAATCACAGAAACACATGATTCTGAAAATTTTCAAATATCTAATGATAAGAGTGTACAGGTGTCTATATATCCTCAGAAACGATCGAAACAAGCTCAAGTAGAAATGGAAATACCCTAGACTGTAGCTTTATCACCTAAAAAAAAACAATAAATCCAACTTCCATTTTAATCTGAAAAACACAATTAATTTTCGCACAAACTAATTACATTAATGTTCACCTTTACAACTATCTATAACCTCAAATAAGTTTTCATAACGGGAGTGACGTCACTGAACGCTGATTGGTGTTTTGAAATACGTTTCGTTTCAAGTCACTTTAATTTTTAATTATTCGTAAAAATCAACATTATGTAAAATAAAAACGTTACGGTAGTCTTTCTTTTATACTTTTTTTAATGATAAAATTTTAATGATAAAATTTTCAATAATATTACATTTGCATCTTCCCTATTACGAGTTTTACGTATGTATCTCGATTCTTATCAACAAGATAGTCCAACTATTAAAAGGGTTTTTTATCAACAATTCAGTGAAAGTATATTCTAACATTCTCTTTTTAATGTTTGAATATGAGTATTTATTGACTGACTCATCTACCTATGTAGTTTAGTCATAGAATGGTTCCGTGATACTTAATCTAAGTTGTATTATTAAATGCTATTCAATAGAACTTGACTCATTTAATAATTTTAACCTGGCACAAATAAACACTACATCATCAGCCTATCGCAGTCCACTGCTGGACATAAGCCTCTCCAAGTGCACGCCACTGAGATCGATTTTCGGCTTCTCGCATCCAGCTCCTGCCAGCCGTCTTGCGCAAGTCATCACTCCACCGTGCCTGAGGACGTCCTACACTACGTTTGCCAAGACGTGGTCTCCACTCACAAACACTACAGTAGACCAATATTGATGTTATTTAAGAATGCCAAAATAATGAGAAAAGGTCTTTGACAAAGGTCAACGGCCTGCTTAAACCAGTGGAATGTCAAGGACTTTTGCCAATTAAATAAATACTAATATAGAGTATGTTACCTGTGTAATTTCCCAGAGTACAGGTCTTGCAGGAACTGCTTTAATCTTCCAGGTTTCTCCATCTCTTTGTAGTCAGGGAACATGTACATATGGCGGAAGGAGTCAATGGCAATCAGAGGCAGGTCCGAAATGGACTTGCCCAAATGGTGCAGTGGGTGCTCGAACCGGACACCGTCAGCAGTCAAGAAGTTTACATTCTCTGTAATTTGAAAGTTAAGTTATCATTAAAAAGGTTCTTATTTCCATTATGTCATTTGAGACCTTTTTTATGCATCTTTACATATCTCTTTTTTTCAATAGATATTACAGTGTAGGATTGAGAGACACATACAAACAGGCAGGCATACAGTTATTAAATTGTAAAATGATTAGTAATGATTCAACTGTGCATAAAAGCAATAATTTGCTTCATGAACCATGAAACATTGTACTGTTTGTCAACCTAACATCATTTCCATGATAGTAACATTTGTACAAAAAAATACAATTTACATAAATTTAATGATACAGACAATAATAACATATACATAAAACGAAAATATATTTAGTAATTTATGAGATAAGAGTAGTACTTTGATATTTATTGCCAGTTTTTTCTGATAATCAAAAATATTTTTTTCAAATGATTTCAAAATTAGAAAGACCTGTTTTTGTAATTTCATAAGAATAGATGTCTATGTTGCATCGTGTACTTACGTTTTTCTCCCTCCAGTTCATTTTGAATAACTTCTTTGTACTTCTTTATGCTCTCATTATCGTTAGGATGGTGGAACAGAATCAGGAATGGCAATCCCTCCTCAGTGAGTTCTTCAGCGTTCTCAAATGTGATCTCTCGTACCAAAGGTATGCATTTCTCTTGAGCCCATTTGTACAACTCATCAAAATTCAGTAAGGAGCCAGTGTATGTTTCATCAGGCTCCGTAGATTTCTTTCTGTCAGTTCTAAATACTACTATTGGCTGACCTGGAAAGCAGTAAGTTGGTTAGATATTATATTTAAACCTTTATCCACCTTATTATACAACATAGTCTTAAAAACTTGTCAGGTTTAGTGCTAGGCTTAAACCATCATCATCAACATCAGCCTTTTTATCATCCCACTGCTGGGATACAGACCTCCTCTCACGCGAAGAAGGATTGAGCGTTAATCAGCATGGTTGTCCAATGCAGGTTGGAAACCATCATATCGAACAATATTTATGATCCCTTCCCTAGCACTTAACCCAGTACTTTTTAAAGCCATGTTTTATTATAAGTCTGCATGGATCTAGGGAAGCGTTATAACATGACTTGTAGCTCAAATTCATTCCCATCTATTAGGGAAAAATAATCTCAAGTTCCTATTTTACTTTATTAACAATTGTAGCTTTTGTAATTGTGATGTCCTAAACTTAATTTTGATGCTTAAAATATATATAAAGTTATTGATTCAAGTGTTTGATAATTTAAGCTTGTAAATTACCTGGAGGGTGCATCTGCTGTGAAGCATCACCAAAGCCAACATGAAATTGGCACTCATCTTTAAGGTTAGCGGCAACCTTCCTGAATATGTCACATTCGGGTTGATCCCGCCTGTCCATGTAACCAATGATGTGCCTCTTGTCTTCACTGAGATCATGCAGTTCTTTCAGGTGTCCAAAAGTGACCACTGGGTCTGTTAGCTGCTTCTTTATGAATTCAGCAAAAGCCTCAACTGAGCGCTGGCCTATAAAGAAAATAGGAATTGTTTCATAAAGAAGGCATGACTTATTGTGAGTGCTATTCTCTATAAACAGCTTCAATGTTAATTTTAAAATTTAGGTAATATAGATAAGATTCAACTGCGTACAATAAAACAATTGATGCACAAGACGTCTTAAATAAAGATTTCTCACCTCTATATTCTTTCTTGGCAGGCATGCCATTCCGGAACATTTTTAAAGTAGGATATTTGGTAATATGGAATCTAGTCGCTACAGCTCCTTCCTTGTCACAGTCCACTTTGCCCATAACTACCTTTCCAGTGTCGTAGCCAGCTTTTGTGACTTCATCAGCAGCCTCATCAAATATTGGCATAAGCATATTACTGAATTTGCACCATTCAGCGTAAAAATTAATAAATACTATTTCATTGGAAGCTGAAATTTCAAATTGTGTTAACAATGCATAAAATTAATTTGTGCATAACACAGAAATACAAATAAGTTTTATTTTATTGTGTTTGGATAATTTTCGTAGATTATATCAGAGACATTGTAATAACAACACTTTTATGATTAACTTAATATTGTCAATGGTGGAAAAAAATAATGATTATGTCCTTTCAGTAACATAGAACCTCAAGGCAGTCAAGATTTTAAAAACAGAAATGGGAAAACAATACCTATTATGGCTAACACAAAAAAATACAAGATACATTGTAATGAAACTTATGATAAGCTGAGTACTGTTAAAATATTTGTTTGTTTACTTAGCAGATTTTATTTATAAGTGTTTGATGATGTGGCTAGTTATTCAATTAAGAGATTGTACACATTGTCTTTGCAATGTTGCTAAGAAATTTCTAATGATAATTTAAGGTACAATAAAAGTATATTTTTTGTAAATTAATAATTAATGTTTTAAGTCTATTTTCTTCTCATTAGACAGATGCAAATCCATTCCAAAATGAAAACAATAGTGTAACTTCAAAAAATTGTGTTTGATGTGGAGGAATTAGCAAGAGAGGATATATTTATCTCCGCCATACGAAAGTACACTGAAAAGCTTCTAGAAAACGTGGAGTACGTGAGTAACTCACCTAACACCATATCCAAATTACTTTGTGTAATTTGCACAGCACCGCTATCGGTAGGGTTGTAAAAACTATGGCATATCTGAAACATAACAATCCTCGGAGATTATAGAGCAATTACTTATTCATAATAGACCATAAAATCAACAATCCATTAGTGCTCAAAGTGAAAACACATTCAGACATTTTGACATTACAAATGCTTACCAGGAAAAGGACACAAGCCAACGTTTTGTAATTATACAAGTTAAATGCATTCCAATTCATTGTAAAAGGCAAAATAAGTCACTTTATAAGTTGAAGTGAAATTATTACTGCCGCTACCGCTGAATGGTGTTCGCTGGCACTTGGCAGTTGGATGGAAATCAGCAGTGGCAGTGGCAGTTCGCTTGGCAGTTGGTTGGCACTCTTGCATGAGAAAACCACAGAGTATTAATTTAGTAAGGATGTCCATTATAGTTTTTATTTTATAGTTTATTCTGCGGTACCTAAGTATATTTAGATCAGGATTGAAGCGATTAGTTGTCTATTTAATATTGCCATAGTATGTTTAGTTAGGTAGGTACTTACTCAAAGTTTGGTAATTTATATGCACTAATTTACACATGAACAGTTATAAAATATACTTGAGGCCGGAAAAACTAATGTTACCTAACTCTCTTTGTCCATTAAACAATATACCTACATCGTAAAAAACTAAATTCCAACAGCGGTTTCACTTACACCCCGTGGGATATCTGGTTAACGTAAAAAGTATCCGTAAAAAAGTAGCTATGCCTACGCTATAGCATTTCTCAATAAATGAAAGAATATCATAAAACCTGTTATAGTAGTTCCTAAGATTAGCGTGTTTAAGCAAACAAACGTAGAAACAAACTTTTCAGCTTTATAATATTAGTATAATTATAATCGGAGGCGGATGACGGGAAGTAGCGTCCCCGCAGGTACTGAGTGCTCCAGTCCCTGCGGCCTTAGTGAGCCGCCACAGTTCCCGTAGTTTCCACTTCCCTAGTTGACTAGCATCCCATCACAATAGCACAAGTAGTTTTTCTTCCATATTTAGCAATCATCATCATCATCATTACAGCCTTTTTTTATTGTCCCACTGCTGGGCACAGGCCTCCATTCCTACGGAGAAGGATTGAGCGTTAATCACCACGGTTACTCAATGCGGGTTGGTGATTTCAAGCTTTATGGTCTAGGTTTCCTCGAAATGGGTTCCTTCACTTCATTGGTGTCCAAGATAAACTTAGAAAGTACGTATAACTTAGAAAAGTACGTGTAACTTAGAAAAGTACATATAACTTAGAAAAGTACGTATAACTTAGAAAAGTACATTGGAAATGCCCTGCCTGACCTGGAATCGAACCCGCACCCTCACACCCGAAAGGCTGGTTGGTGCTTTAACCACTAGACCTCCACGACTTTTTAGCAATAGTTAAGCACACTGGGGTCTGCAGTTGCACATGGATATAAAGTAGCCTCTTAGTTCTGATATCCATTACATTTTTTTCCAATGCATTGCGAACGGCGATTATTAACTGAAGGCTTTGTTATATAATATGTGCTATCCTATAAAACATGTACCGATATGTAGACAATAAATAACTTGTGCAATATAACACATTCAGCTACATGCCGGCGACCAAATCAAACTCAAGATTTAAAAATAAGGATTTTATTTTTCATCCAAAAAACGGAATATTATATAAAACATATCAATTACTTATAGTAAAAAATAATACATCTAATTGGACGGATCATGCTCACAAACAAACCAAATATGAGATTCATATTATGTAGATATAGTTTTCACCAAACTCAAAACTAAGTTTCAAGCACAAGTATAATTTCTCGCAAAAACTTGACGGCGGTCTGCAACTACTTAATTCCGAGGCTAAGTGTACACGCACCTCTCCCGCACTACCAGCAAATGCTGGGACCTAGAGATGGTTTCTGGCCACTCGCGCATTGTTATGTAACGAGAATAATATTGGCGGAAAAATCATACGCGTGCGCATGTGGACCATCCAGCACCTCTAACTTATACTTAAGGGCGCGTATTCCAAAAGCTGGCAACGTCGCAAATAGTTGCCAAATATTTACATGTTATAGGTAATGAATTTCTCAATTTTATTTTATGAAAACATAAAATAATGCTCTGTAGTGCACTAAGAAAGTTAATAGAGAATAATTATTAATATTGTAACACCGAACATATAGTTTTATATGTAAAAAACGTATTTGAAAACATTCCAAATGCCTCTTTTACACCTAAAACATCAAATTTAGGGTGCTAATAAAACGTGTAAATATTTGACAGCTATTTGCGACATTGCCAACTTTCGGTATACGCGCTCTTAAGCAGAGTTTCTGTGCAGCATCTTGTGCATTGTTCCATGACAACAAAAAGTTTGGCTAGACTATACTTAGTACTTAAGTAAAGGTTTTTGTTAAAAGTGCACTATCTAGCTAAGAGATCTGAACAATCAGAAGGCAATACTTATATTGATACAATATCATTAAATGTCATAATTAGTATTAAAAATAAACTGATTTAATGAAAAGCAAAACAATTGCTTTCCAATTTTAATTTTAAATGCTTAATAATTATTGCAATAACACATTCATACATTGCCCTCCAAAACAATAGTTGTGGATTAAACTATGCATTCTTCATTTTACATAAAATTGTACAAAAGCAGTCAAAACAGTATTTATGACATTGCTGTTTAAATATGTCATTTGATTTAATTTATTCATATTTCCTAGATCATTACTGTGGAACATAATATTTGCTATAGCTGCCAGGTAGTTATTTATTTACTATACTAGACACACAACCAGTTTTATCAGTTACGGATAAGTTCCAGATAGTTTATCTGGTAGACAGTGGCTATCCGTAACCGGTGAAACTGGCCCACAATCTACATATTTGCTATTGTCATCTTTTCCCCAGCAATATACAAAAGGTTAGTCTTAGTTCTTATTAAAATTAGTCACAATTATTATTGGATAAGTCTAAAAAATTAAGGTCTTCAGTAGGAAAAATCCTGATAGTAAGATGAAAACTGGTTTCACAGCATCACTTCCACTCTGAAAATAAATAAATTAGTATAATTATATAACATATTTTATTATTTCTTATTAACCCTCCATAGATGTTAGGTATTTTTTTTTTTCATGGGAAATCATCAAATAACCCTACTGAGGGTGTAACTGGAGAAGGAGGCGGCGGAGCGGCTAAGAGACCGCACCGCTCATCCCAGCCGTCGCGGCAGGGCTGGTACCGGTCGACACCACGGGCGCCGGGTGTCGAGGGATGACTCCCAACCACCGTAGGCGCGGGTTTGTGGGCGGTGAGTGTGGGTAGCTCATCGTCCGTACGTCTAAGGACGACTGCCCGTGTCGGCGGCGCGTTCTGTTCCACGCGCTCCTCGAAGAGATGTCAGCAACACAGGAGGGGCCCATAAAGGGCCAGGGTCTGCTTGGGCTGCGGGTTGTTCGTAAGAGATACCGCGGCCCTGGCACACAGGGACCTCCAGAAGGAACATAGTGGGTTTTAGTCAGTAAGAGTCTGACACTCCCTCCAGCTGCACCCTCAGCGGGAGGGGTCATTCGATGATATCCCACGAAAAAAAAAAAAAAAAAAAGTGTGTAACTGGAGGGAGTCAACTAAAATCCACTATGTTCCCTGTGTGCTAGGGCCACAGACTTTAGGTTAATCATACAGCAACATACACCACTGTTTGCAAAGAACTACTATTGATGTTATTATACATAGTCACAATTTGTGTGACTATGACCTATCCATACAATATTATATGGAGCCCTGGCACTTATTTCAGTTGCTAATTCAAGTTTAGGTAATGTACTCCAGTGCAATAGAAAGAAACAAATGAAAATGCTTACTATGATGTAGTAATTACACCTATCTCCAAGGCAACAATCAGAGCACACCCAGTCTTGGTACCAAATGTGTGTACATAGTGACATGTATCTCTGCCTGGTCGTCGCACATTCCGTCTTGTTCGAACACCGCTTCGATACATAATACTGTTTCTTAGCTCCTTGAGACCAATACGGTGTGCTACCCCATTTGATTTCAGTTAAACAAACATCTTGATTATATTCACAATTCTTTATCGTTTTCACACATTTCTCATTGTTGTCCTCTTGGTTCTCACAAACGTAGCATTCCAAACCTAAAACTGTTTTATAAATTTTCGTTAGAACGATTTCAAAATACTCAAGTTCAAGCATTTCGCTTGATGAATGATATTTACCATTTATGACTGAAGCGAGAATAACAATACAACTTAGCAAGTAGTGTTTGAACATATTGTTAATTATATCCTATTATAATTCTTAATAATGTAATAAAAAATAATATAATGTTTGATAAGATTTCAAACAACAATCAACGACGAACGTTTGTTGCCACACCCGCTGGCTTAGCTTGGTTTTTGATTTGACGTTTGTAAATACGTTGCTATGACAGTTGACATTTTTTTTTTTTTTTTTTTTTAGTGGCAATCTGCCGAGGACTACGGCAATTTATGCCAGACTCGCAATTAAGTGGCTGACAATGGCAGTTCCCTCACATTTTCCAAGCATTTTCCACACATATTTTTTTTATGTCACAGTTAGGTCATTGAAATATAAAATAAACAAAACTACTAAATATTATTACATGTCTACCATGATATTTATTTGTCTACGAGGACAATATGTGAAAGCCGTTTTGAGAAATGGTGACACAACCTACGATTATCCCTGTATATTTTATGGAATGTATATTTTATGGAATCCTACAACAATTCCTTGTTTGTGCTAAACTATTGCTAACTTTTATAACTGTTTATTCGTATCAATCACGGTGATCACTTAGTGCTTTCTCTCTTTAGTACCTATCTCTTCCAGTTCTATACTATACTCTATCTACGCTCCATGTTCAATACAACCCAAATAAAATCTTGGACTTTTTGAACCTGAGTTTTGAACCTGAGTTTTGAACGAACACTTGATTTTTGACGGAACGGCCACAATTTATAATCTATGCCCATAACACAGTTTTGACATTTGTAATCCAACAAGACGAAAATTCTAATTTGTTTCTGACGAAAAGTAAATATAACTAGCAAAATAGACTGATAAAACCTGGAATTGAGCATGGAGGGAATTCTCTGGAAGTGGACTAATTATTGGAACGGTAACTTAACATTCATGTATTGACAATAATATTAAAGCTAGCTAGCTTTATTACTAAAACATACTGTTTCCCTCAGGTTGGCAGACGAGGTGGTTTGTATTGGAAAATGGTATTATTTCATATTATAAATCGCAAGAAGAAGTTAGCCAAGGATGCAAAGGATCAGTGAAAGTTTCGGTTTGCCAAATCAATGGTAAGTCTGTAATATTAATCTTGTAATTAGCTGGAATAAGTACATACATTTATTTTATTGGGAATAAAATTACAAATATAAATAACGTTTTGCCGTTAAATACGGCAATACTCCTGTCCGTAGTGACAAATTAATCAAGGAAAATGTCTTTTGAACCTGTCTAGTGAAAGTTGTAATAATTGTTAGGTAACATACCCATAGCATACACATTGTAAACGTTTTAGTTATGACATAACATATTATGTTATGATATGCAGTAACTTGTAAATCAATATTTGCTGGTCCACTTCTAGTACCTACTTAACCAACTTCAAGCCAAGGTTCTCAACTTATTAATTTTTCATTTCAGTTTTTTTTTTATTTTATATTATAATATTTACAATTTATTTACAAAACTTAATTTTAATTTTTACATAAAAAAATATATATACATATATAATTAAAAAATGGTGTCAAAAAATTCCTCCTCATCGCTGCTCACTGGGAGTGTACCCAATATTTAGTAATTTAATTTTATTTAATAATTCATTTCAGTTAACTCAATAGACAACACAAGACTTGATATAGTCATACCGGGACAGCAGCACATGTATTTGAGAGCCCCCTCACCACAGGACAGACAAAAATGGCTGGTAGCGTTAGGCAGTGCCAAAGCTTGTGTGGACTCCAAAGATTTAAAAGGTATTATGTTGTTAGTGTTTTGTTTGCATCTTTATCAGCAAGTAACAACAACAAAGTCCTTGAAGATAAGAAAAACACTAATTGTGTTTTGTTGATAAGAGCTTAAAAAATTCCTCTTGTAACATTATTTGCTGTTTTAGTCCATGTTTCTGTTTGTTCAAATGTTCTGTTATGTATAATTTCATGAACAGACTATTTTCTATATTTATTCAGCTGCTGCATTGGAAGATACCAATTCTTTGAGCCACAAGAAGTCTGAGTTACGTTTATATTGTGATCTGATGATGCAGCAAGTGCATGCTGTAAAGAGTGCTGCTACAGCTGAGGGAGGCCCTGAGACTCAGGTAATGTATTGATAGTAAGTTTCCCTTTGCATTGAGGAAATTGTTGAAAATACTGTTTCCTGTATCATGTTACACAATAGTTATTATCGCTCTACATGCACCCATGTTAGTGGTAGTTCATATCTCAGTCTGCAAATTTTTATGATTTTGGCTAGGGTATTCCTGTCCTCAACTTGAGAAGCTTGCTCCAAACCCACAATAGTTTTATTAAAAAAAAGTAATATAATAGCAAATTAGCATACTAATTTATATTGTGTTTTCCTTTTCAGGCAATTGAAGATGCGTCAAGTTTACTTACAGCAACTTGCGATACCTTCATAAGAACATTAGAAGATATAATGAGATTAACTTCTAACGTGGGAGTAAATTCTGCCCCTTTTGAGATGCCAATACCAAATATAACTAAGAATAACAGCTCTGTAAAGACTCCTAGACAAAGTATAAGTAGAACTTTATCACAAGAAAATAGATGAAATTGTACTACTTATTTAAATATTTATTCTTAGCTATATAATATATAAAAAAATCATAAATATGTTATATACATGTTTATACAACAAGTGATACAGTTATTGCTTTCCAAAATGTACCAAAAAATATTAAAATGGCAAAGTTATAAAAATTGCTGATTGTTCAGGTTGTAATGTAATAATTGTGTTATAAATAGTGTTTATTTTTTTATAAAATACATTTGTATTTTACAGCAATATCATAAAATATAGATATATACATACATATCTTAAACATTGTACTTACTCTTCTATTACAAAAGTAATACCTGCATTTTACCTAGTGTTTTTGTGTTCCTTGTACTTATATGTATTGTGCTTGCATAATAATATATTCCTGTGATATAAGTAAGTGAAGCAGCTGTTTATCACACATCTAAATATGGCTATCATAATGCCTAAAATAAATCTAAAAGTTTACTTACTCAAGTCAATTTATTTTGTATGATTGTTTGTCTAACCTATTATATATTATATTAAAATTATTAGTTTGTAGTATGAATTAGTTCTTAAGTGACTCACTGAATGTTCTGTTTGTTTTGTTGAATGATAGAGAATAATTTACATGCCTATAATATACCTACATTCCAAGTATCAAAATTGATTTCAGGGCACCAAAAATGATAATTTAAGTGAAAACTATTATATCAAATTATTGAAGGGTGGATTGTTATAATTTTCTTGTACTCAAATAAAAATTGTAATTTTTCACATTAATAAACAATAGTGATGAATAATTAAAGTAGATAAAGCAAATGTTTTTATTTTATTATTAAAAATCAGATACATAATTGCATGTTGCATATTCATTACCAAGTAGGTTCTCCAAATCTTAACACTGTTTTTTCTTGAGCATCTAATTCTATACCTGTCTTTTTTCTCATGTAAAAAATAGTGCAGTCTCTGTTGGTGCAAAGTACTTCTTCATGCAAACTGCCTTGGCACCTCTGACACTCAGTCCATAATCTTGAAAACTTCTCCTGTAGTTGCCTTAATTTAAATATTTCAGAAATGTATATTTGTCTCTCCTTATTCATACAATGATTACATAAAGCTTTCATAGTATCATTAGGCATTATAGTTTTGCAACCTATGCATTTCTCTTTTTTCTTTGTGAAAGCAGCCAAGGCCCCAACTTTAGATGTTACCATTGCCTTGGTTCTTGTATGTTCTCCTTTCAAAAGAAGAGATTCAGCTTTTTCACCCAAAATAGGCTCAAAAATTCTTAGAAGTGGTTTAGACAATTGATTTTCCATGTAGTAACTGAAATCAATTGGAACACTGTTTTCTAACACATATATTGGGTCTTCAGCTTTCATATAGGCTGGCGTGTTTTTAGTAGCACAGCAAATAACATAAGGCACTCTATCGCCAAGTTTGGGCGCAGTACCAGCATCCCTTTTCTTCATTTTATTAGCTAGTTCCACATGCGCCTGTTTAGCTGCATAATCATTTTTTGTAAGTTCTTTTGTGATGACGAGCTGTGATATATCAATGCGGTTGCACAATAAGTCTGATATTATTTGCTTCGCATAATTGACAGCACCATCTGGATCTCTATCAATGAGTAATTTTTGGAGGCATGTGCTCATCATGTTTGATACAAGAGGACAGTTGTCTCTTCTGACAGTTTCAATTCCTTTGCAATCCATCTTGTCATATTTTTCCGGTCTAGTAAAGTAGAGACCAGCATATCTCTTCTTGTTTATAAGAAGATATGGATAGTAAACCTTTTCAAATTCTAATTTGATTGGTTTGACAAACTTTTCTGTTACAAAATCAGCAGCTTCTCTCCCCAATTCCATGCTCTCTTCCAGAGTTTTAACACCAAACTTTACCATTACAGAATCAGTATCACCATAAATTACAACTGCATCTTCTTTATAGCCATTTGACTTTGTATATTTCTTTTCTACCTCCGACTTTGTAAATTCAATCATAGTTCGACCATAAGCTGTTACACTACCTGATATTTCTAAACAGGGAAGTTTACCAACTTGTGCTCCTGTGAACCCATAGACTGAATTAGCACTGATCTTCAAAGCTAATTGTCTGCCATCAAGAACAGACCTTTTAAATGGATCCTTTTCATTTTTCAAGTCTGCTTTGGCTTTCTTTCTGGCTGCAAGCAATGATTCCAAAATTTCAGGTAAGAGACCCTTCCGGACATGTGCCTTTACAAACATGTTTTTTGAAGGTGTTACAGTTACATCTGCATCCTTAAGATTAGCTTTGTGCTGCATATTAGGTTGAACTAGTGTAGTATAGCATAAATTGTGTGCCATCATAATACTGGGATACAAAGAAGCAAAATCCAAAGTGGATATGGGGTCTGCATAGTATCCTTTTTTGGGTTCTATGACAGTTGCTCCTTCAAATTGTTCATCTGAACCTTGACCATGATAAGCAGGCATTAAATAACCTGCATCTTTAGCTTTTCTTAGTAACTGACTCACAACTTTAATTTGTTGGCCTCTAGTGAGGAGACAAAGAAGAGGAACACCTGTGACTCTAGCCATTTCCATGTAGTTGATAATGCACATTAGTTTGTTCAAAAGTTTTAATGGCAAATATGCATCCTTCAGGCAGTACATGGCCAATCTTCTTCTAGTTTGTTCATTTTCATTTTGAAGGTCTCCAATTATACTGTGGTGGACATCCTCTTTTTGCTCTTGAAGGAAATGGTAACTCACGGCATTTAGAGTATATGATCTTAGTTTATAATCTCTTACTAAAACAAGCAACAAATCGAATGGTACCCTGCCTTCAAAATTAATACTTTTGTTTTCTCTGCGGCCCATTTGCTTAGATTGTAGTATGGAATCTTTTATGACTGATTTAACATTCCTAATGCGTCCCAAGAAATCAAAATTATTTACTTTCAAATGTTTGGCCCTATTAATAAGATATGGCCAATCAAAGTTGTTAATGTTATAGCCTGTAATTATATCGGGATCAAGTTCACGGAAGAAATCTGACCATTTTGCAAGCATTTCAGACTCTGATTGAAAGCTCATAACTTGAGATCCTACAATAGGTGCACAAGTGTTTAAAGTAAACACATTTCTAACATAAGGTTCAGGTTCACCCTGCCTGATAACCATTGATGCTATTTGAATGACTGGATCGTGGTTAGGTTCAGGAAAAACTCCTTTCCGACCTGCACATTCAATATCAAAACTCAATATTCTAAATGGAGCCACTTTGGACCATTCCCCTTCTGGCTGATGAGCTATAAATGCATTCCATGCTACATCAACTTCAATTTGGCATCTAGATTCAGGTTTTGCAATGGTATCTTTGGATCTTTGAGACCATGTATTTGAAGGCAATTCAATCCAACTGCAGCCAACAACTGATGTATCTACCATGAACCGGATATCAAAATCAATGTTACTTTCATAAAAAAATGGATCCATTAAACCAAATGACGTTGGTGTCCTTTCAATCAGTCTTTTAGCCGCTGCAATTAGTTTAGGAAGTGCTACAGACACTCTTGCAAAGGTAATATCTTTATCACCTTGATAGTACATAAGTGATCTGGCTTTTACTAAACGCACCTCTAAGGCAGCTTCTTTGATACTTTCCTTGTTAGAGCGCAAGTCTTCGAGTATTGCTCTATTTAAGTTTGATTTTAAATCATTACATGATGATTCAGTAAAATTTACAGGGACTGTTACGTAAAAATAAGGTGTAAATCCGTGAACATGGCAGCAAACTGAATTTCCATCCATTGTGATACCGTACATACGCATGATGGGTACAGGCGCCAACTGCGACCCGGGCATACCTTGCATGGGTTGGCCATTATAGTGATCAATGTCCAGCTGTTGAAAAACTAACTTATCTTTCTTTGGATCCAATATTGGAGGCTCAGGACGAGACCATTTCATGTTTGTAGACTGATTTTCAGGGCCTTCACCGAGAACTTCTTGAGAGTCAAACTCCGCATCCATAAATGCAAGTTGCTCTTCAAAACTGCATGGCACTTCATTGTCTTCGTCATCGTCACCCGACTTAAACCTCTTTGGTGGCGGCGCTTTGCCGTACTGTTTCTTCTTATCCATTGTTTATGCTACAAATGTGCAAGTTTTCAGTCAGTTTTCAGCTTCAGGACAATGATAACGATTCCCGCCAAAATCTGAAAGTTAAATTGCAATGTTTTAGCTCTAAATTACGTTAAATAACAAGTAATTCTGAAGGATAAAGATGGACGATATTGTTCCTCACCTTTTAGTTGATTGTAACCATGAAAATCGTTGATCTAATGTATATTTATAATAATTTAAAGTCGATAATCAACTTCACCGGTTAAGCGGTTTGTCGTTTTTGTTTTCGTGACAGTGACATTAAGACTTTTGGTGCTAATGACAATGACATTTTCTTTCACTTGGATTTGACATCTGTCAAAATTATCGCCATTTCAATTAATTATATCAGGGTTCCTAAGGTGAATAAAAAAATAATTCCGAAATCCGGACACTGGGCTTGAACTTGTCTTAAGAATTTAAAATGATTATAATATACGAGTAATAGAACAGCTTAATATTTAGTATAGATATTAAAAAATAATGTAGTTAGAAAAAATCTCATAGAGAAAATTTCACTCTAGACGAACTATTTTTGAAGGCAATTACGGCTGTAAATATGAGGCAAATTATTAAGGAAGTACCCATTAACCGTAATACATAGATTTTAAACAATTTGCTTAATAGGTCCTTACTGTATACTTAGGGTTTTCTTCATAGTACCTATACTTAGGATCTTTACTGAAGACCACATGCCCTTTTTCTTCCAAATTACGATAAAACTATAATATAATTCTGGAGACATTGACTGAAGAAGACCTATCATTCTAGCTTCTGATTTACATTATTACCTACCTATTAATGGATTTATCCATTCATGAGTGGATGGAACTAAATTCCTAATAAATATAGATATTTACGCCAATATTACGAGGAAAAATAAACAAATACCTTTGAAATGTGAAACATCGTTCATATTGTCAGTAGTTGGAATTCTATAAATAAAGCCTTAAATGTGCATGGAGGCAAACGTTTTATAATGGTTATTCATATTCCAAAAGAGTCTAAATTTATGAGCAATGCGTAATAGTCAAGGCTCGGTTGGTCAGTGAGTGTCTGTAGTAGGCGCCTGCCTGGCTCGGGGTGATTCACCGACCTGCTTCCAGCATACCGAAATCTGAATTGCCATGAATGGTAATCTTGACTTTTGTTTACCTACTCAAAACAAATAATACAGTGCATTATGAGTACGGGTGTGACATTAATGACATTCTCAGTTCCATGCACTTTTGCAAAGTGGGAATGTACAGGTACCTTTATCGATATGAGCTGCGACAGTAAAATTACAGTCTACGACTACAGTAGTGATGACATCTAGAGATAGATACATATTATTAAAATGGTCGTCACAAACAGAAGCCCTTAAGTTTTCGTGTGATAACAATCGTAGAATTTACATTTTACAAAATGAAAATATTAAGAAATCTTGTTTTGCTCCTTCAAACTCGATGGCTTGACTTGTAGTCATTGATTACCTCCTCATCTTATCATTGCATAAAAAGGTGATACCCAGGTGAAGGGAGGTTTTCTACCTAACGTTTGAAAGGAATAGTAGCAGTAATTTGATGTTCTCCATAAAAAGGTTAGGTACAATAATAATCTATTTACTTATGATACCTGCAGATCTAAATTTTTAGTTTAAGTTCAGGTTCATACACACGTAAAAGCTTGTTCAAGCTAGTACCAATATGGTAAACAATCCATTCAGGTCGGCAACCGAGACAGCTGTGCTAAAAAGATACCTAACTTACAATACCTACGTAGGAATGTTTTGTGAATCAGTCTGTGTGTTCGGTCCATTGACATAGTCGGTAGGTATTGAGAACTTAAAACCTTAGACTCACTTTATATGACATAAAATAAGGAAAAACGTATGTGGTTGGGTTATCCCCATCAGAAATGACTTTTCTTAGGTACCTTACTTTCCGATATTCGCTCTCAAATTACACTTTACCGACATCCGTATAAATTCTAAAGATTTTAGTTTAGTCTTTCTAAGGTTTTCATTGTAACATTTATAAAATGAGACAGGTCTGTTTTATAAAGTTGTCCCATTTAGAATAACCCTTGAGTGACCGATGTTGATGAACAGTCTCTTTAAAAGCTCGTAGAACGTGCATAGCTACGTCATCAGTCTCAACTTGTCTTTGTATGATTTTAAAGTAGGTTACAGATCCTTCATATGCCACTTCGACGTGTAAGTAAAGTAGGTAACTAAGAGTGCTAACATCAAATTATAATGCTTAATCAAAGATTGCTCAACGTTATGATTAAGTACGACACTTTTGCGGGTGTCGGTAGTGGAAGCTTTCCAGCTGTTGATTGTAATGTTGACATTAAAATAACAAATTAATTAAAATTCTTCAACCGAATGAGCACTTATTCGCTTGAAGGCTTTCTTGTTATTAAGTGTATAGTGCTTGGTAGCATAAAACTTCCCTTTACGTGTCAATCTGGCTGACATTTTGCATTATTTCCTAGATACTTACCATTACCTACATACTTACTTGGATACTGAATATTTTCTATAGGGACATTATGTAGTACCTATGTAGTTAATAATATAACTTAATGAGCCGCACTTAATAGCTACAAGGGTATTTTCAAGAATGGTTCACCGAACAAATTGTTTAAGCCCATAAAGATAAAAGAAAATTTGTAGAGATCTCTTTATTGTTCAGGTTTATTTTAGTTTCTAATTATGATATCTGTAAACTTAGAACGGTATTGTTATGGCATGAAGATATGTTAGAATTGATGAATTGAAAACGAATTCACGATATGGGTGATTTTCCAAGAAGCAAAAATCTGACTATCTACTTAGTTGTCTGAGTATTTTCCCTTTTCTTCAATCTTCTATTTTAACAGTTCTTATAACTGGAAAATTTCTGGGCTTCAGCAAGTAACTAAATACTTTTATGCCGATTTTTTTTAAAATTACAACCAAAGATACGATGCTCGAAAGAATGCTTGCTTGTGAGATGATGCTTATGGCTTGAGGCTTATGAGGAGTGTGGAAGAAGAAAACATGCTGCGCTTACCCAAATATACCTAATTAGGATAAGGGCCGGAGGCTGATGCTATATATAGATATATATAAGTATACAGAATACAATAACTTAATTAACAAATATGTAATTAACAATAACGACTCCACATCTTCTTTTGTTCTCGGGACGCCCAGAAGCTCTGGCAAGCTCACGTCAGCGTCATTCTGGGAAGCAGCGTGCGATACGGCGGCGACGGCTGGCCGACTCCACTCAATGACTTTCCATTAGGATGATGAGTGTTCGCTCTATTTATACTCCAGACGTGACAAATACATAATCGCCGCGATTCATTCACGGTTCAACTGAAACTAAACAGATTTTTTTTACAAGACTCCCCAGTTTTGTTTAGGAGTTGAGCTTAATGTTAAAAAATGCGATTGAAAATAGAGTACTTAGCAATTTGAGTAGATGTCATGGATTGTTGTAAAATATCATGTCAATAATTCTTCCAAGATACCAATAGTGAATTTATACCTATATGAAAAACTATCGTCTAAGGTTTCCGAAAAGATTTCACTTCCTTACACTTGTAAAAAGGTTCTCTATATATGTAGGTATACGTAGGTACTCAGCTATTAATCTCAAATGGAACCAAGAAATAAATTGTTTACTAAAACGCCTTACTTATCTACCAAACCTGCAGGAAATATCAGCATATAAACACGCCATTAGTTACCATTATTAATTGCTTCTAATTAACTTGCGTAAACAGTGTAAAATACAACACGCAATATTATATTTACGGGCGCCCAGTAATTACAAAATTTAATTTGCACTTACGACCATGGCCACTATCGGCCTAGGCACGTAAGTATATGTATGTTATGTTCCTGTTTTCTCAGTTTCACAGCAAAGATTTTTGATTGATGTCCACATAAAACAAACAATTTTACTGCGGACAATAAAACGGGCTTCACGTACCTATAATTATTTTGCGCGTATACGTATACGAGTTTTCTTTAACAGCGCAGTAAATTCTACATGTGCTATATACCAAGTTATTACTGTGGGAAAGAATGCAGTTAAAAGATACATGAAACAATTAAATAGCATCAAATTGAGAAATCCACATAAATAATAATACAATCGGCATTAAACTGCGGATGTACAAAGATTGTTTTTCGCTATATATATTGCTACACGGGAAATGTAATGCAGCGAAGGATGAATTTTATAATCTATACTAATATTATAAAGTTAGCAAAACTTACGTAAAACTCGCTCATTCTCGAGAACCGATTGAACTACTGGACCGATAAAAAAAATATTTCAGTGTTAAATAGCCCATTTAACGAGGAAGTCAATAAGTCTATTTCAACCGGGTGCGCAGGCAGAAGCTGGTATACCAGTATAATACAGAGAGGATGGCTTACGGTAGTAAGATGGTAAAAACAGAAGCATCGAAAAGAAATACAAATCGCCCAGTCCAATAAATTGGAAACAGGGCATAAAGCTATGCAATCACTCAATTAGAGCAAAGTTGGTACTGATTGCATAATAAACTGCTCGTTTATCTTCCTGAAGCTTGCACATGATATTATATACCATGTTTAGCAAGAATATTGCATGAAGCAAGAAGAAAAAAATATGATAATGATTCAAAAGTAAACTATGTTATCATCGGGTGCATTATGGCTGACGAAGTCTGAATCTTAATGAAGTGGTCTCTATGGGTAGAGTTTCAGCGGCGACCCATGGGAATTGGATGAGGTTCACACGACTATTCGCGGGCTTACGCTGTCTTAAGGCGACGAGATACACGGACTGTTGTAATGACGAGCAAAAAACACATTTCTTAACATTTTACGTCCGTACCTAATATTTCATCAGTTTATTATCAATGATGCAACTTTATAATAAAGAAGAAAACTCTCAGTTTTTTAGAATTGAGTCTCATTCAGCAGGAATCAATTCTTTTGATCTCTAAAGCTTTTCTAGCTAGGAGTACGTAATTTTACTCAAATTAAGAATTATTTTCTTATACTCAACGTAAATTTTATAGGTAATATCGAACGTAAGAATTCTGACCCGTATATACTCAGTGATAAATACGAATAAGCTCGACAGCGGCAATTGACTGGCGACGAACCTTTCCAATTAGTTAATTCGATTCTAAGATCTGTTGCGTCTGGCTTTTGTTCTCGTTGCTATGCTGGTGCTTCAGTACTTTGCACACGGGTGACACTGATCAGTAAGTGCTCATTGTTATACATACACGAAACACTAATATTGAGATCATCGCACAGTAGCGACCAACGGACGCGACGTAAATCACTCAACCCGCGACATTGGTTCTCGGTATCGATAATTGAATAAACTCGTTCATTAATATGGAGTAATAAAACTTGGTCGCACAAACGCTTCGTTTGTGTCGTTTTACGAGTTCAACCAGCTGCATCGGTTATCTTTATAGACTTGCACTGACCCTCGAGTTTTCAGAGCGAGTAAGGAAGGATCCAATATATTCATAATGATCTCGAGGCTTGATCATTGATACCAGCCCTTTGTTCATATTGTATGTAAGCTTTTGTGTTTCGAACAAGAGCTAAGAAAAGTCACACACGTTGAATGACGTGACTTTCGAATAATGCATCCGGTCACTAACAAGGTGTCAATGTTACTGAATCGACGAAAACTAATCATGGCCTCGTGTGAATGAGTCGTTTAAGCAGTATGGCTGGAGGTACACAGGCAAACAGTGCGCGGCTAGATGACGGAGCGGATTGCAATGCGGCGCGGGGGAGCTTCGGGAAGGAGCGCTATCTTATCTGGGGAATGTGCCATCCCTGGCAGTCTCGGTGGGTTGCCACTTAGCGCCGTGCCGCAAAGGGAACAGAAAGAAACTTTTGTTACTCAAAATCAATAACGCTTATCTGGGTCGTTTTGTGTGCATAACGGTCACGGCACTGCCAAAGAAAAACTGAATATTTGAGTCATTAATCTTTGACAGCATATTACTTGTTCGAAAATATTTGTACAGTTTTATTTTTTTTGTTATGATGTTTATGAAGGAATGCAAGTGAGATTTATCTCTTGACTTTATGGTTTTGAAAGCCTATTGGCATAGTTTGAATGTAGGCAATATATGTTTAATTAAATATGCCATTATAATCATTGTTTTTTATAATTGAAACATACTGTTACTCCACAAATAAACCGCATAACATATTAGTTGCACGAGATATCTCAAAGTCACCTGTATGATAACTTTTGGAACTTTTATCTTTAACAAGATTACTTTATCGTCGAATGACAATGAAATGCAATAATAAAATAATTATCTGCATCACATGTGGAGCATCGACTTGCAGTGGGGGCAATGCACTTTATGACGGTAAATCGATTCGTGGTTCTCTTCAAAATGCATCGTTTGTCTTCTTGTGCATTATCAGTTTTAGTAATAAATTTATACAATAGGATATTTTATGAAGGTTTCTGACCTTAGGTACCGCTTGTGACAAGTCGTTTCTCAATGTGAACACTTAAAAGATATGACCATCACGTCTGTTTACCGCCACAAAACTCGATACAGGCAACAGAGTTACTATTCATATTACGTAACACCTAAAGTAATCCTGTAAACTATGGATTTTAGCCACGATATTTAGCCCTTTGATTGTGTGCAGTCAAAACAAACCTGAACGATTTCACAAGACATTATTTACATAAACTTTCCATATAAATAATTAAAAGCTTGCTAATTAAGATTTCTAAACATTAAGCTCTCAGAGTGAGTAGTCATAGAGCAGCTCCGTTCATATTTGACAGCCTTATTTACAACATCATAAATTGATCACAACCAGCTACTGTATCTGAGTTTGATATATTGTATTATGTATTTATGCGATGTCATAAATAACATCATAATATTGGCCCTACTTTCGCCCTCGTGTTTTGAACTATAGACGGGAGTAGTGACAAAGGTCTTGATAAGCAGTTCGTCCGATAGTCTTTGGCAATTTGCCGGATGTATCATAGATAATGGTTATAATTTGCATTAATGGTGGGACACCCACGGTGTTCGACATTTAAATGGCGTCTAAGATATTAAGGCAGTGGACGTTGCCCTTATGCGAAACGAATCTAGATCACAGGAAACGAGATACTCTTGAATGGCATCTTATCAACTGAATGAGTGCTGTTAGAAAAACTGTGAAACGTTTAGTAAACTTTGGCCTCTGTATCTTTATCTGCTGGCCACGTCATGAGTCTACAAACTTTAAATGCAATCTCATGTGGGCCGGTCGCGGCTAATGCTCAGTAAATGTTAAGATTACGTCAGTATTTTAGAGATAATACGAGTAAAACGTACATAATCCATTGTTTGTCGAATGACGAAATTGCATCGTAAAATAAAAACTATCTTCGAAATGAATAATTATTTATGACTGCTAAGCTACATATACTGTTTAATGCGTGACTAACGTGTGCATATGACAAACTATACGCACTTTATATTAAAAAAAAGAGGTGGTTTCTATTTTTGAAAAATAGCGCATAAGAGCATATAGCGAGAAGGTTCTTAAAAATCTCGTCGTCTCACTGAGATGGTAACAAAGGGTTTACGAATTCCCGACTAAAAACGTTCACAAGAGAATGTCTTAAGGCAAGTAGTTACTTTAACCAACATCCCTGGATCTGTAATGAGTGCTTTACCTCCTTTTCTTTTATTGACTATTTTTTTAAATATAGAATTGTGTCGAATCCTTTGCAGAAGTAAGAAACCTTTTACCTACGATGAACTTTTTACATCTAGTACTTACCTAACTTAGATGGAAACAGTGGCATTAAAATGTGTCATTTATTCAAGCTTTTTCCTCAATGTGCTGTTACTTCATAACACGTTAATACTGGAATAACAGGAACCGATACATCAGCAAACATGAAGGGTGATATTATGCATTCATAAAAGCCGTGAGTACTTTACAGCCTACGACAAAACAGACAATTATTGCAAAAACAGTTGGTATCTGTGTCAATCAGTTAGGCTATTATGGGGAACTATATCAGTACTCGTGTAAAAACCGATTGACGACATCGATGTTGTACTCGATTAAACGATACTGTTACATGTACATAATGAAGGCGTGGGCGATATCATTAGAGGGTTTATTCAGTCTATCCATGGTCGTGCGTCAATTTGTTTTACTTAATCGCTTATTGTCGTCACTACCCTTTGTAGCGAGCGTTGATTACGTCACTATATTCACACCAAGCAAACATTTGTTTTGATTTGTTTTACTAATTAACTGCGTCTGTACTAACTAATAAACAATGGCACTGTTTGTTTTGTTATGTCTACGTTTTAGACGAAACTGTAACGGATTCCGTGTCATTTTGGCTCCGGTGACGTTGGCCCGAGAAGTTCTTGTAGTTTTCAGTCTAGACTGTGAAAATGTTTGGGTGCTGATAACTACGTATAAATATATAATATACACTATATTTTTTTCTGCACCTACTGCGTAAGGGAGTATCACACTGTTACTGACTAAAAACCACATCAGCTCCTTCCGGAACCTTTTGTGTATGAGTACCTAGTAGCAGTAATTCTTTCGAACGATTCCGCAGCCCGCATAGGTAAACTACTGAAGTTAAAAGCAATTACTACCGATGTAGATGTGTTGTTAAGAGTCAGTCAAGGAAAATGGGCTTTGTGGTGGTCGTAGGTGACTTTGTGGCACTTTGACTAATGTCTGAAGCGAAAACACCTTTGACGACATATTTTAGTCAGCTTAGTCTGTTGTTCGCCTATTTATGCCTCAGGTGGCTTTTCTTTTTAATTATAATAAGTAACATCGATCACGTAAGTACCATTGGGTAAGTAAGTAGGTAGGTACCCATTGTGTAGGGCGAAAACATATAAGTAACAATAAACGAAATTACCTAATAATACCTGCAATTTATATCACCACTACCTACCGCCTTCCCGCCACCCTTATAAAACGTTATAGGTATGTTATTCTGATGTATAAACTATATTATTGCCAAGTTTCATTAAAATCCATTCAGCCGTTCGGGCGTGAACAAACACGTGTTGGCTTCGGCCCCACGTTCGTCCTAAAGTCCCGTGGTCTAGTAGAGACATACAAATACTAATAGCGTATTAGTATAGTATAGTAGTACCAGTTCCTGATTGTTATCACAGTTATCTAAACGAAGTTTAGTTCCGTCATTTTCATGATTCCATCTTTCACATTAAAAACAAAATGAGGCATTTAATAATGTTAATGACGGGATGTAAAAATAATTAAAAAATAATAAAAACAGGTGACATTACACTCGAAGGATAAGCCGGCGATTTGATGTCAATTACGTGCATATTATCTATTCATTGATCGATTAATATGGAGATTATATTGCATAAAGTGTTAATCATAATATTATGGATTTAAGCACAACTTGAAGGTTGAAAGTTAATTCACAGGTGTCCAAAAGATTTGTTTTATTCATCGGGGAATCCTAATGAATATTCCTAGCTAAAAGAATTTGCAAGGCGTATCGTGTGAAACAAGAAATATGTTTTATTATTCTGTTCGTGTATCACAGTGATTAGTTGGAATTTTATGATTACTAGACGCATAATAATCTGTAACACACTATTGTTTTTAACAGTTACTTTTCATAGATTTAGTAATTTCGGGAGACCTTTTCCACACACCCTCGATTAGTCCCAAGTTAAGCTAACTATTAGCTTGTGTTATGGGTGCCAACACAATCGATAATCTACAATACTATATTATAACACCCAGTGACCGTAGCCAACAAGCATGTTCATCACACAAATGTGGACCGCACCGGGAATCGAACACGGGACCCTCAGTTTGACAGTGCGGCGTGGTTACATTTGAGCCAACGGGGTCGTCAAATTTGAGATTTGCGATCGAGTTTTTAACTCGGCAGGCGTGGTTACCGCGCTAAGACTAAACATCCTCAAATTTGAGATTTGGGATCGAGTTTTTAATTTCTGGTAGCTAGTTTAAGAAAGCTTCATTATAGTTTATACGATGTATCCATTCGTTGGGTTAGGTTATGTTCTCACTGTTTAATCAACAGTGACGAAGAGTGTTCATTTATTACATAGGTATACAACAGCCAGTAAATAGAACACTATTATTTAGTTTAACCTACTAGTAGATTTATCTAACGCCTAGTTAAAGTGTCACAGTACTTGTTCTTAACTACGTAGTTAGCTGATTTAAACATAATTATATTCGATTTAGATAAGATTACATCAATTTACGGCAAATGATTTAATTTGAAAGCTTATGATTAGGTGTACCTAGTGGCAAATTGTGACCTAGAACAAGGATACGCTATGGTCCAAATAATATAATTATTGCTATAAAATAGATAATAAAAACTTTTAATTGAATTAATTTCAAGGTGTGTTGTGTGCATAATTAATATTAATTGTTTAGCGAGTGTTCGTTGCGGAGCTATGAATCAGTGCCATGTTATAGAATACAGGTCACTCACGCCTTTCAAGGGTGAGCGAAAGCTTAGATTACTGAAACAATATGAAAGGAAAAACGAGGGTATAAAAGTGTGAGATTTTCATTTTGAAGTACCTAACCAACTCATTTGAGAATTAAACTTTTGTAATACCTAGCGTGTGTGCCAGATGATAATGTACAGACGCCAGCATATCAAGCTACCTGAAACTGTAAAATTTTCCGAATCAACTTAGAACGATATGCTTTGGCAATAAATAAATTTCTTAACTGAGATCCATACATTTGGTACACAAACAATACAGTTAATATACATATGTACATATAATAGTAAACAGGGACTAAGTCCCCTGCACAATAAAGTTGCAAATCGATTAAGGAAATTTGACAGATTGTAGCTTGATGTGCTGGCGTCTGTACCGTACCATTTATATGCTAAGTGCGTCAAACTCTGGCAGTCCTGTCAGCGGCGGCGGACCTATTGCGTGTAACTCAGTGATTATGTCGGATTTATCTCACGATCGCATAAACGAGCTGAATTATAATTTAGCGTAAGATTATTAAATTCAAATGTATGTATGCTATAAATACCTACCATGTTTTTTTAAAAGGTGCTTTTGACATTTTTGAGGCCTTTTTAATTATGTATGAAATTAGGCTTTCGGAACATCTGGGAGTGGACAGATTGCCGGAGTTGAAGAAATATTTCGTAAGGTACAAAATAGTAATTAAACACATAAAATTATGATTAATCTCCAGTAAAAGACTGTCTTGGAGGGCTTTTTGTTTATTTGGTGATCGTAAGCATGGTCAAGTGCCTTACTAGCATAAGATTAAGGTTTTAAATTCTTTGATCGTCGAAATTGTAATTTTTTTTATAAAAGCTTTAATGAAAGTCTGAATCTATGTTGGTAATTTGCCCTTTTGCGGCAAATAGGTGGTAACTGTAGTACATAGTTTAGCTATATCTATCCTCATAAGACTTATTGACCGTCTGGGTCTTCGAGGAAAAAAAGGCCTAGGTATATAATTGATTAATGTTATTGTAGTTATTTGGTTTATCTATCCAGGGGAACGAAGTCACTGACCGGCTCTGTGGTTAGTTTCTCTTGTAAACAAGGGTGCAGTGTGAGTGTCTAGCGAATAGATTTTTATTGTTGGTGATAAAGTCGGTTACAAAGGGCCTCAGAGAGAGTCTAGATGTTGTCTGTTGTGGAATAGAGACTACTATGATATGTCAATGACCAAACTTGCACTTAACTCAAGTGCATTGCATTCTAAGGACACTGTGTCATTCGCTTATTCAATAGTCTATTAACATTTAGTAGTTTCTATTTGTCTATTAGACGTATACTACTGCAGGCGTAGGTCCAAACAAATATTTTAACGTAGACCTTAATATGCAATCAGAATGGGAGAGTCTCAGTTTTAGAAAACACAAATAGTATGTATGCGTACTACATTGAATTTGAACCCGTCTCATCAAAACAATAAAAGCTCTCTTTAAAAGCTCTCTCAGCTCTTTTTAAAGGTCGATTCTACAAAAGACAGACCCAAAAACGCCTGCCCTTCACCATTTACTATGTGTTATCGCAGGGAAGAAGAAAAAGAAATGGTGGAACAAACTCCCCAGCAAATATAAATTGCACAAATATCTCAGTACTGTCGAATTGTCGATCAATCGATCCATGTCGATGACACGCTTGCTTCAGCCTCAGGGGAACATTATCGTCCTAACCGCCTATTTATAAAGGCAAGTAATACGATCCCGGACAATTGAAACGTATCAAGGCTTCTGTTCAATTATGTGTTGACTGACAGAGGGCGGAGGTTAACAGCCAATGAGCCCTTCACATCGGTGCGTTGATTAAATGAGTGGCAAATACTTTCCACTTGGTTGATGCAACAAAGTAATTTACTTGACGTCAGCGGAGACAATGAACAGGTTACCTAATGATATGCGCAGCAGGATCTACGGAGCCGATGCCGATGTGTAATACTCTGATTCTCCAAAGGCTTATTTTGCATTTGTTTCAAAATTTTGCAACACTCATTCTGCGCTGTTCTTAAAGCTTAATGCATTCAAAATAATTTAGGCTACGAATTTCAGTCATTGAATTTGATTAATTTAATGAAAAAAAGAACTTACATTGCCAAACGCCGGCGTGGTTGATTTTTTGCACCATTGAATGACTCAACATGGTTCATACAATAATAATTATGTATGCTTTATTATACGATGTAACATTTGTATGAAAATCAATCTGTGAAAATACAAATTGGCCTTTATACAATAGCATGAGTAAACAGAAAATCAGTGAACTATATGTTACTAAAACATTCCATTCTTGTGCATTCGAGTAGAAAAAGAGGCTTCGAATACTCGCGAGCAGTTTCCGCGATTGTGCGGGCATCCAGCCAGTTTCTTATTTTTTGCTTTTTAATTTATTTCCCCCTCGTGAATACATTACGTACAGCTTACTCCGGAACTTTCTAAGCCCCATTGTGTATTTTAGCGACATATCATGTCATACTTTTACCTAAATTATTATCAATTGAAGAACTTTTTTCCTTCCTTTGTCGCTCCTCTTAATTGAATACAAAGTTGTTTCGGCAAGTAACAGCGTTCGGAGAGTTTTCTTTATGAATATGAAGTGCCCATTTATTTTGTGACTAATATAATTTGAAGAAGAATGTCGCGATAAATTATGAGCACGTATTAAGTTCAGCGCTAGTCAGTGTTGCATAGTTTGGCGTCTCTGGTATACACGGCGTCATTAGGTGCTCGACTAGGTACCCGTGCGTGCAGCTTATATCTTTTGTAGTAAAAACTCATATAATACCACATACATTTCAAGAAACTCATTGGCATTCAACATTCGTATTTAGTTATAAAAAAATAATTTCTGATGCTGCAGATCTTTCTGTCTCAACTCGCCGCCTTCGCTCTAGGGTTGCCAAGCTACTGACCCAAACAGTATTAATGAAAAACGTCGAAAACTTTTTGAATAAATTTTACTATACAGCCTCTTGAAAAATGCCATAACCTACTTTTGTTAATGCTGCCCCTAGTTTTGTTTGCGAACTGAATGCACGACCCAGTTTCTTTGGTGTTTTTCTTTTTGCTCGTGAAATTTTACTGAAACTTAAATAAGTTTTGTTTCGAGCAAGTGGTGAGAAGTTGAAGTTGCCAAATACAAAACGCACAATGGCTTACATAAAATACTGTGTAAAGTTAGCATATCGCTATATATCTTTTCTTGCTGCAATTTTTTATTTTCTATTTAATTCGTATTAAGTCGTGGTGGTTTCTTTTTTTGAGGAAACTTGTACTGTAATAGTATGAAATCGCCAACCCGCCTTGGGCAAGCGTGGTTGTTAACGCTTATTAATTCTGAATGGGAAGAGGCCTGTGCGCTGCAGTGGGACAATAAAAAGGTTGAGGATGATGGTGATGTCGAAATATGTTTTACTGTCTTTTACAAACATCGTGAAGCTTATACATATTACCTTCATTTGGTTTTTAATAGTATAAAAATGTAGTTTTTGTAACGACATGCCGGCTGCAACTCTTAGACTCGTCGTAAACAAAAAGCTCCGAAACTTCACGCATAACTAAGTCAAGCAAAGTATTGCCACCCTATCTTATCGGATCCTTGGATATGTTTTAATAGGTAGGCGACAGGCATAGTGTGCACAAAAACCCTCCGGCGCCTCGAAGCCTCCGCCATTAAGAAAACAGACCACATGAAATGAATGAGCTGAGGGGGCGCCCACGCATCCAACTCACAATGAGACAAAAGCTCTTAAATGGCGTCTGTATAGACACTTATGGCATTGTGCCCTGTTTGCTTATATGAACACTTCGAGTGGATTAAACTCGCAATTAATTATAACTTTAGGTATAAATGACGTTATGTTTACCTACGGTGTTGATAAATAAACAATCAAAGTAGACTTGTTTAATGGCGACTCGAATAATATCTGATCTCATAAGTAATTCAAAGGTGAGGCTTCTACGTGCAATATGTAAAGATTATCGCATCGGACTCGAAAAGGTACTAAAGGTGAACTAAAAAATATTGGAACTGTATTTTCATCATAGTGACAACAATAATGAATTATGAAATACCTATTTTCTTCAAAAAATATCCAAAACCTTTTTTTTAAAAAGCAACAACTCTGAAATCTTGGAATATCATCTAGGTATCCAATAATACTTTCGCAGGTCGGACGGAATTTGAATTACATATTAAACTATAAACAAAAGAGATTTCGCAACTGTAACAGTGCATTTATAAATAAAATACGTAACTGGAACAGCTAACCGCTAATTTGTCTCAAAAGTATAAAATATTCAGGGAGGCATCTGTGATAAAAAAAATACTATAAGATACAGTTTTTCATTCGTTACTTTAATATCAGCTAATAACTGCTAAAAGAAATTGGATTGCGGTCATCTATATAGACGCTTATCATCCTTAAGGATGACATGACTTTGTGGCTTCGAGGACTTACCTATTATGAGCATGAATACACACCACGTAGTACCTAGTGGCAATGTTTTATTACGCATTAGGGAATAATTCGAATTACATGTAAAGGTAGACTTTTAGGGCAGGACAATTCAAGGATTGCTCTTTATAATGTTAATAAGTACTTGTAAATTAGTAAAATAAATTGCGTGGAACGTGAATTACGGTGTATATTTGTATTCTCTAAAATGATACTTAAACAAGATACTAACATAAAATCTAGAACGAATCAGACAAAGTTGGCCACCACTTGTTATTTAAATGAAATAATAATAAAGGCGGGTATTATATCTAATTGAAGTTTACCGCGAAATGGTTATTAGATATTCAGAGGCAGTAGGATTTAATATGGTCGAAGTGGTCGTTTTAATTGATGCAATTAGGGGGCTGTTAGCGTTCCCGTGTACCGCGGGCGCGGGTGTCGGACGCTCACACGTACGGGCCCCGCGACCTGCGCGCGCGCACGTCCCCTCACATGCGAACTGAATAACTTAATGAAAATAACATAAAAATACACTTTTTATTACCAAGTTTAATGTAAGTGGTTAACTTCGTGAGCGATTTGCTTCGAGATGTGACATCCTGAGTTCTAATTTAGGCATTGTCTTTGGGAGAAAATATCGTGGAAATTCGTTCTCACATACGTAATCATTTCTGTAAAGACTGTACAAATACAATACAAACATTTTTATAATAAAACATAAATTAAAAGCAAAGTACTCTACAAAATACCAGTTTCAAGAAAAAAATGGTAGTCCCAATAACTTACATAAGTAGGTAGATACCCTGCAAAAATATACTAGACATATTTTACATCATTCATGTCAATTACTGCGTAACTATCTTAAATGAATTTTTATTGAGATATTATCACAAAGTAAGCATGATGGATCGCTTTTTATGTTAATGAATAAATCCTAAGTCTAGAGATTAAGATTAAAATTTGGAATTTCCCATTGTGTTTTAGAGATTTTCAGTTTCACAGCGGATTTTGGTGACATAATTGTATAAATATAACCTTGATTATTAATTTTAAAATTGATAATTCAGTTCATCAGAAACAAACACCGGCAATAGTATTATAATATTAGCTATATTAATATATAACATATGATTTTATTTCTTAAACTCGCATAGCGCAACTTCTGTCCACGGGGTCGCGGGTTCGATTCCCGTATCGGGTTGGATAGATGCACCCGTGCTTCAGAAGCACGTAAAGGTCAGTTCTACGCCTAATCTCTCTTCGGGCGTGTTATAAGAATAAGGTATAAAGAGTGTGCCTGTGTCTACGCAAGGACTTATGTGAAAATACTCCTCAGAGAACCATAGTCTACATTAACTCAGATAGTCATAAATAAACAATTTACGAACAATATTTTCACAAACCCCAAATCATTCAGTTGAAACCTACGTCTTATATAAAAGAAATTGTTTGAATAATATCAATATGAAAACTTCTGTGTTCACTTATCAAAAATCGTAGCGAATATGCTGGATGGATGCCAAACGTAAATTGAACTCATCCAATCACAGCGTTATGATATATTTTTATGATACCAAACAACTCGATAATACTAGATTAAAGGAGACTTTATTAGACGCCCTTCATAACCGCGAGTCAAAAGAATCATGACACCAGTTTTAGCGTGTGTCTAGCACTAATTAATGGCAATGTGGGTTAGGTTAACTCTTAAATTTATGTCATATTAGTTGGTTTATCTGTGTCATATTCCGCATAAACAATTTATCGCGTGAATAAATTGGAGTCAGAAGCTCAGTGTGTGATATAAAAGATTATCTTGATAATTATACAGTTTGGTTCTAAGAACTTGTACAAAGAAGGACATTGTTATATTTTTTAATCTTATAATAACAATATCCTTGATGTAGGATATAAGTCGGATATGAAAGTTTGTTTAGGAAAAACGATTACGCGCCAATTTTTTTTACTCATACAAATATGATTTTGTGTTTTGAAATAAAACCATAAACAATATTTTCTTTTATGAAGCACCACTTGGCACGTATCGAGAACTGATCATCTTGCTATGCCCATGAATAAACCTCGAAAAAGAATTTTCTTCGTTTTTCGAGTGTAGTTTCCAAGATTGAGATATATATATAATTTTGGTATAAAATTGGGCTTTGTATAGTTGAGTTTTCTAACATATCGTATGATTGAACTGTATGCAGATTAGTAGCTTTATTTTTGTTCAGATACCATGATTATAAAAATTTTACGTGAGTAAGTTCATAAACTAGACTTGAAAAAAATAACATGAATAGAAAATATTGCACTCCTCTTTGTACTATAGCTTTTATAAATATGTAAAAAAAGCCATTTGGGTAAGACGTTTATATTTCACCAGGCAGTTTTACAAAGCATATTTTGCTTCAAGTAACAGATTCACTCCTATTATGTATGTATAGGTATAACTAACACAAATATATTATCAGGTACCTACATATTCTTCACATCAAACCATTCTTTAGACCAAATTAGGTTACGCATAGGCAATAAACGTGAACATAAGCACTAAATTAACCTAATAGTGTCATATCTGGTCATATCTATATAGATAACGCATGCGCAAGAACACCGTCCCTAAATTATAATTGAGATTCATTGAGTAAGTGGAACAAGTCCGTAGACTGTGCGTTCTGTGGTCTAGTACCAATGTAGGTAATGATAACCTCATTGTTATCCTATTATAATTTTGTTATTTGCTCCCGATGTAATTTTCCGTTAGATATTAGTATATTAGAGCTGGTCAGTTCTGTAATTAGTGTTATTAATTTTGGTTAGCTTTTGTTTTGTAATGGTTGAAACCGTCTTCACTTTTCGATGATTGCTTGTTTTACGAAATATGTATATAATAATTTAGGGCCATAATGTGACATAGTTCGGAGGTAAATAACACCAAAATTAAAAAATCCTTATCGCAGAAAGCTGATATTTAACGTTATGCTTTCACGTCGGGGTATATCCAAGTTTGAGATATACCATGCCTTAATCTTTTGTCCTTTTTCATTTTTAAAATACATACAATATATTTTTCTATTTTGTGTCTTAAATGCCATGTTAGCAACTTTAAAACTACCGAGGTAAGTTTAAGAATATATCTTCGATTGATCATTCCATGTTTTTGAAATAATGTGTCAACTCTCTATAATACCCGTGGTCATATGGCTAGAGTCCCACATACCTTAGAGGCCTCTTTACTAGCCGATGATACATAGTATGTTTTTTCAGTATAGGCAGCCAGATGTAAAATGAATCATGGAGCACACTCCACAATTGTTCAGCGAAAAATCATGTGGTTTCCGCTCCAAAGAGGTTATTTTTCTATTTCCTGAATCCAGACGTCGCGACGTGGCTGAATCATGGTTCTGTTATAGTTGTTAGCTATTTTTAAATAGTGAATAACCCTTCCTCTCCTTTATTTCCCTTTTGTCGTGAAAATCATGGACAAAGGATAGTTTACGTAAAGAAAGACACGTAGGTAGGGCACGCATGAGTATGCATGTATTAACAAATGTTTTGAGTTTCAACTGAAAATTATAAAGCCATGGGATAACTACCGATACCCACATAATGACGACTTAGAGAGAAAACCATGTAAGTGTAAAAGACGTAACATTTTTATGAGAAAGAAGTTGTGCTTTGCAATGTTAGATTTGAGCGAAAACGCATTTCCGAGTTTCTCCCTCTAAAGTGACGATAAGGGAATTAATAAAACTGGCTCAGCTTTCTTTACTGAGTTGATGATGTTTATGATAATTATTATTTGTCGCTTCTTCATTGTTTGACAAAAAGAGCGATAGTCAAGATGTCTAGCATATTTTGAATACTGATACAGATTTGCTGTTATCATGATTGCGCTCGTAATCGACAGTTTTGGCAGTCGGTTAGACAGTTAAGGGTCGGTTCATATCTGACGTAAAATACGCCGAACGTATCATCAATTGTACTAAGGCATCATCGGTTGAGTGTGAACGGTCAAGCGTTTTTCTATACATTTGTCAGTTCTGGCGTTACGCTACCGATAGATATGAACCGACCCTTAATCATAATTTTCACTGTCAAACCGACCGCTAAAACTAGCTATACATATGATAGCTTGTTAAATGGTTGGACACATTTTAGCGATACAGTTAACCAATATTATCAAGCACATTCACCCTGTAATAGATTTTAAATACGTCATCCATGCGATGAAAGGTAGATTGTATGAGATCCTATCTTTATTTAGACATACAAAGGACAGTAGATATGGCATTCAGGTTACCATCTCCAAAGATAATCAACACGCAAATGTTAGATGATTCACCTGACATAGTTCGTATCGCCTTTATCGTTCGATTGTTGCCACGGCCACTGCATCTGCATCAACAGTAAATTGCTTACCGTACTTACATTTATTAGAAAATCCTTAGCAGTCATGACTGAAGCTTTTGTTCGTAAACTCATAATTTGACAAGGCAATACTTCTAACAACGTCTGGAAGTCAGCAGCAGGCTTAGCATGGCAACCGTAGAAACAAGTTTTGTTTACCGGAGATTGGATATAATGACAGAAAAGTGACAGATTGACGTAAGATTTCTTTTGACATTTTTTAAAGTAATTTTTCTTTTCTTCGATTGACATAAGGCTACAAGTGATTATAATATGTCGTATTATGTATATATGTATGTATGTATTAGGTCGCGCCATGCTCGGGCAAAAGACATGGTGACATTTACAGAAAGAGCTTTGTCTTTTCTTGACAGAATAGATATAAAATCGCCATGCTAAGCCTGCAGGTGATGTAATTGGTCACTGGATAGCAACAAATAGGTTATCTGCTGTTATTAGGCATTTTGTATGTGAGACACGCTAAATTGACGTCGTGAAGCCATGAAGAGGTACAGTCGGCTAAAGAAACAAGTACTGATAAACCTAATCTTTTTTCAAGTGGATTTTTTGTCATCTTTCATCTCTATGGGTTGAAAGGTCTTTGAATTATGCAAAGCAGATGCGAGATTTTCTAATGCCATTCTTGTTAGTGCACCTGTGTTGTTGACTGCATATCAAGCTACAACAATCTGCCCAATTCCCATAATAGATTTTCAACTTTATCCCTGAAGTATATGGTTCAAAGTTGATTGCGAAAATTTAACAGTTTCGGGTAGCTTGATGTGCTGGCGACTGTACAACAAGCTGTATATAAGTACATGTGTATCGGACCATCTGACCGTGCGCACCTCGGGACGCTAGCACGCATTTTGTTTAGTCTATATGTACAGTTGAGCTAGGTTGCTTATGTGCTTTATGGCTAAAACATTGCTTGTTTCTAGGTCTTGTAGTGTATTTTCTTTGTTTCAATATTTGGTTGTACATTATTTATATCGGTGATGCACATACTTAGATTTAGTTTAGAGTAGGATAGAGTACCCTCAAGTAATTCACAGCGATTTCGTAAATCAATTTTTAATGGCATCTCGCAGTTTAGCCTAGAGAGGCTGTTTACTGCTTAACCGGACAATCCCTGTGGATGCCTAGAAGTTAAGGCCTAAAGCCAGGGGATCAAAATTTGTAACCAAGTCAGGGTATCTTGTATGTAATGCTTGAGCATTGGCACCAGTGCGATACCTTTGTATTATGCTTTTGATAGAAGACGTAAATCCCCAATGGGATGAGCAAAATTAAGGCGATATTTACCTCAGGCGTCTTTACTAGAAATACCATAATCAACTTACTTCTCCCTATTCTTAATTGTTATTTTTCTTATTCTGAAATTATTACTAGTACTTCGGGAAAATACTAACTTCTGTATACCAACGCACCAAATTGTATAGTCAACTAAATCATTGTTCAATCGGTACCGTCAAATAAATATGTTATTGCATGATTATGCAAATATGAAGCCATTTGACTCCTGTGATGGATCGCCATTCAGAAACTCTTCCAGGTAACCTGCCATATTATTCTTTATCTGTTCGAAAGAACTGAGGAGACATTCCAGCACGCGTCGCGTAAAAACCGCGTAGGTAACTGATTGATTGATACGATAGTCACAATTAGAATTTATTCAATAATTTATAAGCTGTTGTATTGGACGAGAAATGTCTCGTGCAGGGCAGTTGTTAGTGGCTGATGTATTACCATAAAATGTTCTTTATAAGAAGCCGACGGCGGTGGCGCCGTGTCGCGCCGATCATATTAGATAGAACACGGGAAATTACCAACCTAGTCGAGATACGTGTTTAAACAACTATTTGCCCGATAATTGTACTCGTTTACCTATTCGAGTAATTTTAACAGAGCATATTTTTATTCGCTACCTATTATTATTTGTTTATTTTGCGTCGCGTGAATTATTAATAAGCAGGTAAGACATGATTGCTCTCGAGGTGTATATTTTCAAAGGTAATTGCTTGTATTGTATAAGTGGTAATGCGTTACTTTGTTTAAATCATTGCCTCGCTTGTTATGTGTTATTATTGATCGATTTACACAATTTAACCGGGATTCGTTAGGTATGAACTATTGTAATTTACTGAACGACCTGGCAGTATGTGCTGGCTTGTGGGTTATTAGTGGCGCCATTAACAGTTTACTATAGTAAATCACAGAGATCGATAATGTCGGATAATGATCTGCGTCGTACAAGGATCGAGTGTGAATTGAGAAACCGCAAGCTTCGCGTAGCGTGCATGTAGAATGTAGTGTGTTGACGGCGTGTCTATTTGGACGTAGTACATTTAATTTATGTCTGTAGGTTATCATATCGCCGACGTAGATTGAACATTGCTCCAAATTGTGGTTACCGCAAAATAAGCTTTAGTATCAACATTTTCGTTATTTGAAATGAAGTGCCTAATAAGCAAAAACAGTTTAGTTGATTGTCTTGTTGTATTGAAGTAGCATTTTTATGAAGTTTGTAAATGCCTGCTATATTGTAATGTAGTATGATATCTTATATTACAGGGTTAATTAACACTTGACACCGACTTAGAATGGTCAACTTTTGAAATGTTATTTTTCGTGTGTAAATCAAATGACCCCTCCCGCTGTGGGTGCAGCTGTAGAAAGGGGTGCAGTAACCCTGCGAGCAATCTCGCAACTTGCAAAGCAATCTCAAACCCAACTATAGGATTTGAATGCTTTTTTTTTAATAAACAAGAGAAAATCTAATTTTCACTTTTCATTGTAAAGCTGTTACGTTTTAAACGGAGTTCGCGTTACATATTCTAAGATTAGTGATTTGCCAGTAATGGCGTAGCTGCATACGTATTCGTAACAGATTAGTAATTATTAATCAAATGTTTGGCGTCCACGCTACGTACCTAGTCAATACACGTAGGAAAACACGAGATAGGCTACGGACGTAGGTGTTACGTGGGGAGCAATATCTTCGATGCCATGACGAGCGTATACCTGGCGGCATACGCTCGTCTTATGACCTATTTTGGTAATTTGAGCATTGAATTTTCAGTATTATTGTATGCTGCTACTATTTATAGAGAGTACGGAATCGAATGCAAGTGTTATAGTGACCGGTGTTTTAGATATTGTTACAGATTAATATTGAACGATTATATTATGCACTGTTTTGGCAAAGGTGGACTTTCAGTGTGTAATCAATAAATATTTCAATAAGTACGTATTTCACCTATACCTAATAGGATTAGTTTAAATTATCCTATGAATGATTTGTAATGATTCTAGAACATCATTTAAAAAAGGAATACAGTTTCTATCGAACCAAATGTTGTTGGAGAATTTTGTAAGGAGTTTTTATGTCGAATTAGAACCTTCTTGTAACATTGGCCGCTCGTATTTTAAATGTAAATTGTTCTGATGATACATGATTTAAAAAAATGATGTGAGTCGAAAAAAATGTAAAGAAAAATGTAGATGTCATAAAATAATGTTTTATGTGATTTGGTACATATTTTTACATCATGTTAAAATACATATTGAGTTGTTTTCAATGTTTTTATACAATGTTTTAAAGTAAAGATTTGTTAAATGGAACGTATACAAAATGAAAAAGGTAAAATTATTTTATTTAAAAGAAGGATCCCAGCTCCATAGAACTCCAGCATGATAAGTTCTTTAATACCAACTGCTTATAAAACAGATTTCCTAATTTACGATTTAATTAAATTTCTATGTACTTTAGCTAGGTGTTCCAGCCATTATAACAACAGTATACTTTACGTTTGCCATTAGTATCTGTTAACCTACATACTAACAGCACTGGTAATAATCAATTTTAAAAATGTACGCGCACTATGCATTATGTATCAGTCCCAATCAGTATTCGCTGCTCATACGACGTGTATATACGTATATACATGCTTATGTTTTTATATATCGTAGATATTGACACTAATTGGTACCAACATTGATTTAGCTCCCATCCGTAATGTTGTTAAAAGGACTGCTGGTATTTCTAGATTCTTATCAGTACATTTGATTTAATTACATTTCATTAAATTAGAACACGCATAATACATTTTTTTATGTTGGCTAAGGTATTAGTAAAATCATGTCGTCTTTTTAATTAGAGAATTAATTTGTGAAAATTAAGCTTATGTAATCTGTAAATTTAAAGAACCAATCTAATTATACTATAAGACTTAAAATTGTTCGCTTAAAAACGTGCAAAAATCAACGTGACGGATAAAAAAGCGCCATTTATTTATTTATTAATTAGTATACAATTTTTAATTTATTCAAGTGTGTATTTTTGGGGCCGCTCTTTAGATAAGATCACGGTTCGAGGTTGTGAGATAAATAGACTATGGGAAGCCGGAACCAGCTGGGCCGTCTCTTAGGAATAATAGACTAATATGACAAGAAAAAAAGGATGAATCAAATGCGTTTTGCACTAACTGAAGTCATTATTCCGCAATTGAAAAATGGAGAAAAAGGTTTATATTTTTTTAAAGAAAGTCACATTTGTTGGTATTTGTTTATGTTATTTGTAGCCATTATTTTTTATAATAAATAACTTTCCCTTTTTACCCTTTCTTGTTTTTGTAAACTGTTTGATAGATTTATTGAAAGATTTTTACTCCGTATACTCATTGTTGTGGGTACCTGAAATAGCCACATGTGCTTCTGTTAACTGTATAAATACAAATACTAACTTACGGGAATCAATCTTATTCCTCGTATTACTGCGAATAATCACTCATCTACTCCGCGAGGCTTGCTGTTTCGATATAAAAAGTATACGTTGTGAGGTCAAATAATTATATTTATATGTAAATGTAAATTTATATATATACTCAGAACGAGTAATCGAAAACTTACCCAATACCAATTTTGTAACCCTCTCATTAAGTAAGCAATCATAATAAAGACGAAAATACACCCAAACATATTTGTGACGTCAAATACCGAACATGCCATGCGAAAAAATATCTTAATCCGCAATAAACAGATAATTGTACATTCACTCGGATGAGCATCGGACCTTAATGACATATCCGAAACATTATCTCGTCTTTCGCACGATCGATTTCGAGATACCGGCAAATCTTTTTTTTTCCGAATAATCGATATATAGATACGAACAGGAAGCAAACAAGTCAAGGATTCGATCATCGTTATCAGTTTACGAATCCTATTTTCATTGCTATTCTCGAAAATGAGTCAACGATTATTTCGATTGCAAGTAACGATTACATAGGTACATCAAAGGAAAACCGCTCAATGATTCCCTGAAAAGAAAATTTATCAGTAGTTGTTAGCCTTGTAGGTGTTCTACCTGCGAAGTTGAATTTAAATTTTTATTTAAATCAGTAAGTAATGTTTTTATTTTTAGAGTTTCTGTTTAAAAATTAAACGATTTCCATAATTAGACATAAATTAGGCCGCAACGCATAAACCTCTGATTCTTTGAAAACTTTACAACGTTTTCAGAATATAGTCAGTTACTAGAATTATACTGCGGTCTACCAGTAAACACTAAACTGTCAATACTTATTCACTCTTATGAGCTATCTAACCTTTAAACCTAATACCTTAGTGCTAAGGTAAGGCAGTCCGGCGCCGGCGCATGGCCGCGCCAATCATTCGTGGCGCCTGCGCTTGCGCACCTAGGTATATAACGACATTTTATTTACGGTTGGATTAATCAATCATTAAGCATTGCGTTTTTGAATGATTAATACTTTTAATCATGAAGAATTGTGAATGTTTTGTTGGTTGATGCAATTATTTTTTACTTAGATGTACATAATATATTTGATTCAAAAGATATGGCCACTATTTTTCGCTTATTTCTGTATTATTAATCTTCTAATTTTAGGGACTAAGGTTAAAGTCCATTCATGTGTGTCTTACCAAAAAAATAAGTAATAACAAACAATGAGCCAACTACAAGACAGTGATATAAAAAATTCTAGTTAAAAATAAAAAAAATGAACTAGCAAAATGAGTCATACCAACCCATCCCTATCGGGTTAGGCTACAGAAGTGGCACGCTTCGTATGACAAACCGATGGAGTGATTGCCGCGCAAATGCTACGATTCCCGTGAACACGCGGGTGACTCAGACTATCAGTCATCGTGTAGTAAAAGGTGGTAACTACTTTACTTCTATTTATTTATTTATATTTTATGGACAGACGCGAGCACATCAAGATACCCGGAACTGTCATATTTTCCCAATCAACTTTGAACCGTATGCTTCAGTGATAAAGTTGAAAATCTATTAAGGAAATTTTACAGATTGCAGTAGCTTGATGTACTGCCGTCTAAATGTTATATTTAACTTGATACTTCATAAAAGTAATTTCGAGAGCAACCGATTCGAATTTGTTGCAAAAAGATATGTCGTCTAAGTCGGATTGTAATCATATGGATTAAAACTTCAGTGATAAAAATTCAAAAATAAAAAAATATAACGCTAAGGGTCAGTTTCACAATGTCCAAATAGCCACTATCTACCGAATAAATTAAAAAATGGAACAGAATTTTTATATGAAATTACTTCTACCAAATAAACTTATTCGCAGGTGGTGAAACTAATAATATCAACAATATGAACTACAAATTCTACAAAAATATGATCTAGGAAAGAACCTCATTTAAACTCCTTTAAAAGAGCCTTAAACTTAAAGATAACATTAAATTATTTTCATTATTTAATATTGGCGACAAATGCCTTATCCCGTTTTTCATTACAATAAGCCATCTGCATTGAGACACGCATAGTGTTTTACGCATGAGCTTTAAGATTACAATACCAAAAGCAGATTTATTGCTATTTGAATGTCTAGACGCGTGTCATAAGAACATGTTTAATCCCGTTACTTCTAATTATACGACAAAGGTTTAGCATGATGCGGTACTCATTTCTGATAAACATTAATTTATTTATTACTGGCTGGCTTTTAATCGTGCAACAGGCCTTTGTCTTTGTATTTAATTTTGTTTCTCGAAGTTTTTAAAATCAGAACAGCTTTTCAATAAAAAAAAAACATCAAGCTAAAACGTGTGGATGAGTTGACATAGTTGGGAATATATTGTAAACTACATCTACACAAAAAGAACTGCTAAAATCTATCTTTTAAGGTCTGAATAATACCTACCCAGGTAAGAAACACAAAAGAAAATTTCCTTATCAGTGACTGGATCTTATGTAGATAAGAAAATTTGATGATTAATCATCGCACGATCCAATCTCGTGAGTGGTAATACTTTTGTTTAAAATCTAGGATTTCCTACAATGTACAATAAAACGAATAAAAAAACTTATTACATGACAAGATTAATTACGTATCGATGTCGTTCATAACTGTCGTTGTTTGTTGTCTGTCGTCGCGTGCGCAGTGACGTTGACTGATGTCATATCTAGTGGTAACATTGATTGGTATTGAATCAGCACATATGAAGCCGGTATCTTGAACACTCGAACACTCAGGCAGGAAAAATTGTATCAAGGTATTATTGCAAGTGCCATTTCATTCAATACAACGTCTTTGTTGAATTCTTATTATGTTGCTCATAATGAGGCGTGTGCGCAATGATAAAGTTTTATGAGTGATTCGAACCCGGATACTTATGCAATGGATGGTTTTACATACTTCATTTATGTAACTCTGATTTCGAGTGCCACTTCCATTTTTCAGTCTTTCTTGTCGTTTGCGAAAATTGAGAAGCTATTGAGACAATATACTCCAACCGTTGAATACATTGTAGAGATAACTAAAGTTAAAGCTGCCTGAGAAAAAACTCAAACAGCTATCTAGATAGAACATGCCAAGTGAATGCCCCACATCAGCATCCAAGTACAAAATATTAGATGCGTTGATCAACCCAAATATTCATACGATAATAAGAGCCAATTAGCCATTAAATTAGCGTAGGAATGATAATGAAATTTCCGAATGAGCAAATAGCAACAGTCTATTATGGCCAATACGGAGCAAAGGTCACACTAAGTATTCATAGTTTATCAGCACTCGTATCTAGCTGAACGAATAAGTGGCCAAACATATGCCACTCACATGTTGGTGCCTTGGCAGTGTTGAAAAATATAATTATTTGTCACATTGAGAGCTCTCATCTTGTTCCGATTGATATACAATAATTTAACTATCAAGTACCTACGTATGAATAGTAAGACAGATAAAAGGCAAATAACCAATAGTGTAAAGGTCAATTTGTTTATTTTTTATATATCTTATTGATATGGGTAACCATGGCTTGCGTTGCCGCGAATGAGTGACAATCTTAGAACTTACCTAGTGTGCAGGAAAATGCTGCTTTTTTTCAAGTTTAATACGATATTGAATAACTTAGTAATTATAATTAAAAAAATAATAATTTAATATATTCTAGTTGACTTATAAACTGTTAGACAATTATAAAAAAAAATCAAGAAAAGCTTTTAAAAATTGGATGAGCATATTAATATTGATCCATTGGAAATGGGTAGTGGTAGTTTTAATTATAAATAGGATATTTAGAAATAAACATTTATAAATAACCTTAGGTACCTATGCAATATAAATTTTGGAAAAATAACGTGAGTTTTCACGAAGTATGTTGTGCTGCAAAATAAAGAAATTTTAAATTAGTTTCAATTTTATTAATAAACGGTGTCATTGAAAAGTATAAAGCTTAATTAAATGAGATCGTTAGTAATTTATTGCGCACTTCATCTCATTAATTTAAATGCGAATGCGACAATACTATTGTCAGGTGTTTCCTATTATTATCCGCAGTATTTGCATGTTACGATGTTTCATTCAATAAATCCTTATTGTAGTCAATTGTACACTGCGTAATATAAAGGATTTGAATAAATATTGACGTCAAAATTACGAGCCGGGTATTACACGGATGTTGATTAACATAAATTAATGGTCAACATCATTTGTCTTTAGATACATTACACAAACTGAACATTATAATTTATTTTGTTGGAGATACCAAGACTGGTTGTCTGCCTACCTCTTAGGTTCATTAGTCAAGTTACCACAGAATACTTCACATGCAATATGAATGCAGGAATATGACATTTAGGAAACCTTACAAGAAGTCATTTCCCTAATGAGTAAACAGAATTAATTATGTATCGTTGTGATATTTGCTCCTTGCTCCAGTTGAGATAAGGGCAACAGGGCCCATTAGCGGATATTTATTGCCCCGATACGGACCTATCTGACGACATCCTAGTAACATAAATTGACAAGTGATATTTAGTGGTTGCAGTTCGTTTCGGCTGTGGTGTGTGTTGCGGTAGTGTGCGCGGCCGTGTGCCAGTTCAGCAAGTGCATGGTGGTTCGGGGTGCAGCGCAGGTCGCGGCGCGCAGACGGTGCAGGCTGGTGGGCCGCGGCGCGGGAGGCTGTCGGAACTGGTCCGGCGCACGCGCGGGGCAGAGTCTCGCGGCGGCCGGCAGCGACGCGCCACCGGCCAGCCTCGCCACTCAGTGCACGCGCTGCCTCGCCGCCGCCAGCCTGCGTGGCCGATCGTTCACCACGCTCCTAAACAGCTCCCGAGACCTCCGACGCACGCTCACGTCACACGCGATCTTCTACTCAACATTAACTCCCCTTATTATAACTGAAAAAATAAGGACCCCCTAAAACATTGCAAATATTTCTAACACGTGAGTTTCGCCACTACTGTTTCTGTTTACATTTTCCGAAGGTGCTATTTTTTTGTATTATCAAGTTTCTTCTAAGTGCATCGCGAGTGAAGTTAATATTTTTAACGGTGCTGGAGGAATCGCGATACTACATTTTAAGGTAAGAAAATTTTATTTAAAAATTTTCATGAAAGTTGGAATCGCTCGTTCGGGGACGTTTTTACATTATGATCATTATGAAAATATTTAATGTTATATTAGAAAGTCACTTGCACAGCAACGAAACAAGTTAACGTACTATAAGTAAGCAAGTAGGTACTCGAGTTGATGTAACCTCGTTATGTTGGGGCAAGTTAAATAATGTCCGATTCTTCAAACACATTTACATATTTGGCAAGTTCGAAATCTTAAATATGTTTGAATCAAACATCGTTTTCCTTGTTGATAATGATATTATTTTTTACTTTGCGAAACAATCAAATAACATTTACTCGCAGAGGTAGTAAACATGGTAAGCAGCCTTAGTTTGCAAGTTTCGAATGTAAATTTGAGTAAAACGTATAATAACGATAAAGCGCGATACTACTAAGTGTTGTACTAAGGTAACACGGCAATAAACCAGTTAATGATGTGGTAACTCTAATATGATATTCATCCACTACAACCGCGAGGTATACGACACGCGCATATTGCCACGAAGTTATTCGAATACCACTTATCATACAAGTCGAATAAATTTAGAAAGCTATCAACAGAAATTAAATATAGGCAATAACAAATAAAAATCAGTTGTCGCGTACTCAGTCGTAACTCAGCCAGAATTTAATTGATTAAATTTATTTTTAATTGATTTTATTATATTTGTAATTCAAGAGTATTCGTATATCGGTTCATTATTCTCAGAAATTTAATTTAATTTATCGGAATTTATGGGTATTGTAAGCGTCTTTGCTGTTTCTGTAATTTCAGCATATTGAATACAGAACGTAAATAAAATAATATTATCCTTAACACTATATACTAAAATTATTTCTACTAATATTAATAACAAGTTTAATTATAACCTAAAACTGAAACTTGCGTCAGATTAGGTAACTGAACTATTGAAGACTACAATGAAAATATTATATTATTGCTCGGATCATGACCTACAAAGTCAGGAAAGTTTGCTGTAGGCCCAAGTTTTCTTTTCTTCTTAATTTTAAATCGCTTATACCCTATAACTTACCATATTAAAAATTATGTTATAGATCTAAATTGTAACATTTTTATTAATGATGAGAAATTTTAAGTAATTCTCATGTATGAAATTTTCAGATGTGTACATTGTTTTCTTGTGATTAGTACATGTACTCTCATTTTATTCAACCTACAGAAAATAATTCATCTGGTTGTAACTATAAATAGAAGTATCAAGTGAAAACTTTAAACTATTTCCATTTATGCTAATTTTAATTATTTATTTTCGATTATTTACATAGGAACTTCTATTAAATAAGTATTTTTTTTTTGGTGTTTCTAATGCCTATTTCAGTCTTTAGATATTAATTTGCATTCGTAACGATGACTTGGACTATGCATATAATCATTAATCCATCATATGATAAGTTCAGGCCAAACTGGGGGTACAATATGTCATAATATATTAATAGAAATTTACTAAATTTTATAAAATATATCACATATCACACTAATAACTGAAATTAAAGTCTTCAGACGCATAAGTAAGTAAGTTTCTCTCTTGTGTCCTATACAATCTTTGTTGTGTCGTGAAGCGTAAATTAAACCACGTGACTCCAGAATTTAAAATTTAGCCAATTGTCTCGAGTGCAATCATAATAAATCTGAAAAGTTTATTGGAGTCTCACAAATAATATACATAAGTATCCTCTAAATGTGTTCAGTTGGTGGGGATGGGGACCAATGGGTTGATAGACAAGAAAATGGTTAACTGTCCTATAAAATTATTGATATGAAGCTACCGAGTTTGTATACAGGACTACAGGATTCTCTGAAAAAAAAAATGGCAAATAACACTTTAAACTTCACAGATTTTTCGTAATATTAAATTGTTTATGTAACTCCAGTAATGTGAAAAAATAAATAACGTCATCACGAATAAAACAATATATATTTTTTTGATGCTGGCAACTCGCAGTTCAGCCTAGGAGGCTGTTTACTTCTTAACTGGACAGGGCCCTGTGGTTGCCTAGAAGTTAAGGCCTCCAGCCAGGGCGAAAAGCTTATAAACTAAGCAACAATAATTAATATTTCAGGCAACAGTCCTTTGTTTCCTATTTTTTTTTATTATGATTCATGACCTAGACAGGAGGCAATAACCATAGATGCATTAATCCTGACTAGAAGCGCTCTCTATGACGCCACGGCGTTTCATCGTTTCAGCGAAAGATTGTACGAGTATGACTAAGCAATCATTCATACAATTGTAGTCGCTTCTAGCATTCAATCATCTAAACAAGATGTACTATCCGTATTGTTTACTGGACGACTTTAGTAAATAAGTACCGTAGTTTATAGTAAACATTACGTAATTCTCCAACAATAAGATGTCGTCCGTTTTTAAAAGGAAAACAACGTCTTCGTTATAAGTATTGTCTTTCTGGCAGCCATTCAAGTTTTATGTCCGCGATCTATCAAACAAAAGGTTTCGTCAAAATAGTATCTTGATGTAAATAAAATTAATTATCATTGTTTGTTCAGTCCAGCACACTCGTAGGTACAGACGCCAGCACATCAAGCTACTTGAAACTGTCGAATTTTTCCAATCAACTTTGAACCATATGATTAAGCGATAAAGGAAATTTGATTGATTGTAGTAGTGGCTTGATGTACTGGCGTCCGTACAAAATATATAGCAAAGTTAATAAAGGCTACACATCGGATTTATGAAGTTGAAAAAATGACACCAGGTTCGGTCAAGCACCACAAACTATTGTGATTTATTAGATTTTTATAGATTAGGATTAAATCAACTGTTATCGTTAAACATAGCTTCGCAAAAGGGCACAACTTCCCCCAGTTAGGTATATCTAGGATGACGTACACAAGTGAGCATTTGAAATCAATCTAATATTTCAATGATAAGAGTGGATAAGCAGACTTTCCACGTAGTCATTATGTTTTTCAAATATCAGCATTTTATTCGATCCTTATCAGTGACGAAAATCATGTTATCTTCGAAATTATGACGAATTTATTTTATATGGTTAAACAGGCCGTGTCCTGCAGTTTCACCCACGTCTTTGGAGATCCACTTCCTGCAACCGGGTAAAAATTAGTCTACGTCCTTTATGAGAATCCAGGTTACCTGTGCACCAAATATTATTTTAATCCGTTCTGTAGTTTTGGCTTGATAATGCCATAGACAGACAGAGTTATTTTCGCATTCATATTATTAGTAAAGATAATACTAATGTTTTTTTTTTTAAATATAATCTAATTGATCATAACACGAAATTAAAGTTATAACATACTTGGAATATAAACATTTGTATCTGACTCGGAGTCATTGTACCCAAGTGTATAGGTACCTAGCTATATGATAAAGTCTGAAATAAATATCTAAGCTAACAGAACCAGACAGTAGGTGGGTTCACAAACAACTCGATGCCGTGTGCAATACCTGTTCAACTTTCCTTAGTAGGTACTCCGACTACTTATTGTTTTATTACCTTCCGAAGATACGGCGCAACTAATTAGGATATTAGTGATGTCATTGGGGACAAAATCAACTTTTGGAACATCCAAAATTGAAATCAAAACGATTTTTTATATAACTTATGTGCTCGCTTGTACTTCACAAGCTTATTTTAAATAGGGTGACCACAATAGTAATACGTAATTTATGGTAAAATAGTGTTGATAAAAAATACCTATCTCAACACAAAGGCTTTGTCTTGAGCTCAGCGATTCGGATTTCCCGACACATTTACGATGTACAACGAAAACTCACTGACCATTGTCTTATTGTATAATAAAGCCCGCACTTTATCATAAATCGTTCACCAAAAATAAATCGAGGACATTTTTTTAGAAATCAGTGTCTAGACGACGAGCAATCAAAACTTAGATTGTGTAGGTTTTTCTTAACAATAGTAGAATGTTTAATTAATACAAAGTGTAGCGAAGATAACCTTTTAAACTGGTAGATAAAGCGAGCAATTTCTCTGAGCGTTTCTCACGAACACTCGGCTAATTAAACTTTAGTCCACGTCGTATAAGTTAGGACACTTCAGGTTGCGCGGACGCAGTGTACGCTGGAAGACATGTTTACTACTTTCTTGTTAAGCGAACGTTTTGAAAACGCTTCCACAACTTCGTTCTGAGACGGAACGCTCGCCGCCCATAATTATTGGTTTTCAAGCCATCCGTTTGCTTAACTGACCGCCTTTCGTCTTATCCTAATTATGTGTCTCGATACTAAATGTACGAGTTCGTAACTAAATGCTGTTTTAATGCTGTCAGTGTCACAATATTGTTTATGTTTATCATATTATTTAATTATCCTTATGTATGGGCATATAACATACTAAAGAAATAGAAACCAAGTTGAATAGGAGGAATCGTTTGCAACTTAATTGGAACTTTGAACACAATTTTTAATGGCAAAAAATAAAAACCACTTTGTTTTGAATTGTCGTAACCATTAAAGGACTACACTGGCTACGCCGTAGCTGCTTGTAGGCATTTATTGAAATTACTAAATGTTAAGATCTTTATAATGTATATTGAAAACATTACTAACCATGTTATTTTTAGTCTTTTTCACATAGTTTGTATTCTGGTTTTTAAAGGAAAGCATATGTTACCAGTTGTAAACCCGGATATTGTTATCGGCATAATGAATGCAAACTAATTGATTCCGACCACCTACCTTGTCACTTAACAGCCATCCATCTTATGTAAGTGAGATATATTTACATTTACTGTGTTAATATGAGGTCAAACAGCCGTGTAAAATCCATTTACGTGTTATTCAGACGCAATTATATTGAACGCAGATGTTATTAGAATAATTATACTAATTTAATATCAGTACCCAAGCCAGACGTTCCGCCATTAAGTCTACTTTCATCAAAACCGATATCAGATTAATGAAGGCTCACTTTATGTAAACAAAGAGATTACATACACTGATGAAATTGTATTGCAATCGAGTGAACAAGCTCACTCTTATCGATAAGCACGTCATTGAGTAAATCAATCCGTGGTGACGTATGATCATAATCGGTAAATGTTTAAAATATTCAGTTTATCGTGTTGTTATACAGACTAGGAATTCATGAGAATACGATTGTCTTCTTCGATATCTTAATTGGTTATCGATTACTGCATTCCTATACAATAGTGTCTGACAGTGATGTAACTGGCTGATAACGTGCCATGAAAACAGGTGACTGACGATTGTATTAACGTTCATAACATAATCGAGTTATACCATAATCTTGGTGCGTTGCCAAGAATTAGGAGAAAACTTTATAACGGAGGCTTTTTCTGGGAAGAAAACGTTCGTTTTATCTCAAATCATTAGGTACTATGTATCTGGTCGGAGGTGAAAGAAAAATGATCCAGATGAGAGTTCTGTGTAATTTGCTTACTCATCCTTGAGTTTTCGTTCCCTATTGACCTAGTTCGGGCACTCTTTGTGGTCAGTTTATGAATTGGCTGGAAGATAATATATAGGAGATCATATCTATAAAATACTGACTGTTCCCCGCGGCTCCATTTGCTGCCCGAGGAAACTATAGCACTCAGATAAAAGTAGTCTAAGTCCTTTTTCTTCCAAATTTTATTTCGGTCAAAGTCGGTGCTGTGGTTTTGGCATGAAAGCCCGACTGACAGAGTTACTTTCGCATTTATAATATTAGTAAGGATTTTTATCCAGTAAAGTAGTAAGACTAAAGGGCGAATATGTTTAATTCTCTGAGCCAGTTCCATGCTTGAGTTACCGCATGTGTGAGTTCCTGGCACGAGTTTCTATCCAGGATTTATGCCCAGAAAACAGAACTTTTTTTTAATAAATAGATAAAACCCGACAAAACCTTCAGTCACGTGAATTTGAAGGCTTAATTTTTTTTCCTTTGTAAATTAAAGATGCCTACAATTAATAGCATTTATATGTTATTGAAAAATTTTGTTTACATTATCAACATCACCTATTGCATATTGAAAATACTAAATTCTTAGGTGAAGGTAGCAACCCAATAATTATTCAGAATTGTTTTCGATGTCGATTAGATAAAATTGTAATTGCTTTGTATTACAAATGAGTGTCCATTTGTTGTGTAAGTACATTGTCCAAGTGTCAACATATATTTTTATTATTAATCATCTCTGTTTATCAAATGTCGTTATTATTATGCTCTATTTCAGAATGATAAAATTTATTCACGAACGAACTTTAATAGGTTTGAAGTAACATGTACTGATGTATTTTACATATAGAAACAATTTATTTATTTTTAAACATATAAGTTTCAATTTTTAACATTAATATAATATTTGAAAATATAAACAAATAACAGTTGTCTACTGATATCGGGAACAGGGTCCAAGCTACCGGTGGTTTGGGTCCCAGAGACAGACACCTCCTCACAATACGTGCCTATACAAGAACAAATTATAGAAACCATTATTATTTTGTTAAAAGCAATTATATGTTACATAAATATATTAAAAATAATAATTATAAGTTCATTATGATTAGTAGTGGCTATCTAAACCGTGGTACGTTTTTTTAATGATGTAAAATTTGGGACAGTCTTCATTCATATTATTTTAATTACAACTTGAATGAATTGTCGGCGACCCCCCTTATCAGGAGTCAGACCGAGTGCTGGGCTCAATCCGAGTTTATAAAGTTGTGCAACTATACCAACGTATGTGTGAATGTGTATGCGATGATAATAACAATGGAATATTTCATTGAACATTTTTTCAGTGAGTTTGTGATGATATCCAGAATCTCGGGTAACTCCACTAGTTTAGATATAAATATTCCATTTGTTAGGAAATAATAAACATTCCTATTAAAGGATATGAGTAACGTATAATTTGTATATTCCTATACGAGATAGGAAAGTCCATAATCACATTACTTATTATGAAAAATATTGGAAGTAAATTCCCGGTATATCCCATGTTTCATCATTTATTTCCATGAAGAAAAAAAAGATGACGAAATAATATCAGTTCTTTCGAAAAACTTATTTTAGTTTTAAGGTCCAGTTAGTGAAGAATCTCTTAAATGATTTAAATACAATTCTAATCTTAGATAAAGACAGGAAACAGTGTTCTACATTTCTATCTGCAGAGCTTACACAAAATCAGTTCCTATCTCGTAATCTGTTAATCTGACTATTAAAACGGATTTGCTGATACAACTACACGGCGTTAGGAGCACGTGGTTTACTTTTTTAGCGAGTTAAACAATCAGATAAAGTGTTAGCATGTAAACTCGCAGTTAATAATTTAGTGTTGGATAAATCTGTGCTTTAATACCCATAGCTTAGTGCTCCATCCAAACAGATGGGTATAAAAGTAGTTATCAGGATAGGGTTGCTAAATCTAGAATCCGGAATCCGCAGACTAGGATTTTGTTCTAAAAATATTTTGTATTTATATGAGATGTAAATGTTTTGACTGAGAAATAAACATTTGTGTAGACGGATATATTAGCGTTATTCAATATATGCACACGGATAAATGAAGTATCGTGTGCTGAGCGCCAGGGAACCGCAGTAGAGGAATGCACTTAAATACAACCAAAAATTGCTGGGACACTCAAATCTTACTTTGAAATACCTTAATACTTACACAAGCCTATCAATTCCAGTTGAATTCCTGGGGAATCCCTTGAGAACATAGCTATGTGGTCACGCACTGATCCGCAGCAGTAGGCAGCCCTGGTTTCGGGTAGCCGGCGACAATCAGGCTGCGTGGGCCTATCGGGCGGCGCGAGGTCGCTTCGTTCACCCCGCTATCGTCGAACGCCTCATTAGCTCTATTAATAATTCAACTCGTATCTCAACCCTATTGTTCTGCCAGATTATTTTCCATTCGTAAACTGTATGCGCCTGTACGAGTTAATTATGACGATGTGACATTTTGTTGCTCTTGAAGATCGTCTCTTTGTTAACTGCAGTTTGCTCTTTATAAGGATAAGGGCGGTTCATGGCCATTTCCTCATCTGGAGTCGGTAACATTTAATACTTTGTCATTTATAAGATTGGTGCCTTGTTAATATTCTTAGGTCTGGAACTTAAACGTTGATATGATAATAACAGACCCTGTAAGATCGATCCTTTATTCTCAAGCCGTAATAAAACTTTCACTGTAATTTATAGTCAAATATTTAAATAGGCATCAATTGTTAATGCAGCTACATGCTGTGTTAAGTTTAGGTATATAGATGAGACTATGCAGATCTCAGGTGATAGGCTAGGTAGGCGTGACCAGGTGAGAGGGCGTGGCACCAAAGCAACCCTCCCCATACCCGTCACTCCCACTACTGTTCCAAACTAAAGGGACCAACCACTTGTTTCAATATTTGACCTTACAATTTTTCTTTTCTCTTTTTGACTACGAAATTAGTCATTCTGACACTGAGTCTTTAGAACATTTGACATTTGAAGAAGGTAGCGTTTGTAATAAAGTAGCTGCTGTATAAACGAAGTTGAATAATAAATTATTGAAATAAAATTCTAGGTACAAAATGTTCATAACAACGATTACAGTAAATATAATTTAATAGCTACTCTACATGTGCAATTGAAATTAGTAGCAATAAATGTAATTAATTTAATGATAATACTCAAAATAAAGCGTATGGATAGTGCAGATAAAACTGTTTTATCTCATTACCGACAGACTTGTTATTATAACTTCTATTTTATACAGATTATTGTATAATTTCCGCATAGTCCTAGATAGATCATAAGCTTATAGAGTGAAAATTATACAAAAGTTAATTACGACTGAACGTTGAAGGTGTATTGCTTTAAACCATCTCAGTTGAGAAATAAAAAAAAATATAGATTAGATCTAATTTTAGATTCTAAAGGGTTTCAATTTTATTTATTTTTTGAATCGGTCATACAAAAATATGTGTAACGTTAAACGTATTTTTAGTTCTTATTAAGTTTGTAAATCTTTTAAGACGTAGTAAATATAAACAATGTTACAGTGGATTTTGTCTACTAGAAATAATTAAATATTTTTTATACGTATATTTCAGCAAAAAAGGATCAATTAAAACAGAAAAAAAAACCTTATTATAACAAAAACATCATATTGGTGAGGTATGCCAGCCACATTAAAAACAAAACTTCCGCGTAATACAGGAGGTTCGGCTTGTTTATCTTATTATTCAAATTACTTACGAATACGTCATTTATTAATACAGAGATAAAAATATCTCTAACTCGAATTGTTCGTTAATTTTTCCCATAGCCGCTGCGGAGTATGGTGAAAACCCGACATAAATCAATTCTAACTTGACACTAATAAAATTGTTCACTTCTCCGTACCATTATTCATAGTCATCTTATCTCTCAAACCTAATAGCTTTAAATTCTTCTACTTTATTGTTTAGCATACGAACAATAGAGCTTAAAATTGCAACTGTTGGAATGTCTGTCATTTGCACTATAAGTAGTGGATTTTATGTAGACTCAAACAATGCAAGCTACTTAGGACTTGCCGTATTTCCTGGTACAAATCATGAAGCACTTATCTCTCAATAGATATCCCATTAACTAATGAGTAAACCTAGAAGATTTTTTTACTTTCTGATCTACTAGAAAATTTGTTTTTCTTCAAAGACAAACCATTTATTCTTCTTGATAAAGTTTCTAATATAAGCAGCATTTTATTTCATCGTTCGGTAGGAAAACGGCAAATACAGGTGCCATAAACCATCATATCGAATACAAATGACAAGAGACATACCAAATAATTATTCCTAAAGAATAAGTATGGTATATTACAGCACAGAGCGACGTTATTAATGAAGCTACGTCACACCTCGCAAGCTGTACGCAAATGGGCTCACTAAATAGAGCGGATTCAATTGTGGCCGTCCCCAAAGCATCTGCTACTTAATTGTCATTGTATTGGATTAATGTCGGCGGGATGATGACCTGCCAGTTATGTGGTCCCGCGCCCAACACCACGCAGTGTTTGTAGAGGCCACTTAATGGACATGTTGTGTTTGGGCTGTTAACTCAATTAGCTGCCAGACGCTGCCTCGTCAATCAACAGCACTCATTGTTTTTACGCCACAAGGAAATCTTTAACATCCGCCAACTGAAACTACGATTTCTATTTCTTCATTCAAACCTTCATACACTGTTCATTCAGTTCAGTTAAACTGTGTTAAATTAAAACAATGATGTGCACGGCCTCTTAAGAAATCCCCATTCGCACATAGGTACGAACTAAATTTATCTTAGATCTACAAACATAAGGTAATTACAGATTCACCTCCAATATTTACTGAAGATAAATCGCAGCACGGTGGCATAACGATAATCGTAATTTTAAGATACAAATAACTGGCTCCCTTGCATACTGGTGCTGCACGAAGACATGACAATAGTGTTGCAACTGTTTTATCGGTAAGTTCGCAGACTTCTGCTTATTTTGCGAGGATTTAAAGATTTAAAACATTGTCTGTTAAAGATAAGCCAGATTAGAGGGCTTACCACAGCAAATATTGCAGTTATACCGGTGTCGGATCTCTAAAATTACACATGGACCTTGTATCTATGTGGACATGTTGTCTTTAAAGTGTGCATTACTTAATCGGTTGTTACCCCTTATGGGGGATCCAGTTATTGGTAATTTGGCAAATTATACAATAGCCAATGGGTATAATTCTTAGTTTAGACTCATTACAGTATAAGTGCTGGTAGTGAATCCTAGTAGTATCCAGTTCAGAAATCAGGGGTCGTCGGTGGTATCGGTGTTCAAGTATTTCTGCGACGCAGTGAGTGTGTGTTTGTCATACAACGAATTTCGCTGAGAAGTGCACCCTGGAGGTGTCGCCCTGCGATCATCGAACCTGCTAAGAAAAAACCTGATCTTGTTTCTCTCCGCTTGTACAGTTAGCTGCGGAGCATTAAGTAATCGGAGCCGAGAGCGACGAGATAATGTTGCGCACGCGTGAAATATATCCGAGCGTTTTTATTGCGACCGCGTTCCGCTCCCGGACTGGTATGCGCGTGTCTCTGCACCGAAGAAATTCTGTCGACGAGTGGTTTGCCTCACGGCGACCTTGTCGCGCGCACGCAGCTCCCCTCCCCCGCGGGCCCGCAGCGCCTGCGCCGGCCCGTCGGGCGCTCCTCCGTTGCTGCCTCCGTGAAAGTAGGTGACGGCACGACGCCCGCTGCGGTGGCACCCGTCTTCACACTCGCTTGCGGGCCCTACGCCCGATTTTAAAAGCGGCTTTCTAAATGTTCTCGTATGCTTGTACCTGTATGTGACTGCGCTTAAGTATAAATGGTCCGTCTGCAGCTGTCATAGAAGGCAGTTGAAAAACTTACACCGTCTTTCACATTCATGTTGGCAAATGGTTGGCAATAAATGCAAGTCTGTAGCCACTACCGTACCACACATTGCAAAAGCGCATCTTTGATAACGTCACGTATGATGCCTACCTAAACATGCAAAACTTCGAAGTAATTTTTTTATTGATAGATAATTTTACTAAATTACTAAAATTACCTCGTCTAGTTGGAATGTTATGAGGGTTGCGTATCTTTACCTAGTTATTAGGCAGGTGATTGAGGCTTGATTGCTCCTATTGAATACGTAATCTAAGATCATCAGTGCCCAGTACGTTATCGAGATCAAGTCTGCTTAATGTCGCAGTCGCAGTTTTTACCTTAAAGGGGCACAATGTCGTGGAAAAATAATGTTTTAATTAGTTATATTTATTCGTTAAAACATGCCTCATGAATTACACATGCAATTAACTGTGAACTCTGTGATTGTAGGCTGCTTAGGCATTCGCGGAGTGATGTCCAATTAAAATAATAATTTATTAATGTGATTTCTTTGTATAAACAGTAAGAATTAATACAGTGGACGCAATAATTATTGTGAGCTGAGCATCATTCCGATCACTGCGATATCCGCTGCTGATTACAGTTTGCTCCAAAATACAATGGTTTACATTATTTATGAAACCATCGGAATAAAGGCGGTAATAAATATTGTATTTTATTATAAATAAGTTACAACGAATCGTGTGGGACTTTCTTTTTGCAATAATTTATCAGTAAGCGGTTTGCATAACATATTCGAAGAAGCATTCCATTGTGAACAATGTCCACGTAGAACTCAGCGAATTCGATCAAATGCTTAGCGCGGCCTTCCAGGATTGCTCGCGTACTGCCCACTCAACAGCCCGCTCTTCGGGGAACCTGTTGCCTCTCAGCCTTTCAGTCGGTTGTCTTTACATGTCCTGTGCGATTGGTCGACAGCTACAGTCAGTCAGGTTCCGCACTCACCACAACGTGCCATGTCTACAGGTTTGGAAGTTAGTACCTCTATATTAACGTATAAAATAAATACACACATGAATAGTGTACGTTTTCTACACAAATCCGAAGGAGCCGCAGTCGACATTTATCGTACGTATCATCTATGATTAATGTAAGTTGAATTGTACGCTGTCATTAAGTAACAAAGCATCTACGATAACATTATGTATATGCGTAGTATGCTAATAATGTGTTTGTTATATCAACTTAAACTTTTTATCACGTCTATTGTCCGATCGGTATTTTCTCGATCAACAACGGCATGATTGACATATTGGACAAAAAATAAAACAATACTAGAAGCATATGCGGTCGCTACTGGCTTTTATCTGAGATTCTCGGAGTCTCTTGCGCAGATCTAACCATTGATGTTTTGTTGACTGATCTCCTAGACTGTTCTCGGAAACTGCTGATTAATATTATCTCTGCTTATTCTAGTTTCTTAGAACGCAGACTTCACTTGAGTTTCAATTGTATAAATGCTTTTGCACCTATCAGTTTTTCTTCGATGTAAGTTTTTCTGCTGCCCGCGGCGGATGTAGAGTTATGATGGTTAATGAAACTTTTATAATTAGATGAAATAGCAATCTTCTATAATTATAATTTAAATCAAATAGATTCGAACGGTGCGTTCTCTTTAAAATTTTAACAAGGATTCGTTAACTCATTCCGTGTTAATAAAATGTGTTTATTTACATTCTGCAAAAAGTATACTTTGTTAAGCGATTCAATTATGTTTTTATGATATTTTTTATAAAGTGTGCCTAAAACGCATTACCGAGGAGGATCTGAAACCGGAACTAGAGTAATTGACAATATACGGCGATGAGGTGGTGGTCGCAGGTCGTGCCGCCGGCCTGCCACCACTCAATCGCCGTGTAAACGCACTTAATATGAACCACTTTTTGCTTCACTCTGTTATTATTAATGAATAAATGCTATATGTCCGAGTACTCGAGGTCAACGTACGTGCGGAATGTTGTAAAAAATGCGTTAAGGACATCAGCCCGGCGTTCTATCAAGTGTAGAACCGATGGTCCACTATGCGCGGGGTCATTAATTCTCTCATTAGCTCTCTTTAAATTATTAATTAGGCAGTGACTCGCGATATATACTTATTATGATATTATTTTCTATAATTTGTTATTGAATTCAAGTGATGGGTAAGGTTGGTGCCATTGTTGTTAAAAGTGTTTCAAGGTACCAGTTACGATGTTCAATCTCACAAAATACAAATTTTACTGTAAAATCTAATTCAAATCGCAATAAATTCTCAAAAGTAATTAAGAGGTTGAATGCTAAATCCTCTGGGCACGATTTCGTATACATTGATATCGTCGTAACTAGCAACAAATTCTTGAATATTAATTTATTAGTTAATCTCAATAATAGATTGACCAATAAATGTTAAGGGATTTAGTGAAATATTCGCATTATGATGATGTTGATTACCTATCTTTATTATATTAGTTGTACGTGAGTCGTGAGACGTTGTGTAAACATGTATCACGAATACAAACGGTGTGTAGTGATGAAGAAAACCAAATAAACATTCAATCAAATTGTAAAATAGAAGAAAAATTATGAGTTCATCACTTCTTTGAATTTATTATTTAGTGTAGTATCAGAAACTGACAAACGTAATCGGGTTATTGACAGTAATGTATTAATAAAGAAGTTATTTAATTTTCATAGCAAAGACGTAAAGGATTAACTTTTAAAAAAAATATTAATAGCTTTATCAATTTTATCGTGAACTTTGTTTTAATAATATTTGCATAACAACTTTGACTTGGTAACGAAATTTTCTATTGTTAGAGGATTTTGTGATCGTGAATTTATTAAAGTGACTGTGAGTTACTGCTGTAGATGTGGTTATACTTATTAGTATTTAAGGTTAGTTTTAATAATATCCTTCTTACTATAAAGCGTGATAACTACCCTTAAACGTTATAAGGTTTTTAAGTATATGTTAGAAGCTTAGACGCATATAACTTATGAAGTTTGTCATAAGTTTGCATCTTAAACTTTTTTCTTGTATTTAATCTCATTTGATTATAGGACGGTATACCTATTGTAAAATATATTGGTTTAACCCGGTGGGTAAAGAATTATGACCTGAGAGAATTGTGGAGACTTTTCTGATTTGTTTCTATTAGATATACAGCATCTTTTTCTGGGGAAAGCAAATGGCGATTACTTGTTGATTAACAATTCCTCTCCATAGAGAAGTTCATTTATCTCATTCATTAAATCGAACACGCCAACTGACTGTAAAACAATTCCAATGTCAATAATCTGATGAGGCAAATTATGAAGCACCCCATAACTCATTGTTCTTTTCTACACATATAAGGCCTTTAGTATTTGAAACCATCGTTTACATAGATCAGAAAGTTCAATCCCTATCCTCGAAAGGGCCACCAAGACTCACAGGAATTTATTGATTGTATAATTAACGAATGTTTTCGTTTTTGCAGGTGTTGCGCGTGTGTGGCGTGGCGCTCGAGTGTGATGCGCGGCGGGCGGAGCGCTGGTCGCCGGCGCGAGTAGCCGCGACCATGCGGGGCCGAGCCGCACTTGCCGCAGCCCTCATCGTCTGCTCGCTATTTGGCACGACCCACGCGTCCTCTGCTGTTATCAGTGAGTATCTCTTTGGATTTGAAAAACTGGCATACGCATCCCTGCCTAGCCTTTTCCCAAGCTGTATTGGGATCGGATTCCAGTCTTAACCGGATACAGCTGAGTACCAGTGTTTTACGTCGAGCGACCGCCTGTCTGATCTCCTCAACCCAGTTGCCTAGGCAATCCGAAACCCCTTGGTAAGACTGGTTGTTAGACTCTGGCTTCTGACTACCCGTAATGACTGCCAAAGATGTACAAATGCCAGAAAGACTGGCATACGTGAACATTATCATTATTTTAATAATAGTAAATATTGTCGTCTTTTGAAGCTCTCTCGCGGACTCTGATCGCCTCTTTGGGTTAAGACTCAGATATTAGATACAGACTATATCAAGTAGGACGTCAAAGGGGTCAATCACCCTGGGTTATCATCGGTTTTTGGAAATTTGAATTCGTCACTAGAGGCGATAATTTTAATTTTAAAATTATTATTACTAAAACTGTAATTGCGAATTCCTTAAAGTTCTAATCCTTAATCTAGAAGAAAGCATAGTTCGCGATAATACTGTTAAACAATAAGGTTCGATAGTTTGGTTGCATAAGGCACGACAATTGGTCCGTTGCGAAACCTCGCCCGGACCGTTCCCACATAGATCACACATTCGTTCGCCTCTCGATCATGACGTGCATAGTGAACGCCAGCACACCTTGTTTATAGACACACTAAAACTTAGGATCGCTCGACAGCGAATAAAGTGTTGTTTTATTGCAAAATGAACTGAAACACGATCGCGCTTCGTGGGTGTCGAAATTATTCGCTTTATACGAGGTTAGTATCAAATATTTCATTTGAATTTTAGGTAGGTAATTTGGCATAATGTGACAAGGATTCCCCTCATTAAAACTAAAAAAACAACATGTTTTCCTTCCTTTCTGTATCCGAATGAATAACAATGAGTGCCTTGTGTAGAAATGCCTACTTTGAAAAGCTACATCTTATTAATTGCGTATTATGTCTCTTAAACTCTTACTAAAATTCTCTTAGTAACAGCATCGTATTATCCGGTTAGAATGAGTATATTGAGTAGTCATGATTTAGGTATTGACATAACATTTTAATTTTACCACGAAATTAAAGAAATCGTAGCGCAATGCAAAAATAATGATATGGAGACGATAGAAAATTGCGGGTTATTTATCATGAATAGATTATTATTTTCGAAATACGCCTCTATAACTTCATTAGGTTGTATTCAGAAGCCATTGAGATCAAATTGATAATCATAGTCGGTTTCAGGGGTTTATATGAATAGGTGCTTAAGATAATATTATCCCTAGGCTTAGAATTACTATCGTTGATCGCTGCAGGAGCAACTTTCTCAAAATTATTCTCATCTAGCCGGCATTTAGGTATTGAAATGGCCGTTAAGTACATATCTTGTAATCGCTTTATGGGCATTTCGCGTATACCTTGAATGCCTGAAACGCTGCAATTAAATTGCGTGTAAACTGTTTCAAGTACCGTACATTTTCGATATTTGCATAATTTCTTGTCACTTAACCGGAATAATAATATCATTTAGCTGTAATGGAATATAACTTTTGTACTTTAAGTTCACATAAAACATTAATTTTGAGAATTATGAGCGCACCAAAATATATCAAGTTTGTAATGGTGCCAGGGGAGGGAATAAATTATGAAATAATATCGCACTTAACCAATTTAATGGGCTCGATAATTTTATCATATTTATTTATTGTATAAAATATAAATAATAAACACTATAATTATAATTATTAACACGTTTTCGAACTTAAATGTACCTTTTAGGATCTTTAATTCGACTTGGTAATATCGATCAGGATTTTACTTACCTAATTTATTATAATGATGTTATTTTATACACGAAACGAGTATTAAAATAAGCCCTATGTAAGGTATATATCTGCTATAAAATGTATATACATATATATCATTTTATAGCAGATTCGAATTCTCTTTTAATTAATGTACGTTTTAAGTCAAATTTAGCCAGTATTATTTGCTTGTTATCATAAAATGAAAACTAATGAACCTTAAATAAAAAAAAAACGAAATTCCGCTAAAAACTACGCCTCGTAGGCCTACTACGGGGTTACGAAATAAACTCTACGAAAGTACTACGCCCTCAAAAGAATTCGTAAATGCTTTAAGACAACTTATAATTCAGTACTTGAACTACACTTCTAATACTTGTATAATATGGTGTATCGATTGTTAATTAGGCCAGCGATCCGAGTACCACATGTCGTCAAATAAGTATCTTGACTGTACGAATCAATCGATTTATTATCCCTGTATTCGAATAAGTTCATCCAGCAGAGGACAAGTTCAGTGTCGAACTGTGACATTGCATTGCGACATTGATTCACGATTAAGGCGCTTATCTATGAGCTGTTATCAACACTCATCTAATATAGGCAGGGGACAGTCGTGACGGGAATGTAGGTTAAATCGATTCAAGGGCTCACATTCGTATTATGATGCCTCTCAAGTATCCCATGTATTTTACACATGTTTTTTTTTTTATTTTCGTCTCTATAGATCTGATATTATGTGAATGTAGATTTAATGTTAAACAGTATTCTGTGACCGACTGTCAGTCGGGTGAAGTTACTAAATTATAATTTTATAACGCAGTAAATTGTGAATTTATTATTATCGACGTTTTAATATAATTCTTCAACAATATGAATTACCTATGTAATTGGTTAATTTACAATTCAGCCAAATATTTATAAAACCGTTTACCTTGAAAACTGTTCGTTGCTATGAGATTATGATGAAATGTAAATATACTACGTGCTCACAAAAATCTGTAAGGCATAGTCGCCCGTCGTTATAAACAATTGAATTGAATGGGTGATTCATTGTTTCTAAATGAAGTTGGTATTTAATTGGAGAAACAATGCAGTAACATGCTCGCGGATTAAAGGAATTTATTCCGTCTGCAAAAACAGCGCATTAAAATATTAGCCACGAGTAAACATTTGAAGAGGAATTCTCATCGTAGACGAGCACATATTAATTACCTACAAAAATATTGACGCGACCGCAGGACACTGCGACCGGTGCCGGTGGCGCCCGATGGCTACGTTTTCTACGTAATAAGAATGCGGATCCGTGGATCTAAATCAAGGTAACGTGTGAACACACGGCCACGACACCGACTCAGACGCAATGTCGATGTCGTTTGTACGAAATTTGATGCGCCGATCTTCTTCCAAACCATCGACGCAGAAGTAAGGGTCTTTGCTCTGTTTAAAATACAATTTGTCCGAATCTAGGCTGTTTAATAACATGTTTTTACTGATAAATGTATTTTTGATAACCTCATTGGGAGCATTTTTATTATATAATCTTATTTCTATTTAATTTTATTTTATAAAACATGTTTATATCTATTATGTTATCCAATGATTTGTTTGGGTTGCTAGAATGTTATGTTGCTATGCGGCGAAGCTTATTCGGTGCACTATAATATATGCAAGAATGATGGTTGTATCTAATATTTTTAGAGAACCGTTGTATAGGTTCCGATTTCGAAGACAGTAGGTATTTTTAACCGATGTTTCAATAATAACTATCCAATTACATTGGAATTTGGCATCTCGAAGGACGACTACGTATGATTAAGCTGTTCTATCAATATATCATACTTTTGCCATTAATATTATTAACAATTATAATCAATTTGTTTGACATAAACATGATGATAGTGAATTTTCTTATCCTTGTAATGTTTATTCACTTATCGCGCGGATATTACTTTCCCTGCTCTGATTTGCGTAATTTTTATGATTGCATGAACTGTTATCTCTTTTCTTTTACTTTCTTGTGAACTTTTGTTATCGGTCAATCGGGAAATATTGTTGGGTTTCAAGTATCGATTGATATCGTGTACTAAATAAATTGGCATGTGTACAACAGTGCAGCGCACGGTACACTGCTATATAGGACAGCTGTTTCCCACGCATGTTGCTCAAACCGCAGCCTCCTGCGCAGCGTTCGTGGTCATTCGTAGGACACTCGGCAGGTATCGTGCGTTAATCGGAATCTTTCGCCTGTATTAATTCTGTTTAAATTTCACGGCTGTCAGCAACGTCATTAATAGATAGGACATGTTCTGCAACTGTTCATTGCAATTTGCATTCGCCTCATCTAAAATTTTTCCACTAAAATTCTTCTTCGTTCTCTCATTTTGTTTAATATATACTTTACGGCTAGTACAAAGTTTAAAAAAATAAAAAAACTTAGTTTTGTAATGTCCCTTACCTATCTATTTTAAATCTTGATTTTCACTTGTCTTTCATCTGGATTTTTTATAACCTTTTTTCAAATGCATCACTATCATTTCGTTTTTAACATAGCCTTAGCTTTTGCCTTAGTACAGTATCGGTTCGTAAATAAACAGGGATCTTGGTTATATTGCAGAGGGCCAGCGTGCGCCGTGCTCCAACGAAGGCGAGCCTGTGAAGCTGCAAGACGCAAGACTGGAACAAGACTGGAGTAGTTGCTTCCGCTGTATCTGTAAGGTAGGATACCTATGTATATCAATTTCATAAAGGCCGACTCGACTATGAGAATTCGGTGCTCATCAGTGGGACCATTAAATAAGGCTGATGATGATGATGATGAATAAAAGGCAATTGCATAAAATAACTAAGCACTCAAAGTTATGTGTAGACTAAACAAAATTCAAATGAAATCGAAACCATGACACGCATACCAGAATGCAATTTGTGACTCTGCATCAATTATTGTGACCTCCAAGTGTAAGGGGCCTGCCCTTTGCCTCTAAGAAAATTATTACAAAACTATATAATGTTAATGACGTAACTTTCATTATTGTTTTCTTTTATTCTTTATATTTATTGGCCACGGTCAACAACTAACGCTAGGGTAAAATTGTAAGAAACGAAAATATTTTCAAAGATTTGTACGGTACTCGGTGAGCTTTTGTTACGTGTGACCACGTGCTTAAAGTTTTTAATGACTGACTCATTGAACTACGTGATATTATAGCAATTATTTTTATTTCTAAGTACTTGTTTAAGTTTTTGTCCGTATTCTCGTCACGTGGTACAAAGGGTCCGAAAAACCAACGGCCATAAAACTGAAGGTTAACCTATTTGCAATTTACCACCTAAGATTTATTCAAATTCCAATGTGATTGGAGTCGTGTTTTGCTTACAAATACGTTGAAATTAATCGTTTCACACACGTGCTGGAAAATCTAATTGAGCACCGGGAGACGTGGTAACTGAGCTATATTTATCGTATTTAAAAATATCTAAATTAACTTTGAAATGAGAACCTCCTACATCGATTTCTTGATTCTCTGAAGTTGAGATGAAATTATTTGATCCACAATTGAGTTAAACTCACTCGTGGTTAAGCAATGGATAGGTACTGAACTTTTAAATGTTCTGATACATTATACGTCGTAGAAACTAGAAGATTGGTAATAAAAGACAATCCGAGTTATATCAGTATACATGGTTACATTTTGGTCGTTTTAATCCCGTGGAGGGTCGAACCGGTGCATGAAACACTATCGATTTGTAGAGATATTTAAAATTCAGATATTCAAAACTATTCGGTAATAGTTAATTTTGATATATATCAACATTCGTATTTTCTTGTGTTTAAATGTAATAAAAGACATCGATAACTAGGTTAAGTACCGCTGGCTGTTGTCGGTCCGTGGATAGTTGACCATCTTGTGATGAGTTCCTTCGTGATTGCACATCAAGAACACGAAGGCACGTTAAACTTATGGGTCCCAGCTATAGCTTGTATATCAGTGGTAACGGGTAGTCAGAAGTCAAACTCTGTCTACCAATCTAAGCAAGAGGTATCGGGTCGCCCTGGTAACTAGGTTGAGGAGGACAGCTAAACTCCATGCAAAAAAACTTATCTGCTTGCTCGCCAAATAGAATTTTGGGAAAAGGCTAGGCCGATGATTATTTTCTTAGTAAATCTTAAATTTTATAATCGTATTCATATTGCAACAGCCTTAATCATCTTCGAGTCAGATGGTAATTGGAATCAATATCATTTGACATTTGAAATGTAAACGTTGAGAAAAAGTCATATGAAACTGATTTCCATCGAATTTACATGATTATGTTGATTGGTCGCCAGGTGGATTTATTAACGTATTCGAATTAAGCCTAACATAATAATACTGTGTGATAATTCTTAATGTTTACTGTGATTATTGAAGGATTCAGATTTATGCTTACCGTTAAATTAATTACAAACACGTGATTTATAAAACCTTATCACAGAATATTATTATCATTTTGCTTTTTAAAGCTTCGAATAACATTAACAAAATAATATATAACCTTCATGAGCATTGCGAAAGCTATGTCACAAATCAGTTAAGAAATCCATCGACAAATATCCAAAACTGCTTGGTAACAGCACTATCATCCAACAAGTTACGCACTTATCGATAAATGTATACATAAATGTGAGGTGTGAAATACAGCACACGGAGTTCGTAATTGTCTCTTGGGGTTTACTTATAGAACGTTTGTATGCTTATACGGTGGCCACTGTCACCAAATCAATTTATCACGCACCAAGTACAGAATAATAATTGAGAGCCGCGCGTGCGCCTAACTCACACCTAGACAATAACTAGTAATTTGATTAGCGGTGGTGTTTTCTTGGAATGTCTGGATGTTTAGTGATGCGCTTTTGTTTTTGACAGAGGGACTGTTATTTTGATAATATTTTGGTGTTAGTCGTGATTAAAATATGTAGTTGAAGCTTTGTAAGGAGATTCAAAGGTAGGAATATGATTGATTTCTTTTCATTGTAGGTAGGCATTTTTGGAATGTGGTAAAGAGGACGTGACGTAGCCATTTGTTTTAAAACCTAACTGATCTTATGTTCCCATGCCGTAAAGAATTCCAAAGCCGAAAATTGTGACGTAATATTCTCACAATTTAATGATAATGAATATAGCACATAAAATATGATGTATATTTATGAGTAAAGTACATTTGTCTCCTATTTAGGCATCTGACTTGTGCGGAGCTGGAATAATGTAGTCCGTATTTATCTTAAGTAGTGCTAATCATTACTGTAACTCTGTGACGTTTCACATACCATCGAGGGAGATGGGAAATATGTTGTTATGTTATAGTCATGTCGTTTTATTTACTTACAATAGTTTTTTATGGTGGGATAGGCGGTGAACATGTGAACACTTCAACATTATCGAAAAATTATCAAATTACTACAAAAGTATAGAATCGTAGAAAGATGGAGTAGGTGAGGTTATAGAAGGAAGTTAATAATCCTGCCATGACACGAAATTCAAGTAATTTGGTGCTAATTGCTAGCAATGTGCGATGTGGCGGCGTGGCTGGGCGCGGCGTGCGCACGCGCGTGCCGGCACTGCTCCCGGCCGGGAGGCGCGCGCGCCGCCTGTCTACGTACTGCAAAAACTGACTATGCGGAACCTCTTGACAAGCACTGCGAACACAGGAATCCGACGCAACTGTTCCTAACATTCCATTATTATTTATCCCCGACCGCATTCCTCAAGTTAGATTTTTATTACAGAATCCGCATGCAACTTAATAAAGTGCCTCTCACATAGAAGTTCAAAGTGTCTGGTATTTGGTAAAAGAATAAAAAGTCTTAATAAATACGTGATCGGTGCACAGCTGTTGTCGCGGACACGACATCAGTATGTAGGAGCTGGGCGTACGTAGATATATAATGGTATTTCCCAGCCGATCTCACCTCGTCGGATGACTTGCGCGGAATTCGAAAGCCCATAGCGAGATTTATCGCTTATTCTGAATTAAAATATACATTTGCTTACTTAATGGGCATTTTTTGTCACGTGCCACGTAGCGACTATGGGAGAAAAATGTTTCGTATGGTATTTTTTTATGATTTATCAATGTTTTGGACGGCTGATGGAATGTAAGCAGTGAAGGTTAATTGGTTTTTCTTGTAACGACATTACCAAAGTAAATATTCGGTTGAGTTGAGATTTAAGAGGGCACGAGTACAGCGGCGAGCGTCATGTTGACCCGAGGGTGCCATTAGTCTTGCTTTTTTATACAAACCAGTAGCAGGTTGATAGCATCTCGCGGCTCCCGCGCACCGCTTACTTTAATGAGCCATGCCATTTATCGACGCGCGGATTATATTCTCTCGTTTGCGACGTACCAATGAACTTAACATTAATACGCTTTAGGAAGCCTGGCCGATCCACTTCTCTAACTTACGTAACGAAATGGAACCATAATATATGTGTAAAGTTTATCTCTGCATCTACTATGATCGAAAAGTCAATAAATTAGCGACATACCAAACTTGTGATCCAGTTTTATAATTAGCATACGAGATTTAAGATAGCAACCTAAATACCTTGCAAATCTCTATTTGGTTAATAGCTTTATAGTTCTTCATAAACAAGGATATCAATTTGTTATTTTGTATCACGGATTTTCAAAAAACTAGCCCGCGTCTAATTGGGAGTGTGTACGGTTTTAAAAGCTTTTTAGACACTAACTGGCAATAAAACATTAACTAGGTTCTGGCTTGTTCAATTACTGAGTTTGTCGGCAATCGTAATGGGTTTACGTAGCTGTCACTGGTCAGCATATGTCACATAAACTATTCAACGCCCCAAATATTTCAAAGTTTAATAGTTTTAAAATAAGCGGACTAACGAGCGGTCTTGTTCTACATGTTGTAGTTCCACCTAGTGTTAGCCGCTGAGTTTCTTCCTCATAAATTTCCAAAATGGCTATTCCATTTTTCATTAAGACCAGGTCGGATCCTAGACCAACGGTAAACTTACTGTTCTATCGTAATTAGTAGGTCCGGAGTTCCTCCATGACAATATAATTGAATCAGGTCTAGTAATTTCTAACGTTAGGCTTGCAACGTGTTCGCCAGACTGTTGCTTGATAATTAAGTAATGTTACACGAGAGGCTATTTTTGTCATGGCCCTGCAATCTATTAATATCTCATAAATTGTATTTTATAGTTACAAGTAAATTGCTAACTCAAGTACCTGTAATGATCGCACAGCGTTCGACTCGAGCCAGCTACGGCGGCACCCAAGAATGGATTGAATAACGAGAGATATTTTAAGATTATTGCTCATAATTTCAAAACTGTTATCTTGTGTTTGTTCATAATTTATTTTTAACAGTATTGATTAGTACGAATTATTTAATGAGCGGAATGGTCCAAGTAACATAAGCGTGCGGTGCTGGTATGGGTATGTTGAACATCTAGAAGAATAGTTGTGTGCAGTGGTGGTTACGTACCCGTTGTATGTAAATGTGAAAGTGGGAGTGCGGTAGCGGGCGCGGTCGCTGAGGCGGGCGCGGGCGCAGGTGGCGGCGAGGCCTTGCCGCGAGCGCGCGGTATGCGGTCGCACCGGTTCTTCTAGCAACGCGTATTTTTTACACGCTACACATCATCGACATTGTTGTTATGTTTTGCTATGATGCAAAAAAATCAACTCAAATTCAGTTGCAGGTATTTACTCGGACTTTGAGCCGTTATACTCAGAACCGAACAGAGCTTTCGTCCCATATCCTACCAGCATTTATTCTAATCATTAAGATTTACGGTTAGTTTCTAAGTCAAAACTCCGTGATTAATATGAACCGAGCTTTTAGTGCATAGTTGCTGCATGAGTCATTTTTGGTTGGTTTTTGTGTTAAACTCGTTACTTACGTCGAATTTGCAACGTTTTTCTACACATACAGTAGTTCGTAGCAAAGGACCAGTTTTACGTCAATCACGAGGCCTATTTGATTTCTCGTTAGCTCTAACAATAACAAATCATGTAACAGTAGTAGAAGCACTGTTTATTTAATTATTGTTGGAATAGATAACATTGTTCGCATCAAATGAGTACCTATATCAAAGCGGAGACGAGGCGCGTGTCGCGCGCAAAAAATGGTTGTTGAAGGCGCCAGCGCGACAGCGGCGCGCGCGCACCCACACGCGGCCTTGTGTGCCGCCGCGCCGGGATCATTTACCAGACTAGATACAATTACAGCTTATAAGTACCTGCCTTTAAATGTGTATAATTAGCACTCCATTCTAAACTGGATAAATCTACATAAAAATAATGATATCAAGGATTTTGTTCAGATTGTGCTGGCCGTTAATCGTCACGTAGGTTCTGGTACAAAAGGCCGTAGCACTCGCGTAGTAAATTTATTTGTTTAATTATTTTGAGGCGGAAATTCGTAAGATAATAATATAATTCACAGTTATTTACCTCCTATCAGCGCGCTTTGAAAACCGAGTGGGCTGAAAACTGGATAGGTTTTGTTTTCCTGCTTTGTAACTTAGAAATTTGCTATCTGTTACATAACAAGTATTTATGTTACTGAAATGCTCGACTTAATTTATGTGTTGAATGTTTTGCGTAACCCGAAGTTATTGGTCCAGCGAAACTATTTTATAGGAAGTTCAAATAAAAACATTGTTGTTGCTATGCGACCTCTGCCAAGAGCTTCAAAAAGCAATAGGTAACAAAATTATCGAATCAGGTTTGACTTTAAAGTCACGTTTGTATATTTTTATTGAGCGAACTAAACCACTATGTTGTTTTCATGTTGATAATTAATTAAGTTCAACATAACCTTTGTTGTTAGTTGTGGAATACATGTTTCGGATATCTGCGGTATATTGTCGCGGTTTCGGGAGTACGTCACTTCCTGCGTCAGATAGTGGTAGCGTCGCGTAACCTCACCGTTCCAGGAATTTTGCGTAATTGAGCACGTGTCATGTACCAATAATAATGAAATTACACAATTCCGGGAATTTATGGAAATATGTCGAAAATATCATCGCTTTAAAATGAGGTTCCTACAGGCATAGGTAGGTAGTGAAAATATGGTTAACAACGCTCTGTTAAAAATAATTGATGAAGAGAATAAGAACGGATTTTCCCAAAGCTTAGTAAATTAAATGTCAATTAAACACTTCATAAATTGATAAAAGATTGTAAAAATTGATTGAGATTGTGAAATATTTAGACCATGACAAATAGTGGTGTCTTATGATCTTAGACAAGGATCTTAGGATCTTATTTTTCAGACTTTTCATTTGTTATTTTTTTACTGTCTCGTCTGTCAATTGTCTTTCTATTATTGTAAGTGACTTAGCAATTACACCATAGTTGCGCAATATGGCTAAAGATTGTAATTTTACTTCAACTTATTGAACAGTGAAATAAAATAAAGAAATCCGACTATTTTCCGATTATTTTTTTGTACGAAATATTCCTAAAAAAGCTTTCTTTGTAAATTCCATACAAATATTGTTTTTCAAAGATTAAAAAAAGCCTGAGTAATTAATAGGAAATCATGAAATTTAATTCATATATTACAAACATCTATTTAACTATAGATAACACAAGACGTAGGTACTGGTTTAAAGCGCTTTTATATCCACATCTACGAAAGCAATAAACAAAAAAGCAAAAAAGCTTACTTAATGATATACAGTTGCTAGCTTATTAGGGACATATCTTTATTATGCTGCCTACTACACATTGGTTATATCTTTTAGATAAACCGTTGGTCCACTACACCTGCCACCGAGAGCGTACGTGATTAAACCAAAGCGTAATTTCATTGAAATGCTTGATAATTTCAATCAGCAGTTTCTTAGTAGTTATATTACAAGAAATACTGGATGTGTTGTATAAAATGTGGACGTTAACATTCATTTAAAATGTTTATCTCTTAATTTACATAATGGAGTCGCGATCTACTCAGACTGCTCGGGGACGGTCCACACGATGATTCTCGTTTCAATTTATGTTAAGCACCTATTTGGTCGGTGTTTTGCGATATTATTGTAAGTACGGAAAACATGTTTTAATATTGATATTACAATTTTGATTTTCTTACTTTTTCGGGAAAAATTAATCCGGTTAAAATGTTTCTACCATTCAACCTTCTCAAACATCCAAATTATTTGCTAGGGTGTATAGTAACAGAAACTTGTTATAAATTCATGTAGCACTAGGTCTGGATTGTAGCACTTTAGTGAACCTACCTAATTCAAGGGTGACAAGAAATTCGTAGTAAATATCCTTTTGATCTACCCACATATAAAATTTCTCAAGTTTATCGTATAATTTGTAAATAACTAACGCAATATAATACCGCACTTTGTATGGACGTCAGGCTATAGAGGTGGGAGCAAAGTAATTGCATAAATAGGAGAAAAAGCCAGGCTATTAAACAGGTACATTACATTGCCTCTGTTGCATTAAACGTTCTACCAACGCATTCAAATTCTACCACGAAAGCTCGGACCGATTTGTACAAATAGATATTTAGAGTAGCTAGCACTGATACAGTCTACAGAGTGGTTTGATGTTTTGAGAAAATCACGTGACGTCACAATACAAACGGATACAATGCCGTAGAGCCCCGTAACAAATTCGTAGATCTTATCTTAGTCATTAGTTCCTGTAACAGTGTCAGTGGATAAAAATTAAAATGTCAATCTGATACATATTTTTATATAAATTAGTATTGAGAATGAATAAATATAATATTATGTTTATTTCTTAAATTAAAGATAAATTTTATATTAGCGAACAACAAATCTTCTTGCGAAACTTAAAAATAGCAGTGATGATATTCAAACTAGGTTGTCATTTTGAATAATTATGACTATTTAAATTATCAGATCAGTATTATCATACTACGTGCACAGGGACGGACAGGTGTGTCACGCACGTTTGCTTTTTAAATATCAGTCTTTAATTAAATTCAGCGATTCTATTTAATATGCAAATAGGGTTTATAATAAATAAAAGCACTGATAACCCAAAAAATACTAATTCGGATAAAGGCTACAATAAAAAAGTTCCGTGACGTAATACCTCAGGTGATCTGTATCGACGATGTGTTAACAAACATTGTTTTGGTTTGCACTAACAACCAAAAATAAACATATTTTCAGTAAAATAGAAATAGTTTTTAGAATTTTTAGCTCTCCGGTATTTCAGGTAGTCAGTATGACGTCGAAGTTAGTTAATTTTAAACCAATAATTTACTAAACAAGCGAGTCATTGTATGTGAACGCCTACGAACACCTCACTAACCCATTTTTTATTATAGTCTTTCAACAAATGTGGTGTTGAGAGATAATCAGCTATTTAATTCAACATTAATTCTTATTTTTAGGCCGCAATAAAACAGAACTTTGTATTAGAATAATATTGTATTATCGGTATTGGTATTTAGAGTAGCTCCATGCAATTTATTGTTACACTAACAGGTCCACATGTAGCTAATCCCGTGGCATACCAAGACGGTAGGTCATGTCTGTGTATATTTTTACTTACTAGTTGACAAACTAAATAAATTCCCTTCAATAAATTAATGATAAAGGATATTTAAAATTCAAACATTTTAATACCTTATCAGATCTAAATGCAGGTCTCAATCACCGCTTTATCAGACCTCTAACGGCTAATACGATTAAGGAGCTAAGCCTCCACATTAATACATCTGGCATCCTTGGTAACGAATATCTAATTTTGATCGCACAACAATACTGTCTTCCTGATATAATTAATCTACAAGTTCCTCTTTAGAATTAAATGAATGAATTGGATACATTATGCATGCATCGAGTATATTTGCAATTGAGACCACACGACAAGTTGTTAATGTAGCAGCTAGCCAGTAATGGCGTAGCTTAGCAACCTATTTGAAAGCACCTGTGCTCTATTCAAATCACTAAATGCCTTTGGTGAACAGATGGCTTGATACCGCTTGTCGTAAGCGATGGGAATAATTAGCTAAGCCTACTTGATGACACTGGGTAAGTAGTAGTAAGCACGACGTTCGCTGGAATTTATTCGTATCGAGAAACGAAAGTTTAGCCGATAGGGGTACCTATGGATATTGAGCGTCACATTAGTTTTTTTTAAGATTCTAAATAATTATGATGTACATTTTTAAATTAACTTTCGAATAATAACCTTCGAGTATTGTGATAAGGTTGTAAATCTATTAAAAGAAATTTGACATATTGAGGTAGGTTGATGTGCTGCTGCTGGTGTCTGTACATCTATTTTTCAAAGATGGCGCATTATCGTTTTTATTCTACCTAGCTTGTGTACCTACCTACAATTTGTCTAACTAAATCTGTGTTCATAATCTGTTCTATTTTGTTCGGTGCCTCCACATTATTTATAAAAAGTAATGGCCAGTCGACAGACTTACAGTTATTATACAACGTGTAACGTAAATATTACGCTATTTGAGGGTGATTTCAAAGAGAGCCGCACATGAAATTCGGCCGAAGTATTGAAAAGTAATAAACATTTGAGTTCCAGCAACCTCGGTGGTACTTTGAACTGGAAATTAGGAGGTACCGCTTTTGTTCCAATTACTATCAAGGGAACGATAACGAGTGACCGTGAATCTTCTATTGATACTACTTGTATAAATAATTTCCCAAAAAAAAAATTCGTTACATAAACACAAATTTTGAAAAATTAATTGAAAAAAAAAATAATGACTGGTTTTGGAATTACTATGTTAGCGTTTTTTTTTTGTGCTGGCTAGTTATTGGGAAAAACACTCTGCTTTTAATATAATAAACAAATATTTATCTAGTTTCTACAAAATGGATTTTAGTTCTATCAGATATGACTGCGGCAATTTGTCTTGTAGACATTTATTCTAAATCTAGATACAAATGGTTTTAGATAGCTTAGCAGAATAAACTTTTAACATTAATAAATACGAGTATAATTCACAACCGTTAAAGTACTTGACATATTTAAATTAATCCTAAGCATCGGATTATGTCATAGTAGGTTCATTCATGCAACAAATCATTAATTTACTTGATGAATGTGATGACAAAAAGTCTAATTGTATAATCTGTGGGACTGTTAGCCCGTCACAATAGTACCAGGAGTTGGTTACACGGCACAGAGTCACGAACACGACCAAGGCTATAAACAAAGGATTAGAAACTCTACAGTCGTAGGAATAAGGTTTTTTATTGATTGAGCCTGCTAGGGCCACTATATACATCTTAGTTGCTAAGTTCTCAGCAATAGCGACGGGCGGTGCGCCTGAGTTTCCTTCGCAACCATGGGCTATACAAATTAGGAATCCATAATGTTTGGTGTTAAAACGTTTGATAAGTTTACAGATTTGTGCAAATATTGGCATCTAATATTGATTATGTCTGCGAGCTTACATGCTAATAAGTTGCCTGACTTCTTCGTTGGAAAATATTATGTTTATATTTCCAAATGATTTCCTCGAATAGCTTTGCATTCACGGATAAACTATTTTTAATATTTTGTGAGTATAAAGGTTTTAAATTAATCTTTGTTTTCTCAAATTAAAATGAATATCCAATGCGTTTAATCAGGAACAAATACAAAAAGTACGCTGCTAAGAATTCGCCTCAATAGCAGACTGGTAGTAAAGAACTCAAGGGAATAAATAACTACCCACTTACTATGTTATAGTTACCGTATTCCAGTGTTACAATGTTGCTATATGACCACTGTTATTAAACGTATAAAATATTTAATAGGCCCTCGTGTTATCTTTTACAAGGTCTTGCACGTGTATTCTTTATTATTTATGTCATCTCCAAGTCTGAGATCTATGTACATGATGTTTGAATATTTTTTTAATGATTTTTTGTTAAATGACTCGATAATTTTAGTGAACCTTCTTCTGCAATTTCAATATTAATGCTTCGTCATGCATTGATTTTTGTTTTTTTTTTCTTTAATCAATATATTTTTTTTTCACATGTGTGTGAGGGATTGTTTTTAGAGGCATACACAGAACTGCTTCATTTTCTATTAGGATTTTTTTTGTTTCACGCAAACAGGCACGCCTCATAAAGACTTAAATGCGGAATATAATTCAGCGCCACGAATTATTTCTTCACAGGAGTTAATCTTCTAAATTTCTCCCCTGTCCATATTTTGAAACGACTTATAAAAAAAAGACCAGGTTCTCAATTCGGTGGGTATATTATTTTGAAACTGAAGTTAAAATAATTTTGATATTTTTGATAATATATTTATTGAACAAATGTAGCTCTAGTTTTGCTTTACTTAAAAATAAAACATAACCTCTTTAAACATAGTACAGTATACAGTACTATATATTTGTGTCCTGCAAGCATCGAGTACCGTGAGGTTATTATGTAGAAAAGCAATTAACATTGACAGCATCTGCGCCACGTGCCCATGCAAATGCGTTTCAGAACAAAGAGCCGTAAAATAAACGCATACAATAATTACGACAATGCTTTTTGATCTTATTATGGACGAACATGCTTCATACACAGTTAGTGCTCAATCAATAAAACCGTTATGTATTAGATAATTTTAATTGGTGTTTTGAAGCTCGCATTTATTTATCGGTTCCGTTTTCCTAATCAGTCTTTACGTTCTCTGGTTTTTATTGTCTGCAATGTTGGATAAATGGTGAATCACTGCATTCCTTAGCTTGCCTTAGACGATATGAATGCGAACGTGAATGCATTTTGTGGCGTGCTTACAAAAAATTACATAAACGTATTGTCGTACTCTGAGAAAGTAAGATAAGTAAATTATTGTGCAGTATGATCGCGTAATATATTTGTTCTTGTTTGAATGGAATTTGGATTTAGTTTGAAAAATTACGAAATTGTTACTGCAAATATTTTGGGCATACGTTTTTGGGGTTTTGTTAAGCGTTGCCGTTTCCTAATCAAAGTATACGTATATATTCACGATCGGGTCACGATATAGCAAGACATTAAAAACGACATGAAATAAAACCAATCTCTGAGAGTGACGTCGCGTCGCGAGCTATATCCCAGTACCTACACAATACCACACTTTAATGTATTCCTACATTTCCATATACGCATAGCAACCACATAAAAGAATAATAATAAAAATAAATAAAACCAAGTGCCAATAAAATCCCAAAATACATTTGTAGCATATTAAAACTGTAAAAATACACAAACAAGGAGAGAACAAGGAAAATATACAGAGAAACCTCTTCCGTATCAGTACAAGGAGTACAATCAACCGTGACGTCATTCGCTCCCATTTGTACTACATTTTGTTAGCAATAAAAATAATCGGCTGTACCTGATACCTCCATCCGTTCATTAACTACCCAATATTAATTAAGCTAGCGTGTAATTGGTTGTACAAAGTGATAAAAATAATTTATCATTATGTGTTCTTTATGCAACATTGTTGTTTCCTCATAAAATATTGTACATGTGTAATGTAAGTACAATTTATTTGCTATTGTCAATGTGACTGGCGACAATCCTAGACTTACGTAATTTATGTAGCAGCCCTCGGTAAATTGTTAAGGAATGCTTATTGAATTGAACATCCGTGATGGATGCTGACACAAATGTGAATACTGAGACATAATTACTTGATGCTTTATCGTCACATTATACCAGGCATTACCGTAATTCGTATTGAATCAAGGTATAAATTAAATATTGGCTTCGAACGTATAGCGGCTTTGTAATCGAGTTCTAGTTCAGTTAACTGGAATTTCCGTGTGTTTTGTTTGTCTAAGACTTCATCATCATACATAATTTTTGAATGTGTTCTACTTAAGGTTGGTTCGATGATCTGTGATTATACGCCTAATATATTTTCTATATTATGTAGATGTCACATTACTCGAACATAAGACTTCTTATCCATGTACAGTTATAATTTTATTTCCTAACTTCGCCAGTCTCACTTTCATATTTAAAAGTAATCACTACTAAAATTTCTATGTATTAATTTATAGAACGGCTTCGTGGAGTGTCGGAGTGGCGTGGAGGAGTGCGGTCAGATGGACGACTGCGCGGTCGTGATGCCTCGAGAGGGATGCTGTGCTAAGTGCAAAGGCTGCTGGTACAACGGCACGGAACACGCATCACACACAGAATGGAATGAAGAGAACCGAGTCCTCAGGTGCGAGGCCGGAGTCATCACGATAACTAAGCCCGAGTGCTACGTGCCCTGTGATAGGCCCAAACATCAGCGGCATACGCATTATAATTGTCCTGTTTGTGATGGTGAGTTCATTTTTTTGTTTTAATAGCTTGATTCGTATTGAATGCGGGCAGGTTTTTAATGGCATTTTTGAGCAATGAGTGGAAGATCAAGGCTAATTTTTTTTCAATGGTAAATCTGATTACCTATCCCATCATAGGCTTAACTTTTATGGGAAAGCCAACCAATATTAATAACAAAAGAGCCTGTCATTACCTTCCCAAGAAGACATTAATTTTCTAACCCCCATGAAAAAGTGAACAAATTAAAAAACGATAATGACTCTAAACAATTTACCAGGCATTTCACGCCAACTGTTCCCACCACAATTGTCGAGTATCTCTACGTTATTCATCTCACATAATGTGAGAGCGGACGGGGGCGCGGGCGCGGGCCTGCGCTGGCGCAGCCGTGTCTCGCACCGCGCTGCGCCCACCCAGACGCGCGCGCCGCAAAAACAACCACCATAATCCCACACAAAAACAAACACACGCCGCCACGCGAACTTAATAAAACCATAACGGCAGGCAATTTACCTGTGCTTCCAAACCTTAACAAGTTTATTAAATTCCATAACAAATAATAGTAATTTACAAGATGACGACTCGATATCGCTTTTGAATATCGCCGACACATTCCAAACTATCGTTTTATTGCCTGTGTTTATATTTTATTAATTACCCGCTAGTCGCTAAGCGGGGAGATCAAGGGATCATCGGACGTTGCACTGCGCTTCGGAAATAGAGGAATTAATAAGGTGTTTAGCGTTCCACCTGCAGATGCTCAGTGATTTTTCATAGTAGTTTATTTAGTTACATTGTCGCGACTATTCGCCCACACACCGCACGATGTTATCCGACATCGGAACACATAACATATGTAACGTGACATAGCAACGTGATAGACAATGGACAACTCTGCCATAATTCCAATCCCGTTTCTTGCTCCATACCTAGTCAGAGATGACTGTCACAACAACAGAATAATTTAGTCATCTACTCAATGTAATTTAATATATCACATATTGAAGGTTACATGATACAATACAAGAAAAAAAAAACTTGTTATACAATTATTTGCTATTCAACAACCCGCCTATAAAAGGCTTGCGATGCGGTATGTACACAGAGGTGGCGCCAAAGAGTAATTACTCTGTACGTGGATGCTGAATAAATAACAAAAGCATTTAAAGTCTGCTATAAAATCGCAGATGAACCGCGAAGTTACGTTACAAAGAATTGACCGTTGAAGTTTTACTGTTAATGAAAATGGGAACCAATTTTCGATATACTTTTGTAATGAAGGGGTCGGTAATATTTTGAAATTGTTTTCTGCTCGCGGACCACCCGAGACGTGCGTTTCGCGAAGTCGTTTCCTCCATCGGATGCTTACTCTATAACTAGAAGCAAAGAAATTGACAACGAAATAAGGTCTTATTATAGTCGACGGGGGTTCGTTAAAATTATATTTGTGGTGGTCTGCGAGTCTCCCACGGCGCGGCGTTGCGTCTCTATTATTGTTCATAAATCAAAAAGTTAACAACCTACTTAAAAGGTTGGGGCGGGTGGGTTTTTGTGCGGTGGTCAAAGCGGCCGACGTGGCCGTGCTGCGGGAACCACGACGTGTGCCCTCTGTTTGTTTGTTTTACGATCCCAACACTGCATTAGATTTTTTTACTCGTTAATTCTTCACGATTCTTTTCTTATCAACATGTTTTTTTTGGGCTTAAGTGAAATGTGACGATTAGTTCAGGTAGTACAACTAATTGAAGCTTTAAAGCTCAATCGGTGGAACGTGTCTAGTTATGTATAAGCAATTTTCAAAAATACAGATAATGAAAATTCTCTACTAAAACACCTGACGCATAAGGATATGTAAGTACACGAAAGAACCTAATCTAAATTCAAGAGACATGTTCAAAACCGCGTGTTTTTAAGTCTGCCTGCGACAGAAACCTGAGAAATTGAAATAATTAGCTTGTGATGTACAATCGTTGCGTGACGTGACTTTGTAATACATAGTTTATGATCACATTATGTTTTAAACCGAAATTCACAGGAATATATCTTAGCTAAGTGTTTGGGCGTGTCGGTTTAAAGATCTCGCTTAGAGTTTATAAGCAGTTGCTTGTTTAAAAACAATTTATTGTTTTAAGCCGTCCTTTTTGTTTCTCTTTCTTAAATTGTCTGGCTGACTCCGAGATTGTATATCTTGCGGCAGTTGGTATGTTCGAACTACAGAATTTATAGAAAAGTGTAATAGTAAGGTCAAGTCTTTTATGACAGTTAATAAAACGAATCGTATGCATGGAACCTTCATTACACAACCGAGCCTATTATCCAATCGCGCATGTGTTGGGGGGCACATTGTATGACAAAGCACATCGCTCATATAAACGGCGCGCACTAACGATGAATACTTAATTGTTTGCCTACAAAAGGACAGCCTACTTTGTGTAGTCGTCTCTAGTTTTACGACAGACACTTGACCGTTTTCATTGTCACAATTATATGCGGCGAAGCGGCGCGTGGTGGTCCGGCCAGCGCGCCTTGAATCCAATGTCCGTGACTGTTGAATGAAACGCATTCTTACATGAGAACAAAATAAATGTAAATATTGCATACACTGAGCTCTAAACGCTTCATCATTTTGAGTGTCTCGCCGAGCACTGTGTAGTTTATCAATGCGGTACGTTTGTACGCACAGAATAAACCGAGCTCAACACACTGACTTAATATTCTTTTCCCATTGGAATCCCAAGTTTAATGGTTTATATTCTGTTCGTATATTGTAGTATAAATTGTATTCTGGTCAGAAATAATAGAATGAATAGTGAATATGGCATAACGTTGTATCATAACAAACATCGCAGGGTAATGAGCAAACACAGTACACATAGCGAATTCTGTTAGAGTTTGGAATGTGTTTAATCCGTTTGCGTCAGAAGTGGTGCTACGTAGCAGGTCCGGGCGCGGGGTGGTGTGCAGGTGGGCAGTGGGCAGGCGCAAGCGCAGCGGTGGGCGCGCCGTGTGCGGCCGTCCGCGCTACGTCATTCATTAGCCCCTGATTGATTCATCGTCTACCCGCATTAATTTATGGAGTTTGCGCTTTGTCGAACTCTGCGCCGCCTCATTCCCATTTAGCGAACAATGGCTCGGATTTTTGTTTAAACTTTTACTGCTAATCTAAAGATTTTGTTTGCCTTAAAAGGAATCCTTTTAGCGCAGCTATAAATTGATGGTAATGAGTTCGTGTATAAAATCTTAAGGGAGCTTATACTTGATTAATGGAGTTACTTACTGTCGTAAAGTTGATCTTTCTTATTTTGCAAAAATTATAATTATTGGTGTTAATGTTTCAGAGTGCGTGATAAACGGGCAGCGGGTGTGGGAGGGTCGTGACGTGCGCATCCCCGAAGAGCCGTGCTTGTCGTGCCGGTGCGTGCACGGCGCGCTGTCCTGCGCCAAGCGGGCGTGCCCCGTGCTCCCGTGCACGCGCATGCAGCAATACACCCCACCCGGCGAGTGCTGTCCTAAGTGCTTGCATCCAACCTCTGAGAAAATATTACCAAGTAAGTCAGTTCGACATAACCAATCCTAATCTCTAACTTAACATTTGCAAGTTCTTAGTTTGAAAAAGTTTATACTAAGACTGATTTTGTGATTATCTATAACAACTATAACTACTACGATATCTAAGGTATTGTAATCCTTAAAGTAGATAAAAGCTATGGAAACGATGGTGACTTGTTTATCGATACTCATAGGTGCAAATCGATTAAACAGCACTTGCATGCATTTTAATCAATTATTTTATTCTAATATAAACGTATCAATTGGCGGACTCTAATTATGTCTTAATTTTTTTATAGATTTTCCTAATATAATTTTTTTTTTCAATTTCAGATTCAGGTACCACGACGATGAAACCTTGTATTATTGGGAATAAGTATCACGTGCACGCATTGGACCGTCCGTTCCGTGTAGATCCGTGCACGGATTGCACATGTTTGAACGGCACGGCGGTGTGCACGCGGCACACGTGCCCCGTGTTGACGTGCGGGGCGCGTGCGCTGCCCCCACCGCCAGGAAAATGCTGTCCCGAGTGCCCGCAGGTCGAAGAGGCAAAAGCTGCTTGTGTCATCGGCAGGAAAACTTACCAGGTTGGTATAGTTTTTTCTTAAAGTAATAATTATGTATTTCTTATGTATGAGCGACATATTTTTGTAAGCTTCCATAAGATAGCGTTTTTAAACAAAATCGAGCAGACAATCCGCTAGTGTAAAAGCACTGTTAAAATATCATATAATTTACTATTTCTTAATGGTTTCAGGAAGGAGAAACATGGCAGCTAGATGCCTGCAAGTCATGCGAGTGTCACGGAGGCGAGCCGAGATGTGCCATGGAGCGGTGCCCAATACTCACCTGTCCGCCAGACCAGACACTCCGGCAACTGCCCGGACAATGCTGTCAAAAGTGCGTTGACATCGATGGAATCTGCACGGTGTTCGGAGACCCTCACTATAAAACTTTCGACGGAAAGTTTTACAGCTTCCAAGGGTCTTGTAAATATCAATTGGCTTCAGACTGTGTCAATGGCACGTTCTCGATCAGAATATCGAATGATGCCAGGAATACATCGCACTCGTCGTGGACTCGAACGGCAACACTTAGAATAGGCGGAACTAAGATCAACATGGGAAAGAAGATGAGAATTAAAGTAAATGGACATCGAGTAATGCTGCCACATAAAATAGACGGAGTAGCAGATATAACCCGCAGTAATGGATCTGTTCTACTAAAGGCTGATATCGGTATACAATTACTATGGGATGGTGATGGTTTTCTCGAAGTGACAGTGTCTAGTGTTTATAAAGGAAAATTGTGTGGTCTCTGCGGCAATTTTAATTCGGTAGCTAGGGACGATATGAAAACTCGAGATGGTAGGCTACTGAACGATACATGGAGGTTTGGATCATCATGGCGAGTAGGAGGGACGCGCGCGTGTACGCGGCGTCAAAAGCGGCCGGGCCCGAATATGTTCCGTCAGTCAAAAATGATGAAGGCTCGACGGTTATGTCGCGGGTTTAGGCGATATGAAGAGTTTACAGATTGTGGGACGAAAGTGAATCCCCAAAATTACCAAGAGGCTTGCGAGGTGGATGCGCGTAGTTGTTCGGGGACGCATTGTCACTGTGCCGCGTACCGCGCGTATGCCCGTGAGTGCGCTCGGGTGGGCGCCGAGCCGCGGAACTGGGCGCGCGTGGCGTGGTGCGAGGGCACGCCGCCGCCGTGGCTGACGCGGCGCCGCAAGGGGCCGGGCCGGGCTGCTGCGCGGAAGGACACCAGCATACTGGACCCCAGCGCTGTGCAGAAGCCCAACAACAGCCGCTCGCGGCCACCGCCCCCTATACTGCACTAATGTATTTGTGGCGATGCTTCTACTAGTCAAAAGCCAGTGTGGCGACGTGAGGTAATTGGAATAGTTTAACAACCATTTGAATTAAGAACAGTTGATGCTGCATTTAGTATTTAGACTGAAGTTTCAGGAAATATACATGCTAACACGTCATTGAATTCCAGAATTAATTTGCAACAGAATGATATAATCAGTTTGTTTAATATTAAAATAGAAATTGTTTTGGAATGTTTTAAATACATTCTTGCAGTTGAACGGGAATTAGTTACTAAGTTAATTTGTTAGTTTATTAAAATCTATGTTGCTTTGTTTCAGAGTATTATGAATATTTCGCAACTGGACTGTATGTGGGTTGCGTCTGAAAGACAGCAGCCAGCTTTAAAGGGAATGAAGATCTATCTACTTAAACAGTATTCATAAAACTATTTGTAGTTAAGTTAACAAGAATATTATAACTAAGACCACCTGTATAGCTCACTATTGCCTCGCCAGTTCCGACCAGCATCATGTCGCTCATTCCTTAGAACTATAATATTGTAATAGGTTGGTTCGGACTATAGTTCGCTGAAGCTCTGTATGAAACAATAGAACTAATGTACCGCTCGACATGTTCGTAATTGCTCGTGCATTCTATTCGTTTGCTGGTTGTTAATATGTGATAGGCAAACACTATGTTTACATTTATGAAAAAATAAATTTAGTAATTTATTGCATTGTAATACTAATCGTTTCTGTAAAATGTGATAATTAGCTTTGAATATTCAGGCAAGAGAGGGACGTTTGGTAAAACATAGTTCAAATTAAGATCTCATCTGTAGGTAGTTCTTTACGAAATCTTAGATAAATCTAGCTATCCGAAGCCAAGATGCTAAAGAGATTGTGAGAGATATGTATAGATGTACATACAAACACATTATGCATAAACACTGTTACACTAAGGAATAGCTGTAATGTTTTAATCGAAGACTCTTTTGTAAAGCTTAGTTGTTAAATACGTTACCAATGAATTTTAATATTTGACTTTGATGTATGTAAAAATAATTATTTAGCTGATGAAATGTTAACTGTGTGTATTATGGTATTTATCACAATTCGTTCGGCGAATGTGACATCGAATTTTGTTGTCTTATACGTGCAAAGTGCCATCAGAAGGCGGCTAATGTCTACTAAATTGTGATAATGATATCTGTCAATGCCTCATCGTTTTTTATGCGATAATCCCTTAAAATTATGCGCTTAATTATTGTATAGCGTTTAAATATATGCCATAGCGTTCTATAAATAGGGTGCTTTATCGTACGTTTGCGGAGAATGATCTTTGTCTTGATTTCAGTCCCTTGATACAAAGACTTGGAATCGAGCCAGAAAAAAAACATTCTTCTAGAATCTGCTATATATTATTTATCTCGGAAGAACTGTTTGTAAAAAGCCGCTAAACTCTCTTTTCATTTTATTATATTGAGTTCACCAAGACTACACTACAAATAACTATTACGTACTACTTATTTCGTATTATTAAGCAGGGTCTACGTTTTATGTAGGCTTTTAAGTTATTTAAGAGGTTTATTTGATATAATTAATTTCGTAAGTAAAATTTATGTTCAGTAAATATGTCCAATATTATTTAACGTACCTATTTGAATAATTTGAGTGGATCTTATTGATTTTATTTTTATTGAATATTGTTATGCTGTGGCTACATTATTGGTCGAATAATAATTTAATCAGTTGGTTATATAGACTAATAGTGATAAGTCTATTTTTGTCATCAATCCATAAAAATTGTGAGGGCACAAAAAATCAATACCGCGTTATGCCACCTAAAAACTTTTTATCAAGATACAAATCGCTAAAAGTAGGTGCTTTAATATCGGTGCCATGTTGGCATAAGTCATTCTGAAATAATTATACGATTGACTTTATGAGTAGAGACCTTCGTCATACTTGGGCTAATTAATTGAATTGCCTAGACAACCCCCTAAACCACGAGCTGAGCATAACCTTGTTTAAATCGCGCTAATGTGGCCACAGCACAAAAGTTGCATTTAATTAAAATTTGAATAAAAACTTTTCTAAATGGTAGCAACAAAAAGCCATACGAATTAAAATTGTCTATGTCAAAGAATGTGAGAATGTGGTATTTATAAATGTGTCATAAAATCGTGAATAATCCTCGTTATGTGCGTATATTATTTTACATATTGACCCAAGATAAATAATATTTTGAATGTTATTAAATTATTTGGCGATCCTGATTATAATGAAAACTATGAACAAAGAATTACGTAATAAATAATAATTATTATTGAAATGTGTTTTTATTTATCCAGCCCGCACTGATGTTTAGTTTCACAATTATAACTCTTAAAAGCGGAATGTTATCTCCAATGGTCCCATTACTTGTCTCTGGCTGACCGCCAAATATCTTAAAGTTTTATATCATCAAAATTATCTAGGACAATTTGGCGTCCGCTTTAAAAACAGGGGAGTCATTATATTTATCTTGAATAGAAATCTTAAGAAATGAAATTATATCTCAACATTCTTGACACGAATATTATTTTAAGAATTAGTGGTTGTTACACCGCGTTGCGATCTAAATCCGTCGAGCGCGGTAATGTCGGTGGACTCATTCAAACATAGGTAATAGAATAAAAGATTTATTAATAAAGTAGATATAAACATTATACGCAATCACACACATCAATTAAACAAGAACAAAATATTATTTTGTACAATACATACATAATACTTTAATGATATTGACCAATGAAATTGATGATGTTTCCATTTCATCGCTATGAAGTGATCTCGTCCAGTGTTCCCAAGACTCGAAAGTTGAAGTACCGAAATGTATTAGAGATTCCTTACATTAGATCATAATACAAATATATAAAAGTGTGTAGATGTACAAGTTTATTCTCCCGTCATCATCTCCATGAACTCTGAAACAATATATTGATTTGCTAAAGTATGGCGTCAGACATTTACAAATAAGTAGGTTGAACAGCTATAGTTGTATGCAGTTCGTATTAGTATTGGGACTAATTATTATGCGTTGTGCTCCATCTAAATAATGATTCGATTTGGCTCACATCCACCCACGGCTGAGTCACATTATAGGTTTCTCATATAAGAATCGTTATTAATGGCCAAAGATTGGGTGCAGATGAACTCAACCACTCAGACCATTAAGATAAATGTAATTTAGTTCTCAAATACCTAATGATTTCAAAATAAGTCTTTGTTTTGGGCCTGTTAAGTCGTACCCATCAATTGCCTACATGCTAATTCATTCCTTATCCTCTAGAGCTTAAAGTATATATTGCGTGTCTCACCATCGAAGTCCACGGTGCCGCTGCCGTCGGTATCGATTTCCTGGATGAGGCCATCCAGTTCATCGTCTGTCAGCTGCTCGTCCAACTCACGAAGGATCTCGCGCAAGCTTGATGTGGGAATGTAACCGTTGCCTGCAATAGTGAAAGGTCATTAGGATCTTGCTACGTAGGTAATTTTCGAGAAGAATATAGTCATTATCAAAAATAATAGCCGAGAAATCTCCAAACAGATAAAGAAAAAAATCTACTAGATAAATTAGTTCAGATAGAAATTGTACAATAATCGAAAGGAAACTGGACTAGTAGTCATAATCGTACAGAGTATTGTAAATGGATCTCTCACCTTCCTTGTCGTATAATCTGAAAGCTTCCCTGAGTTCCTTCTGCATGGCTTCCGCATCTTCCTCAACGATGAACTTCGCAGCCAGGGTCACGAACTCTCCGAACTCAAGACGGCCGGACTCTGTAATTTAACCAGTTTATATTGTATTTGTAGACTTTTTTGAAAGCTCTAGTCTTTTAGTACAGAGAAAACTGCAACAGAACAGAAGTAAAGGCATTTATTTCCTTTAACTCCATTTAGGATGAAAATACAAGCCTACGGTAAGTAACTTTGCCAGCTTTATGCTCTTAGGTCATTAAATGTAATATAAATACTTTGAAAGCCACAAATAGTAACCAGTATTGTAGCACTTTTATATACATAGTACAGTAACAGAGTTCAGTTTGTAATGACTCACAAATAGATTGCGCAAGAGCAATAGTTTAAAAATAATTCGATAAGCTCCAAACACAATAATAGTCCTAAAAGGGCTGGTGACGTATAATAATGTTGTTACCCTATTGACATTTAATATAGGATATACTCACTGTCAGCATCGACTTCCTCGATGAGCTCTTCAAGGATTTTCTTGTTGAAGGGCTGCCCCATCATCCGAAGGATGTCCGCGACGAAGTCACAGGGGATGCTGCCCGAGCGGTTGTGGTCGAAGCCATCGAACGCCTTGCGCAGGACTGCAACAAACAGATCTTGCTGTAACCCATCCACCAGAACATTACGTAACTGAACTACAAGTCAATCGGCCGCTGCGTCCTACCGTCGATATTTAGCGTATGCGACATGATGTCAATTGCACCTCAGATTAGGACTAGGCTAGGAACGACCCTTTTTTTGTTCAAATTGCGTTTGGAGACAGGAGAAATGCAGTGTTGCACTGGCAATAAAACTAGTTAAACTGATCGTTCGACTCGGCGGTTAGCGATGAGATTAGGACATCGGTTCAATGCACTGAGAGGTGGTGCGAATAAGTTGTGCAATGCAGCTATTTCGGTGCAGCAGCGTGGTGCATCGGGGGACGCGGCGCGCGGCGTGGCGCATCGCTCGAATGTAGGGCGACATTAAATAACAAAAACAACACAACATGTCTCTCATAGTCGTCCTTATCAAACGATACTAAGGCTTTTTCCCTTGATAAAATCAATGGATGAATATTCAATCCCTAAACCTCTTCATAACCAGTTATAAAACGACAGGCAATAAAAAGCTTGAAATGTGAAGCTTATGATTCTGCTTGCGCTCACAGTTCCAGAAATATTCCTATTCATAAATACTCTTAAATTAATAAGATACAATATATTATAGGATTATTTAATGTCCCTACGTCAGTGCGAAGAAGTCACTTGGTAATGAATCTGTCACGCGATCATGTTTATTTACTTTAGCAGTCCAGTTGCACAAACTACTTATCGCTTCACACAAACACGTATTGGTACAAGGTTTACGAGTATGATCCTAAACTATATTTGATTCAACTACGGGATAGTCTTAAAACTGATAACATAGAATATTGTCTAGAAATAATGATCTCCCCTAACTAAACGACTGTAATAAATTTTTCATCATAACTTTCTTGACTTTTAGTTTGATTGCCGTACAACGAACGTGCGTCATTGAATTTAATATAAATATATATAACATTCTTATGTTGTTCACCGAAATAAACTCTTTTAGTATTTTAATGACTCGCTTGAGTGATAAATAGTAGAAAGATTATATTAATTCAGCTTTTTTTAAACATGTAAAATATATGCCCGTCACTTCAAAGTGTTTGGACAGTCTATTGTCTTAATAAACCCTTTTTATTCGTTTTTATGTTTGACTGGGCTTAGGTGGACTGTTGATCCTAATCGTGGTATATAACTGCGTGGACGCCGTTGTGGCCGACGCGACCAAAAGCGCCTGCGCATTAAAATTTTACTTACTACCGTTTTCGAAGCGTCATAGTAAACCCGGCACTGCAAGTTTGTTATTAACTACTTGAGTTTTGTTTATTGTATTAGGGTACCCAAAGCGCAAAACGTGGTCTTATTAGTTACTAAGATTTCGCTGTCCGTCTACGCGTGTGTTACTAAGCTGTGCGTTAAGAAAACTGATATTTAGACAGTTTTTACACATGGAGTATTTCAGTAGCTGCTAAAAGAACAAATACTAAAGACAAAATAGTTAAGGGGGCTCCCATCTCTACAAGAAATGTTTTTCAGACAGTAGAAGGATAACGGCAACAGATAGACGCTTGAAGTGTTCTAAGCATATTGAGTATATAGCACTTACTTTAAAGGTAAATCAAATAAATAAAATAATTTCAGAGGGGCTTCCATACAACACACACATGATCTTTTTGCCTTATACAGATAATGTTACAGAACTCTTCGAGCGCGAGTCGGATTTGGCCGGTATTTTCTTCAGGGATAATTTATGGTAGGCAGTGATTTTAAGTAGACTGGCGGCTGCAACATTTTTCTCTTTATTTCCAATTTATCAAAAAATCACAACACGTTGAACCGGTATAATACTTAAAGTTTTAACGTAATATCCGGTACAGCAGGCCAATAAATCTAAATCCGTTCCCGGTGGCACGTTTCAGCGGGTTCTAGTTTCCTCAATTATTCAGGATGACGCGAGTCGCTTTGTGACAGGCGCAATAGAATCAAGGACAGAGCCGGCGATAAAAACTTTTTATAATCTTCTAATTATCCATGCATCTTAAAAAAAGAATTTACAACTTTTTTCAATGTTATCATCAACAGAGCGATAACGCAGCCCAATTTAACATTGTGCAGCTGTTCTATATTATTTTGGCAACAAAATAGTTTTAAAAACATGATTTTTATTTTTGCCAGACTGTTAATTTTAATCGTCAAGACTTCTTGGCACTTGACTCAAAGTCCCATGAGTTTTATTGCGTTTTTTTTTCTAGATTTTAGCTGTTTATTAATTACCCGGTACCCACCCACAGCGCGGAATGGTCCGACTACGAAATCGCTACAAACCCAACACACCGCCGCTACTGCAATCTATTGCAAAGCTATTTTTTTAATCAGGTCACGAGTGTTGCGAGCTTTATAGCTTTATCAACTAGAGCAGTTCATATCCATATCATATTTCATAACTTTAAGACGTTTCTCCCATGGCTTGTTTAAACATTCTATTACAATGCATGATGAGTTGCGTGTCCTTAAAATCGTATCTATATGTCTACTATCATGAATTATTGGCGACCAATATTTATTTTGTAGGGACAGCAATGAATCACAGTAACAAATTGCATATAACAGTATTTCGCGCATTTGGCTTGCAATGATCGCGTCCAGCGCTGGACTCGCGTGATTTAGCTCCGTTGGCAGACTACATGGAACATAAACGATTTACGTGTAGTTTATTGTGGACATTCAAACTTTGTGCTCACTCGAGTAGGTGTGACTCCGACATCCAGAATTAATATTCTAAAATAACACAAAATGTTAACGACATGTTATGAAAATTTAATTTCTTCTTTCCTAAGCTTATTTTTGTAATTTTAGAAATGAGTTATCTCGGATATTTAATTTTATAACACTGATTTTAATATTCTCGTGAAAAATAAGAATATTTATCTCAACTCATGTAAGCCTGTCGGACATAAAATAAAAAAGTCCCTTACGTTACTCTCGACCTACAAAGCCCATGAATAAATCAGAAATAGATAAACGTACTTACGTAAAATGAAATTACATGAAATGGGCGAGTTTTCTCGAAAACGATTTTACGCCTTTACCTCGAATAATGAAAACATGTTGTCCTCACTTCAATATAAATTCAAACATGATTGTACGTACGTAAGTTAGAGAATTCGCATCGCTTTCATGTTGTATACGTTGTCATGTCAATGTAAGTAAACAGTATAATGTTGTAGGAATCACAATCTATTGTAAACATTGAAAATAGCTGTAACCATTTGAATACAGAAATAATTTTACCAATAAACATTAACCCGTGGCACACAGCGTAAGTTTTCAATTAGTCATGATTCGAATTTAGAATCATAATATCAATAATAACGGTGCACGTTAGTTATTTCGAAGTTCTGGGAAATTGGTTCCACGTTATTGGTTAAACAATGACGATAGCACGTTCTATCTGATTTCTACGGTCCGTTGGCGGGCTTCCAAGCGTGTTGCCACGCCGCCGTCGAAGGTGCCCGCAGACCAAACACCCAAGCCGATTTTATTGAACTCCCATAAACAATTTTTCTTTTGCACTGAAGCCGTGTAAAGAGTTGATGCAGCTTAGAATGAAAAAAAAAAACAGTTGACTGCATTTGTCAGTTTTTAAATCTGATTCGATTCTGATCTCATCTGATTCTGAGGCGTAAGATGTAAGTAATATGATATCCTTCTCATATCTTTTGTAATTAGGATTTTCCAATTATAGCATCTATGAGTACAGTATCTAATTAAAAGCATACCGGCTTCAAAAGTACTTTCGCTTTAGTTAAAAAGTTTTAACTAGCATGTTTCCATTTAATGCCATAAAACTGTTCGCAAAATAAAAATACGAATATAACTTCGGGAGACAAACAAAACAATTAAAACTTTTAATAGAGAGTTACATCAAATGAATTGGATTTCATAATTCTTAAAAAAATCGTAAGCAATTTATAGATCATTTCTGATGATTTAAAAAAAGAACTACGCCTGCAACCAATAATTTTCAATTCTACATAAAAGCTTCTTATTTTTGTTATTCTTCGTGCTTTTTGTTAAATAAAAAGTTCTGCATTGCAAAGTAAACAAACTCCCATTTTAACAGCGAATGTAACCAATTATCAGTTGTCTTCTAGATTTGAAATGCAATATTTATTATTCCTAATCTAATTAATGGCACTCAAACACTAAACACAGTGCTGTGTTATATCAAACGAAATACGTTCACACTTGTATCCAGAAATTAATCTCACTAATTAATTGAAGCAATATTTTACACTATCTCCGAGTGCAATAGATACAGAACTTTGTGCTAGATCGACCAAATGATTCATTTATCCTCCTTGTATTAGGTACACACGACTTTACATCAAGCTATACAAAACTAGTATAAGCTGACCGTTCAATTTGTACAAAGACCATATAAAGCGAGTCGAAGACAAACTGATTTTGTATGGCTTGATGTGTAGCCGTCTATACTCGGAAAAGTTTGTGATGATAAATCAACGGATGTAAGTTAGTTGGCTGTGACTTAGTGGATAGGGAGAAGATTTGCCATATTTTCATGTACTTAATAAGATTTTTCCTGAATGTACGCATTTCTTATAAGAGAAATAGTAAAGAGAGATTTCTGAGGAATTCAATATAAGAGACCGCCAGGCGTATTTGAGAAAACTCTCACTCTATGGCTAGACAGATTGTAAAACGCGCAGTTCAGGCGATAAGAAGAACAGAATAGAACTCTAAAGAAGAAGTGCCGCAGTAGTACTGGTGGGTATGTCGAATATTTGCCTACGTGAACATTAAAACGAAACTTATGCTGTAGTGGACTTTACGTAGCAATTTAACACTTCATTGTTTCAGCTTTCCTTATAAATATTTTGGTGCAGTTACATAGCAGAGAATTACGCCAATACTCGCATCCCGAAGGTACTGGGTACTTACAGCATCCGGACCAAAAGAAGCCAGCTCAGTAAAATAATATAGATAGATATTTTTAGTAATATATTTCTTCCTATACCATTTAACTTAGATGGTTTCAATAATTCAACAGTTATGTATGTTCAAATGATAAGTTATCTTGGCAGTGGAAGAAATGAAGTCAAGAAGTGCAATGTTGCATTATACACGATGCACTAACTGACATGGCTGGCACACTCACAACAGGACATAGTCGTTAATATCATCATAAACATCTGACTAATAATGAGCTGTCTGATGCATATCACTCATAAAATTAAATAAAACCGATTGCACTTTGCTTATATTATGAGAGGTGTTTTTCAACACTGCTATTACGAAGTTTTAATAAGAACTTTTTTCTTACTGAACCTATTTTCGTCATCCTAATTAAGCCCACATGCGAAATTTAAATCATTAATTTCTTTCGCTGCGCACGAGTCCCCTTTTATTAACTTCATCCTCCATTGTAATGTTGGCGTGTCGCCAATACTAAGCTCGCGTTTTTCCATCATTTATGTAAACATTATAACGTTTACATTTTCATGTTTTATTTTAAAACGTAATTTATTTGAGGGCTTGTATTAAAAATAAATGTTAGCAATAGATTCGTTGAGGTCGACGAACTTACCGGCAATCTGTTCTGGGGGGAGCTCATCAGCCTGAAAATAAAATTAAAATATGATTTGAATTATATAGAGTAAAAAATAAATTAATATAGAATACGTTAGTTTTATATTTATAGTTTTCTTTTGTTTTCGAAACTGGGGATTATAGAGCATCCAAAGTGGTCAGTGTTTTATCATAGTTTCAAGTTATTTCTAATTGTTCAAAATCTTCAGGAATGTTCGTTCAGCTTTATTTATGTTGGCAGATGTAAATAAAAATATTTTTGTTGGAAGTAATGTGCACGAAAATATTTATTAAAACACACAAGTTTCTATGCGATAGACAGAACTTTCCGTGGGATTGTATTACTAAAGCATAATAAATTTATTTTATGTGCAATTGACACTGAAATAGATTTGTTGGACTTGCGCATATGCTACTAAATTTAATATTAACGGACTTAAATACTTAAAACTTTATGATGTTTTACATTATATAGAAGAACATATACATATAGTGTTTCATTTGAATATAAATAATTTAAGGACCGTCTATTACTGTTATCGATAAACATTGGTTGGTGTTTTCAACTGAAATTATGATTTTCAGATAATGAAGTTATTTAAAACTGACAAAATTATATTTACTATTTAAATTATGTATTTGGCTACAGCTAAATACATAACTCATTCACCATAACTCAAGTTTAAGTTATGGTGAATATGTTTTATTTTTGTTATTATAGACAATAAGTAACCCGACACAATTAATTACATGTAATTTGAATTCCTTGGACTTATTGCGTAGATATATTATTAAAAAATTGTTTGCTCTGATAAAATTGCTTGGATGAATATCCTTTAGGAAAGTGTTAATGCTTTTAACAAAGTAAAACTTATGAATTAGTTCTAAACATAAACAAGAATACGAGCAGAAAAAATGTAGGCAAGCTTAAGAATGTGTAATTAATTAGAAACACGCATTTGCGAACATGAAAATCTTATTGTGTTGATAGCTTTCTTAAAATAAATTGCAAAGCCGATATATTGAAAGTTTCCTACTTTGTAGAAGTCGTTAGTCTAAGTCACTGGAGCCTTGTATCAAAACACTCAACATGCATTGTCAGTCTAATTGATTCAAGCATTATGAAAATGTTTTCTGTAAATTCTAACTCTCATAAGTTGACAGCTGCAGTGTTAAGTGTCGTGTTATAGTCACGGATAGATTTAACTGTTAGAAATAACAAAATAACCGACAAGTTAGTTGTCACTTCCGCGACGGCTGTCAGTCAACCACGAAATCGTTCGGCTGGCGACGAACACCGCGACAGCACCTGTTAGCATCCACTCAACACCTATCACCATTTGTTTTCTTCTCAAATATCCCATCATGTATTTCATTTTAAATAATTAGTAACATGCCTAAGCCACATTTATTAAATTTATTTTTTTAATTCTTTTAAAGTTAAATGTTTTATATTCATATTCTGGAGACACCTACCCAGTCTTCAGTATCCAGAACCATGTTTGATGTCACTAGTTAACACTATGAGACGCACAACACGACTGCCCGCTAGTCTGATGTTTCCAGCGTTCAGGGTTATTTCTGCTGCCCCACGAGTTAGGCTGGCCTTTCTGATACTTTCATATATACCGGGCGACTTAGCGGCGAGCGCGGGGGCCGGGGCGAGGGACGCTCCGGCGGCCCCTTTGGCCCCCGAGTCCTCCCCGGCTTCCTGCGCTTGCGCCGACCAATGGCGTGAGCCTCAAACGGCAGGATGCTAAAGTATTTTTAGTAGAAACGTGGTTATGAAAAACGTAAACAAGCGGTGCGTGCGATGCTAAAGCGTGTAATGTGCCGCCCGCCCCCCGTAACCTCGCCGCCGCCCAAACGACCCCGCTACTGCCGTATCATAAATGCGAATAATTAGGTATAATTTTAAAGCCGTTTGTCGTGTGTAGGCAGATTATTATTATGGTGTTAGGAAATTGCAGTTTTTCTTTTATCGACGCAGTCATTATTAATTATGGTAGTAATAAATTTTATTTGATATAATACTCGTAGCATGTTATATTCTCAACCTACGCTATACGATTCTTAGAACATGGAATTTTTGGATTTTTTATTTAATTTTATGCCACACCCGCATAGAATATAAATAATCGATTAAACCCTAGGCTTATGATATTAGGTAGCTAAGTAGCCAATTTGTCATTTATTCAAGTGCGAATAAGCCACGGTCGGATGGGCTGCTAATTGAGCAAGTAAGTAATTATGTGTATGATCCAATCAGCCCACGCGCGTCAACTACGGTTTATTTTACTAGGTGGCGTCAATCATTAGGGCACACCGACACACCGCGCACCATTTACTTTCGCTCCATTAAAACTTGAGACGCGGGGTTTGAGAGAACAGCTGTGACGTCACGACACATTTTCCACCGTTGTTAAAACTACAGGATTACCTAAGCTTTGTTTGATTTACGACAAATGTAATTCTGCTTTTGAATATCAAGCCAGCATTTTATATGTGAGTCTTAATTCTCAAGTGCTTCAACGAAAGTTTACTCAGTCAAAGAAAAATATTTATAAGAATCGGAACGAGCTACATGTGCATGGCGGATGTGATGGTTTAGCAAACAGTAATACTTACTAACGTAATGCGTAAGAGGAAATATGGTTAGGGAAGGTAGTTTTGATAAGATTTACCTCTTAGTTCGTAGATTTGATTGGACTTCTCGATTGCCTGACTATTCTTATTCACTTGATTTTTCGAACGTAGCATTTTCTGCTTCCCTGAGTAAAGCTTTCATTTGTTTTCTATAGTATTGGCACATCAAGTTTTACGGGGTAAATAGGTAAGCGTGTTTGGGGAATAATCTCTGGTCTTCTGGAAACTCGTCCTTAGCTAGTCCTTAGTAGTCCTTAGCTAATTTGCCTGCAAATCCATACTACTACACACACACACACACACACACAAAGCTTCGTAAAAGTTTAAATTAAAAGAGTTCCTAGTAAAATGAACTAAAATCATTTAAGTATGAGTACATTAACGCCAAGAAACTAAATTCAAATGAAGTGTAAATTAATTTGTATTACACATATGACCCGCTACGATAAATTTTACACAGATATCAGATATTTTGTAGATACAGCTATTTATATGTATTAATATAGATTCTTATGTTAGTTGCCAACTGAAGGAAATCAAATACTCTAGTGCCATATATTACAAGAAAAATAACACTTTAGGGAACAGTTCTGCAATGCACAGCGAATCTAGTAAATCCGTAATAAAATCCCTTGTTTCTTTATTGATAATGATGGAAGAATAACATGTTTTCATCTGCCTAGCCTTTTCCTAACCACGTTGGGGTCGGCTTTCAGTCTAAAACCCATGCACCAGCTTCCAGCCTAATCGACTGTCTTTCTCCTCAATTTACCCTTGGTAAGATTTTGTCAGATTAGCTGGCTTTCCGAAACGACTGCAGTATTAAATGACAGCTGCCAGTCCCCATCTTAGAATAAGGTATAAAACTAGTTAAATAATAGTACCTAATAATATACCCTCGTTCTTTAAACCGTATTATTTATAACTACCAAAGCAAATGTGACTTTTCCTCCAAAATCGATTTTCTCGGCATTTCGTGGAAATCGCCTCGAAACTTTATGGCGTGAATGATGCAGTTGTTTTCCACGGTAGAAATGTACTAAGAAAACAGGAAAATATTTACCCAAGTACCTGTTTTCTTTTGGCATTTAAATATATTCGTATAAAATGCATAAGAAAGTGCAATAACAAATAATATGACGTGCATAAGAACGTAGGTGGACAAGACCAGGGCCAAAATTAATGCAAATAAAAATAGACCTTGTTATAAAAACATGTCCTATTGTTATTGTAAGCATGTCAGTCTTCCAGAAAACGATTAAACGTCAATGACAATCCATCATCTCTTCAAAAATAAAGAGTTTGAAGCTTGAATGGGAATTTGGCACAAAATACGCAACTCAATAACGTCCTTTTGTCTCTGGTGCATTACTCTCTGAAACGACACTTTGTTTTTCTCCTTTTTTAGGTATTTAGGGATTTTTTTAGCCCTCACAAACTAGAGCTGAAACTGTCATCGTCAGTCAATCTTTATAATCAAACTTTATTCTCAGGCGATGCCTGATCGTAGTAATGACGAAATGCGTGTTATAGTAACATGTTTTATCAAAAATATCTGTACCCTGTATCTGTCAAAAAATCTGTTTTAAGGTAGCTTGATGTGCTGATCTCTGTTGTATGATTATTATGAGCCCGATCTCACGGAGGATGGAGGCCGAATAAAAAAAAAAAATATACTAGCCGGGACGTTTAAGTAGTTATTACTATTTATTACTCTTATGAAGTACCTAATAAGATTTGGGGCCTATGTTTTTTTTTTTCGTGGGAAATCATCAAATGACCCCTCCCGCTGAGGGTGCAGCTGGAGGGAGTGTCAGACTCTTACTGACTAAAACCCACTATGTTCCTTCTGGAGGTCCCTGTGTGCCAGGGCCGCGGTATCTCTTACGAACAACCCGCAGCCCAAGCAGAAAGATTTGGGCCCTCGAGAAATGTGATTTTTTCTTTTGTGCTGTGTTCTATTTAAATATGCGTCCATTTCTCATCATGGTGTTTTGTAACAACGACAATACAAGAAACTGGATGAGACTATTTGACCTAGATTTACATCTTGCGTTAGAGTAAATACTTATGTCCTAAATCAAAAAATAAAATATTTTCAGTTTCAAGAAATATTCTCGTCAGACATAACTCTTGCCAATCTCAAGAGCGATTGTTTGACTAAACCGAAATGCGAATTCTATTTATTTTTCCATTTATAAATCGTAATAAATTATCGAAGTGTAGAGCCAGAGTTACAGACGTTTTATGAGTGATCGATCTGAATATTTTCAGAAGACAAGCTCTGTAAATACGTTGAAGATTTTTACGTACTTTCATTTATAAGATAAAACGCTAAATACAATTTCAGATTATATAATAATTTATTCATTAACCATTTGACTACCACATTCACGTATACATGACAAGGCAAAAAGTGCCCACCACGCCACTGTCACGAATACATGACAGAGAGTTTTAAAATTAAAAATTAAAAGTCAATTTTAATCGATATAATTCCGAACTCACTACTATTTATTGTAGGCATCTCTAGATGAATGGTTAGCTTGGCGCTGATGCGGCACGTCTTTCCTTTTTGACGTGGTGGTTGGTAACAAGGTTAAAGTGAAGGAATCAAATAATGTTATTAAGATTTTATTTCGCGTTGGTGTACAAGACTACCTTACCCATGATTATTTAGTAGCGTAATGTAATGGGCGGGTGCCAATACAAATGTACTGGGTATAAATCAATCGCATTTTTATGAGCGCTGGAAATCTCGAGACAGGTTATTCTGAGCAACAGTTATGGACTCGCCAGTTCGTAAAACAATTTGAATCCAGGACAACTGGAAGTTACTTCAGTTCAGTGATGAGAAGACCACGTTTACAAATGTAAATTAAACCGTCTTTAAACACATTATTTAAACGTATCTATAGGTAGGTAGACATGAAAAACAGGCTCTAAGGAACTATAATGTTACCTATATAAGTTTGTATGAATGTTTGTAGCGCTAAAAGTGCTTAGTGATTTTTATGAAACTTGGCAATAGTATAGGCTATAACATCATAATAACATATAGGCTACGTTTTTTTCATGTGTGGGAAGTAGTTTCTTCAGGATATGGGTGAAACCGTGGGCTGAAAGTAACTTTATCATAACACTTAAAAAAATTACCTATTAAAAGTTTTTGTCCTAAACAATTATGCTCTTTTAATGAACCATACCTATAACTTTTTACCAGATCTAAAATCGAGTTTATACGCAAGTTCTCATTTTCATTAATAGTCAATTGTTTCGTCCGAGACAAACAACATTTTTACATGAGCTAATAATTTTGTATCAGCAATAACACTAAATGAAAACTATTGCAAATACTTGTGTCGGTAATTTACATGGCTACTAAAATTTTATTTGTGACTTCTTTATCGACTGTGGTTTGGCAAGCACTAGATAACTAATATATTATAAAGCGAAAGAGTTTGTCAGTTTGTTTTCTTGTACGCGTTTAACTAGGGAACTTCTGGACCGATTTAAAGAATTATTTTAATCAATTAATTAAAGAAAATACTGGCGAAATGGCTGTTCTTGTTAAAACGCTCGTGAACCAACCAACCCGTGGACCAACTAACCCGTGAACCCAACCAACCCGTGAATCCAACCAACCCGTGAACCAACCAACCCGTGAACCCAACCAGCCCCGCTACCGCGTAACAGTATTTCAAAATTGTATGGTTACGTTTTATTAAGTTTTTACAACTGACCAGATTAGTTGCTCTATATTCCCGTGTATATTATGTTCCCTTAGCTTTATAATGTATACACTGTAATCGTATCTAATTGTCTGTTTGTATATAATGAACATCGTATGTTCGCGCGGTATATTTTTAACCTTGCTTCCAGAAAGAGCACACACGATTATGGGGTAATTGATACCTCTAATCTTGAGCTAAAAATATAATACACCTGGAGTCGGTCATCTATCACCTTTTGTTATATATTCTGTTATGCCTAACTATATTTAAAATTTTGAGCCATTTTCACGCAGGGAACTAATACATAACATATTATATATACCTACGTATTAATTTCATCTACAGCTGAAACTGAACGACTGAACTGATCTGGTTATCACCAGTGTATTATATGTAGTATGAATCACCACTGTGTGTAAGTTATTCGCTGTTTAAGCAATAAGAAAGTTTTCTGTAAGAGTCACACTCTTTCTCCGCTGAATACAAGTGGAGTTTTCATTAGGTACATTTTCACACTCAAAAAATAAGACAATCATACCTACTGCATTATTAACAAAAAGTTGCTGATATTCAAAAAGGTGGTTACACAAAATATCGACTGATTTGTAATATTTTATTAAATAACAGGTACAGACGCTAGCACATCAATCTGCTACAATCTGTCAAATTTTCTTAATAGTTTTTCAATTTTACCGTTCAACGATATGGTCCAAAATTGATAGAGAATATTTGTCAGTTTCGGACAACTTGGTGTACTGGCGCCTGTACCAAAATTGGCACCCGAAAAAAAAAACAAATGCACAATGCATATATCCCAATTAATTAACCACAGCTAGGTTACTGACAAGTCTTATTGATTAGCTTTTACGAAGATTGTTGAACGGTAATCGTGAACAAGGCACCGAAATTAGTAAACAGAGGTATTCACATCACAGTTTATATGTGTGTGATGTGTTGTGTACAAGATATTCGGCTACACCTTTATTATTAGCCACTGGTTCCGTCCCGACGGTAGGTGACCAAATGAAATGATGCGAAAAGAAAACATGCATGTAAAATGTTGAAGATAAATAAACATACGAAATGATCTTAACCACAATAATACTAGTGATGGAAGAGTTGCAGAAGTTTTATTTTCGAACGTATTGCTTACGATTTTTGCAGCAAGTTTTTATTTTGCAATTTACGTAAATACATAAGTAGGTTTTATTTCGTAATCTCTAAATAGTCCTAGGAAAAGTAAATTATTTGATATAGAAAAAATAATGTAATATAATACCCCATGTTTAATCGCTTTTAAAAAAATGGTAGATCTTAAAGTAGATTGCAGAGATTTGACATAACCAGTTTAAGATCTCATATTTATTTTTAAATAACAGCAATTTTTACAGGTACCTATCCAATAAAACAAAGGAAAATAGTTTAATGTTTGTTCCTAATGTCAGGTATTTTGTTCTTATAAATACATATTTAAATTTTGCAAAGAACACACTCATTTTGAGGCACACAAAGGCACTCATTTTGATCTCCATTCTTTTTGCGGCGAAAGTTTTTTGTATTGATCTTGGCTCCCCTTTTATACATTTATGTTTTTAAGGGATATAGGTAAATTAGTAAATACTCACCTAATTACATTATGTATCTTTATTGCATAGACCAAAATTATGTGATTATCAGGATCTGTTTATGATAAAAAAATATGCTAGAAAGACTCACAAAAGCATTTCATTACAGACCATTTTAAATTACCTACTCACGCGGTTCATCGAAATTATTACAGTAAATTCTTGTTAAAATTAAATTTATGCCTACGCACTTACGATTTGTAATAACAAAAATGATTTACTGGCAACAGCAAACCCTTTAGATCAGTCTGTTACGTTGATATATGCGCTCAGTAGATAGATACCTTATTTTAAATCTAAATTCGTTTCTAAATACTTTATAATAATATTTTGTAAACGCCTACGCCCTTATTTTTACGTTCATTATGATTTATCAGCTACAAATGGGAGATTAAGGCGTCATCATTGTGACTGACTTTCTTCTACCATCTAGATACCTCCTATCTCTACTATAAATCACTATCATAAAGAACGAAAGACCTGGCTTAGGAAAATACTCCCGTAAAAATTTCTCACTAATGTTAAAGCTATTTCGGGTCTGTGATGAAAGCGTTAATAGGCAATTATTTGGATTTCGTAAAGATAAATTGTGTTTTAGTTCTCATTCTTACGAAATGATAAATAAAGATTGATTAGACGAAACTGCGAGTTACTAAAAATCCCTAATGTACACATCGGCCCACGCGGCGTGTCTCATTTGTTTACAGAATTTGTGCACGGCTGTGGATTGTGGAATGATATGTTTCAACGTGAAATAATGCTCCCGTCCGAACTCTAGCCCACTTGGTGTTTTATTGTGTGTACGCGGTTCAGAGTTTTATCTCGTACAGCTGGTTGCCGGATAATCCGAGTAAAAATAGCTTATAGACAACAAAGCATCAACAAATCCAACCAGTATCGGATGCCGCTGCTGATCGCTGCTGTCGAATATATGTCGGTCTCGCCCATTTTATGACCGTTTTAAATTATTAAATTTGTTCTATTTCCAGGCTGATTTTATAATAACTTTATAAATAAATTGTTATCATCTGGACTGATCTCTCGGAGCTGTTGTAGAATTAGAATATTTATCTTAAATAGCATCAGTTTGGTAAATAACATTCAAAGTAAATAATTAAAAAAGATCAAGGTTAAAAAGTCAAATTCTGAGAAGTTATAGAACTAGTTATAGTTTACCTTCCACCTGCCGGTATGGTGATAGGGGTCAAGTAATTTAAACAGCTTTAGGTAGTTACCTACCACTTCCTAAGTATTATACAACTTAAGCAACTCCTGCTTTCGCTAGTTAAATCTACTCGTTTGTTATATTAAAGTTACACGGTGATTATATGTATAGGTAGAATTTAAAAACATTTCTTTTTTGTGTATCAACGATTAACGATGATATTCGTAGATGTAGTATAGATAGGTACGACTAAGCTATTAAGAAGTGCACACCTACCTAATCACCTGCTTAGAAAGCGCATAGTATGAAACATGCGTTGAAGTATAAAATAGTAAAGACGGTTGAAATCACTGGAAGCAACTATTTTTGTCATCGGGTAGGATTGAATTATGGCACCAAAATTGTTAAGGCCATTTAATATTTCATTTATACAGTTTTCAAATAATCAATTTTTATATATTTACTTATTACACAGATGAAGTTTTAATTAAAAACGAACGCATCAATAAGGATGTCAGTTTGACAACATTTTATAAATGTCAATAATGATGGTTCTTCATGTCAAAATCGACAACGACATTGACAGCCGTAGCTTGTTGAAAACTGTTTTATTTGTTTATTTTTATTCTACGAACGTGAATTAAACTTTAACTCTGAATTTCAACAAAAAAATAATGAATAATGTCAATCTATGTTAAATTTCAATCATCTTAATCAATAATGGATAGTTACGTAGTTATATCATTCATTGGCGAAGGGTCGTTTGGTCGTGTTTTCAAAGCTAAACACAAAGAAACAGATGCAGTTGTAGCTTTGAAAGTTATAAGAAAGGTAAATATAACACAAATACTATGTAATTTCATTTCACTACCAAAGAAAAAATAATATTTACACAAATCACAGACTTATTTACATAAATACTATTCTAAATCTATGTGGGGAGTTCTGATTACAAACTCTTTGGTGTGTGACCCTGACTAGTTATGAACACTTGAATCCTCATATGTAAACGATAAAATAATGTGTTAATGTGTGTCGTTTAAATAACTTAACAAAAACCTCTGTTAAATCAGTTTAATAATTTACTTCACTATTCTTACAGAAAGGGCGGTCAGTCAAAGACTTGAAGAATTTGAGACAAGAATGTGATATACAGAGGCAGCTAAAACATCCGAATATTATTCGAATGATAGACAGCTTTGACACTGACTCGGAATTAGTTGTGGTCACAGAGTATGCAGAGAAAGAGTTACATAGCATCCTAGCTAAAGAAGGATGCTTGAACGAAGAACAAGTGAAGAAAATCACTTGGGATTTGGTTTCTGCACTGTATTATTTACATTCACATAGAGTGTTGCATAGGTAAGGGTTAAGTTGTATAAACACCATCATTAATTTTCTCATGTGGCAGCTTGTCAAGCCAACTTCAGACTAAGAAACTGGCTAGCCAGTGCCAAGTGTTATATCACATAAACCATTTGGTGCCACTTTGGACCCTTTTATAACTCAAACCTTCTTCACATAAAACTTTGTGTGTTTAATTATATATTATTTAATTGTGACCGCTAACCATTTTTTTTTCTATTAAGGAATTTGTGAGGTAATGGCTGTATAATATTACAGTTTTTAGAACATAGAATTAATATGAATACACTCACATCAGTCCAACATAATCTTTTCAGGGATTTGAAACCTCAAAATGTCTTACTAGACAGTTCTGGACGAGCAAAGCTATGTGATTTTGGTTTAGCAAGAATAATGACAAATGCTACTCATATTCTCACTTCCATCAAGGGAACACCATTGTATATGGCTCCTGAATTAATTGAGGAGAAACCTTATGATCATCAGGTACAATATCCACTACAATTTATAACTTGTACTATATAAAATTGTCTTCAATAAAATATTATTAACACTAACTAACAAAATATTTCGATCTTATTTCAGGCAGATTTATGGTCCCTGGGATGCATAGTATATGAGCTGATAGCGGGACAACCACCCTTCTGTACAATGTCAATATGGCAGCTCGTACGGATGATCAGGCACAAACCAGTGCAATGGCCCAGTTTCATCAGTACCGAAGCCAGATCATTTTTACAGGTAGCTCCTTTATCTTTATCGTTTAAATAAGAAAGGTTCTGTGTAGTTCAATATAATATGTGTGAACTTGCTGTAATATTGTTTGGTAATATTTTTTTTATCTTGCAGCATGGTGCAAAAAGTTGCATAATAGGTTAAAAGTCAGATAATAGGTTGCTACATGTAAAGCACTAGTCACTACATCATCTCACTCACTCCTTTGTGCAACTTTCAGGGTCTACTCCACAAAGATCCTATGAAGAGGATGACTTGGCCAGAAATTCTGGAACATCCTTTTGTGTCTGGCCATGTGACTATTCTCCCAGAAGATATTCAAAGTGAATCACCATTCACAAAACCATTGACCCACAGCCAGCAAGAAGCAAAACAGCTGCAGAGGGAAAAAGTTAGCAGCAACGGAAGGTAAGATGATATTCATGTGGAAAAAAGTATTTAATATTTAAAAAGAAAATTGTTTCGAATATGAAAACATGTGAAAAATATAGCCCTTCTTGGCAGGTAGAAAATAATTACCTCTTTTGTTTTTTATCTGGTATTTGTATATTTTTTTCTATTCAGAACAATACCTGAACCAAAACCAGAGCAGAAAGAACATGATCTACGGAACGCAAGAGTGTTGCAAGCCATGGAATGTGTTCCCATGTCTGATGACGACAGCGTCCGAGCAACCAGCGCTTTCAGTGTACGAGACAGCCTGAAAACTGACGATGAAGACCAGTCGCACCCAATAACAGCTGCCAACGCGAAACTACTGAGACATGAGTACAATGTACTAAATAACTCCAACCTCGTTGTATGCAATTTAGAAAACAATATGGCCCAACTGATGGCAGCTAACAAAAAGCAATCAGATCTCAACAAAATGGATAAAATAGATGAAGAAAAACCGAACACAGAAAAACATGTAGAAGAAAAGAAACCTTTAAGTGCTAGTGATAGTAAGAAGGATTTATTAGAGATGAAGCAAAAATCTAAATCTATAGACACTGCCTCACAAAGTTTAGAACATCCGAAAAGTTCGACCAAGTGTAGTAGTGACGTCAGTTCTGGCTTGAGTAAAAGTGTTCCGCCATCTTACAAGCAGAAAATATTGCAATTCTCTCGCGATAAGCTCAGGTTCGGTAGTGGAGGTAATAAACTAACCAGGAGTATTAAGAGATCGTTTCATTTTAGTAGAAGTTGGGACAAAAATAAAAATGAAACACAGAGAAGAACAAGCGAACCTGCTATTGAGGTACCAAGTCTTATAGAGGACAGCAAAAAGTTTTCTAAAGAGGAAAAAGATGAAGATGTGGAGAAATCCGAAGTTATTGAGGACAGTCCGGATGATAAGGAGGTGGCTGATAATGATAGGGTTCTTAAAACTGAAGACAAAAGTGATGGTAATGTTTTATACCTTTATTTAGAATCGATATTAATTATTTTTTTTACAACAGCTGAGGTTTATTATGTATTTGGTTTTCAGTGAAAGAACCATCTTCTATAGAACTAGAGGAATGGGAGGCATTCCTGAACTCGAACATCAGCGAAGTTATGGATGGCGATGTAGAATCTTTGACTCAATTAAATATGGTATGTAAATTGTTTGCAGTTCGCTTGTTAGTTCATTTACTTTGTTGTCATCTGTAGTGTTGTGTAGACCAGAAATTACGACCAAAAACTATTATTATTTTTTCGCCGAGCGGAGACATTGACGTAAAAGTCAAACAGAACGGTGCAATGGAGTGGGTACTTAATTTTGTGTGATGGGCGTGCTTGTTGGCTGTGGTCTAGTAGTTATAATATGTATATAAATATGATGATGGCATCCAGGCCGATTTTCGGCTACGGCGGCCGTTCTCTTTTATAGAGATCATCCAGCTGCGCAGGACATATAATAGTGCACAAGCATTCGCGCAGACACAGGTGCACTCTCTATTCCCTCACTCTCATAGTCCGATGGGGCTGCAATCCGTCACGAACGGAGATCAGGCAGAGAGGACAGAGTATATAAAATATATAATATGTCTTGTCTAAGTCTTATTATTACCTTGCTAACTTTCCGTGTGTAAAAAAGTATCCTGATAATATTATACCATCACAGCCTTTTTTTATTTGAAAATGTTAGGTGAGCATGGTGATAGGCGTGGTGGGAAGCGCGGCGCGTGCGCGCTGCGGCGGGCGCGTGTGCGGCGCCGTGGCCGCGCTGCTGGCGCTGCCCGCGCTCGCCGCCACGCTGCCGCGACACACGCTGCTCAACATACAGGACGTAAGTCTTTCTTCAACGAAAATTTACTTCAACGTACATATGGACGTAAAAATCAGACAGTAAATATGTAACTCGTTATTTAAATCAACGTTCAATAGTTTCAATGGCTCCTCTCCTAAAAATAATTGTCTAATTACTGGGACGGATTGTGAATAGACTCTATTTAAGTTTTACGTAAACAAGTATATTGCTTTTTATAAATAAATCCTCAAGCAACGATATTTCCTGTTTTCTTCGTGGATAATTCTTAAATTTACAAACATCAATGAGCATTAACAATTAACTTATTTCCAGGTATACCTAGAATCGAAAGTGGTGTACAACTTCGTTGCAGCCATAAACACACTCATGAAAGACAGCAAAGATAGTGACGAAGGAGCTCAAGACAGGTACGAAGTACAAATCAACCTGGAACATGCATGCTCTGTCTAATTATTAAAATAACACTTAAAAAAAAATCTGTGAGTCTTACTATAAAGTCTCAGATAAACTAAAGCTTTCGGTTTCACAGGTGTCGGATAACGATATCTGGTAGATAAAGTGTTGGTTAATGGTGAAACAGAAAAAAAATATAAACGGCCTTTATCTGGTAGGTAGCACTATCCATCAGATAACTAGATGACACTTTATCCACAACCGGTGAAACTGGCCCTTATTGTCTTATCTTTTTATCTAGGTCCATTGATAGAACGAACTTTAAGCAATGTTCTTCTATTTCTCTCTCACTAGATTGCAAGGCGTGGGGCGAATGCTGGAAGTATGCTCGTGGTTATGCGTGCGGTCATGCCGCGGCGTGCGGCAGTTCGCCACTGCGGTCACCGCATATAATGCACATCGGGTCTTCACGCGGCTTCTCATACAATGTAAGATTTTGACTCAACTTTTTTTTCACAGGAGGCAACAGACCTCATTGCTTTTTGCCTGTGGTACTAATCTCGGGCCAGGCCGAGATCCGTTTTGTAGGTTCTTGAAAATCTTACATGTCACAAAGTAAGCTGTTACTACTCGTGGCTGACTGTCGAAATGAAATAGGCCTTACACCTGAGTTTTAACTAAATATAAAACTAGGACTAAATACACTACCATTGTGAGTTTTATATCTGAGGGCACGGCAGTGCCCCAGAAAAGTCTCGTACAAAATTTTCTTCCTAAAATTACGTCATTGTTCTTCAGAGTAAAAAGTTCGTGTTACAAATTATTATTCTAAGAAAATTAGACGGAAGATATTCATCTCTCATGCTAAGTTACAGTTGAAAATGGCTACAAGACATGTTGATATAATGCGAAAATTATTCATTCAAACGGAAATGTGTCCACTCAATGTCGGACCTCCAATTAATTTTTACATCCTTAGGACTGAAATATATGTCTCTTTTGAACTAAAATAGCTTATTATAGACGACAGTATTCAATATGTTCTTGCTTTCTAGTTCTAGTTTTATTTCTTGTAAACATTTCAACCAATTCAGCTGTTCTTAATTACAACCGTTAAACGATTAATCTTAATATAAATAAATTACGTGTCACGTTGTTTGTGCGCAATGGACTTCTCAACTACTTAACCGATTTTAATCAATTTTGTATACCGTGTGCAGTTTGCTCCAACTTGAAAGATAGCATAGCTTCACATCTTAATTTATGGTCCCAATATTATGTTATTGAAAATTATTTGTCTATATTATCCACAGCATCGCGTGGCCGGGTCTGTTAGGGCCAGTTTCACCGGTTACGGATAGCCATTATCTACCAGATAAATTAAAAAGTGGAACAGAATTTGTATGAAATTATCCACCAGACAAACTATCTGGACCTTATCCGTAATCGGTGAAACTGGCCTTAGTATTTGTTTTATATAAATGTTTTTTTTTTTATTAAATTTCCAGATTCAAAATCACCACGAATAGTGCTGAACATCGTCGGACTCCTTATAACAGTGCTCCAAGATTTGCCCGAACACGCAGATGTAGTAGAAAAAATACTATTCGAAAATGCCAGTTTTAACTTCATTAGTCTAGTTGAACAACCGAGCGATGCTCTCCGGATGAGAGTTTGTATACTTATAAGCTTGCTTTGTACTTTCTCTTGTACAGCATTTTCAGTGGCCATGGAGAATAAATGGAGTAAGAAGGAGACGGAATCCATAGAGGCTTTGCACTCTCATTGTAATGTAGCTCTGAATAGAGCAGCTAGGTTGGCTACTAAGGAGTTGAGTAATATGCCTTTTTATGTCAGCTAGTGGGAATGGTCTATATTGCTCTGTCCATTGGATTTTGTAAGAGGTTCGAAAGGAATTTATAATTTTGAGGCCAAATTATTGTTAAAAAAAAGACTTTCGGAAGGCCATGTTTAGCTTATATGAGAAGTTAAAATCGTCTACTTCAATTGTGAAAAAGTTTTAATCAAGTTGTTATGTAGATAATGAGTCGACTACAACAATTAAGTTAAAAGTTCAAAAAAATCTGAATTTGTTTACCTTTTTTATTACATATTTAGTTGCATTTTTATATGTAATTATTTGCATAAAAATAATGATCTTTATATGTGTATATGTAGTAAGTAATGTTAAAAGTACAGTCCACCTTAGAGGTTAAATATCATTGTTTTCCTAATTAATACGTTTTCATTATACTAATTACTTAATAATGGAATACAACGAAGTATGAATAAGATATTAGAATCTCACGTAAAATAGTTGGAATATAATTATTGTAATAAATTAATGTTTACATTTATAACGGATCCCATTTCATGAATGAGTGACTGAGATCAACTGAATGACTGATGTAATAAATAGTGCTAGATATAAGCTTTGATCTGAACAATTAGATTACTATACAGGTATTTTTTGTTTAATTAACACGGTTTATAAAAATGCAATATCGAAAGCAACAATCTTTGAAACAGTTTATGGAGAGATTAAATTATTTCGGGGACAACACAAGACACAATCACATTACAAAGCCGAATAGTTACTTTGTTTGCTTGAACGCTCTAATCTCAGGAAATACTGGAGCGATTTGAAAATTTATAGTTAATTTATCGAGAAAGGCTGAGGATTTTTACCCGGATGCGCAAAGTTGTTCGCACGAGATGCAGGTGAACTCGCTGGTGGAAGCTAGTTTATAGATACTTTTGAGGTTTATGTAATTAAACTATCAATACATAATTGTTAGAATATTCAATCCCCGATAGTGACGAAAATATACATATATTGAAAGTAGTTGCATATCGTCGTCTTAGAGTGAAAACCTCGGATATGCATTTTTGACAAAATTTATTTTATTACGTTTCTAGGAAGATGACATTGCGAAGCACATGCTCTATCTTCCTCCTGAAAATTCACATATTTTGCACTTACGAAGTTTTCATTCTAAGGCGTCGATACACAATTTTGGCAATGGTGATTCTGATTTGACGCTAGATAGATCATTATTGTATTTTCGTAATACTCAATTTAAAAGCAATATAATTATGTACACTGCCAATGTAACAAGCTACATGTTTCAAAACAAAAATATTTTAATAGTTCTTATACATAATTAAAGGCACATTCTATTACGACTCATTTTTTATTGTTATCCTGAATAATGTAGTAAGTATACGTAAGTAATTATATGCTTAAACAACATTACAAAAATTAAGAAGTTCTTTGATCGCTAAGGGCTGATTTCACTTATCATCTAATCGTAACTGGCTCGACCCAGTCTTAAAATTATGTTTTCCCCTTATCAAGTGGGTTTTGAGAAACTTTCATAAAGCAACCCGGAGTCTGGAAGTTGGTGATTTATTCACCCGTGGATCGGAGAGCACGTAAATGTCGGTCCTGCGCGTGATCTCTCTCCGGTCGTGTCGGATTGCCGTCCCATCGGACTATGAGAGTGAGGGAAAAGAGAGTGCACCTATATCGGCGCGAATACTTGTGCACTATAATATGTCCTGCGCAGTTGGCTGATCTCCATAAAAGAGAACGGCTGCCGTGGCCTGGATGCCATCATCATCATCAATTCAAAAATGGAAAAGTATTTGTAAAAAGTTATCTACCAAATAAACTACCTGGAACTTATTCGGAGATGGTGAAACAGGCCCTGAGTCTCATTTTTGGGACCTTCCCTGGGGCCCGTGTGTCCACTAGTTAAAGTCGTTATTCAGCAAATATTTTTATCTACGCTTTAAACAATGACATCCGCTCCAAATAGATAGATTGATCGAAGATAAAATTCCCATTGCACTATCAAGTAAGGATAAGCCTTGAACCGAAGGTAATCGTTCAAATGCTATGACTTAGGTGGCCAAAAATACAGGGATCACTCCAAGGTGAGATAAATTTAATCGTAATAACTGGCAGTTATCGATTTTTGTTTTTCCTTATACAGGTTGTATTGTGGAAATGATAATTGAAACGCATTATTCTATGACCGGGCTTTTAATATAGCAAAAAAAAAACAAGAGAGCATCACAGTTCACACGATCAGATTACACGGCCGATCATCTGCTTAGGTTTTTCTTAAGCATGGGTCGACGTACCACGACGGTTAACTGCCAATCTGACCTCCTTAACCCAGCTACCTGGGCATCCAGATAGACCTTGACAAAACTGGTTGTCAGACTTTCTGGCTATGTACAGACGCCAGCAGGTCAACCTACCCGAATCTGTCAAATTTTATCAGTCGAATATTAACCTTTCGGTATTGTTATAAGTACAGATTGTGACTGTACCTACGTCATATGTAGATGTATCTACTGAAAGCCGGATGTACTAATGAAAGCCGGGACCTTAAACCATTCGTTTAAGGTTCCTCCCGAAACACCGAGGAATTCGTTATGACAGAACAACAAATCGTGATTACTTACATTACACGTTACATATCAAAAATGAATAATTGTGAGATGATTCGGAACCCTTAGGTACCCATGGACTCTGGCGACTGGCCCATGATGACTGGCCTTCATACACCGTACCCCCATATGCCATATGTCCCATAAACCTGTAGCTATTTCTACATCTGCTTTTTGGTCAATCCCATATTGCCTGCGAGTATTAAACCACGCAAATCACCAGTTTACTATGCCAGTATTATATTTTATATTATAAAATTAAAAAATGCAGCCAACTGTGCATACTATATTATGGCCTTGACCACTCACAATCGTTCAATTCTAAAGGAATAAAAAAAGAAGGACGTACCAAGGTTAGATAATGTTAATCTCAGTAGGTACTTCTAGTAGTGGACTTTAACATCGAATAGGTATTATATTACTAGATAAATATATTTCCTAAAAGCATTTCGTATAATGTAGTAAGAAAATTCCTATAAAAAATGCAAATTGAGAATTACCTGCATGGCTTGCTCTCGCAGTTTTCCTAATTTCCTTTGCCAGACATTAATAATTTCGATCACGAACTTTGAATAATTTTGAACTTTTACATAATATAAAAAATAAGTCCTGTTTGTTGTTTTAAAGTGTTCTTAGAGGGCCAGAGGAGGTTTAAACTAAAAGCCCAACTTACTATAAAACCGTCAACCCTAGATTCAGAACAAAAAACTTCTGAGAGGTGCCATTTTCTTCTTAAAGGAATGTTCCTTTTTTCAAATGGATTCTGCCTCTAAGGGTTCATCATACTTTTGACTGAATGAGGTAGGAAAAGATGCGAATATCAATTCTTAGAATGTTGATGCTGTTGGTAGGAATAAAAAATACCAAAAGAACACGTATGAATATGTGCCACCTTGATCGGTCGATGAACATTGGACACAGACCCATCTTGACCTCTATGCGATGTGAGAGCGTTTTAAAAGCAAAGTCCTAGTGGTTTTTGCTAAATAACGTCAGAATATGATTCTCGCGTGCATTGTCAAAATGTATACCTATTATTATATTTGTAGAAGACGGAGTTTTGAGATTAAATAAAAACATACCTACAGTATCTTTTTTGTGTTTATTTTTATTGACTTCATAGCTCGTCGTATTTAAATGAAAAAAATGTTTGTTTCCTGTAATTTTTTTCCAAGAAAAATAATCAATCAATATCATAAGGCTTTTATTATTATATAAAATTGTTTATAATGAAACCTGACATTGAAGAAAATTATAGCTAGTCATGTATACAATTAAATTACTGTTTCAAATCTAGATCACGCTATTATTACACTCCTGAAAGATGAAGAAAATACAAAAAAAAAACAACTCTAATATTTATCTAGACTACTCAATCTAGCACTAGCTCAAATATATTTGTATTATTGTTTTGTTTAGAACAAGATCTTACGCTCAGCGACGAATCATTTGGGCATAGCCTCATTCCAGTGTGTTGCTAGGCTATTAGATTTAGGCGTAGAACATTGATTCGTTATATTGTATCCGATCGAATTTATCCAGCAACGTGCGTCACGTTAACATCTAAAATAATAGAAGTGGAATACAACAATACGACTTGTCCTAGAAATATTATTGTGTTGAAGTAATGTCCAATATGTTAATTTTAGAGGCGATGATCTCTAACTATGGTCATGTGGCCTTCGTTTATGTAAATCATTCTTGTTGTAAATAAAACAATGTGTAAGAAAATCAAGTTGTTTATGTACTCGTTTGTACTTTGTCATTACGTGTCTCAATTTGAAATTTAATGCAAAGTGCATTTAGATTTTAATAATTTTAATATGTTTTATTGATTTTGTATTTGCAACAGTAAATTACGTAATTCGCCCATATAGCATTAATAATGATCTTAATTTACCTGTTCACATTGATTTTGAAAATTTCTCGATACAGTACCATGTTTATATCTTAAATAGATAAAGAACTTATTTTTTGGATAAAACCTTAGCTATGATTTTGAAGTTTTTTTGGTTTACTTTATAATTATGGATTTGGTACAAATAATCGGTAGCGGTGTTTACGTCCTATTGTAATAAGAAACTCCCACAAGTGTTAATGAACCCTGCCATCGAATGCAATTATTTATAAACAGCTTAGGTAGTACAGCAAACAAATATCAATCTGGTATTGGCTTAGTGCATTCGCACCAAGATCAAAGACCGAGTGTTCTTGGTCGTGCCGTCGTTTGGAACGTGATGCACTTTATGGCAGGTTACATAAGGGAGGTGATCGGCCGGCCTCGCCCTGGCGCGCGCGCGTGCATTCACCGATCGTGAACATTCAAATTTGCCACGCAACTGTCGAGATGTGACCTGCGACAACCATAATTAATGATCAAAGTACAATCAATTCGCAAGTCAGCAAACATAAGGATTGTTTCCGTATTGTTGGCAGCTACTAGAACACATGCCGGATAAATTGCTTAATCAACGATAATGTCATCTGTGCTTAGCATTTCTAGTGTCTGCTTAGTTACCTACTAGGCGTCATAGGTTTCTACATGTCGTTATGACTAAGAGTGCGTTGAACTTGCTAAATGCATTTCGAATGATGATAGGTAGGCACTCGACGTATCGGCGATTTTCGAGTACCGCGTAGTTGACAAAATATTCTGCTAAGCATGCACGTCACATGTCTTAGGCAGGTAGGTACCCAAGTTTCTGCTGATCGAATCATTTTTTTCTCTCACGTGGATGCCTTTTGCTGATATGCATTTTAAATTACGAGACTTTTTAAAATAAACAGGTAGATTAATTAAGTTGAGAAATTTTAAAAGGTTTCTTTGCACAATCTAAGTATTTTGTGCATTGAAGTGTGACCGCTTTAGAACAGATGAAAAAAATCGGTATAGTCTATTCCGGTTTTTTATTCGTGTGGGTAAATTGACAAGTGCAGACAAGTGCTAATGTCAAACTTCAAAATAATATGGTCAGAATAAAATTATGAGCTTAAAGTCCTGATTTTTTTTTATACCTAAATCGAAACTTTAATCGTTACCATTTTTCTTCAAATCTAACTAAGAGATTTCAGTTTATCGGTAATCTAAATTAACTTGCTGAAAAATGTAACATAGGTAAACATAATTATCAACATATTCCCCAAGGTGTCACTAAAAACCAAAGATTCCATATTCGGCAGCAATTTCGCTTTTTCGGTCAACATTGGTAGAACTTAATAAAACTGCCTTTACCTATTAAATCTCGAAATGTCAAGTTACTTAGTGATTTTCAGTATTGAGCGTATTGTACACATCTACGTGAATTTGATCGTAGACCAGCAGCTTTACGCAGATCATCACTTCCATCCATTCATTTTGTTTAAAGTTAAGCCGCATCCTACCTACGTTTTGTAGGCAAATGACAACATAGTCATTTGACCAAAGATCCCAATATTCATTCTAAGCTATAGATAAAACTTGTGTCATATTTTCAAATATTCCGCTATATTTAATTTTCATAGTTCATGGTTTTTAAAAGTACCTAAAATAAGTTGCTCTATTGATTTTGACATATAGAGAATGGCGGTATCTTAGAGATATAATATTACATTATATTACTCTAAGGGCGGGATTCTGACCAGAATTGCCGATTGGTAAAGTTGTGACAAAGGAGTTTGAGTAAGTAAGTATATAATGGTCTACTGAAACTCTTAGAGTGACTTTGAAGAAGTATCTTACAAATACACAAAGCGTACAATTTTGTTAAGGAAGTAGGATATGGGAACGGAACATAAAGTTAAACAGACCACTGGTGCTTTTATTGACATAACCATCTACGAAGAGATATCCTTCGGATACATCGATCGACATAATATATCCTGGTGAAAAAACCCCTGACTCATTAATAGTGCATTAAAGACAATTGCTAAATTGTGAACAACATAAAAACTGTTACAACCAATAAGTAGGTACGTAATATACTGCAGGAGATTAGCCTCGTTGGTACCTACTACAATGAAATCCGCCTGGCTATGTATCGTGTGTTGATGAACTCTACTCCAATTCCATTGCTCCATTGACGTCAACTAATAATAATCACCCGTATTGTCTGCAGCTTAACGGGTATCCTAGATGGAAAACTTCGTTGCAGAATGTGCTGCCGCATTTGTCATTACGCTAACATACCTACATAAGGAAATTGCCGTCCCTGATCTAGGTTTGAGGAAAAAAACGTAGGTTCAAACTTTAGCTTCAACATAATGTGGGCAATATTTAGTTGTTAATCGCTTTAGCTTTTTTTTAGAATGGGTAGGTACACATAGGTACTAAATGAATTTAAGAAAAATAATCTTGAGGCCGAAGTAGGCACTTATGTATGTTATGTTAGAATATTTTACATTTAGATCTGAAATTGGTGTTTTGACCTGAATCAACCAAACCTTCCGTAAATAAACTTTTGATTTCAGAAAACATTGCGCCCCTAGTTAGTTCCAGGTACCTCTCACAACCCATAATTCTACAGTTTACTTAAATTGAACGTACGTCTTAGTCAGAGAGTTATCAACGCAGAATGTAGTTCACCAAAACAGCCTAAGTCGCAAATTCGAATCGATAGGAAAAATGGTCGCAATTTCGATATCTTGATCGTTTCATTAGATTTTATTGCTTCCGAAGAAGTTCGGAGACGCAATCGAACATAAAATTTGTTGCGATACGGAATACCGCGCCATAACCAAGTTGAAGTTCAGATGACAATATCTGTTATTGCCGAAAGGGAACAGCGAGAGCGTCAACAGAAAATTACAAAAGTTGTAGGTTATAGTGACGCTATAAAAACTTCGTCCTAAGTAAAACTAAAGAAATATAAATACTTATCTACTTGTACTTTGTTTTATGAAATCAATTCACACTATCATTAAATTTATCAACGCAACACCCGAAAATTAGGTTAAAGATAATGATAATGCCTAATCTTTTATGATACCATCATGGACGTACAGATCGAAATAAAAAGAATTTTCGTCCGATACTGATTTTTTTATCGTAATACGGCACGATGTAAACTCGGATCACGTATCTTTATTTGCGCGACCGCTGCGAGTTCAACGGCCTCGCGTATTCACTGTACCATTGGGTCATGAGTATTTTGACAACGCACCGCGGAAATTATCTAATCGGCACGCGGCCGCGAGGACACGGGGTCAACGACTCCGGCCTGTTCGCCGCGGGCTCGCACCGCCACAACGAAAGTGAAATGTGAAGTACCGATACAGGCAATTAGGATGGCCGAATTTGCTTATTGACGGGTGGGTGGCCGACACAGCTGCACGACAACCGCCAAACAAGGAATTGTCTTGGACAAATTATGAAATCTTACATAAAACAACCAAAATATAAAACATTTTTTTTTGTACAAGACACGCGGGAGAATACCGCTACGAAGACCTACAATTCGTAGTAGTTTCGTAGCGAATGGCAGGTGTTACAGTCAAACGGTATTTTTTGCAGTAAAGTTAAGATTTAGCCTTTAGTTAATCAATTTGGAATTCGTTCCTAATTATTCAAGCATCATATACAACAGTTCTCATGCTAGTATGCAAGACCGGAAAAGAATGTAAAAAAAATCCAGTCTTTAAAATCTTAAAAGACTTTTTAAGATAAGCGAATATTTTATTAAATGTTGTTATATAAAATTAAGGATTAATTGAAACATTTTTTATTAACAATCAACAAGTGCAAAAGCACGTAAATGTGAAATAAAAAAAACACAACTGAATCATGTGCAAATGGCCTAATGAAAAATACAAGTAATATGGGTTAGTACAACGCGGGGTCGACGACACTTCAATACTTGCTCGACAGATTTGTAGGCATAACATAATACAATCGTGAGAATTGATGACCCACATTAATGTTGTACTAGAATTTAAATGTATGTAGCTGCTTGTTGTCCCGCGACGATGCCTGCAATAATAAAAATGTCAAATGTCTCAAAGATTTGGGAAACCGACTAAGGCAATACATTCATTTTATCACACAAATTAATATACTTACATAGAATGTAGAATGATAAATGTTTTTCGTTTTTCTTAATATTTTTAAAAGATATTGAAATGTTAAATTATTAATATAATTAATTGTGCATAGTAAAATTTATTAACTTATAATTGCACATTAATATTAGGTATATATGCATATTCAGCACGATTAAGTCCCAAAACATTTCAATATTAAAAAAAACGCAACTAGACAAAAACATTTATTTTATTGAGGATAGTTTAATTTTTAAATTATATTGCATATTTTCAGATAATTATTATTTTAAAAATATATCTTACCTATTGCTGTTTATTATTGAGACATTAGCAATGTCTTATAATATAAAGTTTCATATATTTGAGAGATTTAGCTTTTATCGAAGTCAAATAAATTGATCTTTATTTAGTAAAGAATCACCGACAATACGTTCTTTTTATTTTATAAATTGTTTAATCGTACCTTGTAAAAAGTTTCCTTCCTTTGTGTACGTAGAGTTAACCAATTTCTTCTACTTATTAGAAAAGAATTTCGATTTTTAAATTTATATTTTTTGGGTCTAAGTAACTATCTGCTTCCGTGGTTCGTTCCATTTTTGCGTACGTGGTCGTGGCTTTCCCCAGTCGCAATTTTGTAACGCCTTTGTCCTTAAATTTTACCTTACAATAGGATATATTTTTAATTTAAAAGAAGAATGATATGATTCAGTTCGTTTTCTAATATGGCAACGCATTCACGATGACTGTACAATTGAAGATATGGGGCGGTGACCACTTAGTAACAGGTGTCTTGTCAATTGTTTTGTTCTCAATTAATAATAAAACTTTTGTGCGTACACGCAGGTATTCACACTAGTATCAATTTCAAAATAATGTGTGCCAAACTTGATAATGATTAGATTGGTTTCAATAATAATAATCTGCGCTAAACAATTGTCATAAACTACTTACCGTAATATTAAAGGTTCCGATAAAAAAAAATATTCGTACTAATTAATAAATTGACGTCGCACCTTGATCCGATTATTTTTATTATTGTAAATACACATTGAAACTTGATACGATTGCCTCCAATGAACCTTACATGAACCCTTTCCGACTGTTATTTAATTATGACGCACAATCAGCTGTTATATAATAAGCTTACGTCACGAACTCACTTCTATAAATCGATAGTTTGTATTATACTTAGTATGCCTACATTAACATAGGCACATTTACGTAACACGACGTCACACGGACGTTGGGAATCCCTCAGTCATTAAGGACGGTTGCTAGTAAGTGCTTTACCCATTAAAGTTGTTTCACAGTATTATAAAAGGTTAAAAAACCTGTTCAATGCCATCTAGTCAGATAAACAAAAAGGTTAATGCTCAACACTAGTAATTGCAGCGAGACATGGAGCAGTAGCGAGTAGCGAATTCGGAAATCGATTTATTGCTTTAATTTTTGTTCAGTTGGAAGTTTTATCTCGTCAATTTCCGTCAGTAATCATTCAATTGAGTTCAATTTGGTCTTCTTTGATATTAGATCTTGCGATTGGCAAAGTAGATAAAATAGTGCACATTCGAGTTCTCAACGAGTCATTACAGAAATATTCAGCTTCTTTTTTTATATCCATACGAAAAATGCACAGTTGTTGTTTGATGCAATGACATCGTGTTTTTTATAAGAGTCGCAAATCATTGCTGTACACTAAAACAAAGTTTTTTCTTATCTAGTTACCTTTGTACTATCCTCACTTTTCATCATCCTTACATTGCATTTTATGAAAATCTGAGATAGCGTCATTCTTATCGCGTAATCCATATTATGTAGGAATCAATCCGATTCAAAGTGCGATGACTTTAGATTTGAACGCAAATAACTTCCTGTATTAGTAAAGACGTATTTTTAAATACGCAAAAACTAATTCAAGGTCTCCGTTCGACCCACCAAGCACGATGCACTCCGCACAATTCACTCACAAAGTTCATCGACCGATACCTTAATTACTATAGTAGTAGAATTTCTATTAATCATCGTCATTACGACTTGCAAATTGATAAATTAAAATAGACTTTATTTTTATCGTGTACAGGGTGTATTATGAAGTGACAGCGCGACCACGTGCTTAATTTGCTGAGCGTAACGTGCGATTGAACGTCCTTGTCAGAGCGTTCAACCCGGAATACAACCGAGCGATAAAGTTCAATAAACTGTTATCCAATCTCGATACTTGCTTATGTAAGTCCTTCACACGTTATAATGTGATGACCTTCATAGTTTGTTCCCCTACAATAGAGGTTGTTGACATATATAATACTGGCTTATATTTTTTTAAAGATATATACTGCGCAACATTTTAAGGTAAACACATTAAATATTGTTTTTTTTAGATAATTGATGTTCAGTTTCGACGTAACCTACTCCCGTATTCCTTGTTATATCATTGTAGTTACTTCGTGGACGCATCAACCACATACATGGTGTCATCCTGCATTTCTGCCACATATAGGTTATTGAACCACTGACAAGCATAAATAGAATTTGGGAAAATAGGAACCTTCACTGTGGTTGAAGATATTAAATGTTATGGGTTATTTAAAAAAATAGATCAGTGAGGCCAGTAATAACATTTAGCTTCAGCATATTGCGTCTGGAGAGCTACTAGAGAAATCAATTGCACTGTTATCAATCTTATCAGCTACTGATATAAGCTGACGTTTAATATCCCGAAGCAGAAAAATCACGACATGTGAATTTATAGGTAAAAAACTCTTTAAACCACCCATCATTACATTCATAACCATTATCAAAATATTGTTTGTCAAATAAAAACTCCGGAAACGTAGTGTTGAAGGCAATGTGTCAAATGACAAGGGCAAAATACGTAAATATGTTATGTAAAGTGTTCACTTATCATCGTAGAATGGTCTTGAGGAAGATCATTGGACTTATGTACTCACTTATCAACGACTGATCATTCGCAGCTGCATGTTTCGTTTCCAAATGCAGTGATAACGTATGTACCTACCTTTTACCAATTCTGCAGATTCTCGAGAAGAGGTTAATGACCTAATGGTTTATCCTTGCTATTAAAATACCTGCCTGGTTAAGCAGTGAACAGCCTCCTAGGCTGAACTGCGAGTTGCCAGCATGAAAAAAAAAGCTATTACAATAATGAGGAACTATCAAGGGGAGAGCTGCACTGCCTCAATAAGGTCTAGTATTACCCAGTGTATACCTGTTTCACAGGACTCTAACTGGGTCATCTGCCTTATCTAGTTTTTAATGATATCTAAATAATATTCCCAAACACTGGCTTGACCTACTTTTATATAAAACCCAGTTTTACACAAAAGGTGTAGTCTTTTGTGTTGTAAAGGTACATTATGTGTAAAATTAATAAGTATAATACTACCTGATTGTTGGTAAGTCGTAGGTAATTCTAGGATAAATATTCCAGGCATCGCGTTTTTAATCATTGAGAACTTAAAATTTAATTACACAAACTGCTTTCTTTCAAATTTAATATACGGTATAAAACAACTTTCGATTTCTTTAAGCGACTTTGTTTTTACTGTTATACATTTTAAGCTCTATAAAGAATATTTAAGAGAGTTCAATCAATTTTCAAACAGCATCCACGTCCAAAAGTCGTTAAGAATGATTCCCACTACCCCCAAATAGTCCACTTTAACACAATAACCCTTTTTTGGGTCAGTAGGTCACAAGTAAAAATTGCTATATTAAACGCTTCAACAATAAGAGAATCATTTTTTATAAATAAACATTACATATTAAAGTTTTAAGTTTTATTTAAGATCAAAAAGGTTAAAGATTGGGTCAACGAACTCATATTTGATAACCAAACATCGTATGATAATACGATATTTTCAGTATTCATTGATGTGCAGTTGAATTGTTTATCAGCAAATCAATTCGTACACGTAATAGATAAAAATGGCAGCGGCCGCTTAGTACTATATATAAAACGACTCAAAGCACCTTGCTTCATTATTCAAAACCGGATAGTATTCTGCACACTCGGTCAAGTTTTCGCACCGCTCTTGCATAACACACAAAATTTGACAAATATAAATTGTTTTTAAATATTAACGGGCATTATTGCTTCATTATTAAGCTTTAGAATATTTGCAGCAATTTTGCAGTTTATAATTTACCTTATTTTTGGCCGAAACGTAATTAATTTTAAGTTTCCTTAAAGGAAAACGTGACACAATATTTTAAAAAGGCTTTTAGAATTTCGTCAAAGATGTTTCCGAATTTTCTCAGTTATTTTTTCCTTGTAGTAGCGATTAATTATTTATCGAGTGACATAATACGTATTTTTATGTATTCTACTTTAATGTTTTGGATAATATTTAAAAATGTTAAATATTACAGAAATCTTCCGCCTGGTAAGTTCTGAATTCTACTTATTATTCATATTACTTTATTTATCATTTTCCTTCATCATCATCATCATCAGCCTTTCGTGTCGTCCCACTGCTGGACAGGCCTCCTATAAAACTGAGAAGGATTAAACATTACTCACCACGCTTGCTCAATGCGGGTCGGCATCATTTTACTTTAATATCCATTAATATAAAAATAAATGCATACACGAATAAGGATTCCCATCTTTACTGCGGGGTCAAATAATACTAAACTATAACAATGTGTAAATTATTCCACCATTCTATTACCATCTCTCACAGTAGTCTAAATAAATCAAACCTTCGTTATTTTCAGGACCATGGGGTATCCCGTTACTGGGCATCCTCCCTTTCCTGAACCGCAGGCCTCCCCACGTGGTCTACGTCAATATGTCCAAGCAGTATGGCGACGTGTTCTCTATTCAAATGGGCTCTAATCTCACTGTATGCATCGGCTCCACTATGCTCATGAAGGAATACTTCAGCAGAAATGATTCCACTGGCAGGCCTCACACTCCTTTGAACAACCTCTTAGGCGGACTTGGTAAGCTATTAATTCTAAATTGCATCGTGTTTAATATATTTACTGAACTTTATTATGCTGTTCGTCTGGACGGCAATATTACGTTGTTTTTTATTAATTGTAATTTCATTTTTAGGAGTAATCACAAGTGAAGGTGATCTATGGAAGAGACAGCGTCAGTTCCTTCATGAGAAATTCCGCTCTCTCGGCGTCAAGTTGTGGCCCAACACGCGATTCGAGAAAGAAATTTTTGTAAGAAAACTATTTTCAAAGAATCAAAAGATTTTCCTCTTAATTGTTGTTGGAAAAGATTTGTTAAATAGGTTTTATCACATTACAGGTGGAAATTGAAGAACTGCTCAATGAATTAGATGACTCTAGAGGAAAAGCTGTGAACCCTACCAATTTGTTCGGAAGACACATCCACAACGTCATTACCCAGTTGATGATGAGTTTCCGTTTCAAGGCCAACGATGAAGCTTTTACCATGTTTAACGAAAGAGTATCGAGGGGCATGAGGTTGTTTGGACTGGTGCTTATTGGAGAACATATCAAAGCCTATCTGGTAAGTCAAAGACCTCAGAATTTCCAGTATAAACAGCACTAAATTACAAAAATATCTATCTGTACCTATAGATAATTCTGTCAAAGTCCATTTTAAAAGGTCTAATTCTATTTTTAAAGGTTGTTTGTCTGAGCATTCGACCAATCAAAAAAAGTTTGAGAAAAAACTATTCTAAATTCTATATAGCCTTCTCATTCTTCGAAGTCTGCATATAAACAAACGATACGATGAACTCAGACGGCATGATGGAGGTTCACCGACATGCTTCTCAAACATGGTCAAGGTTGCGGGTTCAACGCCTGTACTAATGACTTTTTCAATGCCATGTGCAACTTCTATGTCTAAGCGTGCTGACTCACTTTATAAATAAAACTTAGAAGCAAGGATTAATCATGCTTTAAGAACATGGTCATTCAAAGTTTTTCCTTTCAATATTTATGTCATTGTTTAAAAATGTTGTAAAGATATTTCCCAATAAGTATCTCTCATTTCTGAGGATACATAAACATGTAATTTAGTCTTTTAAATTCTGCTTAGCCAATGAGGAAAAGCATAACGCTCACGACAAATGCGACTAACTTAATCAGAACCTTGAACGATTCGTACAACTTTCATACGTAACAGTTACCCTGTACCGTGCTTCAGTAAATCTCGGATTTAATAAAGGCATTCGATACGCTTCCAAATAGTTAAACCGTGACATTTTTCAATTACCTTTTCAATAAACACTTACAATTTATTAATTCCGTTTCAGAAACTACCAGGAAAACAAGTAATTATCAATGAAATTAAAAGAAATTTATCGGATCTTAGCCAATTTCATCGTGATCATATTATCGAGCGAATGAAGCAACGCGCTAGTTTGACCATTCCTAAGGAACCCGAAGATCTGTTGGACTACTATCTGGACAAAATTGAAGCAGAAAAGGTGGCTTTGGACAAGAATGAGAAGAAAAACATATTCCCTGGTGTAGAACCTGGTAATTAAATTTTCAATATTTCAATACCATATAGTACAAAAAGCATTTTCAAGGATTTTTTTGAATGTCAATGTTAAGCTATAAGTACCCAATGACTGAGGTACACATATTAACAAAAATAAAGAAGATTATTACGGGTAAAATATTTATTGCATTAGCCATACAATGATGAACATGAATGAAACTGAATTAGTTTGATATCAATGACAACAAAGACCACCGACCGCTCTTGACTGGCATCACTATAAAAAATTGTGTTTTCCAAACACTAAGCGAGTTAATGTGCAGTAACACCAAAAAATAAATCTTATTTTCTTTACAGAAAATCAAATAGTCCAAGTAATGAACGATCTATTTTCTGCTGGCATGGAGACGTCCCTATCAACACTGATGTGGACATTAATCTTGATGTTGAGGAATCCTGACGTAGCTGACAAAGTTCGATCTGAGCTGAGGAAAGTCGTGGCTCCTGGTGAGATGGTGACGATGGCGCATCGCCTGGAAATGCCGTACATTGAAGCTGTTCTGTTGGAAACGATGCGTGTTGTGTCAATCGTGCCTTTGGGGACTACGCATGTTAATACTGCGTAAGTATTTATTCATGTATTTGTATAACTTTTGTACCTGACTAGCTGACCCGACAGACGTGGTCCTTTTTTTTATAAGGACCTTCTGACAATAATAAACAACATAAAAACGGTCTAGCCGTTCATGCGTGATGGCATGAACAAGGGAAATAAGGGAATAGAGGAGACAGGGAGAGAACCCTTTCATTTTATGAATATCAATTAGATCTGATTTCGTACCGAGCAGTTCGGCAGGAAATAACTGGACACAAATGGCGTGAACAGAGTTCAAGTTAAATAAATATTAACCACTCAATTGACCACTAAACTGAAGACACAAGTAATATTGATAAGATTAATTATTATACCTGTCGTAAAGTCTGTAATAATGAGTAATAAATGAATATTGCATAATATTATTAAATTATCCAGCCTATTCATATAACATTAGATTGTTTACGATATTTATTTAGATTTTTGGAGTTATAAAAAAAAGTAACACGGGATCAGCCATGGTAAAGGCAACGCATAATCATCTTTTTCCCAAACAACGAATGTACTGGCAGACAAACATTAATCCCAAACTTTTCTATTTTAGGGAATGGAAAATCGGCAAATACACCATTCCTGCTGGCACTCACATCATACCCCTCATCAACAAAATGAACATGGATCCTGACATTTACCCGGAGCCTGAACAATTCAAGCCCGAAAGATTCATCAAAGGCGACAAGTTCACTGTGACGGACACCTTCATGCAGTTCGGGATCGGTCAGCGCATGTGTATCGGTAACTTGCTGGCAAGAATGGAACTCTTCCTTTTCTTTTCGAATGTTATGAACAATTTTGAATTTAGAATGCCGGAAGGTGAAGAGATACCGCCATTGGAGGGAATTTTAGGAGCGACTCACGCTCCTGTGCCATTCCAATTATGCTTTACAAGACTTCAGGGCACCATGTAGTACTTATTTTAGTATTTCTGGTGAAGAGGTTAAGCAATTGGCCTCTGTACTGAGGGACGACGGTTTGATGTTGGCACATAATATAACAAAAATTACTTGTAGAGATTAAGATCGTGTTCAGATCACATTGGTTGATCTGGTAGAAGGTTGTTCACCTGCGATACAGGGATAGTTTTAAGGTCATAAAATATTAGTTTCATGCCCAAATACTAAGACACCAGTGCATAAACATAAGCCTTCGAGTTAAGAGTCTTCAAGCACAATTTGATTAAAATATTTTTAATTAAGTAATTGGGCATTAAAACTATTATATTAGCATGTAATTTTGAAGTAACACTTCACGCCTACTTAGCGCTGCTTTTGGTACCTATATTAACGTAAGAATACTAATTTAATTTTACTGTTTTCAAATTTATTTAATCCCAGTTTTTACTTTTTTGGGGTCTAGGTTTAATATTTTTCTTTGTTGCTATTATTTTACTAACACATTCCACCTTTTTATAAAACTTGGTCTTAAAAAAGTGTGTTCCAGCTTGATCTTAGAAAAGTATGCTTAAACCAACAACTTTGACAAAGATAATGGTCTTAACCTAGCACTTAACCCAGACCCAGTATTTAAAACCTAGTTTTATAATAAGGTGGACTTAGTTTGTAGTTACATCATTAGTTATAACTATCATCCGCCTTTAGTTTAAGATATTTGCTTTCTAGTACGAGTATAGCTATTTCATATAACAAGCAATGTTTGCTTTTCAAATCATTTGTGTCCGCCAGATAAGTTAGTTGAACAAATATCGTGGATTAGATCATTATTCACAAGCTTTAGAAACTTTCTCCGCTATACTTCCTAGGAAACCGTATTGTTGATATCTTTAGTTAAGCGATTGTTCAAACGAAGGTGTGTTACAAACGGTATCGTGTATTGTTACGACAACTAAGGGTTGACTTCACCATTTTAAACCAAGTTTAATTTTCATGACATATTGAACTTAATTCCGTAAACATAGTAAAAAAGAATCAAAAGAAATTAACAGCCATTACTTACAACAATTTTTATATCGTAGCAACAAATATTCAAAGATTTAAACTGAGTTTAGCTAGACCAGATCGCGTCTAGTTTGAGTGGTGATATCAACCCTTAGCAAAAAGAGGAACTTTGTGGAACAATGTCTCGCTTTGACAAAGGCACAAGTTTTGTTTTGTTTGTACCTTCCTTCCACTTTAATTAAGTCCAGCACAGAAGTTTTGTAGCTTACTAATTGGGTTTTATGCTTTGTTACAAAGTTACTGTATAATTATTCTTATTGTCATGTTGTTCATTATTTTTATATTGTTATGTTCTTTTGTTGACTAAAAAGGTAGCTTATAAGCTGGATGAAATATGTCTAAGAACCACCGCTGAAATCACAAGTTTTATCTAAAAAACCGCTTACAAATTACATAGTTCATCCGTTTTAGAGCTTATAAACTTATAAACACCCCTCTTTTTGGATCGGGGTTTTAAAAACAATTGAATTACTTAAATTTATGTTCTTATCATGACCTTAGTTTATAATTCATAATGAGAATTGATTCGTAATTTCTTGTACTTATTGATAACACTACTTATAGAATTTTTCGCCTTGGGGTCATCTTATCTATTGATATTACAACATTGTATTAATAACTATGTGATTTGCAATTATCTTCTTATGTTCCGCTAGTGGGTGGACATGTTCGCTGAATTTACAAAGGGATGTGTTGAATATTCGCTTGTGTTGTAGTACATAAACTCATCCAGCTAACAAATATGTATACATGGTATTTAATTATATACATCTACAATTCGTTAACATTATATTTTAATAAGTTGTTTTTGCTAATTTATATTTTGTTGACATTTTTAGTTAATAAAGCTTGCTTTAATATGATTTTTCTTGATTTGATTTCATGGTACAAAAAAGTCCCTGTTAATTATATTTTCCTATAGAATAATTAAGACAGGAAAACCTATTATTGATTCACAAGGCCACCCATTAACAGGCCTTTCTATTTTTAGTCCTTTGTTTATTATAATATGTTCAATGAACACACATCAAAGTGGAACCATATCGATGGATTACAGCCCCTAGTGACAACCCGGCCAGTATAAAGTGGTCGTTACTTCCAAATTCAAAAGACCCTTAAAATGAAAAAAAAAAACAATTTACTTTCGCTATTCAAATTCGCACTGAATGGATTGTATAACTCTGCGATTTGCATAACAGGGGCCCATTGTAGACTTGGCCATTGAATTTTCGTATTTATGGTAACTGCCATAAGAATCAAATAGGGTGTTCCTCCGGTTTTATTTTTTTTAATGGATTATATAATACCTATTCTGATAAAACTCGTTGCCCTTTTATGACGTTGACCGTCGTAATTTAAATAAATTCAAAGGTCGGAAGGGAGAACTATTGAATGTTTTTCATAATCACGTGGCGCTTGACCTTAGCTCACAAGTTCAAGGTTTTAAAGTGGAGTTCCATTACTATAATAGCCGCTGATATAAACACTAAGGAATGAGATAATTATATTGCGTCTTCATTCAATCAAGCTTATTTAGTTCACATTATATTACTTGTCACTCTTCATTATAAACCTACTTAGATAGGTACACTTGTTTGTTTTTAATTATACAATCGTGTAGGTACCTACAACATCGCTTGATGTTTTGCCTAAAATTAAACAAGCTAAATTAAGATTGTGTTACTAGCTGATTAGACATTTCATTCATTAGTGTGTAAGTGATTATGAAAATGAATAAAGTTGAATAATAAAGTGAGTTGACTAATTAAATTAAATCACCATTAATTAGATTAACGTCTTACGATGATACCCTTCAACCTAACGTGATAATTAAGTGCTTATGTACTCCTGCGCTTAATCGGATAAAAATAGTTTGTCATAAGGTGAACTTGCTTGAGGTTACCTGTATTTGTTATAATATTTCTGTTCGTGGGACGAACCTTTAATTTTCGCCACGTGTAAGCCCGTCATCCGAACCTAATCGTCAAGGCTGAAGGGGATGAACGATCATGCGACGTGGGATCAGCGTCTGCGCAGCAAAAGTTGACTGGCAGCCATTCATGAGTGGCCTTGATGTTAGACAGTTGAAGCCTGTTCTAAATACAAATAAAAAAATATAAGGTATTTCCATTACAATAAGTGGACAAATAAAATAGTATTCAGTAGGTACGATTAGCAGACGGTAGTAGAATGATCAGCAAAAATAACAATGATTAAAGTGGATTTAGGCAGTTTTAATATGTCGTGGACCAATATGAACTTAGTAAATTGTAAAGAGAAAAATCATAGAAGATATCCCGTGGAATATAATGATGAAAATCTTGTGCAAAAAAGTATTTGTCCACGACAGCAGTCACCTCTCTCGTTGGCAACATGACGCTCGTGCATACGAGCTCTTAGTGAGAAATACACTCGAAATAAAAAACAAAAACTGATAACATAATCAAGAAACGGGAAAAAAACATCACAAAACATTGTGATGTTTTTTGGAAGACCGTGAGTATAAGTTATTTTCTATAGCTATTTAAAAGTTATTATTTTCCTTTAACTGGTCACCACGTTCTTTAATTCCGAACTTTAAATTTTTAACCCAGGATTTTCCTCTTGTTTTATACGCGACCTGAGAAAACTACGTAATTCTCGAATGAAAACCAAAATTACTCATTAGATAACAGTACGAAGATGTCAACAATAATGTGTAGATAAATGTATCGTGTTGATAAAGAGGTCACATTTCCCTTCAAAACGGATAAAAAAGTTGGCGTAGGTATGTATTTTTTTTTCTGCTGTGTGTACCTTATAAAATATGCAAACAAGTTGATTGATAGTATTTAATAAGAAATGAAAAACTAAGAATCAAAACATGATGAAAAATATTTTTTCGCGGCAGAACTCTGCTTTTATTTTTTCTCCTTTTTTGCGCAGATTTCGTCTTATTTTGCTTCAGTCTATTCTATTACATCAGCATCGGTTAATGTCGACTTAAATGAAGACCGATAAATGCTGGCCGGCTGACCGGCAAATGATTGGGCAGGTCGATTCAAATTGGTTTCTTTCTCAAAAGGTCATTCCATATAATGGTTGAGTTTATTTCGGTGTTTCTTCTCAAAGTTGTCGGGAAATAGCGACTGCATCTTAAAAATATCGACATAATATTAAACAGTTTTGTTAATATCATTAACAAAACTAAACTATTTGGGTTTGGATCATCTCAGTCGGAATAAAACATAGATCGATGATTATAAATACCTGACATTTACAATAACACATTAATAGATATAATCATATAAGATAAACTAAGATATACTACTTTATTAAATAAATTTCTTCTTAAAATGATACATCAATTTGCATTAACGTATCAATTGCATGACTTTGCTTAAACAAAAAAACATGCTTGATTATAAATAGGTACCCAACTACACCACTCATTATAGTATTTGAACTTGAGTGTACCCACATCTCAGATCTCCCATCTCCGTTCAGAGGTTATCTACAAGAGATTCCCTACTGAAAAAAGTTTGTTGTTCATTTATGCACAAAAATATTCCGCATAACATAATCAACAATAAAAATAACCTTATCCCGCGTTATAGTGTCAAGTTCATGAAAATATCACGTGATGTATACACGAGTATGTTTTCGGCGAACTGTTGCAATTAGCTACTCCTATTATGCAATCAAGTGTCGTGTTAACCAGTAATGAGATTTTGGAGGTCAGATAATGCTCCATTAAAATTCTGATATGCAGTAGTATGAAAACCGACTCTTACATTGTCTGAAATATCTGAAACATCGAACCACATCATCATTGAACATTATTACCTCGTATATTTGACGATTCATTCTTGATTTACACAGTCATCTAACAAAATAAATGTTTATTATACCTACATATAAGGATAGTCTAGACTTTGATTAGTAGTTAGCTAGTAGATATTAAAATTTACACTTTTTTCCATGTCCTAATATTCGCTAAAAAAGTGAATTCAAATAATTCCTGCAGATGTTATTGTCCTAATAAAAAAAATATACTGAAACTCACTGAAAGGCATAGCATTGACAAGTACATCACGATTATCAGCCCGTAAACTATTCTCTGAGCCTTGAAAGTTCGCTTCAATGCTTTTCAGGAGCATTGCCAATAGCGGTAAGCTAGATAAAAGGTGGACAAAATCTAAGCGTACGCGACGTGCGATGTTTGCAAGCTGCATTTCCTCTGGCAGAGCTTATCAAGAGTGTTACATAAGTGCGGGCACGCGCGGACGCGCAGGCGCCAAGCTGACATTAGCCTAAGGTCAAGGTGAACACTATTATCCTTGTAAAATGACGTCATCGAATGGCGCAACTCGAATGCACATCAATTGTTCTCACATTTGCTCGATGTTTACTATTCGCATAGAGTTGTGCATACGCAATTTTTTTATCGTTGTTGTTCTTCTATCTTTTGGGAGTCGTTCATTAATATTAATCCTAATATTAGACAAGATTAGGAATCTCCTCTCAATATGTATATTTTATCTAATGAACTAAAGCGACCTTTAATAATAGACTACGTGGCTCTCTTAGCCGTTGACCAAAACGAAAGATATTAATTCTCTCTATATATCTTACAAGGAAAAAAGATTAGATATAGAAGTTAGCCCCTGTCTTCCAAAATATAGCGTTAAAGGTTTGGCAACGAAACCTAATTTATAAAAAGCTTTATTGATCCAGAAGTTTTTTACCTAGCGTTATGTATCTATTTAATTCATTTTCAGTAAAAGGAAAAGTAAATATTTGCTGTTAAAGGGAAGCGAGTGAATAATGCAATAATTAAAAACTTACTTTCTCAAGTTAGGGAAATCCGAAGCTGTATTTGGACTTTTGCGTATTAATATTTAATATGATGTAACACAGTGAAAATTAGTCAGGTTTATTGACCCGACTACTATTGACGTCACAATATGGCAATAATACATTTAAAAGACCTATCAATGGAAAATCCCATACACTCCTTGTATTGTTTTAATCCATGAATGGCAGTCAAGGGGTCACCGATTCAAAATTTCTTTCGTAAAAAATCCTGGACCTACTTAGGGTTTCCAAAATAACATGAATTTGTAGGTTTTAAAAAAACGAACCCTAATTGATCGTTAAGCTGAGTAGTGTATTTATCTAGCACATTAAATATTTCATAATGTATTCAAGCTTGAACCTCCTACAAATAACAAAAAAATGCGCTTAAGTTGTGCTACAACTCAAAAAAAAAACACTAATGTGAGTGTGCACCCACACTATATACACCTACAAATATATATGATACCTAAAAAAAAATAGAATACCTATGCTAAGCAGTTGAACGTTCGAAAAACAAAATAGGAAAACCAACTGCCAGCATGACAGTGACAGACTAAGATAAACCTCTTTTGTAACAAGAAAGTCCGAGTATGTAAACAAACAGTACTAAGAATAACCCTTAATCGGTCCAAACCCCCGTCGTCGGCGATGATAAATCGAGACATTGACCTCAATGGCACGTATAAACAATATCCCAGGTCTGCTATCTAGTCTGAGTGCAAATGCTGAGATCTACTCACACGTAAAACTACTACAACTTGTTTCTGATACGATCGATAGCCGAAATAAAACTATAAAACCAGCATAAGAGATACCAATTTCATTCGTTTTTTATTTATCTTTCTGTGTTTAAAATATGCAGAGTCTAGTATTATAATTTTATTGGTAAATTATACAACAATGTGATGAACATTTGCATTTGTTATTCAAATAGAAAATTTTACAAAAGGGAACATTAGGTCAGTTTAGTACTAACGTACTTACTTAATTGATAATATGAAGCGTCTCTCGAACTAACTTGGATGTTCTGTCGTATCTTTGTTGTTGCAGGTTGCCTCGTAGCAGCTGGTTGCAAGCTCTACTGAGTGTAAGAATCGTTTTTTTTTATCTTAAGCGTAATGATATTGCGTTTTATCATTTGCAGCTCTGATTACAATTGATTTAAACAATAGTCGTCAACTTCACTACTTACGTCTTCTGTTTATAAAACAAAGTATGGCTCTGAACCATCTCTGAACTTTATTTTTTTTATATAAATTGTCTTACTGCTGGACAAAGGCCTCCCCTCAAGTCTTCTATTTATTTTTGTCTGAAGTATATAATCAGCGAGAAAAGTGTCTAAATCATCTCAACCTCTAGGCCGTATTACATCCTCAGGGATCCATTAGGTCCTCAATCCTGGCCCACTTATCTGGTTGACAGATATTCGATAGATTTAATACACTATTTTCAACGGTAGTTAAGCTATTACAATATGGCCTATACCTATAATTTTATCTATACTTATAATAAATCTGTAGAGAGGTCAATTCTGTACATTGAATATATTTCCAAAATAACTATCAGGGGGTGATAAGTGATCGATACTGATGCCAAAAATGCAATCAGTAAAATTTTTGTCTGTCTGTCTGTCTGTCTGTATGTATGTTATTAATAGGAACAAAAACTACTGGACGGATTTTAATGAAACTTGATACAATTATTCTTCATACTCCTGGGCAGGTTATAGGATACTTTTCATCACGCTACAATCAATAGGAGCAGAGCAGTGAAGGAAAATGTTGGGAAAACGGGAGAAGTTACACCATTTTTTAAGTTTTCGTCGCGTGTGCAGCCTTAATGGTTAAAGCTACATAGAAATCATGTATGACGGAAATGCTCTACATAAAATTATCTAAAAAAGAATCCACAACAGCATATGTATATCTTTAATGGTTGACTCACAATAACACGTATAACTCCCGATAGTTTGGCAGTTCGGAGCTTTCTGATTATTTGTTATTGATTTGTTTACTCTTATGTTTATAATATTCTCGCTCATCTAATCTAATTAACAAAATATTATAACATATTCTATAAAAAAAGAATCATAGAAATCGGTGTAGAAATACCAAACTTATAAAACATCAAACAACATAAAATAACAAACATAAAATACGATAATCAGCGGGTCGGTCGGTAGGTATAATAAGGCGGGAGGTCCGAGCGCGAGCTTCTCATCCCGACAAAAGTTAGGCTTTGGTAGCGGTAATCGACATCCACACTGGCGTAGCCGCGGGGGTCCTCTATAGGTTATATATCAGAACAACACATAGACTACTTTTTGTCGCGAAAACCGACATCCACGCGGGCGGAGCCGCGGGCGACCGCTAGTTTATTATAAAATAACCAACAATTATAACTAGTTTTGCATAAATATTTATTTAGTATTCACAGAGTGATTGGTTTTATAAGGTTAAGTTCCAGTTAAAATATATGGAACATAGCCTACGTGACACCCCTCACTCCCTTACACCGTGTAGGTACGTGGCTTTCCATTGTTTGTATTAAATGTTATATTGGTATTCAATTATATTAGGTACCTATTTGTATATAATTCATAACAGAATATATTAATTAATACACTACTGTATTAGTCCCGGAAATCTTAGAGGTATATTGTGCATTCATATACAGTTCTTGCAAATTACGCCTCTTACGATTAAAATGTGAACACTATTATTTTTTGTTTAAAAAATCGTTTAGGCTTATCTACTCAGCGATTGAGGAAATACATCGAAATTCTAGTTTTACGAGATTTAAAAAGGGCAAGAACCACTTCAGTTATTTGCACCCAGATTGGTTGTAGCATAAAACACAACCAAACACTTAGCAATTAAATTCAAACCCAACATTGTAGTATTCTGTCCTATCTAGTAACAGTAGATTTCCTAGGCTTATAAACATAATTATTACATAAGGAAAACATTGAGCAAAATGTTGTCTAATCGCAATGATTGAGAGCAACATTAAATGTTCCATTATTATTTATGTGCCGCTACTAAAAACAGTGATAAGATTGTAATTAGATGCTATCTTACTTAATTTAGAGATGAGCTTTCAATCGCCATGAATTATTCGTGATGTATCAGAGTAGAAACACCAGAAAGGCAAAAAAAATATGATTATTTTAAATCACTTTCAAGTTCTGTTTTCTATCACCCTGTACGAACTGCTTCACGTTCACACATACACAAGCAGAAGATAAATAAATAAAAAAGATAATTTTAACAATCTTACATTGGTGCAGATGCCAGCACATCAAGTCACATTTCCTTAATAGATTTTCAACTTTATCGCTGAAGCATATGGTTCAAAGTTCATTGGGAGCATTTGACAGTTTCGGGTAGCTTGATGGCGCCTGTACATGGATGTATGGACCTATCTATATGCATAGATATCTACTTTTATTCAAATGGATCAAGCCCTTACGAAAACGATATTACGAATTAAACCTATAATTTTTTATTTATGTTATAAAATTTTATTGATCATAAAGTTTAATACAGTTTCCATCACTAACTGAATAGTTTAAACTAAGTGGCAGCAAATGCATCATTTTCCTTATTAGTGCATCAATGCCGGGGTCGCCTGCGCCTCGCTAATGATTTTATTACGAGCTGTATAATTGCTTTATTACCTCCGTGCGAAATTAACGTAATAGATACACAATACTATTCACTCAATTATACAGTAGCTGAGATTCTTACTGAGATTTACAATGTTTTTTTAAAAGTACATTATTAGCCTATTCTATACACGAACTTTATATCTAATATAACACACAATGTTATTATATTGTTTCACAATGTCCGAATAGCCACGATCTACCGACTAAATTCAAAAATGGAACAGAATATGTATGAAATTATCTACCAAATAAACCAACTGGAACTTATTCGTATGTGGTGAAAGAGGTCCTAAACTTAAAATATGGCGTCAAAAAACTGCTCCTCAAAAAATATATGTAATATGTCCACACTTTAAGGTCCTTAAAAGTTTCAGTTAAGTATAAATTGCAATTAAGGTCTTTTAAGTAGGTACTGAGAAATGTATCATACAGTATGACTTATAAACTAACTATCCAAGTTACTCTGCGTTGCTTAAAATCATTTCATCACCGAAGAAGTTTTGTGTATGTTCACATTGAGTTTTCAAGTCGTGGTTCATTCTAAAGCCAGTTAAACAAGGTAGATGCAATATTGAATGGAAATATTTTGCGTAAGCAAACTTGGGTTTATTTCGTTGGCCAATGAAATAATCCTTGTATTATCTGAAACCATGAAGGCTGATTGCTATATACATATAGTCTCTCGATGTCTCTAAGAAGATGCCAAAGAAAGTTTTGATTCACAAAGAGAAATTATAAGAACTGAACGAATCATAAATAAGAAAAATGCGTAATATTACAACGCAACTTTCCCTACTTTGAATAAAGATAGTGAAACGTAGATATTTATGTAAAAAAAAACCCACAAATTACATGATCACAATTGACAGTGAGTCGTCAAGACACTCATTGAGTAATGTTGTGGACCTTTGCGTAACGATTGCGGTGCGTAAGGTCGCTAACATCGTCTAATTTTGCACGCTTTCGTAATAGCAAAACTGAAGTAAAAATCGAGCACGCCAATAATTAATATCCCAACATCAAGGCAAACAGAACGATAAAACAGTTAAAAAATTTAAACAGAACAGATGATTGCTGACGTCCGTACAGAATTATAGATTGCAGAAAAAGCAAGTCCTTGATCTAAATAAATTCTTATGTTTTATGTTCGCGATGTATCACGTTCGTGAATTCGCAACAGTTGCTGAATGGTCTATACCGATCGGATACAGTTGTGTAACCTACAGTCATCAATGAATCTCAAAATAGATTTTAAAAGACGAAGGTATTGTTTCATAAAAAAAAGTTTCTTCCTTTTTCTCTCTTTTTTTGTCGGCGTCTGTATTTCAGACTGCTTACAACCCAAGACCCTCTTTAAGGCAAGTATGAATAGGCTTCTTCTGGCTCAGCTCGTACCACCGTAGATTCCATCCTTGACCTCCGGGTTGGATTGGGATCAAAAGCGATCCCATTATAAATAAAAAATAAAAAAAAGTTACGCTATTCGTAGCCAGTACCTACCTATAGCTGAGAAAAAATACATAGTTCTAAAATTAATCTGCAAATAATGCTTATCTTCATAGGCTACATAGTATGTTATAAACATTCTACAATAACATGACATATAAGTACCTATTATCGCAATTAATTAATTTTTGTTTAATAATGTAAACATCCAGGACATTTGTCATGAAAATATACCTTTCAAAATTATTAATGGCGATGTTTGTCTATTCTTTGTACACAGCATCCATCATTATTGTTATCCTCGAAGATAAAATGAGGTCTTCATCCTGCGTTACGTCACAAACAACTATTTTGCCCTACGTTTTATTTATTTTGTTGTTCTTGGTATTTGTTGGCACAAACAAGTCGTTATTTTTGTCCCTAGACGTACGTATTTCTGAGAAAATTTATAGAACTTATTATTTCTAGGAGTATAACCTATAGGTATCAGGGTTCATGGGTTTTGCTCGAACCATTTTAGAGTGCGAATAAACAAATAACAATTTGCTTCAGCTTATAAGGCAAGTGTTTATAGATGTTACACCATTGTACTGTTTAATGCCTCATTATTATGACCTATGAATATGGCTTGTTAGGTACTTAATCTAGGATGCATCTGAAAGCCTCTATAGAAAAAAAAGATAGGTAACATACGATAATTTATTCACGACGTCGACGTTCAGTTTAAGAATTCGTGAAAAAAATAAACGAAAAAATAAAATAATCAGGTAAAAAATTATATTGATTTCCATGAAATATAAGAATTTTATTTTAAAAATGTTTTTAAGTTATAAATCAATTTTAATAGGAAGACAGCGACTCAACGTACCTACAGATAATCTTAATATTGCGCAAGCACGAGCTTTCGTTCACGATGACATCATGTTCCTACATTTTAAGTAAATTAATGATTAATAATTAAAATAAGGCAATAATCACATCATTCTTACTATTTGCTATTTAATTCAATGCAAAAAATAATTTGAAAATATGTAGGTAAAGGTAACTTTCCAACCCTTTTGTTCGTTAGAGGTCACTACTATTAACCATGGGACTGCTCAGAACCCCTCAGGGCCAGGGTCTGTCTGGGCTGCGAGATGTTAGTACGAGTTACCGTAGCTTAGGCACACTGGGACCTCCAGAAGGAATATAGTGCGTTTTAGTCGGTAAGAGTCTGACATTCCCTTCAGCTGCACTCTCAGCGGGATGATTTCCCACGAAAAAGGTCACTACTATTGATTTCTACAATAGGATAGAGAGTGATCAGTAGTCAATAAAGTACCTGAAAAATAGGTTAAATATCCTTCAAAAGCACTGATGTACCGAAAATGCACCGATAAAACTCGGCCAACGAAAGTAAAAAGCAGCAAACATTTTTAAAGCCAAAATTATGTGGCGCACTGAAATAATATTTAGGTGACAATATTAATGGAAAGTAAATGCAGCATAAACATGCAGTTGTTGGATTGGCGAAAGCTTTTACTTTTAGCGCTACAACAGGTTTGCCTGATCAGACAGGTCAAGGTCGTTCGCGCCTCACAAAAAGAAGTTTGGCGCCGCGAGCATAATACTCGTATTAATTTTGGACGGAACCAATAAACTTGTCTGCATAAATCCATTGTATAATATATATCTGGACACCTTTTTCACACACGATCGGTTAGCCCCATGGTAAGCTATTGATTAGCTTCTGTTATGGGTGCCAACACAACTGATATCCTACATATACTTTACACATAAATATTTTTAAATACGTATTATAACACCCAGACCACAGCCAACAAGCATGCACATCACACAAATGTCGAATGAATTGCGGGAATCGAACCCGATACGTTTTTTTTTTCGTGGGTAATCATCAAATGACCCCTCCCGCTGAGGGTGCAGCTGGAGGGAGTGTCCGAAGGGAACCCGAGACCCTCAGCTCGGCAGTTTGGCGTGGTAACCATTGCGGAATCGGGATCGTCGTCATTATGTGACATACCTTTGTTTGACTGCGAATTAGTGAGAAAAAATGCCTTAATCGTACGAGTTTACGACACCCACGCGCACAGGTGTCCCCTGTTTATCAGTAGGTATGTCTAGTAGTTCTCAGAATGATTCGTCTGCGTGAAATAGGAGGCGATTGACTCGTCTGCTATCCGTTTATTACGTCTATTCGCATTATATTATCTTTATGCTGTAATTAAATTAGTTTTGAATACATAATTTCGTGTCCTGTTTATTTGTGGAGAGCTTTACTGATCTCGTAGACTTTTTATTTGATATTCATAGTTTCGGTATATCTTATATGTAAATTTTTACTACATGATATCATCATGTTTTCATGACACAAGTCTTGACTTGTTCTGTGCCTTTGTGATAATTATAGAACTTATTATGAAATAGTTACCTACAGACGCCAGCACATCAAATTACCCGAAACTGACAAATTTTTCCAATCAACTTTGAATCTATCAAAATCTAAGGAAATTTTACAGTTGTAGAGTAGCTTGATGTGCTGGCGTCCGAAGCGAAGTTGATACATATATGTAAGTGGCAATAATTATAATAATAGTTCAGCACGTATGCAACAACGTGCTTTGTTTAATGTTATTGTTATCTTTTATAAGAAAAATGTTCAATAAAGTGGGTAATGACGTGTTTTGTAATTATTCACTAGTAGATATCTCTTCTACGTCATAGCACTTCGGAGTTTGCTTTTAAAAAAACCCAATCGTAGTTAAAGTTCAAACAGGTGTTTTTTAAACAACTTTTCTTATAAAATTCTAGCAATGCTCAAAATGAACACTGACTCTATATATGTGTGCTTCAGAAAATGTTTCTTATGTTTTCAGTACCGTAAATTAGGTAGATGACTAGATCAAAAATAAAATACTTTATCATATTCATTTCGTAAAGCATCTTAAAATAATGTCAGTTTAATTTATAGTTTTGAAATGAAAATTGTTTTCATTTTTGTATCACTACATAGTATAAAAAAAAGTCGCTTTCTCTGTCCCTATGTCCCTTTGTATGCTTAAATCTTTGAAACTATGCAACGGATTTTGATGCGGTTTTTTTAATAGATTGAGTGATTCAAGAGTATAATTTTAGTATCAGCATTGCACCCGTGCGAAGCCGGGGCGGGTCGCTAGTTGTTAATATAATCGAAATAAGTATACGGCTTCATGTAAAAAATCTGTGACGTCTTAGAATGTGTCTTCATACAAACTGTTCAATAAAAGTATTGAATTTGTCTAGATGTGACCTACCGTATTATTTATATAGAAAAGAAAACCAGCTATTTCAGGAAAATAAATTTAGCATCGTGCATGCGTACGTAAGACATCCAAAAATGAGTCCGGCGCCTTGCACCCTTGACCTGGGTTGCGCAACCGATCCCCGAAGGTGCGCACTCCACAAGGTCGCCAACGCGAATTGGCCATCTTTTTCCTTGCCAAAGTAAACTTGATTTATTTGTTTGTACACGTCGATTGTGCAGGGTCAGGTCCCAGTAAATTAGCTAGATAGTGATTTTCCAACATAATTATGTTGTGTCGGAAAATTACGCGCTCAGTATACTGGTCAGTCAACCGTGACGAACAGTGAAATACATTGATGTATAAATAAACGTTTAATCCATTTTAATGTTTAATTTAAATTAATAAGTTGCCTTTAGGTTATGCAAAAATATCATGCTAATATTATAGATGCGAAAGTTTTTCAGAATATGGCTGTGTTGTTTTCATAAATATACAGGGCTACTTTTTATTTATGTGCGACAAGTGTCCTCAGAACGCGGGTGAAACCTCAGGCAGACACTAGTATTACATAATTGTGTAATTGTTATATGCAAACAAAAAACAACTTTGTTTTGATAACACCACAACCACATAAGTACAACATACAGCTTACGATCTGGTAATTCATAAAAGTTAATTGAAGTAAATAGGCCACAAGTACATGTTAGTCAGTGGCCGAGGCTGTACAACGTGACACTATGAGCACGTTTTCAGAGTTAAGGCAATTACAAAATGCAGTATCTATATGTCTGTCTATGTGTTAGAGATAAACTCAGAAATAGCTGAGCCCTTTTTGGTATGGCTCTTTAAATTGTTAAATTGGCATGAATTGGCAGGGGTTAAGCTTTACTGCGGGATTGACGAAAGTGTCACCACAGAACTGCTATACAAGGGATTCCAACGGAACTGAGGTGGATTTACTCAGTAATCTATGCTCGGTGCAATCAGAAAAGGAGGGATGGTACCTATTTCATAAATTTCCCATCTTGGAAAAAAAGAGAGGTTAAGTTTCGAAATGTTTTCGATTCAATGATGTGATGAAAACCAACTCTACTCAAATAATTGATTTAGTTTAACTTTGCATTGAATTTATTTTATCAAAAGGAGGACAAAATAAAGGTTTATTTTTCTGTTTTGCGCCTAGACTGCATCCGATTCCGCACTGCAGCCATAACTGTGTGCTCACGTCTTAAGCTCAAATAAGTTAAGCCGCAACACTTTGATATCGTACCAACGTTTCGGTGGTACTGATTCTTAACTGCGGATTATCAGGCGGTTTAATGTTCAGGTATGTACTTATTGCAGCCTGCAACCCATAAATGCGATTATTCGCTAATGTCTATACTAATATTATAATGCTGAAGAGTTTGTTTGTTTAATTGAATAAGCTAATCTCAGAATATACTGGATTTATTTCAAAAAATCTTTCAGTATTAGATAGCCCATTTATCGACGAAGGCTTTTAATCCGGATGCACGAATTAGTTCCCACGTAATAGAAATGTAGTATTCAAGCCTAATTTCACTGTTACTGAAATTGCGTATTTTTTTTTTTCGAATAAGTAATAAATGAAAGAATAGCTACGCAGTGTTTTTAATTTTAGTGAAAGTTTCATCTAGTTTCTGAAAAAAAGAGCTTATTGGTAACTCTTTATTCACATATATGAAATTAAACATAAGTGGTTAAAAATACTTAAAATTAGCTTCAAATAATAGTATTTAAAGCTCTTATCTGGGTTTTAAGCATTATGGAAATATAAATCACAAATATAAAATAATCCTACAACGAATATCATAAATAAATATTCAATGCTTACTTAATTACATAATAATTATCAATGCTATCAGAAGAGTGAAGAAAAAATGAATTAAAAGAAACCTTAGAGAGAAGTTTCTTGTTGTCCACATTACTATTGCCATGAATGAGTTTCATGAGTTGACATTTCATAATTACTTCAGCAGGCTTAGCATGGCAACCGTAGAAACAGGTTTTGTTTACCGGAGAATAGACATAATGACAGAAAAGTGACAGATCGACGTAAGATTTCCTTTGACATTTCTTGAAGAAATTTTTCTTTTCTTCGATCGACATAAGGCTACAAGTGATTATATGCAAGTTGACAGGTCGCGCCATGCTTGGGCAGAAGACATGTTGACATTGACAGAAAGAGCTTTGTCTTTTCTGAATAGAATAGATATAGAATTGCCATGCTAAGCCTGCAGTAAATCCTTCACACGTATGACATTCCATTTGTCATTGTCGCTCTATAGAGTACCGCTACTTAGGAGATAATTTATTGTCTGATTTGAAGACCTTGGATAAAGTACGAGTTGCGTAACTACTTCTGGTTCATCTTGTTTACAATGTACTCGTGTTTACGTGTCTCTGCCGGGTTCGGAGACCGGCCATGATCTATCATCACCTAATGTATACAATGTACGTACATATTTTGTTTGTCATCACTTTTTGTCGTACGTATATAAGTGTTTAAATTACATATTATTCGCTTGGCGCGACTCGGCGGCGACGCATGTAACCAAGTACACTTAATTTTGCATCATAGATTTATGACGGTATTTCCTGAACTGCGATCGATAAGCCACCCTCAGCAATTTTCATAATAACCATCATTTATGTTCCCCTTTCATGTATCGGGTATTGATCCCTTGCGTTTGCAGTGGAAAATAAGTAAAATGTAGTCAGTCCATTGCGGGGTACATTTTAAAACGTGCAACTTTGAAAATATTGAAATTTAATAATTGATGTATTAATTATACGGTTTTTATGAATACATTTTCTAACCCTATTATATTTTAAGATATTTTTTATGTCACTATGTCAAGGAATTTTGGTTCAGCTCACGGTCGCACATAAGAAAAACGTATTTTCAATGAATTGAATTTGGCGCATCTCTATATAGCTTTTGTAAGCATCCTCACTTGGTTTCATTCAACTTGACAATAGGTAAAGCCATTATTATTTTTATCTACCAAAATTTATATAATATTATTATTTCGATTCGACTCATTATGTATGATTGTCGGTATTCAAAGATTTGAAAAATGTTTTATTTCGAGACTACACCTGTGAAAAAAAACTATTCATGGTTCCTAAATAAAACCGGCTTAAGAATTATTATTGGAAATTATTTCAAGGTCACAAAATGGATACAAAATAAAGAAAATATCAGATTGCAAATAGCGTGGAGATTTGGAGTGTAATTTTTGTAGATTGAACCGATATTGCACCGCCAAATCCTAGGCAACGTCCAAAAAGATGATAAATGACGGCGCTATCTACACTCAATTATGTTGCAATAAGACCGATTATTGATAAATGTAGACTCTAATAATATTTCCGTGGCTGTGAGATTTTTCATAAAAGTTACCGCGATCCTGACTCACAATCTCTCCTCGAAGTCAGGATCCGCGATCCTGACTTACAATCACAAGGGGCTCCAGAAGGAACAAAAGTGGGTTTTAGTTTATAAAAGTCTGAAACTCCTACCAGCTGCACCCACGGCCACAGCGACTGGGGTCATTTGATGATGTCAAAAAATTCATGAAAAAGTTTTATTAAACGAGCTTCGTTTTAAAATTCACCCAATAATATATAGTTCCAAAAAACAAGACGTACGCATATATAAGTTTAGGTAAGCATCAAGTTGAAACCGCGTAGGTGTGAGGTAGTATTCACATCGCTAAGCCAACATCACCGCATGAGTAAGCCAAAGGTACAGCACAAATGATTAATGAAACAAGTTTACGTTTCCTAAAATCAGGCGAAATACGACGCAGATGTCCTTTTGCTACGACAAAATTAATGGATAGCTCTATTTGTTGTTGTCAAACAGGATTACAAAACATTTGAAATATTAAATTCTTAAAATTAATTAATACTGAAATAGTAGCGAAAGCTCGGAGGAAATATTAAATTAAATTTGTAATATAATTTTAGCGAAATATCCGAGGATTCGTTTTTTATGAAGCTTATTTGCAGAATCAATTTCTTTGAAATGCCAATTTCAATGTAAAGTATTTTAAAGGTAATCCAACATCCGCCGGGTCTGCGGATTGTTCGCAAGAGTTACCGGCCCTGGCACACAGGGAGCTCCATAAGGAACAACGTGGGTTTTAGTCAGTAAGAGGCTGACACTCCCTCCAGCTGCACCCTTCGGGGGCGGGGCGAGGTGATTATTTCCCAAAAAAAAGGGAATACAACATATTAAAACTTATTTTTAATTTCTCACTGCGAGTATACTTATACTGCTTATGTATTTTAGTTTGCGTATAATAATATAATATCAATAATGTATCGATGACACTGAAAAGCTTAACGAAACTAAAGTCAAATAAAAAAATGAATAATTTTAAGTTTCAAGTTAACCTTTGGCACAGATCAAAAAACAGTTTTGATTGTTTTGACCTAAACTGAAACTAGTTATTCTGACCTAAGCACAGATGTGTTATTATATTTACTTTTAATGATAGCAATTATATTGAATTTCTGTGTTCCGTCTAACTTTGAATTTGAGGGAATTTAAACTTATCGGAAGGTTTTTATACATTTTCTTCTTTTCGAAATGACTAAGAACTTAAATGAAAAAAATGCGGTGTTATACTAGCTGCAAACCAATGGTTTCGAGGATCACCACCATTGCTATTTCGTATTTAAATATAACATTATTCACTGGTTTTGAATGATGCGTTTTATTTCCATACCTCATTTTTATAAATCGCAACTACTGCCACTTCAGTCAATTCCAAGTTCTATGGCTTAGAATGACACAAGTTCTTAATATGAATACGAAAGTGTTAAAACAATATTCATCTCCTGCAAAGTATTCAGTATGAATGCACGAGACGCTCCTATTCTTATTTCATATTTTAAGGAAGCCGAGCACAATATTTTTTGTCAGTTTGAGATCTCATAAGTGAACACGGAAAAAAATAACCTAAAAGAAATTAAGACGAGTGTGAGCGAAATAAGCCCGCATTTGATCACTAAGTAATTTATGTCTAAGTGCAGTTTGCTATTGAGTATTGCGGGAGTATCGCTTCGTTCAAAATACGAGTGATATCATAGGTACCTAGGTACATGATACATACTATTGTACGGACAGCACTGGTCCTATATTACTTATATTTCCATTCCATCTCGATATATTTATAATTGTTTACTCACAACCACAATCTGTGAATTATAAATAGCTGTCTATCAATTCCCTTTAGTGCAATAGAGTTGTGCTGTCAAACGGTCAGACTAGCAAGATTCGTAGGCCCAATTAGTTCCACCGAAAATATGCCTGAATTTGGCTATTGCAAAACTCGAATTTGAATACAAACGAAATAGGTCAGGCAGGTTTATTTTAAATACTTTTTTAAAATTCGGTTTATATCTTGGCTACATACAGTTAACAATTTCAAAGGTTTCTTTTTACTATTAATTACGTAGTTATGCAAGAATTTAAGGGGAACAGATATTCCTTATTACAAATCCAACACTTCAAATCTTCGTGACAGAAAAACTTCAGTCGCCATCATGAAAATTTTTATCGATATTTCTGCTACTTGATGCCGGATAAGTATTACCCCCATCCCTATTGCTGTCCTATAAACTGGTGCCAGCATCCTTGACTTTGAGACAAACAAAGTGAATCACGTCAACGGAAAGTGAATAACCAGAGATTCCCAGACATGCTGCCCGACAGCGACACATAGTTTTACTGTCTTATCGAGAAATTTACCGCCAATGCTCGATAAATCAAGAACTTCGCCCGATGACAATGGACATTATTAATACGTATTGCAATATTTCTACACAACAATATAATACGTAGTAAGCTTTCCGACATCCTATAGTGTGGTCGATACTGTAAGTATAGACGCTAGAACATCAAGCAACCCAAAACTGTCAAATTTTCCCTATCAACATTGAGCTTAAAATTTGGAAATCTGTTAAGAAAGTTTGATAGGTTGTAGAAGCTTGATGCGCTGGGGTCTGTACATACAACTGAAGTGAGTGGTCTAAAACTAGTTGTGAGAAAAACTGACAGTGTCACTTCTAAATATATGCATAATACGTATAATCCAAATGTATATAGAACGGCCGTGAGTACTGTTCCTACTACGACACTAATTAGCATACTGTGGCTGCGAGAGCTAATCGTATTTTGTGACGCACGTGTTCGTACAAATTGTTTAAATATTTTGTGTAGATAAATACGAAACGTGTTCCAGTGATCAAGTGGTGGCCCTGAACTCGGTGACCTCCTTACTGCCGGCTATTAGAATCAATTGCTACCGTTGCTTGTCTGCCGCTCCTCAAAATAGAATGATCAAAGTGAACTACCTGAATGAATTGATTGCACTTCCCTGTAGCGAGACTGCGCATAAACTGTGGTGTAAGCACATTCTGTGTTGGAATGTGCCCACTGGACAGGAATAAGGCTTTATTTAAATAGATTACGTTTTGCGGAATTGCAGATCTGAATAGAATATGAATTGTTTCAATAGAGATGTACCTAGTTGTTGTCCAGTGACATGTCATGTACAAACGCCAACACATCAAGCTACTCGAAACTGTCAAATTTTGCCAGTCAACTTTGAACCATATGCTTTAGCGATAAATTTGACAGACGTAGTAGCTTGATGTGCTGGCATCTGTACATGCGATGTGAAAAATAATAGCTGTTGCAGTAAATGATGAATTATTTATTGACTTTCATACATTTAGTTTTGCCCAACTACAGGCAGAATCAACATATTAACTGTAAGAAAAATTTTCAAATTTAAATAAAACGACTTTAATTTATAATTTGATAAGTTTTAACTAGTTATGTACAGGTTTTGAAGTCCGAACATTTCAAGACGTGTAGATAACATTGTAAGAACAGCAATTGTACAATTTTAAGCCTGATATAAAGCTACAAGCTAATACTTATCTGGAAGGTCGATACCTATATATCTTATATACAATTTTGATAAATAAAAGAAGTTATAGTGATTATATAAGGAATGATTACAAGCCATATCTTGTCATCGCTGATAAATATGAAATTCAGATCAGATTTCCCTATGATTTTCTCCTCATCCTCATGCCATTAGAAAACCAATTACGAAATATTTGTTACTTAATAAAAACCTACGATTATCGCCATGAGTACGTGCATTATCTACGCAATCCGGTTTATTTAATTGTAGGTGCACTCCGCCGGTGCAAAGTTCGGGAAGGTGCCGCGAACAAAATGATTCATTGTTGTATTGCAATATTCGATCACGCAGGACTGGGGTGGTGAACGTTTTAAACATTCTAGGAACTTGAAACGACAGCAATATTAGTAATGTTGTTACTTATACTGCACATACCTATTATGGATATTCTCTTTGACTGCAGTCACGTTTCCAAATACATATATCTTGCTAATAGCTTCCTAGGTTCCATATCGTATATTGAGTGAATATAGTTGAAAAAAGAAAATAAAAAATTTTGAGTCTGCTCGCCCACCAAGGGCTCCGTACCTATGTATATACTCGTATGATCACTGTAATATCGTATGATCAAGTAAAACCAATTCCAATCGAAACCTCAGTGTAATCCCGAGTTAAAAGGTGGTTACAGACGGACAGATATAGGTACAATCGGGAACAAAATGATCTTATGAGTGTGCAGTTTTTGTTCCTTTAGAAGATCTATCCTATTACTTTCCAGAGGTATTATTTTTGTATCCTATCTATCAGCTAAATCAAAAGCAACTTTTTTTGACATAAACTCATCACAGGCAGAAAAATATCAAATACTTTCCCTTGTGTGATAATATTTCTTTAGCATTGATTTGGCTGTTTATTTTTCAATCTATTTAAAAAAAACAATTGACATAACTCTTTTATGTTCGTGAGATCGTTCTCCTTATCGTACAAATTGATATCGTGGTGTCATTATAATTATATCCTGTGACTAATTCATTAAAACTGCATTTTATTTGCAAATATTTGCATTTTATTAGCGAGACCACCAATCACAGGGTCATGGCGTGATATCAGAATTATAGTGATAAGAACAACGACCGGAAGGTTCCGGATTACGAGTACTGTGCCGACATAGCTGCATGGTAAATAGATCTTTATTACCATAAACATAAGGACTAGTGGTAGAAGCTTACCCTTAATAGTACTACTCATTACAAAGCTCACAATGTCTTAAACTGGTTACCTAACATATTAAACACTTAGGTCCAATTTCTCCATCAATCGTTTACGTAATCGATCGATTATTTTTTTTATATGACGCGGGAATTTTCATAAAACCTACCTCTTGTCCAACCTTTCTTTGTGAATCTTTTTTTAAGAAACATAAGTCCCAAATAAAATGTATACTTTCGAATTTCGAAGATTAGAGGTTTTAATTTATGACGTACCTACAGCCGTTTTCCTTAATCACATATTTAGCTTATCGGCGAAAATGGACCTAAGTGCGCATTTTACCTAGCACCATTTAAGGCGTTAGGTGCACTCCGCCAGGTTATTGCCCTATTGCAGTACGAAATAGGATTTAGAAGGAATGTTATAAACAAGAATATTAAATTACTTACATAATGTCAATAAACCGTGAATAATATTGTGAATGACGTGAATCATGAGTTAGCTGCTACGAAATCCCTACGGTGGCGTAAAATAAACCCACTGGCGTTGATTCATATCCTGTGACCATTCGTTTATTTAGGTGGAACTATCGGTAGCGTGATGTAATTGTGTACTATACTATTATTTTGTTTCATTTACGTGAAGCTACTGAAAATAATGAAATCATAAATGATAAGATTAGTAAACATGGTCCAAGCAGTTCGGTCTCCAGTGATTATTAAACGCAGATATATGTATGTATGAGTCAAGATCTTTGGCTCTATATCTCGTAGGTAATGTATATTCTTTTAATCTTTGGACTCGCAAAAATATAATATGAAAATAGTACCTAACTCAAATCAGTTTATTTTTTTGCTAAGTGCAAAGTTCAGTTATTGTAGTTTAAGCAATCTTTCATCATTATTTCACATTTTAACTGTAATGTTCATCTCAGCTATAGGACGTTCATTGCTGAAAATAAGACTCCCCGATTGATTTTCTAAAAGCGTAAAGCAGCCTACCTTCAGCGCTTATCCTGTACCCTTTAGTAAAGACTGAGATTCCCTTCCAGTTGCACCCACAGTAGAAGGATCAATAATGATTTTACACTCAAAAAAGGTATTGTCGTATTTTGGATGAAAAGAATTGGACTTCTTTCTCGAAGCTGGACCTACCTATGTAGATGGTGTGGATTAGCGAGACGTAAGAAAAACTGTGCTCCCAAATGATTCTGGTATGAGCAAAAAATACAATAGGTATGATTTTTTTTAAAGCTACGCTGATGAGTTCACATGACTTTCAGATGATTATTCATTATTTACTTTGTTACAATAACACTTAAGTCACAATATTCCTAAGTTGTTTCTTTGTATGCCATGATTTGAAACAAAAAAAACATCGTATTATGTAATATAGTACAGCATGCTTTCCGTGGAGCCGTGTAGCTAATCAGTCATCTATCAAGTCATGCATTTTACTTTTAAAAATACTCTAATGTCAATAAGGTTAAGTAATTAATAATTAAGAGTGCATTGCCGAATTTTTGGGTCACCTTGTGTTGTATAACTTATCTGTGACTTTCGCAAGGTTGTCGTTAATGCCTACTTAGTTATCGAAAGACCGGACCACTTTATATCGATAACATTACTGGCGTAAATAATTGTGTGTTATGAAAATATTTTCTACTGAATTGTATTTTGTAGAAGTACCTACTTCATAGTTATGACGTGAAAGGAAAATAAGTGATAGTGTTACGGCCGAAATTGTTGATGATTTTTTATGGATTTTTTTTATGGAGATCAGCCGGCTGCGCAGGACATATATAGTGCACAAGCATTCGCGCAGACACAGGGGCACTCTCTATTCCCTCACTCTCATAGTCCGATGGGACGGAAATCCGACACGACCGAATCAGGCGCAGGATCGACATTTACGTGCTCTCCGATGCACGGGTGAATCAATCACCAACTACCAGACTCCAGGCTGCTTTATGAAAGTTTCTCAAAACCCACAAAGTGATTTCGGCCCGAACCGGAATTCGACACCGAGACCCCGTGCACAGCAGTCGCGCCTTGCGACCACTAGACCAACGAGGCAGTCAATCCCGACGGTAAAACGGCCGAAATTAATAACCTATCTATCCGTTGGTTTGCTTACTAGAGACTGAATTTTGACATTAGCCCCATATAATTTGTGTCAAATTCCTATCTCTGGTAAGCAAAAAAACGGATAGATAGGTTATTTATTTCGGCCGTTAGTAAAATGAAAACAATCCAGAAGCTAAATTTAACTAGCTTAAAATAAGTGATATTTAATTTATATCAGCTAGTTAGATTTACGGTGTTCACATCACACATGGTGGTTTACAAATTTTTTATGCTAAATATTAATACAATAATTAATGTTTAGCATAAAAAATTTAGTATATAGTACAAGTCGCGAAAGTCTAAAAACATCTAAACATTAAGGTTTAATTATTAATGAATTATTATATTTCATAGATGACGGATAAGTTTAATCACGCTTATCCGTCCCCAAAATGGGGAGGAAAATATTTTCCATAAAGGTTTTGACACGTTCAGGTCTTTATCTCTCAGATGATCTTTAAGAGGAAGTATTGATTTCTATATGTTTCATCAGTCCTATTAATGATCCTTTGCCATTTTACCGAGAAAGAATAACAGATTATAATGTAATGAAATGAGTAATAGAAATTTTACTTTACAAGAGTAAGAATAAAGTTTATATTGCAACAACAGCAAATGTAAAAAGCTCTCACTATCTCTGTTTACGTCAAAGCGCTAATTCGTGACGTAAGAAATGTCTTCCTTAACCTTAGATACCAGTTTCCTCAAACACATAAAAAATGATCTATTTGACCTTTTATTTACTCTATTAATAGTTAAACTTTAAGATTTACCACAAAAAAAGAAACCTTTTTTTTATTACATGCAAACATCGGCTACAGTTTAAATATTTTGTATACCTAAGTGCTTATTTATTTCTGTGACATTATGTCTTCGATTGTTCTAGTCGGGATCACCAATATTGACTACTGACTAAAAAAAACATCTCCTTACGTGATTCATATCCAGACTTAGTAAGAGAAAGGTTAATATGAAAATCAATATACTTCGTATCAATACAGAAAGGTACCAAGGTGACCCAAGTTCTCAATTTGTGTGGGATGGCCCATTGGACTATAATTTTCCACTAATTAACCGCTGTACAAACGTAGGCAGCAATTGATTTATCTGTATCATTTGCCGTTGACACGGAGTTAAACGCCCAAATTATCATTAAGTGGCCTAAATATTTACCTAGTAATTAGTTATTGGCAAAAACGTGATTCACGTTCCGAACGCGATATGGAATGCATTAGCATTATCGATTAACTACGCACTTAGAACCTGCATTGTGCGGATTTTCCGACAATATGTGTCACACGAAAGGACTTCGGTCTCATAGTTCACCTCTCAAAAGTCCAAGATAAAGTACAGCGAACATGGCAGAGGCATATAGGGTGTCAACAAAGACGTTCATAATGCACCTTATAAAGCCTTTCCGAAACAAGTCAAAGGTTATGGATTTTCTTTTTTCACGGGAGATGCTTTTTCACAGATTTTCTTTCGTATTCACACATTTTGACGTTTGTCTTCACAAGAAAATATTTTTTAAGGCTTCTTACCTTTCATAGCAGAATATCTGTTGCTATAAAAACCTTTTCAGTGATTCAATGACTAATTATATAAAGATCAACATCACAAAGTTAAAAAAAAAAAACTATTGTTATTTCTTTATAGGTAAAATAAACCTAATTGATTTATTTATTAAATTAGTTTAACGATTTAATAATTCATAGTTAGATTTTGCAACGCAGTTATTGCTCAGTAAGCATTAAGTAGGTTATCAGTTGACCTAAGAAGTGCGTCGTTGATAGATTTGGTTAATGACGTCACAGGTCGCGTATACTACACTACTAGGGCTCATCCACAATAGTCAACTTCAAACAGGATAACAGAACAGTTATAAAAGAAAATGAAAAACTTATTTTGATAATAGATATAAAATTATTTTATAAAGAATGTGTAAGATTTATTAAGACAGACAGACAAAGTGGTTCAGCCACCTCCAATTGCATCATAGAAAACTATAAACAGAGTTTGTTTACGGAAAATGTTTTACTTAACTCCTTCAATACTTAATCGGAGTACAATATACCCACTGCCGGATATCTATGAAAGTAATTAAAGGCTGTATGCAATACTAGTTCCTAGAGCATTGACCAGTAGTGACTAGTCCGTTTATTCCGTGCCGTGATAAGGGGTGGCGTAACCGACCCTTCAGGGAAGTTAGACAATCAAGATTTACTCATAACATTAGCGTAGGGTCTCGGTTCAAAAACGGCGTAAACACCTTTTGGCAATTGCTCCTTATAGTAAATCCCTTAGGAGGGCGTGCGAGGCGCTTACGCAAGTCTTTATCGATTGGTCGCGCTTGCGTTGCGCTCACTCCGCTCTAAACAGGTCATTCACCCCAGCCATTCACGCGAATACGTAGATTTGGAAACCTCATGGGCCAGGTGAGCTGTTGCACTTTCAGATTTACTTCCTACTCTCTTCTTTATCGCAACAAACTAGAAGACCTTCAATTTTACATTTCGTCTCATCATCACCGCATTTTGATGCAAGATGATCTGGTGAAATAATCGTATTTTTTTCTTCTTTACCTCTTTTTTCTTTTGATAGTAAGATACCGAAATATAATTTTAGATTTTGATTGATTTATTAATCAGACAGTATTGTAAGACCAAATAATTGATTCCAAAATGTCATTATAATTAAGTGTGTTCATAACAACAAAGATTTATTAAATTTTAGAGATCCTTCCCAAATTACAAACTGCATTTAATGAAGTAACCCGATTTTCATACAACTCCTCTGACTTGACTCTTCCGATCAAAATTCTGCGATTTTTTCGTCAATTTCTTCCTTAATGTAATGTCCCATTAATGTACGAAAACGTATCCATCTCCTGCTCCTTGTCCCAGCTTGCGGTTTTCTTCCCTAAGCGTTAAATCCTGATTACCACGTCCCACGTCATGTATCAATCTAACGACTCCATTAACAAACTCTTTGCTTCGTGAAGCTGTGTCTTCTTATACGACTGTAGAAGAACCGAACATGTCATCACAACAAATTCTGTTTACTATAACTTACATAATACATACAACAAGTTGTGCGAATTACGCTTAACACGTAACTTGAGGAGCGTTTCAGGTTACGTCGCGTTGCAATCCCGGGAAGACATTACGGTTTCGACACGGCATGAACTGGCCAGTTCGAGACACTTCCACGTAAAGATATGCGACCCCCGTGGGACTGTCTGTCTATCCACCAGACTTAGAATCGCTGCGGGAAACACGCTTCGATTGCAGCCCTGAAAAAAGCCGTGTAAATGCGTGGCGGACCCGCTTAAGAAGGATTCTATCTGATACTATACTGTATGATCTATAAAACGAGCAAGAATTCTAGTTTTCAGTATTTATTCTTATGATGGCATCCAGTCCGATTGTCGGCTACGGCGGCAGTTCTCTTTTATGGAGATCAGCCAGCTGCGCAAGACATTTATAGTGCACAAGCATTCGCGCAGATACAGATTCTTATTCTTAGAGCAGCAACACAAATACATAAACCTGTGAAAATTTCAACTGTCTGACTGTCATGGTTCATGACATACAGCCTGGTGACAGACTGGCCGCGAAGTCTTAGTAATAGGGTCTACATCTCATACGGAACCCTACAATAGGCACTGACGCAAATACACTGTTAGTTCATAAATCAATACGAGATGATCTGATGGTAAAAATATGTGTTTTTATAGGTATCCGGAGTAGATAATTACATGTAACACATTACTCAGCGCTGAAGTGACATTGCTTACAATTCTGCCCACCACATGATTATTGCAGTGCCTTATGATTACTCATCCTCTCATGTCATCTTCATCAGCCTTTTTTAAAGTTCCTGTGCTGGACACAGCCATACACAGAAGAATTGAACGTTAATACAATAATACGCTTCCAGGTCTCCTCGAGATGTTTTCCTTCACATTTAATCAGTTATTGCTATTGGTCCCAGATATACTTAGAAAGTAGTTTGCCTGAGCTGGAATCGAACCCATATACATATAGATACTCGAGAGGCTGGTTCTTCAACAATTAGGCCACCACAACCCCTATAATTTATCGATGTTTCATCAAAAAATCCCACCGTTTTGTGTAACTCCTAAGCTATGGCTACGACTAGTTGTGACTCAAGAATTCACAAATGTGAAAGGTGTAATTATTGTAATAGTGGATAACGACACGAATTATCTTTAACACACGTGTAGTATTTAACAAATATTAAAAAGGAGAACATTAACGAAATGTCAGGGAGTTAAAAATACATTTACAATACAAAAAAAGCAGCTGTTACACTCGCATATGGATGTAAAGTGACTTTATTAAAAGTTAAAGCATTTCTACAGCTGCGAGCGACAGCTTTACGTCCGAAATACGAAACATATCGATACATCGAAATATCGCATCGTTTCGTATTCGCTGAACAGAATGATTACGATTCGATTGTATTATCAACAAGGTGTTTGTTACAAGTCTTACATTTCGCCAAATGTGCATCGAACTAGGTTCAGTTTAACGACCCCAACGTTGTTGCATTGCATTTTGCTTGCACAATTTACGTGTACCTATGTAACTTTACATCGAGATATTCTCAGAGATTTTTTAAGTTTAACTAAAGTTTATTATTAGTTTTTAAGTAAACCATGCAAAAGATGATGAGGTGTCGAGCGCATAAGAGACATCCTGAAATAAATTGCAATAAGGTTTTTTTCTAGGTTTGTAAATAAGATTTCATCTTCTACAAGTATTTCAATGCTTCGTTTAATTTCCTTTTCAGAATATAATATACCATTAAATAATTTATTATTAAAACAAAAGCTTTAAGTGGAATTGTTTATTTAAAGAACACGTAAATAAAAAACAACATTAAACGTTACACAATAATAAAATTGTAATCCATACATAACGCCAACTATTACAACTGTTTGGATTTTACGGAATATTTATCACTGCGTATCGATAAGCCTGACACAACAAATGGAATATTATATCGATTCACTGGTGTGGGTGGTCATATAATTATAATCTGTTTCGAAACAGTACACAGAGCGCCGCTATCAAAACAAAATAATTATGTTTTCCATTACGTATCAGCAAAACACGGATTATGTAACCAAAAGAAATGAACTTTTATTTTTTATAGCTGTACTGAAAAGTGATGGCGCCTGCGCTTGCGTCGGTCACGTGACGTGTGTATCTCGCAGCCTATAGGGCTCCCGGTTATCACCCGTGTTATCACCCTGACGTATAGGTAGTGCAAAAAATGGTGTCACCTACTTTTTGCATATTGAAGGTCGCTGATAATAATTTTTATTATAAAAATTGTTTAATCATCAAATCACTCCATCTTTGTGTCATGGACAACGAGATAGGTGCCGACATGTTCATTGGAATAAAATTCTGATTTAATTTAGAGTGTAATTGCAATGGACAATATTAATGAAATTTTTGTTTTGAGGTTGTAAAGATAGTAATATTTTAGTCCGTTATGGTACCTATTACCATCATATCTCGACAAACTAACTATTAGTCTTAAACCTACTCCTGGATTAAGATTATAAAAAAGTTTTTTTTTTTTAATAATAGTTATGTATGTTTTCGGGGATATTTTTAATTTTTGCAACCCTAAAATCCCTATGCTTTAATACTTTCCAACTCTAATATAAAAATTATCGCCGGTACTTTTGCCCTTCAATTAAACATACCTAGGCATAATTTCTTTTGTTCTCGACAGATAATCTACTTATAAAATAATACATCGTCGGCCTAACGACAAGTGTATGTACTTGTTAAAAATTAAAATTGATTAATTGACAACATAGTTCAAAGCGGTTACTATGCAACGTTGTAATATTTAGACGAGTTAGAGTAGAATGGGGAAATACGAAACATGTATACAAAATATTAATATTAATTATGATTACACATTTGTTACAATTACACTCGCGCCGAAAATGTATCGACAAAACAGAACAAAATAAAAAGTTGCAAAAATCTCTATTCGCAAAGTAAACACATACACTTGGTCCATCGAGAGTTACTAAAAGGAATACAAACCTAGATATATAAGAACATTTTTTTTCATGATCTGCATTTTTACAACATAGCCCTCCATAACATTACCATATAAGAAAAATACAGGCCTACATAAAAGATTCAGGCATCGAGAGCTTTTTACGAAGATTATTCTCCTTGTAAGGATCATGGTCAGAAAGCAATGTTTGCCCCAAATAGATTCAGCTAATGTCAAAGGTTATCCGATAAATTGTTGCCTTTTTGTTCGATCGGTGTAACTCACGTTGTTATCACACGTGATCTCATAAAGTGCAGGTGACGTAAAAACCTTGTAGATCTAGAAATAAATAAATTCCTATGTTCTGGTGTACGGTTAAAGATTCGACGGGAAAAATACTTTCGTATATTCCTGTTGATAAGGATAGGAGAAATACAAAGAGATCGGTTTATGGAAATATAATTATTATTTATTATCGTGTTATGCCCTTCTTCCCCTATAGTACGTTTGTTTTGGCTTCTCGGGCACGCCGCAGCGGCGCCTACAAGGAAATGATGAAGAATCACTTTTCGCAATCGAGATCGGGTAGGCATTCAAAATAAGTAGAACACTCACGCGTTTTGCCTAATTTCACTTTTTTCTTGTTAATATTGCATAACATATAGATAAGTATTGAGCCGTTTTAACAATTAATCTTTTTTTAATTGTCTTCTAAAAATATACGAGAGGACATTCGTTATTCATAGAGTTCATTTCATAATCACTGTAACACAAGAGGCTCATGGAAAAATATTAAATATGTATGTGGAGCAAGGTTCATTTAGCTAGTAGGTTGTAGTAGGTTCTGAAATAAATCAGACATAGCGCTGAAAATTGTAAAATGTCCATGAAAATTGTATGGACGTAAATTCGCACATACATTTATGTCAAGGAGTAAATAATCGAGGATAAGCAAACACTGCGCTCACACATATGGCCATTGACGTTGGGTTCTATTGTGAGTACGTGTAACGTCTATAGCCGAAGCTATGGCCGAGGACGGCAGTCTAATATTATATCTAAGAAAAAGAATGGGAAAGGATTTTTAAAAATGAGTGCAAGATTTAAAAGGTTATTTTAGTACGTATTATTAAAACTTTAATGTTTCTTTAAATACCTTAAAATAATCAACTCCCGAGCCTTTTCCCAACTATCTTGGGGTCGGCTTCCAGTCTAACCGGATTCAGCTGAGTACCAGTGTTTTACAAGGAGCGACTGCCTATTTGACCTCCTCAACCCAGTTACTCGAGCAACCCAATACCCCTTGGTTAGATTGGAGTCAGACTCACCGGCTTCTGACTACCCGTAACGACTGCCAAGGATGTTCAATGACAGCCGGAACCTACAGTTTTGAAAAATTCCTTCAAATACGAAATATAAATGTATAACCAACCAGTGACTTGTCATTGTATATTTAAAACTACAAACTTGTATACATAAATATAAGTAGTCGTTTGTAATATATAATATAAAAATCTCCACAGACATCATCTGTTTGTCACAAAATTAGTTCTAACGCCCACTAGCGTTTACAACTGGTTTGACTTGTACAAGTCTTTAATTAATTATTGATTATGTATATCGTGTCAATTGGCCCTTACTGAAGTACTTAGCTGCCGTCAATTTGAATAATCAAAGCTTTCAATGTTCATTGTCACTCAACGAATCTAATTTAAATTACATGGAATGGAATGCATACGATTTCATTATCTCTTGGTATAAAGATCACATTCTTATCAACTTTGAAATGTGAATTTATCTATTTTAATAGCAACCTGAATTTTACATTATATTTAAATTATTATTCTTATTTTATATTTTAAACGTGGACTCCGGGTTGCACATTATTAGGTAATCTATGTACGAAACCAACAAAATTATAAATCTTCTAAACATAATAATTTTATTTGAGAAACGTCGCGTCGCTAAGCTCACAAAACATAACTTTTCACGTATCATTGCACATGAAATAAATAAAAGAACATACGTTTTGGCAACGAGTCGGCAAACTCGGAAGCGACTATAAAAAAGTCTACTGCTATAAACAAATCATTTATAACCATCAATTCATTCTATGCACTTAGTAATGTTTCATCGTCGGGCCTGATATTGTGCCACTGCTGGGAAGAAGCCTCCTTTATATAAAGAAAATAAGGCACGAGTTTTTATGCTGACTGGTTGCAATATGCTGACTGGCAATATAAGGGGCTAGTTTCACCGGTTGCTGATAACTTCCAAATAGTTTATCTGGCAGATAATTTCATACAAATTCTGTTCCATTTTTTATTTATCTCTCAGATAGTGGCTATCCGTAACCGGTGAAACTGGCCCTTAGACTTAGTCCAGCGATGTATTTACGTTACGATATACATATTATGTAGATGTCTTTTATCAATTTAGATCGCTTTATTCTCCATTTAGACAGCTGAAATAAGGAACATTGCTTATTTGTCAGTTTCAGTGAGATAAACGTCAAATCGTATGCAATGATGTGACGCTAGCACATCAAGCTACTACAATCTGTCAATTTCCTTAATAAATTTACAACCTTATAGTGATTTGGTTCGAAATTGATTGGTGGAAAAAAAATACAGTTTCGGGTAGCTTGATGTGTTGGCGGCTGTACAATATTCTCGTTCGTTGCTTCAAAGCGAGTGATTGTATTATCTATACTTTATACACACTTACGCTTGTTTGTCTTACCTTTTAGAAAATGTAGTGATTAGTCATTATCACAAGCATTAAAAGAGCTGGCAATAATTATCATTAGCTAAAGTAATTGCTATTCGGACACTCCCATACCTACAGCGATTTGACTCGAGCGTGTTTAGCTTTCATTTATGTAGTCTCAGTGGTGTTGTATACCTGGCAAATTCCAATTATTACATTAATTAAATCAATTAGCCGGGTTATGGGCACTGTGCATTATTTAATAGGTACCATCGACTTTTGATAAGTTTTATTTATCGATTAATTAAGAAGATTGAGTCATACCGGTGAAAAGTTCTGAAATAATGTATTCATACTTCAACGTGTCAATATTTATATGTATAACCCAACTCTTATTAATAAACACTTATCTAAGAGGGGAAGAGTGCATGTGTGAAAGAGAGAGAGAGACCGAGGCACATTCATAAATGAAAAGGTTTCTACACCACACTCTTACATTACAAAAATTGAGTCAGGAAACATCGCAGAAAATGGAAAAAAAAGTTGGTGTACCTGGTACCTTTTTGATTACTCTTACTCATAGGTCGTCTTAATAAAGCAGCCAAGTTCATGTATCCAAAAACTAGTAAACGTTCATAATAAAAAAATATGAATTTAAAAGATTTGAGTAATTAAAAAAACATGATTATGACGCAAGATGTAGTTAGAAACACCCTTATCTTCTGATTATTGGAGATGAAATGATCTGCTCGACTGTTTGATACGTAAACATTTTTAATGGGGTGTTTCACATTTATTATGTACCTATTTAATCATTTTTAAAATTATTATTCCTGATATAAAAATAATGATTGCACCTTAAGGTATTTTATGTCGGATACATTGAGTGGGTCACTTTTGTAAGACGACTAAAAAGTCACGGTGTATATTTATGTAACCAGCCTAAGACCAATAAATAAGTAGGTAAACTAATATTTTTAATAATGGAAATAAGTTTCCCTTCGATTATATTCAGGGCTATCTGACAGACATAAAAAAAATATTCTAAGCGCTTCTCTAAGCAGATAATAAAGAGCCTTCAACGTTATAAATATCTCTTACGATTATAGTAGGAAGTAAGATAATGTTTGTTATAATATGTCGTTATAGAATTGAGGTCAATGAAAAAGCATTAACAATTTGCTTATGTAAATATTGTATGTTCATCTTCTGTCGCTATAACATAAATTTTATTATTAATTTAAATAATTTATTATTTTATTTTGTTTGTGTTAAAGCCGGGTTTTGTAGGGGATCAGCTAACACAGAACTTTGGACAAGTATTAAATATGACGTCAATATTTTAACTCACTTATACATTTTAATTATTTAGTATTACTAGCTTCCCGCCCCGGATTTATAGTACAATCACCAGTACATCAAGCTACCCAAAACTGCCAAATTTTCCCAGTCAACTTGGAACCAGAATAATTACGGTTCGCTTCAGCTATAAAATTGAAAATTTTGTAAGGAAATTTGACAGATTGTAGTAGCTTAAAGTGCTAACACCTGTACATTATTTTAATCCATCTCGTAGGCTTTAGCAGGGTTTGCAAAGTAAACGAAAAATTACATTTAATTATACACATTAGAAACTTCTAAAATTATTAGTTTTCTCTATTACATTATTCATGTTATATAAAACCTTCCTCTTGAATCATTATGTCTATTAAAAAAAACCCGTATCAAAATCCGTTGCACTGTTTAAAAGATCTAAGCTCAACAGACGGGAAACGAATTTAATTTTATACTACATAACTATGTACTCATTTAAGTACCTGTAGATATTCATAAATCAATTAAAAACTTCTTACAAATCCGTTATTGAAACTGTCCTTTTTTAAATTTCTTCTATTTTCAAATTCTAAGTGACACAAGTTACCATTTTAATTTAATATGAGAACTGAAAATACCTAATTTTATACTCTGTAGGAAGCAACTTTTATTAAGTAATTCTCTCTGAATGCGGGAAACTTGGCAAGCTTGTTTTCAGTGCCTGAAGATATTATGTTTAAATGTACAGCCAACAAAAAAATATACATTATCGCTTTGCTTCTACTGCAAGAACAGAACTAAGATCTTTGCCAATAAATGTGTAGGTACGTTGAAATTACAGAATGTATTCTTAAATAAAGAAATTGCATTAAAATTTGAAAAATACTGCTAAGTACTATTAGACTACGAATTATTTTCTTTTTCTAGGATTTGTATATATTACAATTTATTTAAAAACCATATTCTATAAATTCTTTAATGTTCTTGGAATTGTACACAATTCCTAGGAAATTAAAAAAAAACCTCGGCTTCTGACATTTCCAATAATATATTTAAACTTAAAATTGAAAATTTTAATTGCTCTATTGTAAGTCATATATGTACGACTTCTTATATCTCATATATGTATCTCTTCTTCTTATTGTATTTGTATTCCGACCGCCGTCCCAATAACTCGGGAAAATCACTTATTCGAAAAAAGCAGAGTTTTATACCAACTTTGAAAAAAGTCCGTAGCCTTAGTGTAAGTTGTTAGATATTCATTGCTTCAAGGCGGAAAGATATCAGTGCAATGCACTGCGGCGATCGATGCACATAGACAGACGTCTGGTCTCCCTTGGGACACTGCAGTCACTCAAATATGCATCAACCATGCTTTGACTATGATTGAAGAGGCTTCTTGAAATTAACCGTCCGCCGGTTAAGCTCAAATGCTAAGAATGATGCGTTTTTTTTAATCAAGTTGTTAAATTGTAATACCTAAGTGTGAGGTGCTACTCTGTCTACCCTTTAGGGTCAAAAGGTACAATGCTAAGTTATTATGAAACTAATATTATTTCAAATACAAAGTCATACGTAACTGATAAGCTAAGTTTCACCCTGGGCTTATCGCTGCCTCACTATGGCATCCATTATATAACTAGTCACGCGACTGTCAAGTGCTGAAGAAGTAATCAAACATTATCGGCCGATAGGAAATCGAAACTCGATAACATTCCAGATAAATCCGCTTTAACGATAAAAGGGACGGTCATTGATCTTTCGGCCTAGGAACAAAACGTGACTAGTTCGTTTATTTATACGAAGCTGAAAACTGATATTGTATCGAAAGATATCGTTACGTTGCATCGTACGGTGGTAAGCAAAGTTAATCGATGTCAGGCGCGGTTTCGAATGCTCAGCACGAGATACTTAATATACCGATGTATCGATAGCTCACGCCCAGTTGATAGCCCCACCTCTACTGGCGGCTGTTATCAGGACATCAAACGGTACAGCCCTTTCATGGCGCACTGCTCTTTTGTTTTCCAACTGTTTTTATAAAGTAAGTTTCCAATTCGCGTTAAAAATCAATTTAACTGACACAAATACGTAATTTCGATTTGCTGTAGTTAAAATAAGCGGTACTTTGATGACTTTTCCCATCATTATTCCTGTATTAGTAAAAGATGAACCTTATACATATATTAGTTAGTAAAATTCTTTCCTGTTATGACACTCGATTTCAGTTTCAATACTGCATCGTCGGGTTCTACGTGGTAAATCGCTTGGCCCTGAAAAAATAACGGAACAGTGAAGATGCGAAGTCATTAGTGTTCAGTATCTAATAGTTCTTGAACATAGGACAGTGTAATAGTATGATAAACCTGTTGTTTGTTTGTCATGTCGACCGTTTGTCGTCGATCATTGTTCCCATATTTTGTGATGGAAAAATACGTTAAGTACTACACCTACATTTATAAATGTTTTTTTTTTATCTAATTCTCTTGAAATAGATTTAAAAAAATAACAGCGTCAATAGAAAATGTTTTCATTTATTTTTACTCGATACAACGCGAACGCTCGATTGTATGATTATAATATTACCTTACCTATATAAGTATTAGTATGTGTGGAGATCTAAAGGGAGGCCTATGTTCAGCAGTGGACGTCCTATGGCTGAGATGATGATGATATTAGATAGAAATTATTTAATAGCTACATACTAATGTAACTATTAAATAATTTCTCGAAAACCAAGCAATAATTTTTATTTTTTTTATTTTTTTATTTTTTACATTTTTAACTACTTCATTAAAATATATTTAAATGTAGGAAGAAAATGTTGGTGCATTACTAAGGGAATATAGTAAGGCTCATCTTTAAATTACACTCGCTCTGGTCGTTCTATCTCCGAAGTGAAGCTGAAATATTGATGTCTAGTTAGACTGGAAGCTGACCCTAACCTAGTTCTCAAAATGCTAGCAGATGATGAAAATAAATAAAAATTTCATAAGAAATAATAACATTTTTTACATAACAGTGTACCTACTGTTAATTCTTGATCAATATAACTTTTTCCCTTGGATTATCTTGACTTCTGGATTTTACGTAAATAAATATTTCATTTTCACGTAACAACTTTTATTTAAAAACAAACAACATAAATTATGAAAAGATATTCTTAAATGATTAACTTGAATTATAAAGCCTTGCTCATTCATTTGGTTATTATAATATTTTTAGTACATACCCTCCATTTTCACGGCATTTCCTGCAGCAAGGCACAATGGATTTTAGTGAAAAGACGCGACCCTGAGTTCTATAGATAGGTACTTACAATAGATACCGATAAACGCTCGCCTTTCGCATTAATCACTTAAAGGTTTTCAAAGGCTATTGTCGATAGCCCACCCATTGACCTAATTTGCACATTTCTTTCAAATTACACATTTATCCGTTTTCGAAAGCGAAAATGGTAGTTATTTTAGTTAATTAATAAAAAATATTAAAAAATCTCAACATTTTATCTGTAAGCAAAATCGACCTATTCCAAATATACATATCGGCATATAAAACTTAGTATTACTATACTATATCTAGTTTAATATAATACCTAGATATCAAACCTAATATGATAACTTTCCAGCCACGTAATAGCATGATATCCATAAAATAAGTAAAAAAACATTTCTTTTACCAACTTATTTTGATTTAGATAATATTATTGTATGTTTATTGTTTACTATAAAACAAATAACCAGATATTTTCCATTTACGACAGCGTTCTATCTCTTTTACGAGTATTGAAATTTTTACAACACGTAACCCAGTAGCATCGTTGAAACTTTATCGAGCGTTATTGTTTTTTTTTTCTGTCGTAGATGACAAAGCATTTTGTTGATCTCATTCTTTATTACCTCGTTATTTTTAATTTAGGTACATAAAACTGTTATTTAATAGCTGTTTTTTTTTTACGTAACTGATAAAATTTAATTGTTCATGTGTTTTTATTTGTTATGCGGCTCAAGATTACTCATTTGCAAAACAACTTTTGACCTAAGATTTGTTTTAATTATGCCTCAACACAATTGGACTTTGATCGTGATTCATGAATAATAGTCTAGTTTGCTTAATACATTGTAATTTTCTAAACAAAGAAAGTCGTTTGTTTTAGTATCGCAGCCGCTTCTGCATAGCGAGAATAACTAGCTGACAATAATTCGTTTAGACACTCTAGAGACAAGCTGAACGCTGATTTTATTAAATTAGTCTGTCATATTAAAGAACTTTGATATGGCAAAGTGACGTATTACTGGAGTGTAGTAATAGTAGGTAATATACCTCATAGTAGTATTAAGTAGTATGTAAGTATAAGTAATAGTAGGTAATATTTGGTGTTTATTTTTCGAATATAGTTACTTTATATTGTGACTACCAATAAAATACTATCAAAAAAATTATCGGCCATAAATATATTGTAATTGGTTTAAAATTTAAAAATAATTCAATAAATCTTGAAGTTTATGCACTAAGACTTACGGACAACTTAGTTACAACGGCTATTGTGACAAAGCGCATTCAAGCAATAATTTACACATAAGTATATGTAAATTTAAAAACAAATTTAAAATTATCGGAAAAAACCCTCTTGATCTGATTTTTTTTCTTCATAACATAACCGAGATATACCTAACCGCAGAATCAATAATGAATTAATCTTGAAAACCCACTAGACTTATGTAATAGTAATTCGTATTTTTTGGAAGTGTTGCCAACATTCGCTGGCCTTTGATCACGTTAAATGTAACATTTGTTCGGAAACTCGAAGATGATAGTAATAGTGGAAAAATACTGTTTTATCTAGGGTATCCCGGAGTAAAAGAGACTTTTACTGACATATGTTTTCAAAACATGAAGTTAACAATATTTAGATATGTCGCAGTAAGATAGATAAAGCCGATGTCCCTAAGGATATAACTACATATATACCGGAATACAGCTTTTAATTTTCAAATCGTTTTAGTAGTTCCAGAGCCTTTAAGATGTATAAATAAACAAACAAAAATCTTTTTATGTTAATAGTTCAAACGATAACCGTTGATATAAATGTAGCCCTATTCTAATTATAAATACTCCTATTGATAGAGACTAAATATCTGTTCCATTTTTTTTGCATTTTTGTTACGGTAGCTGAAAATTTTAGTTTTATTTTGGTACCTATGTGGTTTGACAGGTCCCTAAAGCTTAACTCATAATATACAATCATTAGCTTATGTATTAGCACTTAACTAATAACCTCAGTACACAAGTAAACCCTCGGAATATCGATAGTTTATTCCAGTCATTTATAATCGATAACTAATTTAAAACGATACAATTGTGAGCGTATTATTCTTGGTTTTATATTTCACGAAGTTCATAAGGTGAGTAAAACAATACGATTGCAGCTGTGCCCGAGATAAGCTCTTATCGTGATCCGCAACTGAATGAAATGCAATATTAAATCACTCGTCTTCACTTTAAAGTATAATAAAACTATAAGTTATACCTACAGCTTCTTTTTAATTTTTTTAAATTATTATATTTAATTTCATAGTTAGTGTGCAAAATAACACGTTTGTAAAGAAAAACACATATTTTTTAGGATACTGCAATATTAAATCTGTCGTGTTCACTATACTATTATAAAAAATAAATTGGATTTATCAAAACTGATTATTTCAAAGAACTATTTTGTAATAAATGTATTTTTTTAATGTGATTTATAAATCTTTGTATGTACCTATTAGGTATAATATGTAGTTCTATGTAGTTATGTGTTCACTAGTATGTATTTCGTAAAGCTATGAAAGCACTTTACAATGTCTTTCACATGAACGTGGCCCAGTCAAGTTTAAGTTAGAAATGAACTTGTGTCATATTTTAATTTTTCTTAATAAGTAATTGTATGTATTTTTAAGTAAAAGGCTCTTCCTAGCTTATTTATTATTACTCACAACTTTCAATACTTATAGATAATAAGTAGGTAAAAGTAGTATGCTACGTTCTTACTTGATAGCATAGAATTTTTATATCTAGGTACTTAAGTATTTGCAGATTATTATTAAAAGTGTCGGAAAAATATATCAGAAATCAGATACCTAATTGTTTTTCCCTATTTCAAAATCGGTCAAATTTCAAGTTCAAACCCGTACCGTTAGTCTTATGTTATTTAACAATTTTCCTGTTATAGCAGTTTTTATTTCAACATTTTTTTATTTACGTACGTAAATATAAATCGATTGACTATTGCTTTGTCTTTATTTTTATGACAGTGGTACAGTACGCTACAATCTGTTAAATTTCCTTGATAAAATTTCTTCCTGAAGCATAATTATGGTATAAAAATGAATAGGGAAAATTTGACAGGTTCAGGTAGCTTGATGTGTTGGCATCTGTACCTTAACATCCAGTGCAAGGGAGCGCAAGATGGAAGGACTATGTATTTAAAGACATGATTCATTGGCACATGCTACAGTATCTCTTTCGCCCCTGCCTGTATAAGTTCATTATATTGTAATAATTATGTGTGTTTTGGTTTCTTGTGTATTTAAGGACAATAAACTTATAAGGGTTTTGTCTAATCAAATGTGCACATAAACTATTAAATAAAAAATTGGGTCGTTTTCTAAACACATTTGTCGGTGCCTTATCTATTAATAAAAAAAAAATGAATATACTCGTATAAACGATACTCAAAAACTCAATTCCTTTTTTTAGTAAGTTTTATTTAAAATTAAGGATTTTAACAAATCTAAGTAGCGATTCATACTTTAAGTGATCTTTAAAATGGATGACCGACCCATTTTCATTGCTCTGAAGTTTATTGACTGTCATACTTTTTAAGTTGGGAAACGATATACGAATATGATTTTTACTAAAAGCATTTTAATGAATGGGCTATGCGATCTAGTTGTATAATTTAAAGAGTGATATTTAAGTGTCGCTTAGAGGTCGCGCCGCGTAGAAGTTCGCCCAAGGCTCTCAATCGCGAGTCGTCGACCCGCCGTCACCTTGCCTCGCGCCAACTTACGCAATTCGTTAATCTTATCATCTGCATGCGCACCCGCACGACCTCGATCTCCCCTCTCACCCCTCGCCGAATTTCGACGCCTACATTAACATCAATAGGTAAAGTAAGTGAGGTCATCCCCAAAGTCAATTCTTATTTTATATTCGAAATGGGTAAGCATTCGCGACGATGATATCGAACTGGATTCACAATTTTTTTTTCAACTTATTCTTGCGGAGGCTATATCTTAAAACTCACTTATTCTTTAATACAAAAAATATAAGATCTGGTAATTTATTGCTATAATTAATATTTATGCAACACAATTTGACAAAAATATCCACGAAAAATAAATTGAAATGCGGACTACATTTAAAAAATAAAAGTGGTGTCTACGAGTGAGTGCTACGGGTTTCGTAGCCGCCGGAAAAGCGGTGGAGAGAGGAGCGCCCGCGCCGGTGGGACGAGCCTGCGTGCGCGCCACCCAGCGCGTATTTATTCGCAAGGCCACGCCAGCGGCGCGCCAGTGCGCAGACGTCGTTCGCACGCGATATACAATCACTGAGTTCTCGGCATCGCACTATCGCGATTCACGATCCGCGCACTAATGCTACGTATCGTTTACTGAGTAAAATACAACCGTTGTTTTTATTTATTTTAAAGAACAATATAAACAGATAAAATGATAACAATGCTTTCAAATTCTAAACTATTGTGGGGATTATGGCAAGTGGTAAACTACTGTGCGTCGCGTACTTCGCTGCCGCTGCTGCTGGTGGCGGGCGCGGCGTTGTTGGTGCTAAGGCTGGTGGCACTGGTGCGAGAGATGCGCAAGCTGCCGCCGGGCCCCTGGGGGCCTCCCGTCGTCGGCTACCTGCCCTTCCTTGGAGTTCGCCACAAGACCTTCCTGGAGCTCGCTCGCAACTACGGTGCTCTGTTCTCCGCGCGACTCGGAAATCAGCTGACGATCGTTCTTAGCGACTACAAACTCATCAGGGAAGCTTTTCGGAGAGAAGAATTTACCGGACGTCCTAGCACTCCGCTCATGCATACTTTGGATGGTCTTGGTAAGTACACAAAACAAATTCTTTTTTTTTTAATTACATATTTTTCCTTTTTTTTCAAAAAAATTGCATTATTATTTTTTGCTGAAGCAAAGTTTATTTAATATTTGTTATTCAAGTCCTTAAGTTCTATTGGCGCGTTTCTGTAGGATTGAGCTTTTCTTTCATTTGCTTCGCAAAGTAAATTATTAAAATCCGTAAAATACCGGCAAGAAAAGTAATGTGCACATGTGTATGTGGGCGTCACTGTTCCGTCCCTCCCTGCGGCGGTGCGCGTGCGCCGCCCACCTCGTGAGCCCTCACTATAACGCCTCCCTCTATGCAGGCATCATCAACAGCGAGGGTCGCCTCTGGAAGAGCCAGCGCCGATTCTTGCACGACAAACTGCGCGAATTCGGTATGACTTACATGGGAAACGGCAAGAAGATCATGGAAGGAAGAATTAAGGTTTGTAATAATATTCATGTTTTTCAAGTGCATTTTTTATTTTTGTCAAGTAATTAATTTTCAAACATCTAACGAACTTTTTTTGTTCATTAGAGCGAAGTCTACGAACTTATTGCCAGCCTGCACCGAGCGGAGGGAGCGCCCATTGATGCTAACCCTTTACTCGCCTTGGGCGTGTCCAACGTCATCTGCGGCATTACAATGTCCGTGCGCTTCAGTAACGGCGATGCTCGCTTTGAAAGGCTTAACAATCTCATTGAAGAAGGCATGAGGCTGTTTGGCGAAGTGCACTACGGCGAATATGTACCCCTTTACAACGTAAGTAGTAAAATTCGCTTTTCTACAATTGAATATTTAAAAAGTTCACGGAATATATTTTTAGTAACATTTTCGATCAATAAAAAAAACTAACAAGTCCTATTTTTATGTACAGTACCTTCCCGGCAAAGCTCAAGCTCAGGAGAGAGTAGCGAAGAATCGCGAAGAGATGTTCGCTTTCTACCAAACACTGATTGACGAGCACCGTGAAACTCTTGACGTTGATAACGTGAGAGATCTTATTGACGTCTATCTGATCGAGATCGAGAAGGCCAAGACTGAGGGCCGTGGCGGAGAACTGTTCGAGGGCAGAGATCATGGTAAGTTTCAAACAACAATACAATTTTTTTTTGCTGTACCAAAAAAGTGTATAAACATTTTAGGTTGAAATTGAAGGTTTCTAACAAGGAATCCATTTTTCACAGAATTACAACTGAAACAGATTCTTGGTGATCTATTTTCGGCGGGCATGGAAACTATCAAATCATCACTTTTGTGGATGATTGTATTCATGCTGAGGAACCCCGACGTGAAGAGGCGAGTGCAGGAAGAGCTCGATGCTGTCATTGGCAGGGAGCGTTTACCGACAATTGAAGATATGCCAAACCTTCCCTACACCGAAACAACAATCTTGGAGACTTTACGCATGTCAAACATTGTCCCCTTGGCAACAACACACTCTCCTACAAAGTAAGTACTCCTACATAATAAAAAAATGCAGAATTTATTACAATTACATTTTCTTTACTAGAAAATACTTATCACTATTTTCTCTTTACTAGGGATGTCCACCTTAACGGCTACAGGATCCCTGCGGGCTCTCAAGTAGTGCCACTCATCAACTGCGTTCACATGGACCCCAACCTGTGGGACGAACCAAACAAATTTAACCCCAGCCGATTCATTGATGAAACGGGCAAGATCAGGCGCCCCGAGTTCTTCATGCCATTCGGCGTCGGTCGGCGTATGTGCCTGGGTGACGTTTTGGCACGCATGGAGATGTTCATGTTTTTTGCGTGCATGATGCACCAGTTCGACGTGCAGATGGAAATGGGAGACGCACCGCCTTCACTCGAAGGCACAGTGGGCGCCACGATCGCGCCGCAATCTTTCCGCGTGAAGTTCAGCCCGCGCTCGGCGCCCGCAGCGGCTGCGCCGGCGCCGGAGCACCCGCACCTGCGTCACGTGGGCGCACACTAGGCGCCGCCGCCCCGCGCTCCGCAGCGCGTACACACACCCACCAGTATTCAATGATCACTCGTTTTAGAGCGAATCGACAACCATTTATTTAAGTCTTATTATATAAGTGACAACATCGCCGCAGCGATGCTCGAGGCTGTGCATAAAGTGTTCAATTAAATAGTAGACCGAACGTTAGGTATATTGATATTCCCATCGTTGAGATTATAAAATGACGTCTGTGTGAGTTTGCAGTATTAGAACGTTGGTAGACTAGAATGATAGGAACTTCAGCAAATCACACCATTTCACATTTTGTATTTAAGGTTTATGTTCTAAGTTCTAGTACCTATACCAAAATAAAATGTAGAATTCTAGGTCATTATTTATTAGTGTCACTTGCGAGAATGTGGTCTGTTGTGTGTGATCTCATGTATGTTGCGTTACTGTAGGCTTTAGGTTTAAGGATTGTAAGTGTTCATTTATATGTTAGTGTATCATGTACCTATCAGGTATGAAGTAACATTCCATGATAGTGTAACAACCAGCAACTAGTCTAGAGCGATACCGTCGCTATATAATAGAATAACGCCTATCTTTAGTGTTCTTGTTCTGTACTAAATTCAATGTGTTGCAACCAAGTTGCCCTGTACTGAACTTCAGTCGGATAAGTCTGTTAGCTCGCAGCTCACCGTTATCTGTTTGACTATTATATGCTTTGTATAATGCTCTTTTTAGTTTAAGAATGTCCAGTTTAAGTAATAAATTAATTGTGAAAACATTGATTTTAATACCCTGTTTTATTCTGTCCTACATCGAATTTGAGTAAAAATCTAACAAACAGTAAGTATAAATCCTTTAAGATTGACGCTGCTGCAATCTTTATGAAAGTACTATTAAATATTAAACACGAAAAAACAAAAAGAGGTTTTAGTATCATGATTATTTATCAAACGTTTTCTCACGAGAAACGTAATCTAAATCGATCATTAAAAGGCAATAACTAAAAAATCGCTTTGCTTGCAAAACAGAGTTTATTGAACTTTAAGTCTTTCGTAACTGCAATATTTAAATAATTTAATCTGAATTAAACTGGTATGCTAGTTCGTAAAGGTGCAGTTGCGTGAACACAAACACTATTAAGTAATGTTTGAGGTGAATGACCCGTTGACAATATACGTCACAAATGTAGGCACGTAGACCTATGCAATTTCAACAAACGAGGGTATCTACAGGCTGACATTACTCACGGTCTTTCCCATTACTCAAATGGATACTATCTATACTACCTACTTCCTTTGTTGTAGTGGTTAAATACACACACATTCTGAATGGTATGTATAGTTTTACTAGTTAAATTAATTGCAGGATAAATATATAAAAAAAAACTATCCGGTCACGTGGTCAGCGGAGCTCTACAATAAAGGAAATACTTGTTTACGTCATTATCGTAAAGCATTCCAGTGTAGCTATGCACTACGTTTGTACCTACCTGAACAATACCTGAAATTTTGATAAGCGTGCAACTAAGTGTATGTACAAAAACATTGTATACGAAATACCTAATAAAACTGATTCTTAGCCTTATAAATCCTAGCGCCCAAACATAATTTTACCATATTTTGCCTTCAAATAAGCAGGACTGTTCATTTGTTAAAAATACAACAAGTATAAGAAAGACAGAAAGGTATTAATAAATCTTCTATGAAGGAAATAAATAAAATACAAAAGTTCATTCATTTTTTATTCACTAATCTATTATTTTATTTGCAATGAGGATGTTACAGCATCATATAGGATCGCAATAGAAGGAAACCGTTGGAGGTGCAAGGGTTACTCCGACAGTGCCCTTCATCTCCTCTTCCGAAGGTGGGTCCGACGCCAGACGCACGCGACGGCGACGGAACAGTCGCGCGACTAAACCGCACGCTAGCATCCGAGAAAGCTCGTCGCCAGGACACATGCGCTTACCTTTGGATTAATTAGAAAAAGTAAATTAAAAGTAACTTAGGAGTATTCTTCTTCTTAGTTGCCGGTTTCATCACCTCACAGGCCCTTATGTCAGAGTTTTGACAAATCCGCCTTACGGCCTCTGAATTATAACAACGACAAGTATTTGAAGACGCCTCCTTTATATGCTCTCCCAGGCAAGGGGTGTACCACTACCAACTTCCAGATTGCTTTTTGAAAGGACTGTTGAACACGGGACCCCTTCGTGTTACCCTTAGGGCCAGGTTCTGCCTGGGCTGAAGGTTGTTCGTAAGTGTTACTTTGGCCCTGGCACGCAGGGACCTCCAGAAGGAACAAAGTGGGTTTAGTCAGTAAGAGTCTGATACTCCCTCCAGCTGCACTCTCTCTCTCTTCCCATGAAAAAAGAATGGATTATTGAACGAATGAGAGAGTATTAATTTTGTAGGCAGATATTGCCTCTTTTGTCGCGCAAAAGCTTAGTTGAGCTAAAGTTTATCGAAAGTTGAAACAATTCTGTGTATGGATGTAGATGTATGTATTAAAACTTTTCCAGATATTTGATGATATAGGGGCATTTTGAACTATACTTTAAAACATTTAGAATAATATTTTAAAAGAATGAATAATTATAGGTAATTTGTTTTGTTTTATCATGCTCTGACGCCCTTTCCAAATTGACCGAAAATTACTTCGTTAAGTTATGGCGTAACTAACAGTTAATAACTCAGGGTTCGAAGTCTGTTTATGACCGGGCAAAGTCTAAACAATCATCAATTATCTTATGAAAGTATGGCACAATAATATTATAGAACATTGCTTTTGACTTGCTGGGGAATAAACCAGAAGGGTAATACTGCAATAGCTGCCTATAATGGAATATTACAGTTCTGAGGTGTTTGAAATCTTTACTAAAGTACAAAGTAAACATAATTAAAACTTCAATAAACAATGACCTAAAAAAAGTCATAGAATTAAAAAAAAAAGTCGCAACTTCAAGAATTTCTTACTATATAATATCTCAGAATTAACCATACTTTTTTCTTTAACAAAGTACTGATATACTACTAGAAAACATATAAATTCCCCTCTCGAAGCTTATCTGATGTCATAAATCCTGAATTCCCCACTCAGGGGTACTTTTTCCTTATTTAAGAGACAGGTCGTAAAACAGGATTCAATGAAATAAATAGAAAATTCGTGGCGTGTGTGTGTTTATCTGATAACAGCCTTATTCTTGATAACATCATTATGGAAAATGAATTTACGTCAATACAATAATCAACAATAATAAAACAACAATAATGTCATTCATTACTCGGAATATTAATAATAACAAATCCCAATACCATTTGTTATTACATCACTAAATTGTTGATCGTAACGAATTATTATACAATAAATATTATTTGCGGTTTGACTGTAACCACATTTAATTTAATAAATACAAACTTGTATTTTATGCGTCAAGTAAATTTAAAGGTGACAAAGGAAAGAAAAAATATGAAACTATTGCAATAAATACAACTCAACTAAAATATATGACAGCCTTTTTTTCGTGGGAAATCTTCAAATTACCCCTCCGCTAAGGGTGCATCTAGAGACTCTTACTGACTAAAACCCACTATGTGTATGACTTTTGGAGGTCCCTGTGAGTCAGGGCTACGGTAACTTTTACGAACCCGCAGCTCAGGCAGACCCTGTCGATAAGGGGTCCCTCCTATGACTGCCTTAAGTAGATTTTAAGGATGTTTTAGATTTCAGGGATATTCTGAATAAGTTTAAAGAAATATATTATTAGTAGATTCTTAGAATATCGATATAAAAACTCTTTCGTAAGTTCGAAAATAATTGAGGGTGCCAAAACGTGTTACCTGTCTGAAAAGGTATGAACTCCTGCGGCTTCAAAAGGCTTCCATCAGGACCCAAGAAACGACTCGGTTTAAATTCATCTGGGTTTTCCCAGACATCTGGGTCCATATGAATAGCCCATTGCAGTGGTATCACCATTGTTCCTTTAGGAATCCTATAGTTTCCTAAATAAGTGTCCTGTTAATTAAAAATGTTACTTTAATTTACAGAAGTTATGAGTTTCCTCTTCCAATTACCTATGTATATTTTATAATTAATTTTTTTTCATGATTATAAAAAAATACTGTGGTATTAGCCTCGTTTACTACAAATTCACATTGTTCATAATATACACGGAGTAATTCCGAAATACTTATAAAATATGCTCACCTCAATGCATCCGTGGGGGATTCCGACGGGCACTATCGATCGAATGCGCTGGGTCTCACAAATGGCCGCCATCAGCTGCGGTAGTCTAGAACCATCTACCTCCCCGTCTTCGGGGTATACCGATAGAATTTCCTTTCTAACAAGTTCCTGAAAATATTTGTTTTACTTATTATTTATTTCACGCATTATTTTAAATTGAATTTTCTTTGTATAATAATAATTATTAAGTATGTAACTTCAATGTAAATAATATTTTTGAAAATTTATTTTATGAAATACATATCATGTAAAATGTTGCATTCTTACTAATATTTTTTTTTAATTACGTGAAAGAAGTGGAAACAGTTATTGTTAGGATAATAAACTAGGTACTGGAAGTCTAGTTATTTTAATTTACCTACTCCACCTCTTACTACGCCAAATCTTAAATAACTCCATCTGATCAACACGCTTTCAAAGGGTTACAAAGTTTCTCTTCACACATAATATGTGTGCATATCATTTGTGCATATCTTTATATTATAATGATAAGCACAAATGGAACGGGCTCCCAACAGAACCTCAATTTGAATACATCTGCGACTACAGACGACGATGATTGACACTCAATTAAAAACTCTATGGGTGTTACCATGCATACGTACGTACTAACCACGATATGTTCAAGAAAGTTTTGCTATTCATACACAGTGGAGGTAACCTTATTTTATTATTATATGGAAAAAAGGTTCAGTGGTAAAAAATTGTGCTATTACGTTCTACTGGGACTGCGGTATTGGGATGGCACTTTATGGTGAAAGGGAACAAAAGTGACTTTTTTCAGTAAAAGTCTGACACTCCCTCCAGCTACGCCCAGAGCGAGAAAGGTCGATGCTTGGTAACCTTGTGGTTAACTCAAAAAAAGAAAGCAAAATTAGCTTGTACATATTGAAATAGAATTGTATGTCTACATGTATACTTAATATATACCTGTTCTTCAGGATAAAGCGCCATATACAACAGGAACCAAGCCAGCGTAACAGAGGTAGTATCAAGCCCAGCACCGAACATATCAGCCAAGAGGTACAGCATCTGTTCATCAGTCACATATCGGGCAGACTCATCGCCACTCTCGAACCTTCTCTTTTGTTCTAGAAGGAAATTATCGAGGATGCACTCCCCATCAGTAGGAATCAGAATATTTGGATCAAAGAAATGCTCTTCAGTATTCGAGGCATGCTTGCTGTACTTGATACATTTGATGTGGCCTTCTGGGTGCTCGTTAAAGAGGTTTTCGTGGGCAGCATATGCTGCCTCCTTTATTGCTGGTATTCCAATAATCTTTCGACGGCGCTCTATGATGCTGGCATAAAGCCTGTGTGTCTGAGCTTGGCCGCGTGTTAACACTTCAATTGTTTTTTGTGTTGATGATGATATGAATCTGTGACAAAATGAATACCTCCTTTTTAGAGTCGGTTAAAGCACTAAACCTTCTCCTGAATGTAACAAATACTTAGAAGCTCACGAAGCTCTTTTTAGAAGACGTTTTTTTTATAAGCGCATAATATTTTCATTTCACACAAAGTAAATCACCAAGATCACAAAGAATCTTATCCATGCATACCTTATAAAAGGCAAAAAGTTAACAACACCAGCGACGCCCATTTCATGGCAACCTTCTTCTTGTATTTGTCTGAACCAGTGCCACGTTTTGTCTTCAGGAGGGAACTTGAATCCAAAGATAATCTCGTTGACAACATTACCTAGAGAATTTGATAGCATATGGGATAGATCCATCGGGGAGCCTGAAGCCTTCTCAACATTCTAAACAAAAAAAAAAACAAAACAATTTAAAACACATATCTTAATTCTATAATTCATTAATCAGAATTAAATATGCTCCAATACGCTTGATTTGCGATTCTATGCACTAGATCTCGAAGAAAAAGTTGAAGATCAAGTTTTAATTGTAGCCTCAAAGTATTTGTCAGTGTCAACAAGAGGTCACATTTGTATTTTGATTTATGATCACATATAATTTACAATGCCAGCTTAATAACATATAATTTTAATTAAACGTCTTGTAAAAACATTGTAAGCGTTCTTGGAGGTACAAAAAATAGAACAAATGAGTGCTACATTTGTTGTATATATAAACCTTGGAAAGGTAGGTATTATAAAAACTTCAAAAGATACTGAACAACGTCAAGGTACGGAATACTGATCATACTTCTAAAAGTTCGTAGACGCCCGACGCTATTCGCTTTTCCAACTTTTCGCGTGAAACGCTGTGCTTACTCATACCGAAACTTTTGAGCCATGTCGTAATTAACTTTCTTTGGTCTTTCCATAGACCTCCTTCAGCGCAAATAATACCTGCAACACAATGTCACCTTAATGCCACAATCTCAATTTTTAAGAAACCATATAATTGGGATGACGACTAGGTCAAAAATAAAATACTTTATCATATTCATTTTGTAAAGCATCTTAAAATAATGTCAGTTTAATTTATCATTTTGAACCGAAAATTGTTTTCATTTTTTTATTGATAACATAATCGAAATAAGTATACGCCTTGATGTGAAAAATCAGTGACGTCATAGTTTGTGTTTTCATACAAATTGCATAGAGAGTAATCGTTTTTGACAGTTCTATAAAAGTATTGAATTTGACTAGTTGTCGCCTACCGTATTGTATGATTGTATGTATTCATGTTGATTTAGTTACCATTTCCTTTCATTATGCCGTGAGTCAAATACAGGGGAGCTCTTCCAGAAAAGTTTTCCTTAGCAAATGCATCTCTTATTAGCTTATGGTCTGACAGTACGACAGCATAAACACTGCCCATACCGATACCATAAATAGATCCATATTCCTTTGAGAGCTTAGTTAATGTTCTATGTGGTTGATGGCGATCGAGGAACGGCAAATAGCCGACGACCGGCAGGCCCCAAGGCCCCGGAGGTAGACTCTGCCATTGTTTTATTTTTTTAAAGATCCAAAATCCCGCGACGAATGTGACTAGCCATAAAAAGAAAAAATCCATTCTGACTGAAACAAAAGAAATATTTCGTGCATATTATTGTCCTATTATACAGTAGACGAGAACCTTCGTCTAAAAAACGTCCGAGAAACGTTAAATGAGGCAATTTCAATAAAATGCGTCTAAAAAAATGTCTGGCTACGAAGGCAGCAGACTCTTTGTCTGCTCTTTGTTCTGGTTCAGACATCTAATAATAAAGTTAGCCTTTCAGACATGCAGACATTTTTTTTAACCAACATGTTGTCTGTGTACAAATAGAACAACACATTCGGCTGTTGCTTTAAAATATTATGCATATTTCTGCATGGCACAAGAAAAAATATTTGTTAAAAAAAAAAACTAAAACTTCATATTATTTTTGTATTGCGTTTGTTATTATGCCCGTCATGTTCATAACTTAACAATTAATGTGCATAAAAACGGAACACAATTAAAAAAAAAATATTATAATCTGTTTAATATAAATCCAATTAAATTTACTACGAAGAATTAATTAAATCATTACTACGAAGCAGATTAATGAAGTTGTTAACAAAAACTGTGAACTGTATGAATTTTCAAATTAGTACATAATATTGCTGACTATATAGCACAATAAAGAGAGAAACAACATATGTATGTATTTACATGAGATAATGTAATGGTAGATTTAGACTCACGTAGTATCCTATAGTCTCTCTCGATAAATGTTCTAACGTTGAAACATTATTTCTCCGTTTATTAAACAGTCCAGTAGTTCCTGAGATTACTGCATTCAAGCAAACTTATAAGTGTTATAATATTATATACATCGACAATATTTATGGATATGCATATTTATGGATAGAAATAATCATTGGGTTGGGTTACATTCGGAAAATATTAAAAAAAAATAGGAAATACATATTTGGGCGTAATACAACAGCGATCCATTTAGCAATATTGGTTATCATAATAATTTGAACCAATATCCCCAATATCTTATCAGCTATGTAAAAATAAATTATCTAAAAGATAAAAACAATGTAACGGAAAAGTATGTTACGTAAAACTAATACCAGACACAATCACTCACTCACTCAAGCCTGCACTATAAATCGTTCATTCAATCTAGAGACGCTGTATGTGACAGCCAATGCTGCCAACCAAAAAATATAAAACGTGACGTCATCACACACTGTTGTTGGTGTGAAAACTGACCTAAAATGCAAAAAACAACTGAAAACTTAAGAAGAGAAGCGAAGAGGACTTAATATGAACAAAAATGTAATAACTGTACTATTTTTACTCACATCACTCGAGGCTTATTGCCGAAATATGCAGTAAATCTTACTTAAATTACGACTTACGAGAGAGGTACGCCCGCTCGCCGTCAACGCTATCAACAGAGGCTTCTAGTCACGTGGCGAGACACCAACTGAATGCTCCGCATCCCGATATTACCAAGCCCCATAAGAATTACAATTCTAATTTTAAATTCCAAGATGAAATTTGTTTTTCAAATCGCCCTCGAAAATGTTTTTACCTTTCCAGATATAAGAAGGTTCTGGGGTCCTCCGATAAATCTAAAATACGATCAGTGTCGATTCTGTTTTCAAATTCATCGTACATCGGCCGGTATATTTTTTTCTTTTGTTATTTGTTCGTGTGATACTCTCAATGGAACAGAATTTAGACTTCTATTGAATAAACTCCGTTTTAAGAATCGATCATTCAATATCCCAGCCACCGGACCGTATCCAGTGTTCAGGTAAGCCTGATTACTTATACACAGAAATATTCGTCTAAAGGTGTATTTTGCATTATTATTTGAGTATAGAACTGTTATTTTATGGTTCCGCAAATATGAGGTTCAATTTGATTTATATGATTACAAATCGTTAGGTTTATAAAAAAAGTGTTAATTTAATTATATACCCCGAACAATTTGGAACGAGGAATGACTAAACAAGCTTAGAAATTATATGCTTCAACCTTAGTCGTTAGTATAAATAACATACCACTTAGCAATATTCACTCGGATAGCATTATATTACGTACCACAGGCTCGCGCATTATCGCGTATCAAAGTAATAATATGTCATAATTTAAACAGGCGCATAATAATCGTGTGTACTTTATTCCAATTACGCAGTTTAGCTTTTTTTGTGCTCATAAATCGGCTTGCGTTGAGTCCCTACCACATATACATACTTATGGTATTTATCATTGTTACTTCTTCTGACTAAAACTAACAGAATATCTGAAAGAGACCGGGATTCTTAGAATTTGATTTTTATAAAATAAAAAGAGTTATATTTATAAAAAGTGAGAAATCAAATCAATAAGATTCTCGTTATAAGTATAATTCGAACGAAAAAACAATAGGAAGCTCTAGGAATCAGTATATGTATGGAATAATGTTATTCTATTTTTTATAACCTCCTCTAACGCGGTTATCAGATTAACGAAATTCGATCAAAATTCAGCGTCTGCTGATAACAAGTATGATTAATGGTATCTACAAATTGGGTAGTTGACTAGGTCAAAAATAAAATTCTTTATGATATTAATTTCGTAAAGTTTTGAAGGAAAATTTATTCGAACTTTTTTATTGATAATTTAAGTAAAATAAGTATATGGCCTGACTTGAAAAAAATGTGACGTCATATTTCTTAATTTCATACAAATTGCATAGAAAGTGACCGTTTTTGACAGTTCAATAAAAGTAATGAATTTGACTAGTTGTCAACTACCCAATTGACATCAATTTTACCTTTTTACAAAGTACAGGCCCTAAAATGTATGAAAAACGTATCCGCCTGGAAAAGCCAAGACAATTTTATAAAGTTCAGTCTTGACGTCTGTTTAAAATATGTACATACTTACTTATGCACCTTGGTACGTACTTACGTTGCGTCCGAGATGTTGATGTAAGTTTTAAAATTTCAATAAAAAAATCTTTTCGCTTCGGTTTTAAAATAAGTCCCATCTATCAATTACTTTAAAAGCGAATAGGATAAGGTAGTAACTATTTTAATTACAGTTCTTTCAAAGTAGATAACAGAAACTGTCAAATTTTCTCAATCAACTTTGAACCATAAGCTTCGGCCATAAAGTTGTATGTTATATGTAAGGAAATTTGGCAGATTGTAGTAACTTGATGTGCTGGCGTCCGTACTTTGTATTTTGACAAAATTATGCGTTAATATCGATTAATTCATAATTGTAATATTGTAAGTTAATCCTTACAGCTTGACATGTTGAGGTCGATTCTATGATCGTTATGATTTTGTAAACATCTTTGGTCACGTTTCATTACTATATCATAATTATCATAATATTATTAAAGAGGTAAAATCAAGAACAACTATCTAAATAAATCTCTTATCACGGATGTACTTTAATATAAATAATTTTATGTTTATTAATATTAATTCTCGAATATTATAATTTTTGAATTAATTAATTTTTAAGTTCGTGAGAAATATGACGCTAGTTCTAATTTCACACGGCTATAATTTACTGATTTTTTTTATTAAGCTTAGCCAGTATGAAAACTCATGTTTCACAACACATTTCCTACCCATTTAATACATAAAGACTTCTGATAATATTAGGTCTTTACAAAGAATTACAAAGATTATAAATCGCAATTATATTAAATCTAGCTTAATTTTCATATTTTAATTATTGATGAGAACAAAAAATCTAAATTTGCGTCCTGAAGCATGCGGAAGATACTTAATTTGATTTTAATACCACGTAGATAATTTATACTAATATTTTATCGAATAATTAAAATTAATTTGAAATAAAAAAAAAATGCGATATCAAGATCAGAGATCTATACAAAAGACTTAGGTTGGGGGGAGCGCGAGACGGACGGGCGAGGTCGAGCGCAGTCGCGGGCGCAGGCGGCGCGAAGTGTGAAGGCCGGTCAGCGGCCGAGCTGCTGTTATCGGACCAATCATAACGATCTACTCACTTATGTAGTATCGACTAATATTTAAAGCATTAGCTCCACCACGTGCCACTGATTTTATTAATTATTATGAGACGCAATTACGCGCGCTAACTTTAATTGAATAAATAATTATATTCACGCACACACGTATTATATTGCACGCCAGTGTAATGTAGCCTGTGGTCAAATGGAGTACCGTGCACTTGGGAATGTGAACTGAACGATTAATTGTACGATTGCTGACATTCTACAAATCAAAAGCTAGTTTGCTCTCTAGGTCACTCGTAAAAGTTGTCTCACTAACAAATTATCGAAATTTTCAAAAGAAATTGTCCAAAATTAATAAGTATTTTGGTTTGGCAAAACCGCAGAAATCAATTTAGGCTACTCCATTGTATATATATATGTTCTCAGAACTATCGATGAATTGTATTAAATAACCCAATACGACGTTACGTTACGACGTACATATACATATTTTTAGAAAAAGCTTACTTATTTGCTGAACTTTGGATGTAGTGATTAATTCATTAAAATTACTATGGCATCTTGATTTTTTTATAGCACGTGTGCTCTGCTTCGATTTTTTTGAATATTCTAATTCTGAACATGATGTTCTTATTGGGAGTAGACAGAGAAGTAGAAGGTAATGCGAAAGAAGATAGTGATGTTATGCCATCCTCACAGAGAAATGAATATTGTTTGCATGCTGTAGCAAATAAGCAAGCGAATAAGGAATTCAGTGTTTAATGAAATAATTGCTAGTTGTTATCTATGAGTTCAATAACGATGAATGATGAAGCTGCAGTGAGGGCCGCCCGAGACAATAGCGCGCGACGTATCCAGAGCTGTGCGGAGCATTCGAGGCCCTTTTTGCCATTCTCATTCAGCCACCGTACAGTTATCCCGCGGCCAGTGTTACTGACACAATGCAAGGTTAACATGAGGTGGACGCCCGCACAACAGGCCGCACAGCACTTAAAAGGACATTTACGTTTTATCGAGTTATTCGGATCAAACAGGACAAACTATAAGCCGAAATATGTACGTTTCCAAGTAGGTAAATTGCTAAAACAGGCACTTTTTTTTTGTCGCCGTACCTACTGCATAATGTTATTTCCTAGATAATTATTAAAATGCATTTGAGTTGTTTGTCCACCTGCAACCTTGTATAAAAGTTGTATTTTTCCTTATACCTTGCAACTACACTTGTTGTGTATCAATTTATATCTATGTATGTCGATTTTAGGTTCTGCAGTGGCAGAATTAAAACGAGTATACATATATCTGGTCTACATTTAAATAGAGGTTTAATCGATAAAAAGTTCAGATATCAGAACTAGTCGGACGTGTCGGCCCTCAGCGTCACTGGAATGCTCGTCTCATTATGGTCACAGTTGATTAAAGTCAATAACTTCATCGCGGAGTGCGGCGCACATTCAGCATCCGCTGAATGGAATCTCTAATGAGGCACTCTTGTCAATGAGCGCACCGAGCTAGATCTCAATCGCGCTTGTCTCTATTCTCTTTTACTTTCAAACACATATGCAGCGGGGCGCAGCCCGCGGGCCCCGGTCGTCCACTCCGGCGCGCGCCGTTCAACTCGCGACATTCTTTTTTCTCCTTTACACTCGAGCACAGTCTAGAATGCCTGCATCCCATATATACGTCTTCCTTCTTTTATTTTTAGTTATTGCGAAAAAGGTAGTCGACCAGTCCTAGCCGCGGGGGTCAATGTATTCGAGGTTTTTTACCCCTGGCTGGTGCAGCTGTTGCACAATAATAGAGAAATTCCTGGAATCTTCCACATGGGTGATCAAGCTATTTATATCTAAAGACACAGGAAAATGCGTTGCAAAAGCTAAAAATAGCTGCGAATCAATTAAAACTTCCCGTACCCATTGAATACTGATAAGCTTAGTCATGTCATGTCTTATTGTAGATTAACTATGCTACAAGGAAGCCTCTGGTTGGACTAGAACAAGCATTCACTACGCTTACTAACTACGAATGTGAATCTTAATAGCCAACTTATAGGTAGATTTCCTATCTTTGTTATTATTATTATAGGCAATTAATGTTTCGATGTATTTCAATAACCATCTCACATATACATGAGAGAATAACGGAGTAAACTTTCTCGAGATGTTTTGGCTTTTTGCAACCTTAATCTCAGTGTACTTTCTACAGCGACGTAGCTTCGTAGGTTCTCGTAGTAATGTCCAAACCAGTGTCAATGATCAGCACACTATCGCTGCCAGGACTTTGACTTCACTTAATTGATTCTTAATTAGCACTATTCAGTCAAATGGGGCTATAAACAACTATTATAATTTTAATCATACTGTCGCTTCCATTAACCAGTTCGTTAAACTCAAGTGACTGGATTTTGCTGAACCTATGCAATTGCGAAAATAATGTTATGTACTTTAAGTGTATTTGTTCATTTTACAACAATACTTTTTATGGGCTCCGCTTAAAAGGGTATTTTGCAATATTTGTTTTGGAAGTGGACAGAGAATTTAGCACCACAGGGAAAGTAATGCTGTTCAAGTTCTTATTTTCTGCCTATTTTAAGAAGATATTCACAAATGGACAGTGAACAGGCGGACAAGTGAAGCTCGCTCGTCCGAATCGAGTCACTTACGCGCGCCCAGCGGACCATCGATGTCCTTGCATTCTTTGGAGGTAGAGCAAAATGGTACCGGTTCAATAACCCTTGACAATGTGAAGGGATCAGCTCTTAGGCTAAGAGGCGCGGCAGCTTACGTAATGAAGCAGGCGTGAGGGTCGAGACCATTTGGCGGTCATGAGGTACCACATGCCCTTTAAATACTTTGAAGAAATTCTTTCCTTTCAAAACATACCACACAAGCGTAGGGACTTTATATAAAAATACTCAATATTGTATGTAATTCAATCAACAAGTTCATTAAAGAGTATCAGCATCGCCATGTAAATAAATATTCAAGTATTGGGGTCAGATCTCATGCACTGTTTATGTATGCACAGTGTGTTGTTATGTTAAGAGGACGAGGTGTAATATTTGGGCAGCAAATTGTACTTAAGCAAATTTTACAGGCAATCATTTTTGTCAATATTTCATCTCAAAATACGTTGCTTACGTGACAAGCAAACAGTCGTAAACCGTTGGGGGTACGCAAGACATGGCTTGTCGTAAACTCATCGCGCAAGATTTCCACTGAAAACTACTTAGTGAGATTAAAGCAGCGACTAAGCGCACCAGCGAGAATTAATAGCGTTTAAGTGCTTTCATTCTAAAAGTTCCACGAAGTTTGATATGCCTGTCTTCATGTTGTTAATTATAACATTATAACCAGTGAGTATATGTCATATAAAAGTATTTTTTTATCATTTCCACAGTAATTTCATGAACCCTATAAAATAAATCAGAAAAAAAATGAATCAAGTGTCATCCACTGATTCGCAGTTTCGGAAATCCTATGTTATTCGTAGGAATTCATTTGTCAGGAGATCTTTATGATAATACAAACCTACAAAAGGTGAACTACACTAATTAAATTCAGACGTTCCGTGTTCACAGTTTAATTTCAACCGCTTACCATTGCATCTTCAAATCGTATACCTCAGCGTATTGTCGTACCCAAATAGCAAGGTAATGCAATATAACAAAACCACAAATTAATTAATTCGATAGTCACAAAAACTTGACTTAGCTATTGATTTGTCTTCAGTAAAAAATAGCTTTTTAGATGAGATTTTTTGCTGCAACTTTTGTCTTGAACAGCGGTCACTGTAACAAGGGAACATTATACTGCGACAGTCGTTTTCGTATACAGAACCACAAATCAGTTTCTTATTCTTAACTGAATGTAGAGGGCGGCGGCGGCGATGGCGACGCCATGTTTACAAACAAAGAGATCAATGCACGCCAAGTAGGTTAGCGCAGCACCGCGCCGTATGCGGCCGCGCAGCCGCGCAGCGCCCGCCGGCCCGTATTGCGCGGGTCGTGGTCTCCGGCTCTGCGCGCCCGGCTGCCTCTCGAACGGAACCAACGCTCTGCCTTCACATAAAAATCATTAATCGTTATTCATTTGATTAACATCAAGCGAAACCTTCGTAGGTACTCAATACCCTTGCCGCAGGCTAAAGCTTATAATGATATGTGATTTATCTTTCGAGATAAACAATTAATATTTCGATATATTGGAAGTGAACACAAAATTATAATGTGTATTTATAGCCATGACCAAAAATAAGCAAGTTTATACACATATAAATACTAAGATTCATAATCAAATCAGGCCAACGTTTCTGGAGGGCAACAATCGTGCGCTTCCGCAGGAGAAATCGTTACAATGGCCTCTCACAAGCGCACCGCACGCCGGAAGAAAGTTCCTAGCGATTTGCATAGCGCGCCGAGCGACAAGCGAAGGCGATCCCGCTCTCGCAAGGCTCCGCGATGGCCCACATAGACATGTCTTATAGTTTATTGTCGCGGACCCATTTCCGTGGGTGCACGACCACGACCACCGCCTGGCTCGCGGATCGACACACTTCGCTCACTCCGAAAGTTTCTCCGATAGAGAAACTCACAATATCTAATAGCACCGACATCCGTCTATGCAGATTTCCAGAGCAAGCCTTCACAGAGACTGTGACCTAAATACGAATGGCACAAAGCGTATAACACGTGGAGAGAGGTTGTTTATTTTACACACTGACAACATCTTTCATCCTTCGCCTGATCGTTATATTCGTCCGTTCTTGGGTCATGTTGAGAGTGCAAAAGGCACAAACATCGGTAAAAATAAAATTGATAGTAGGTATAAACAGAATCAATGACAGCATCAACTCGTTTTCATTACAAATGGCTGTTGGCAAGAAAAACTTGCACTAGTGTTACGTTAGAAAGCGTAGGCATTTCACCATAAAGCCTAGAAAGTGTACATAAGAAGAAAGTGAAGAAGTAGGGGAAAAAATGTGCAATACAAGTGCACGGAGCCGCGGGAACGTGGAGCGGTTTGAAACAATACGCGCTCGCTCCGAATCCCGCAGTTTCCAGTTCGATCGCCATCACTTTTTCTCCCTAGATAAAACCACTGCACTCGCTTGCACATATTTCTCGACACTCCACACGTTTGCCTAGTTCTTGTATCAATGCACTCATTTTTACTTTCTTTTCCGTTCGCTCTTGTTCGTTTGTTTCTCCGCGCTGCCGTACTATAATAGCTATCTAGATACATTGATCGGCTGCTATCAATGAAAATAAAAACAGGCGCTTTCGTGTTTCGTACAACTGTGGAACAAAAAAATAATCTTTCGAAGCAGTTATAAAATACATAAATTATAAAATATTGATTTAATGGTTTTCTGCAGATTTGGATATACTCTGATAGAAATTACATTAACAGGATCTGCGACTTATTTTTTGTAAAAATAATAATTTACATTTGTGAAAGTATGTAATTGAACTACCTTTTAATCATTCCCAACGGGAGATGTTTCCAGAAGCGCAACTTAGATGCATGCACTCTACAGACAAAAGTGAAATTAACGCCCTCGTTGTTGGTCTAGCTTACCTTATAAATCAGGATATTGTTACACTTAAAAACATAGTTCTCAAACATAGAATACAATTTTATACAACAACAAAAATAAGCAATTCTTTCATGTAATTGCATCGAAATTACGAGATGGAAACAAGAGTATTTTCCTGAACAGTCTTTACCTGAAAGTGAAAATCGAACATTGCACACATATCCATTATTAGTACGTGCATAGACGCAGATCACGCTACGCACCAGCCACACATGCCAAGCGCATCTAACTGCCATTTATCGGTTTTTTATGACGTGATCCTGCCTCCGCCGCGAATATAGGTATCTATTAGAAGAGAATCAAGATCGGATATTCTGTTATTACTTGATATTTTAATGACAGTTTCTTGTGTCAGTTCCGTTGAATAGTTCGGATGGTCACATGCGAGCGAGAAGTCCGAGAGAAAATACAAACAATGTCCAACACGACATACGTGCACTTCATATTCAATTGTCGAGTTTGTATGCACAATAACTATCTGAAATTCAGAACTTAGGACGCCGCATACATTTCGTGATCACTGCTAGTCACGTGTTGTATAATTTTTATGGTTTTACATGCTTTAACTTGATTAATTGAAGTGTAGTGTTTTGTGTGCATATTTATGGCATGTGTCATTAGTTGTCACGTGCAACGAGCGGTGTGGACGTACGGCGGTGAGTCGGGAAAGCCGCCGCCGGTCGCCGAGCGACGTCGAGAGAAAGAGTGTGAAGGAGAGAGATGGGCATTTCACCGCGCGGGGTCAACGCGCTCGCTATACTGTCGCTGATTGTGCCCCAATTGCAATATGTGGGTCTAGGCCGGCGTTCGTCGACCCGCGTGACACACTTAGCGGCGCCCGCGCACGACCGCGGTGCTTTCACGCCCCACGCGCTGGGAGGGGGTACTGCACGGAAAGCTGAGAAAACTTACCACATGGGCGGGCAACGCTTTGTTCACGATGTACCTATGTGTGCACTTTAGATACTCGCTCTTCGCATATTTGTTTACTTAATAAATGCCATAATCGTAAACTCTTAACGTTTAGTGTGCCAACAAACTCATATTGTGCGATTTCTTTAGTTCAAACGATCTTATCCGAGATAACTGACAAGATATATTGTAATTTAGTTGGTTCGTTAAGGTATGTTAATGTCAGATGTTATATATTACTATTATCCATAGTCGTGTATACTGTAAATCATGCAAAAATTCGGATCTATTCGATTCTTCTAAGAATTCATTAGCAAGCATTTACACAGATGTGTAACTTAAACTAAAAACTTAAACAATTACATTTCTTTAGCACTTATCAAGGAAAATAAATTCTAGACATGTACATACATCATAGTCGTCTTATATGATATTCACGCTTCAAGAAAATCATAATAATAACTCTGTTGCTACTGGCTAGACATATCGCATTCCATTGCAATCAATCTTAAAGTTAATTAAAACAAATACTCTTTCCAACAAAGAAGGTTCAAGTCGTTAACAACATTGATAATATTAATAAGCCACAACAATGCAACTGACATTGATCCTTATGGGAATGCAGCTCAATTAAGCGCAGTGGGCCAGCTAATGCGACTAATGAATAACTATACTTTACACGATAGGCGTTTGTTGCTCGTTAGCTGGTGGAGGGAACAAGGTCGGCTGATGTGGAGCAAGGTCAATAAGTATGAAGTCTTCGAGAGATAGCGCGACCTCTGCATTCATTATCAACTCGAGATCACAAACGTGAGCAGCTGCACTTCATATCGAACATTTCTACCGGACGATCGCTGACATTAATAAAGAATTATTTCATTATTACATGGGTGGCGTATACTAGAGCGTTGTGCCTGCCCATCAGTTTTGATAAACGTAATTACTATATCATAATATAATTAATTGAAAGCACGTTTTGATATTACTTTGAGTAGGCTATAATTAAAGATGATTGTTATTTAAAATATATGTAGAATTTTACGTAGCAGAGTTGATATTATTGTAATAATCTTTGCAATGTTCGGCATGAAATTTTTTTAAGCTTCTTTTTCATAATCCCGTTATAATTATTTCCTTATTAAAGATGATTGTTTTACTTGCAGCCTACATATTTCTGTATATGGCATAATTGTAACTCAAAATACATAAAGAACATTCTTATAATTGCCATCTATTCTGAAAAACCAGTAAGTATCTTCTAAAAGCTTTCGGTGGCACATCATGGTATACATTAATCACACCAATAAGTAAAGTTGAAACAAAAAGTATGCAGTCATGGTAATTGATGGCAACATTCGCTACACTGTCACAATTAAATGATGGTTCAAATGGAGCAGGTGTACAAAAAACAAAGTTCTTGGAAGCGAGAGAGCGTTCGCAGAACCAGTTGTGTCTGTACCTGCACCACTTGATACGACTAAATGCATTTTGCACATAGTCGAATGATGTCATCCAGGATATTCGAAACGTAAAGAGCAAATAAAATAAAAAGCCACTCTCACAAGGATACGAGTGCCTCGCTACTTTTACCTGCCAATGACTATTACTCATATTCTCGTTTACCTGTCTGTGAGAGTTGTAGCCCTTATGGCTTGGTAACAGCCGTACGGGTCCAATGATCAAGGTTAACTACGCTTGCCTCGGTCGACCCCTAGATGGGTGACTCAGCCCCCATACCTTGCCAAGTACGTCAACCATTGATCCCAGCTTTTTGTAGATCTGTTTCGGTTGCTAAGTGTAACCAAAAATCCGCAACCTTCGCAACAAGACAATTAATTAAAAATGGTATGTGGACATCAGATAGGTCTTTTTTCGGAACCATTTGAAGAATATTCCCAAGCTTAGTGACTTTATATCTCGCAGTTGTTCACGTATCCCAAGTAATATTTAATCATTTATTATATCAGCTGCGTATCTGTTAAAATAAAAAGGTTTTGCAAGGATGCAGGTGAAGTGTGCAAGGCTCGTAACAGTTGGCATTCAGTGTCAATTCTGGGTACGTCGTGTGGTGTGAGACGTGTATTTTTAATTCAAAATTAACAAGCGATGAGCTCGTGTTCCTCGAGTTTGGTTTCAATTTTATTGCTATAGCTTACGTCAAATTTGATGATAGGGATCCGATGCACGTTTCTTGTGAGACCCTAATTGGGATCGTTTTGTTACAAGACTTATGTGGCCAAATAAACCTAAGTATGCGTTCGTTTTTAATCGGTCGATAAAATACCTGATACCCACACACTGCTGCAATTGCCTCATGATAAAATGTTATGGGATTTTTTCTCGGGAAATCCTGCACTGAAATGCACAATGTTCAAAAGCTAGTGTCAAACTTAAAGTTAATTATTCCACACAACGGGCCTAGTCTTTAATAAGTTGTAGTAAAATGTTAAACAGTTTTTAGTGCCTAAGTTGAGTAATCTTCTTGTTGCTATACGAATATAATTATTCTTGCCGGCATTACTGTAGCATTCAGACAACAGTTGCCTGGACTATTCGTTTATACGTATAATGGTAAAGCCCTTTAACATTATACCATGACGTCATCCCGCCAGCCTGCGAAGCTGATTTGAATCGCAACAAAGTTGGAGTCTGCGTCATCTGAGTAAAAAAAAAAGTTAAACGCCGCCTATTTTTCATTGAACCCTTGGAATGACCGCTACGTCATCGACTAGACATCAGGAATTATGACTCAAGTTTATTTTTATACAGTCAGATTTGTATTTGTGTGTCGTGTGTTTCAAGTTCTTGGTGTACCTGTCAACTGAGTGTTTCTTATTATGTTGTTGGTAATTTTTAGGTGAGTTGTTTTATAAAGGAAGTGAGTAATAATTAAAAGTTTTTTTGTGTTCGTTTGTGTGCGAATATGGCATTTTCAAAACAAGTAAATTAAACTACGGGCAAGATAAACCACAGTCGTTGTGAAAACAAATTTATTGCTCTTAAATACTAAAAACCGCATCACATCTGCTGTACATTCATAGAAGTTATATTGTCCATCAGTATTCCGAATCCTTGGTCGAACTTTCCTCAATAATAGTGACTTCAGTTTGAGTGTTCATAGTTGGAACTCAGCAGACGTGGTAGTTCTCCATTTTGCTTTTACTCGCTTAGTTGAGTTCTTCGGGGAGGACGACAACGGGGCTGACGTCAATCTCGGGAAGCACGGGCTCGGGGAGGACGACGGGTTCGGGGATGACGACCTCAGGGAGGACAGGCTCGGGGAGCACAACAGGCTCGGGGATCACAACTTCGGGGAGCACGGGGTCAGGGAGAACAACAGGCTCGGGGATCACAACTTCGGGGAGAACGGGGTCGGGGAGAACCACGGGCTCAGGGATGATAACGTTGTCAGCCTCATCGACGACGATGACGGGGGTGGGGATGATCTCGGGCTTAGGAGGGGCGACGACAGCGCCGGGGGCGATGGGGCCGGCGGGGGCGTCCACGTTGATGATGAGCTGCACCAAGGGCAGGGGGTTGGCGGCGGCTACGGCCAGCAAAGCGAACAGAGCAACGAAGGATTTCATGTTGAGGGTTTTTGGCTGTAAAATAGAAACATTGGTTAGTTTGCAATCCTTATATGATATGAATCGTTAATACATATTATGATGACAATGAGTATACATAAGTATATGAATCCTTGTCTAAGAGAGGAGCAATAGAGTAGGATATATTCATTTTCAAGGTGAACAATGAAGTATATTGTAAAATTATTTCAATATCAATTAATTTGGTATAATTCACAAAGCTACAAAATAGATTTAGGATTTTCTATGTTTTATATCATGATTGAAAATTATCAAGCTCTTAGCCACTAAAATGCTTAATTTACTAACACTTTTAAAATTTTAATTTATTTACAAAATATTTTTTTTTTGTTATTACTCACCTTGCTTTCACAGATCAATGAAAACTATAATTTTTGGTGTAAGAATACTCTGTTTTTATACAAATTCAAAGCCATAAAGTGGTGTATCGATTTTTTATCAGATAACCGAAGTAAGAAATTAATATTGTTATCAACGCATTGCAAATTACTCCTAATAAATGTTTAGTAGCCTCTTCCTTTATTGTACACACTTGATACGTAATTTACAACACGAATTATTTTATAAATTATTATAGATTGAAGACTACCTCATCAAATAATGGCGCACTTTGTAAACTGAAATGTACCTACCTATGTTACAGCTAGATGGTCAATATGAAAAGCATTGCGTCGGATTTGTTCTTAGGAAATACACCTTGACTTTTTAGTCGTCTTACAAAAGTGGTCCACTTAATGTATCCGACGTGAAATACCTCCAGGTGCGATTGTTATTATATTATATGTTATATATAATAATTTTGATCATTAATGATTAGCTACATTAGAAATATGAAACAGCCTGTTAAAATATTTACAAATAAAACTGTAGAGTATACATACCTACCTGCCCAGCGCACGAGTCGAGCTGATAATTCCATGTCCATTTTCAATGAGACAAGGGTGTTTTAAACTACGTCTTGCGTCATAATAATTAATATTATTTTCATTTTTCAATTATTGAAACTTTAAAATTCATATTTTTATTATGAACGTTTACTAGTCATTGGATACACGAACTGGGCTGCCTTGGTAAGACGACTAAAAAGTCACGGTGTATAATATTCTTGAAAACCAGAAAGGTGCTCTTCCCTAGATCATAAAGAATGTGACCCAAGATATTGGACAGCAAGACATGCTTACGGATATGTCAAAGGAATGCCAGTAGGAAAATGTCGAAACAATGCAACGCGAAAGCAGAAGGAACGAAAGGTCGGAAGCAACGGCGACCTATCACGATCAAATGCAACGTATGCAGCTCTGAATGTGGAGTCTGTTGTTAAGAGCTTGGGTGGTAAATCTCCTCAATACAAATTTGTACACATCTATTCTTATATATGATGATGGCATCCACGCCGTTCTCTTTTAAGGAGATCAGCCAGTTGCGCAGGACATATTACAGCATATTATCATTTTTATATATTGCTATTGGTGGTGTGGGATTCTACGTGAACGCGATCCGTAGCTTTACAATTAAGGCACTACTAACCTTATATATTTTTATTTTATTTTTACGAGGGGTATCCACATGCACGACCTCCAACTGGTAAAAGGCGAAGAGGCGTACCGGACTCTTACCGGCTAGAACCACCCTGGTGTCTCCTCGCATGTGCTCGCGCTCGGGAATCCAAATTCTTCCGCTCCGGTAATTCAGGTATTTACATAACCTGACCTGTCGATATATCTAACTTCTATCCGTGAGATGCTATACAACCAATATTTATAAAAGAAAAATGTTATTTTCATATACTAAATCATTGGCTATACTAGAGATGATACTTCCTAGCATTGCTTTCAGAAATTCGAATTACGAATAAAACCCTCTTTCCATACAAACGTGACCCTTTTCCCTTTTAAGCGTGGTGAAATTGAGGAACTGGTTTGCAGCTCCTGACATCTTTAGAAGTCAGTAAGTCAATAGCACCGGTCGTAATTTTATACGGCCCAGACAATAACACAGGGCAATGCCAGGCTATCGCTTTCCAGTATCACAATAATCGCTTTCCCTGAATCGAGTCAAGCCATTCCGAGAAATGGGAAATTAATTCTTTTCTATCGATTACTTGTACTTTAATACCTGAACAAACCTATAACTACATGGGTATAAATGTCTTAAGGTTTCTCGATAGTTTCTTCGATTTCAAATAATAGATTATTTCTAAAATCCAATCCCCATTATCTATACTTATAATAAATCTGTAGAGAGGTCAATTCTGTACATTGAATATATTTTCAAAATAACTATCAGGGGGTGATAAGTGATCGATACTGATGCCAAAAATGCAATCAGTAAATTTTTTGTCTGTCTGTCTGTCTGTATGTTATTAATAGGAACAAAAACTACTGGACGGATTTTAATGAAACTTGGTACAATTATTCTTCATACTCCTGGGCAGGCTATAGGATACTTTTCATCACGCTACAATCAAAAGGAGCAGAGTAGTGAAGGAAAATGTTGGGAAAACGGGAGAAGTTACACCACTTTTTAAGCTTTCGTCGCGTGTGCAGCCTTAATGGTTAAAGCTACAAAGAAATCATGTATGACGGAAATGTTCTACATAAAATTATCTAAAAAATATTCCACTACAGTATATGTCTATCTCTAATGGTTGACTCACAATACCACGTATAACTCCCAATGGTCTATCAGTTCGGAGCTTTCTGGTTATTTGTTATTGATTTGTTTACTCTTATGTTTATAATATTCTCGCTCATTCTTAATTAACAAAAGATAACATTATTACATATTCTATAAAAAAGAATCATAAAATCGGTATAGAAATACCAAACTTATACATGAAATACGATAATCAGCCATCGCCACGTGTCGTTGCCGCGCTTGACGCGGGTCGGCTGGAAGGTATTATAAGGCGGGAGGTCCGAGCGCGAGCTTCTTATCCCGACAAAAGTTAGGCTTTGGTAGCGGTAATCGACATCCACACAGGCGGAGCCGAGGGGGTCCTCTATAGGATATATATCAGAACAACACATAGACTACTTTTTGTCGCGAAAACCGACATCCACGCGGGCGGAGCCGCGGGCGACCGCTAGTTATTTATAAAACACTGTTTTGTTAAGTAGTTGTTATGCGACGCGAGTGAAACCACTGTCAAAAGCTAGCTAACAATATATAACAGTACCTAGTTTGAGCAAAATTCGTGACTCAAGTGGTATCTTGCGGTCAAAAAACATGCCAAAATAAGGCTCTCTTTAACCCTTAAAATATAGCTTAGGTACTAAAAAATTCTATAATCCAAAAAAGCTATTGAAAAAAAAGTCAGGAAAAACTGCATCATTTTGTCTTTAATCCAATTATATATTTCATTTAATCTTTAGCTATCTATTTGTACGCATTATACGTCACAGACTGTTGTTTAATAATAGTATCATAATCTCTCGCCTTGGATTAAGATTAACGAGCGAATAATCTTTACTAATTCATTACAAGGAAAAACAAGACACAGGTGCACTTCACGCCAAGCGGTTATAACCGCTTCCTAAAGGAACTAATTCCCTTTAACTTAGCAGTAATATACATATATAAGCTACATGACTGCCAAGTTTTACCAAAATCCGTCCAGGTGTTTGGGCGTGAAGGAGTACCAAACATTTCGCCTTTATAAGATTGATATGATATACATTAATAATCTATCACAAAAATGTTATCTTGGTAATGTACATACATATATAAGAAAAGAAGCAATATAAATTATCAACAAATAGTCATTAAAATTAAGCAGGAAAAGATCGATGAAATTATGAAAACTACAAAACGACTAGAAGGCGCCGCCGGTTCATTCGCCCTGGCATTGGAAAACTCGGAAAAGTAGCGACCAGAGCACTCGAGAATCGAGAAAGATCGTGTCCATCCGGTGGCTTCCACTAGCATATTACTTTAAAATCCCGTATATTTCCCCTCTCGTATCGTTAAATTTGTGGTGTGAGTTGGAAAGCCTGCGCAGGCGCCGGCTACGTGCGCGCATGTCCCTCCCGCCACGTTTCGCGTGGAAACTGTGCCACGTCGCGCCTTCTCTCAGTAAAAGTACTTTCTTCAAGCCGCTTTCGGAAACTCGTCTAGAACAAATTTCCTCGCTATAGTAACCTTGTACTATGTGACATAAGGCGTTTGCCTGCGTGCACTATAATTAGACCTGTCGGTCGTTTATAGCGTACCGAGAGCCCGCAATCGATACTGTACCGCGCCCCGCCTCGCTTCAACCGTGAGAATTATTGCCGCCGTAACATTAAGCTGATCCAAGAAACAATGGGATGTTACGATGATTCAGTACGCGCATTTAATAAAATATTTAGTTCTGTGCTAGAATAGGTATGAAGATACCTTATTATTCAGAATCAACGGCACTTTGGTAGAATAAAATCGAAAGATTTAGTATAGGGCCTACAAAATATATTGAAATTATACTTAATCTGACAGCCTCGTTTATTTTAATCTATGTAACTAAATCTTCGAAACCGTGATTTTAAATAATAACCCTTATTGGTAACATTTTCCGAATAACCGCTAAATGGAACAGACTACTAAATCAGCTAGTCTTGGAAAAGTTCATGAAAACTATTTTTGTTTTTATAGATGGCCCCAGTCAGTATCAAAAAGCTTAGTATTCAAAAAGGATTAATTTTGAATGGATTGCGGAAATTTATGATTCAATTTTGTTAGACGTAGGTTTGTTTGTTGTGTATTTTGTTTGGTGTAGTTATAAAATAAAAAGGACTATATGAGTGTTAATAAAAAAAACCTTTTTATATTCTCGATTTAAAATAAACTAGTAAAATAAAATTATTCATTAGATAAGATATTTAATAAAATTACCAAAAGAAATCTTTCATGCCCTTGCTTAGATAAAATAAGATTGAAACCCAAAACTTTGCAGTCTCCGGACTCAGCACGCTAAAGACGCAATTTCACGAGACGAGAATTATTTCCACAACTACCAACAGATGGAAACCGGAAATCTAAACATGTCACGAATGCCCTCGTGATGACAGGCACGTCCCAACGGACAAACATACGTGCTGTTGTATTGATTCATTATAAGTTGTTTGTGTATGGCTGCAGAGACAGCTGTAGATATATTACATATCTTCAAGATAGTGATGTCTCACCTTTTCAAAAGTCCAAATATTTTAAGTATCATCAAATTCTTTCCTGTTATATTGAATGAATTCATTGAATTTAAACTGGTAAATCAAATTAGATATACAAAAAACAAAAGTTTTAATGTTGTTTTTGTAGAATAAACTTTACATTAAGCTAAATTGACAATAAGCACATTTATTCGAACTCAATTTGAATAAAGTTTCTTAGGATTTTATTGAAAGTTATTCCAATACAAGTTGCATTATTAATAGTCCTATAAAGAAAATTTGACAGTTATCTATTAAATTAAGTATAGTCCGAATTTGTAAGAAAGGTCGACAAAACTCAGGCGCTGCTTCGACACCTTATTTGATACTGAAAACCCTCTTTCAAATATGGAAGCAACTAACTAAGGTCTACTCTTTGGGTTGAAACATTCGGACCATGGGGCCCTAGTATCTATAAACTGCTTAAAGAAATAACAGTGCTTAGTGAAGTCCACTAAAAGTGCCCTAATGACTGGCCAATATTTTTGTGTATATATTTAAGTTTATAAATACATATAAAGATCTATTCTATAGTTTGATCAACGACCAAGGTTCAGTGTTCTATTGAAGGAAATAGGTTATTCTGGTAGTTGCACTGTTGTGATCTTTATCACGGCATGCCGTTGGCACTGGTCGGAGACACGTGTTGCGGGCACGTGCATGTGCACACGAGGTGATGCCAATGGCCCCAGTGGGTAGACTTGCCAGATAACCACAGACTGATTGAAGCCAATACTGAATGTATGCACAACTATTCTTATGTATGCTTTAGTTAGTTGGCAGAACCGATGAAGAAAGTTGGGCCCTTGCATATGCAGAGAATATGACACCTGTTTTCACTAGACATTTAGGCAAGCACCTACATGTCTCTAAATGTTAATAAATTATGGTGAAAAAGGATTAGAAACAAGAAACACTTCCAGTAGCTTAACGCGTTACGTTTAAAATTTCTCCCAAAAATAATTCTAGAGTACATCTCGATATTTTTTTACTTTTGACGGTGAAAGGAGCTTTCTCATCACTAACCCAATTACAAAGTCATCAGTAAACATTAGGTACACCTAAGGACGCCGTAGTTGATTGAACGTTACAACAAAACAGTTGTGGCTGTGTATTTACTCGTATAATCGTGGATTAAATCCCAATCCACTACAGTTGTCACTGTTCATCATGCTACCTGAAGACAGAAGTCTTTGCTTGAAGCTACCACAGTAGCCCAAAGTCGCCGAATGCAGTTCCCAGGTGCCTGACTCCGCCGTAAGGCGCCCAAACTGTACCGAGCCGCACCGATAGTGAGCAAGGCTAAAGCACGGCTAAGGCACGGCTTAGTGTTAGGTTGGCGTAAAAATTATTCTGAAAAACACCGGAAGCCTTCATGAAATATGAAACTCCATAAAATAAAATATATCGTCTTTTATCAACTAAACAGTTATCATAAAACCAAATAGTAGTATGCGTATAAAACAATATCACAAATGATATCAAGTTATAAAATATTAATATTGCCTACTTACGTGACTAAAATATACTATTATTTGATAATGACACGTGTCGTTTATACTCTTATCAGTATATAAACAGAAATTTTAGTATATAAAATACAATGCAATATACGCTCTTTAGACTTTTAATTAATTCGAACTTTATACCACATAATTCAACTGTTTTGCACCCTGCAAACGCTTACCTATGCTGTATTTAGCATATTGACTGTATATACCGATATTTTTTTCATGAATAGGAATCCATACAACAGTATACTACAAATGCTTTTTCTGTCATCGTTCTTATAAATTTAAAAATATCGGCTAACTTCAAATTGGAAGTGCATGCAAATCCATTTAATCCATCCCTCTTGGGACAAAAACCATCAGAATAATCGCAAAATCGAGTATTCTCGCTGCCGGATCAGCATGCTCTGTGGAACGGACTATCATTTAACAAATTGCCTTTCAGTGCAAGCCACTGAAACTACAGGGAATTCGCCTTAGTTCTGTAATAAATTGGCTCATTGCAAAAACGGATTTGGCACCAAAAACAAACTTTTTCGAATAGCTAACAGTATTTTATTAGACAATGTAATTCCTTACGGCTATTAAAATTCCTAAGTCAGTATTTATTCTTCTCGATGCGTGGAACGTTGCTATGCACAAGTTTCGGACTATGCTGGAGCTGCAAAAATCAAACGCACATTTGTTATTGAAAGCGCAGCGAATATTTACACATGTGAACTAGTTTTCTTCGTGAGATCATCATAATGTCTCAATTTAGCTTCATCAACTCTTCTCAGACGGTGCAGAAATGTGCATATTATATTGAATTGATCGACGACTAGATGGTGTGATGGTTAGTAAACCTGCCTGCCACGCTGTAGGTCGCGGGTTCGATTCCCTGATACGTCAAACATTTGTATGCATTAAATATGTACATGTATTTACAAATGAAAAGAATATAAGTATGTTTATCAGTTGTCTAGTACCCATAGTACAAGCTCTGCTTAGTTCGGGGCTAGATGACGTTGTGTGAATGTGTGAGAAATATTATATTATTATAATTAAGATTCCTATTGCCTCTGTATTTTTTTCCATAAAACATGTAAGCAATATGACGAAAATAACAAATTATACCTATACATATAATTATAAAATGTAATAAAAAACGGAATAAAGATTATCTCTTAATAGAGACGATATTTTAATTTAAGCTCACTCGTTTTAATAAATGATACCTAATTGCAATTTAATATGCAACAAAACTGTAAGTTGTGCCGATTAACGCCGCTTTGCAAATTGGTATAAAAGCAATCAGGAGTCCTACTTTCTTTGCTTTTACTCCAATAACCCAAATTCGATTGAATTTTTGTAAGTGCACGTCGACATGGAATCGGTATTTTGGTTATTGCAACTTCCGTAACAGCTATCGACGTTACAATAAAAAGTACAGTAAAATATATTTATCTTTTATTGCAGACAGCAATTAATGTTATAAATGTATAGGTATGAATTGGGTATTTACCAACTCCTAAATATATGTATTTTACGTTTGATACGATATGTTCTATGTTCAATATGCTACCGTTTGTTGTTCTTAATGAAATAAAATAAAAAAATAAAGATATTATCTGTGCAAGAACATGTTTATAAAGCTTATACCTATGTCTACTGCCTACAGATCTCTCTCCCGAAACATTTATTAAGAGTACCGTTATCCAAAATGCCATAAAGCCTGGGATATTTGGGACTTTTTATGTGTCTGGACTTGGACAAAAAGCCGTTAACTGTTCCAAAGGCAGTAAAGCAGTTTTCTTTATTTCCGAGAGCAATATAGATCCTACGTCGCGACGTGCACGTGTGAAATCAGGTCAGCGAAATTCGTTCCTGAGGTGCCGCTCTAGACGGTAAATAAGGCTGTTTGTTCATCCACTCCTTGACTGACCGCCTATTGGATGGAGCAATAAACGTAAAACTAATATTGAACTTCTTGAAATAGAAGATTATTAGAAGAAACTTCTATCACGAAAGGATAAATTGAATTTAAAATTAACTGTTAGTCAGGCTTGCTAATTTTGTGCGCAAATTAAATAAGTTCCAAACAAACCAGTTCGAAACAATATTAAATTGCACCAGTTTACTGCGTCAAGCCGTAAAACTTAAACGATTTTTAATTGCTTTGCGGAAATCCGTTAACCCATAACTATTGTAGAGGCTTGTAAGGCCTATTTTGCATTGTACCTATAGCAATTGGTGAATTGAAAGATTGGTGTACGTAATTTTATGTCAAAATAAAACTGCGAGTCTAACTCGCTACCTATAAAACCACCGTTCAATTTTAAATTTTACTTTAATATACTACTTATTTTGAAATATTTTTAATATTTCAAGCGTATGCCTCATGTCTTTATCAATAAGTAACAAAAGCGACCAAAAAAATCACGCGCAAGAATTAGCTAGCAAGAAATACGTCATCTGTGAAAATTTAAATTTTTTGGCTATCACGGTTCAAGAGTCACAGTCAGTCTTAGTAATGGAACTTTAAAAAAGGTAAGCTTATTAATAACTAAGCAACATTTTATAAATAAACACACAGGGAAGTAGCCTGACCTTTACTTTAAATCCTACGTGTAAATGCAGAGTAATAATCTGGTAAAATTACCGGACTGCACAGACGCCAGCAGGTCATACCTACCCGATTATGTCAAAATTACCAATCGAATATTAACCTTCCGGTATTGTGATAAGGTTGAAAATCTATAAAAGAAATTTGACAGATTGAGGTAGGTTGATGTGCTGTCGTCTGTACTATACCTACGTACTTGCGAGACAACCTCAGCGAGACGATATAAAGATAAGACCAAAACTCCGTGTTTTCATTTTAAATGTTACTTTTATTTTGTTAACGGTCGATAAGTGCATGGTATAATGCTTTTAACTTGGATAATATTTTTGCGTTCACCAAAAATCTAATGGTACATCTATGTATGCATTTCTAAAATATTGATCTTAAACCCGTTTAATTTTTTTACTATAATTAAACTACTCGGCCAACAAAATATGTTACATCAAACAAATTCCAAATTAACACCAAGATATAACACTTTTTTATTGTACTGCGCTGCCAATATTCTATTGTAACAATAAGTATTTTATTCTTCCCCGAAAAATACTGTTCGTGCACCAAATATTCCTGAATGTTACACAAAATATTTAGTATGCATCCTAGTACCGTATACCCATTTAAATTAGTGATTAGTGAATAACTGATTAGTGTTAAAAAAAAACCTTTTTAGTAAGCATTACATTTTATAATGTGTTCATTTTTTATTAATGAAGCTACATTGGGCATTAATTGGTGTTTGATTCAAATACATCTAGCAGTGCATTATCTAAAGTAAAACTAAAAAAATAAATGCTTGTTTTTAAAATTAGGTGTATTACTATTTTTACAAATTTGCAACAGTTGTTAAATAGATGATAGTTATGACATATTTTAATGAACATATTTTGGTGCACATTCAGTATATTTGGTGGAACACAGGCAAAATTAGGTAAATGAAATGGGAATAAATTGAAGTACTTTTAAATACCATCCTTTTAACTTTTCATAGTGAGAATGCAGATTCTGGCTGATTACAGAACCAATTAAGTGCCTGATCGTCCCAATATTATTATGTTTAAGATAACTCACATATGGAATTGTAATTTTTTTATGCAGAACATCGGGAATAGTGATGTGATATGAGCTTATGACCTGGGCCTGTAGTCAAGATGTACAGGACAAGATGCACATGTACACTGATGTCATAACGTGAGTCAAAATGTCATTTCCATACGATTTTGTCGTTTCTGCTAGCGTTCTTGGCTAAGCACCCTGTAGCTTAGTTTAGGACTATATTATAACGGCCTGTAAATATGTGAGCAATACCATATTTTAATACACTACTACCTACATCAAAATCAGTTCATACAGGACGAAGTTATGCGCGAACACACATAAAATATATTTATATACACGGTCGCATTGAGAAAACTCCTTTAGTCATTTAAACATTGAGCAGAACAGCATCACTTAAATGAAAGGCATAGGCACTAGACTACCTTTTACCCGTTACTAACCTCTGAAATCCAATACAATAAAACAAAAGAAATATAGATTGTATATAAAGAACTTATACCTATACAAATGCAGTAGATGTCCTGGAAAATACACGTGAAATGGAAATCCCGGGTACACTGATTCACCAGTTAATGTTCAGGTCACATGCTCGTTTTTCTATACATAATTGTAATAAAGGTAATGAATATTTGTGGCAACTGGAGAGATTGTCAGACTTTTACTGACTATAACTCACTTTTGTTTCTTCTGGAAGTCTTAGTGTGTACCAACGCCGCGGTAACTCTTGCGAACAATCCTGCATTCCTATCTTAGGAACTAAGAAAATAAGCTGCGGGTTAAAAATAAATGTGGAATTACATAATCTGTAAAAATACACTTCAAAATGCCTTACAAAACAAGTTTATAAATAAGGTGTCTAAAAACAGATACATATTCATCGAAGTCTCTAAGGTTACGTGTTAACGACCCTTGAACTTTACTTTGAGCATAATAAGCACGCACCTACCTAATTTGTGATATCACGTCTTGTTACATAAAATGTTACCTCTGAAATATTCAGAATATAAGACACAAGATCACCCCTGTTTTTCTTGTGTAGAAAACACACCTATATTTCTATAGCGCATGATAAAAAATAAGTGTGTTTGAATAAATAATAAGAATATTTTACATTACAAAGTTCTATGAAACATTATAAAAGAAAAAATAAAATAAAATCTCCATAAGAAAATCCCAACACAGGAGTCAAAACCCATACTAGTCGTGTCAGAATCTGCTCGATCAAAAATTCAAATAAATAATTCAATTGTCGTCTAACTGGCAACCACATTCCAAATTCGAATAGACCACAAACACTTCTACGGCCGAATAATGTAGGTAAGTAATAAAAAAAAAAAACATAACAACATAGTAACTAGTAAATTGAACTCTCATAAAGAGTGGCTCGCGTGCCACTTTTTGCGTTATTCGGCGATTAGGTCATATCGAGGTGGTAGCTACCGCAAAGGCCGCACTCCTCAGTGGAATGCGCGCTTGATGTATCACAAACACGTGATAGAAGCATTAGATTTCGTAGAATGGCGACGTCTTTAAATTGTATTTCACTTTTTCTTTTCGTTTTTTGGAAAGATTTATCATTGTTTTTTTTTTCTCCTTCTATCTTTTTCTCCATTAATCTATCTATCTATCTCCCGAGCCTTTTCGGAAACTATATTGGAATCGGCTTCCAGTCTAATCGGATTCAGCTGAGTACCAGTGTTTTACAAGGAGCGACTGCCTATCTGACCTAACCCTTTCTTTCTTTTTCTCCATTAATATAGGTACTCAATTCATAAAACTCTCGAAGGTGTGAGTATTAATGTAATTTATTGATGGTCCAATAATTTGAGGCATTACAGTCCTATGTATCAATGTTATAAATAAAATTAAAAGCATAAATAACAACACGGATTTACTCGTAGCGTTTTATTCATATAGCTGTCAGTGACACGAGTGCTTATTTCAAGAGAATTAAATTGACGACCAATGCAATTACCAAATTGCATGTAGTAAGTTATCACCACTCCGCTGCGTTTCCAATCACGTAAATTCATTTGGTGGTCATGAAATTCAAGTAAAGAGGACATTCGGCTGACTTATTTTAATTTAATGAACGGTATAATTGTTCTTGTTAATAAATTCCATGAAATATATATTTTATTTTATTATTATACTAATTTAGTGAGAACGCTATTGATCTGACCAAACTATTAAAAAAAAATGGATTTTTTTTTATTGATATTACGAGTATAAAGCTGAAGAGTTTGTTAGCTTGAACGCGCTAATCTAAGGAATTACTGAACCCATCCGAATAAATATTTCGGTGTTAGATAGCCCATTTACCGAAAAAGGGTATAGTCTACTTTACATTCGGGTGCGCGGAGTTTTTCCCACGGAACGTAGGTAAATACGCTGACAGAAGCTAGTATCTACCAGTTATTCCGAATTCGATATACTAAAGTTACCTACTAACGTATAGAGCTTAGGTATATCAAGTTCGCTTTTATTGCCAGATTATGTTTGCTTAGCAGTCCCCACGTATTGACTTCGCCAGGACCGATATTGGCCGTTAGGTCAAGTTGTACTGTGATGTTGACCTTTCCCCTAATACCCTAATACCTTCCCGACACAGACCGCCAATAAAACTTGACCTTAAATCATGTTTATTTTATGCTCCGGCACTTTCATTTATTCGGGTAAATATGTACTCACGCGATTTATGTATCACGGCACATACTTTCTAAATAATAGTAAAATAATATAAACATTGTAAATAGGTAGGTAGTATTCGGTTTTGGTAGTACATTCGGGATTATGTATATAGTAGTATACATAGTATTTAAAAAACATTTAAATTATTATCTGTGTCCATATCATAAGCAGCCATCACGTAAGCAGTGTTCAGTTATCAAACAGTTCGTATAAGGTACCATGGAGCGTATAGCTGTATGCGTTAGCGACTAGCGCGGGCTCGGGCGTGCAGGCGCAGCGCTAGGCGGTCGCACGGCGCGCAGACTCCGCGGCGAATTTCGCCGCTCTCGCCCACTGATCTACATTTCACCTCCAATATGGGTCAATAACTGCCCACGCTCAGCCCCTCCGAGCGCGGCCGTTCACCTCGCCACTCCAAATCATTGTTCGCCAAATGTATAGCGTTGTTGGAGGTCGATGACCCGCGTTGGTGCGGCTGCTGTCAGCCGTCAGCACGAGAGTCTTCTTCGAACGACACTCGACACGCCGACATCAGCGCAAACGCAAACATCCTTAGCCCATCCGCTATAAATTATACATATCAAGCCTCATTGTTTATCTGCTAGCATAAACAATTTGTGCTTGTCATTCCGCAGGCTATCATTATATCATTAAAATTTAATCAATTTATTTATGAATTACACAGCCATCATTGCAGATTAATATGTAAGTCTTATATGTGTGTAACGTATTCAAAATAATAAGAAACCATGATTAAATGAAACTTGCGCCGGAGACGTTTTGACTTTATGGTCACGTATTGAAAAATTAAACGTATTTCATTCTACAAAATTAATCTTATTACCTTGAGAAAAAGAATATCTAACAGAACTTTATATATACAATGCTAGTAAAACACACAGCACTTTAAAATCTTACAAAAATAACAATAATATGAAATGTGACATTTTGAGACTAAATATTTGGTGGTATTGCTGCTTGAAGGCTCTTCGCTGCTTTAAAACTGCCTGCCTTAAATATTCATAGATGTACAACTTATTGACAGTCTATATAATGATTACAAATTCCTGATAAGCAAAATTAGACTAGGTACAATATTTATGAATTAAATTGTAAAATAGTAGAAATAGATAAGATTCTTGTGGAATTTATCTCCCCATTAAGCATGATATTTGAAAAAATATGACTACAATAATATTTTATTGCAAAGTCAAACTACCAACTTCAATTGCCGAATTTATCGTAGCCGAATAGTGTGTACCGCGCGCTAGATGAGAACCAGTAGGCATAGTTCTGTAGCTACCCAAATATTGTTAGTGAAGGAAAGTGGCGCGCTGAACGGACGCACGCTGCCTCCACAAGAAGTGTCACGTTGAACTCTTACATAAGGACTCGCCGTGCTTTCCAAAATATTATTGGATTTTTTCGCCTTTTTAGCGAACAATGCCTTTGTCACGCATACACATACTCGTTGCAAAAGAAAGTTGCTCGTTGAACGCTTAATTGAGACCATTTAGGCCTATCTAAATCTTAATGCTTACGTAAAATACCCAATTTAAAAAACGGACCTCTCTTTAGTAATACTTCTATAAAAAGATACGAAGTTTTAATTGTCGTTGCTAGCTAACTGTATTCTTTGCATTCTGAGGAACGCTTATTATAGAAAGTTTTTTGTTGCTGAATACAAGTTACAACTAAGTACACCTTGAAATATGAAAAAAAAAAATTGTACAAGGTCTATAAAATATTTCTTCAGTAGTCTAAAAAATGTGGTGTTGCAATTGTAGGCTTTTTAGGATTGATAGCGTGCGAAATGTTGGTAGTGGTGAGCGTTGTTTGGCCCGGGGCGGGGCGCTGGTGGCCCGCGGACAGGTTGCCGTGGCCAAGGAGAAACATCGCTTGCTCTACATTCGTCGAGTTTGGAGCCGATGACTCCTCGTGACCGTGTCCTCCTTAGCGAGTGCTGCTTTATCTCACCGAATTTCTCTCTTCTGTTCCGCATCATCACGAACAAAAAGTCAAGACCCGTTCGGTGGAAGGCGGCCTAGTTGTGACGACCACTTGCCCACATAGCGCCACCCGCTCTACAACAAACCAAAAAGCGACTACTTTCGCTCCGGCCTAAGTGCTAATTACGCTCGATGGGACACTCAAATGTTTATTTATAAAACAGTATAAAGATAATAACAAGCTCAAAATATTCCGTGTCATACTGTTATGTCGTGACTTTGAGTTCTTTGCTGATGATACTGTTTATATTATAGCTTAAAAGGTTTACTGTATCTCTTTTGGTGTTTAATTCTAATAAATATAAGCTAGGATAGTCATAAATATTTAGGTAGATACTAATCACATATCATAGTTGTTTTACAATACTCTACTTTTTTAAGTCAAATATTGGCCAATAATGTTAATTTATCAGAACATCTATCAACATCGCTGAAGCCTTGAAAACGCTACAATCATCTGATCAAAACATAGTACGCCTCAGCAATGACCTGCGAAAATGTAGGTACTCTTTGTAAAAAAAGCTTTTTTTCAGTCAAAGCCGTTTCTTTGTTGTGTTCGCGGTTGACCTTTAGATACAGTCGCAATATCTTAACTAGATCTTGACAGTCGTATTGTCTGTCACAAGCCTATGACTTTTGTTCTGTCATAATAACAAAACTTTAATGTGGAAAATAAATGACAGTCAACTCTTGTCTGTGACTTGCAAAAAGGCACTAACAATGCGTTTAAATCTTTTTTGCACGTTCAAAGTTTTTACTATAATTACTCTGTAGGTATCGTCATTGACGTATAATTTACAAAGATGTGTAAAACAAATTTCACACTTGTTGCAAAAATGCTGTTGCTATGCAAGATTTATATTTTTACTAGCCATGAGGAAGTATGATTCGAATAATCTAGAATAGCGGTGAATTGTTGTTATGTGAGAAATTCTGTACCTACACTGTACATTCTGCTACGCTAAGTCATGTTCAGTTACTAAATCGTAGTGTTGCTATGCGTTTTGAGAACTGAAAATTAATAATGTACATTTCTTAATATAACAAGATATTAATTAGCTTATAATAGGATTATATTTGATAACACAAAAATTTCACCCAACATTTTTGCACGTGACTGTACTTCGTAGGCCGTAGTCTCGTAGTCCGTAGCCAAACTGTTACGCCTAATTATAGAAACATTTTACATCGCAATCTGCTTGTTTATGTTCATTTTTACATACGAAATGTTCCCAAAACGTTACTCCTCGATGTACCTGGCACAAAAGTCGAAAGTTATTTTGCGGTGACATAACATTCGTAGCTCGGTGGCCGAACGTCGAACTTAGCTTCGCAATTCTATCTTGAATATTCATTTTGGCCAGCATACGAATAGTTGTTTTAAAATGTTATTCCCCTATATGTTGGGTACTGAATAAATACATATATAATGATGTAGTAGTACGCAAAAGACGTATGCAGATGATACGATTTCTCATTCATACATTCATAGTACCATTTCTACGACCTACGACTATCACTCCTTTAGCTTTGGAACTAACTACATATATGAATTTCTTCAAAAGTAGTATTTATTTATGTTTGATTTGCCGGTACATCAGCAGTTATGTTATTGTTCTCTGTGTACATACAAAGTGTTCCAAAGGACCGAGTACATTAAGTGCGTTTAGTAAGTGTTTTCTTATAATGTGATACGAAGCTCTAAAAAAAGTTATGTCGAGTATCCTTACAAAAAATAAGTTTAAAAATAATTGTTAAGAACGTTAGACGCGAATGATAGAGCATTTGTCAAAATACCTCTGAGCTCGCTCGAGTTTTCATGACGTCCATAACTTTTACTTTTTAAGTGACTTTCTTGATTATCGAATGGAGATACTATTATAGTTAGTTAGGGTGTGCAATAGGTGCGCAGGCGCGTCCAGTGCTCAGCTAAATGTCGCGCGCGCGGCCTCAGCACTCACAAACGGCCTTTGCAGTTTGGCGCGGTCGACGACCCGCCGGGGTCGTTGACTGGGCCCGCATTTAGTTTTCACTTTCGTTCACTAAGGATAACTGTACCATATACGTCACGTACATGCCCACAATTCCGTTGACAGACCATTCGGTTCCTTACACCTGCGGGGAATACGCAATACCGCTGTCACACATTTTGAGTAGTGTTCTCGTCTTATCAGAAGACCGAGAATCCCCTCTCAGGTTCCCAATGGTGAAACTCAGGTCTTTAAACTTTAAAAGCTTCGATTCAAATTTTTATGGGATATCGTCTAACATAAAGTATCCGCGTTCGTCTTGACACGCAAATTTAATTGAACTTCACAACAACAATTACCAAGTATATAAAAAATACAGTCTAAATAGAATTTTACATTGACCTAGGTTTTTATAAAAGCGCCTCGTGACTGGTCAGCATTTGCTCGGACATAATCAAACGCAATAAAGCCTTAAAATAGTCACAAGTATATCAATCTAGTTATTTAAACGTTAAACGATCGCATACCGTAGCGAGCTCGCAAGCTGTATGTCCGTCACTTGCCTAGGCAGAAGGTTGTTGCACTAATGATTGCCGGTGTCGTAACTCGGGCGTTGGACCAGTGTCCTTTTGATGCATTTTGGGTACAATTAGGTAATTTTGGCGGATAGTGGGGGAGCGGCAGCGGAGGCGAGGGGGAGGTGCGGTGCGTGGGGTTGCGGGTTCGGCGGTGGTTGCGCAAGCGGCGGTCGTCGACTCGGTTATGTCAGCGGTTTACGTAAGCGTCACCTCGCACCGCTCTCGGGGCAGGCGCCAATTGTAGCCCCGCGATCGTTTCGCACTTCTCGCGGACTATTTGCGGACGGCAACGGTTCGTTAGCGCTCTGCACTCGCACCTCTTGACCGACTCACTGCATTGTTCCTCTGCACCCTCTGCAATGTGCTAACTTCATTAGTGCCGCGGATGTCGGACCAGCCGTTCGGCGCACTAAATATTATCATTAAGAATATTGAACAGCGTGCAATTACAATGGGTGCTTCAAGTAGGTATACTTATATTTATTTGAAAGGTGGCTAGCATGGTCGGTATATTCTGCAATGCTAAACAACCTCCAATTAAGTTCAACCTTTCATGAATCGATTAGCGCTAACATCAAATCGTCCATTGTAACCGTTGTTAAGAACAGGTGTGCCCTAAAGGAGTAATTATGCGATATGGTTGCGGTCGAAGTAGAGAAGGGGCTGGAGCGGTTGCGTCAGCGCAGCGTGCGGAGAGCGGTCGGGCTCAACGCACAAGGTTGCAGAGGTTCAATGCTCTAGAAATACGACACCCGACCCCGGGCAACCGCATGCTGCGGACCAAACCTGCGTGTGCGCCGCCCAGCTCCGCGCGTGTACCGCGCCGCTATCAACACGCAACACAAAAAAAAATATGCTGTTTCAATAAAATTATAATAAAAACCACAGTTACAAGAATTATTATCCAGAAATATATTTCGTCATGACACCAATTAAAGTCTTTTTTCATTTAATTTTTAACATTTATTTGACCCAACAAATCAAGCGCTCATCGGAGCTATTATCTCAGCTGTATTTTTTATTATTTCTCCTCTCCAACCTGTCCGTCAAACACGGTCAATTTGTCCAATTGTTAAACTAGTTCTTCTAAACGATGACAGTTTTGTTTTAACGGTACACGCACAGCTTCGCGGAGTAACCTTCAAAAGAGAGAACGTGGCGTCGTAAGCACGTCCAATGTGCCAACTCTTTTTTATGTAGTTGTTTCGCAATTTTTTATAAATAATTTTGCCTTCGACCTTTGTAAGCCGCCCAATTTAGCCCGATTGGTATTCCTGCGGCGGGCGGCGTCGTGTGCTTTTCGTAACTTGTGGTTCAGCAACGCGCGGGCGCAACGTGATCGTCATTACATTAACACCAACCACACACAGCGAGTACAAACTGCTCCTAAAATACTTATTCATTATACAAATGTATTATAAATATTCGCATTAGCAACTGCAACATGATTAGTGTTCCTGGAACTTAGCTTGATATACGCGGTACCTGAACTGAGCCACGCTTATTAATAGTACCTACCTAATGGGCGAGCATTTTAAGTAGGTTTAGGATTAACTTCAATAGTTTTTGATCTTTGCAATATTTACCTACGCAGATACGACGAAATCGTATATTACAAATACCTCTACAAATACTTATTTCATAAATATTCATAATTATTATACATATACATATACGGCAGTTGCACAGCCTATTGAAGACGCTCAAGTGACTCAATAACCAAAATAAAAGCAAAGAAAGTAATAAATAATTCTTGATTATCAAGTCTGAAGCTAATTGTTAATCAGTCGTCACAAGAAACTCAGTAATGAAAAATGTAGGCGAGTACGACCCACATTTCTTGTTGCATTGTTTCGTTTTTCAAGTGAACCGTTAACATTGTCAATTTCTCCGCTCACTTCTTCGTTCATTCTGATTACAAGAAGGTATAGAAAGCGTCGCAATGCTTATACAACCTTTTAACAGCGCACGTGAGCGACAACGACAGGGTACGATTTTCCAAGTCTCTACAGATTCGCGATTACCACTTTGGCCAGAGTTCATTGACCCCGTTGGCCCGTTCTACGAAGATGCTCACGATTTTGCAAACTGGCGCCAACGTCACACGACAATAAACACAGTGATGCGATCTTCGGTGAACATGGAGGCGAGTTACCGTAAAAGCTCAAATGTAAGGTAGTGCTTATCAACAAAGTAGGGACAGGAAGGGTGCGTAAGCGCCGGTGCCAGTGCGGCGTTACCGGAACGGCTGTCCGCAGCCTTTCACGCACTTAATTTGGCAGGACCCCCTTCTCACCGCGCCTGCCGCACACCTCCTCGCCCCAACACTTGAGAGAAAGTAGCTAGCCTACGCAATGCTAGGGTCAATGACCGTACTCGAAAATGCTTACTTCTGACAAAAGTGACACATTAACAGCGAGCATTTCATATTCAGCATGTGCGGTCAATTTCTTGCACGGATGTTGAATGGTCGATGCGATTAGGTCAGGCTGGTGAAGTGGCCTATATAGGCAGCAAGCATGGTGGGCGGCCACGTATGCAGGGCCGCACCACTGTGTATCGGACTTCACTCCTTATTAATTAATTCCGAGTACGACTACCTACTGTGTTGGAAATGTTGATAGGTTTCCTACTATTAAGCAAAAAGTATCAACCTGTCGTAACATTGTAAAAGTTTACCGAAATAATGGGCTATATAAAGGAAAAGTTTACAGTGAGTGAAGATTCGTATCTTTTTACAACCAAATAAAAGTGGCTACATAATGTTACAAAGATGCGAGTGTTGACTTGTAGAAACTCATGAGCTGCCTTCGTAGTATCCGATCAGATAACGAAGGGCACGCCCTAAATCAGGGCATGATCAGGGTCATCAGAAAAAGTAACCGTATTAAAAATATAACAGAATAGTGTTCCACTGGTCCACTAAGCGCATGACAACGCGTACCGCCCCGAGGCTGCGGCAATTCGGTAACATAACTGAATTGAAACATAATATCCTACAATTTATTATTGTTATACATGCTAAGAATTCCGCTGCAATCAAACTTATAATTATGGAAATAATGGCTTTCTAAAATGAATTATGGTGCTCCAATTGAAATGAAATGCTGTAGGTCAGGTATGCTAACGGAGTTTTTGTAGTCTGGGTGTTATGGTTCGTCATAAAATTTTAATAAACATGTCCGTCCGCTTCGGACACATTTCCCCAGTGAATATCCGGTTTTACGCCTCAGTTAAACTTAATTAGATAATTAAGTGTGAGGCTTTGTTATTTATAGACGCGATTGATTAATCGAAGGTTTTATGTGGAAGTTAGTTTTAGTAATAGGCATTTATACTGATTAGATTACAAAATGGTCGATGATATGGTGTTTATAGAATGATAATAATCATATAAAACCGAGACTGTATTTCAATTCCACATAAAAAGATCAGTTACCTTCATACACAGGAAGTACATACTTATATTTTATCAACTATAAAACTTTATCAATTATAGGTAAGTATTTAAATGATACAGCATAACAATGAGCAGATCACGTACGGACGCTCAGTACTGCATCAGATAACGCAGTTCACATCCACATCTGCGCACTTGTCCATCTGTCCGTGCAATCAACTGGTAATTTATTGTATTAACTTGCATGAGCAATGAGATGTCCGTCTTTACATAGAGGGTGGTATCTCAAGAACAAGCCAGCACGTGCCATGGAAAAACACAGAAAACAAGGACACAGTGCAATGGTTCATTCAACCGGACGTTATTATTCAACGAGCGCACTATGATGAAACTACGCAAATCTTCATTATTACTAACAAAGCGTCACGTTTCGAAATATTGGACCACGTAGGTACAATGTCTTAGGGCACGTAGCGAGCCCTTTAGTAGGGCCGAAATATGACACGCGAACAGCAAACGCAATTGGACTACGCAAGTTGTTTGCCGAATACGTAACAAGATTTATCGCTGTAAGCAGCTTTCGTGTCGCTGTAACATATTTTCAGTAAATAACAGCCAAGTTGTTGAGGAATAATACTAGCAGCAGACTGTAGATTTTCCTAGTTTTTAGTTTTCTTTGGTCCTAGTTTTCCAAATAAAAACACCGGAGGCGAGTTGTACACGTTTATTCTTTGTCGAACCAAAAAGAGAGAGAGCTATATACGAATTGTTGCCCTATTTATAATTTCTAAATCAATCTATTAATATCAGTGTTGCTAGTCGCAACAAATACGGAATTATTTAATAAAATGAGTTTCTGAAAATATATATTTGTAAATTCAAGCAAAAGAAAATGATAGAAGAAAAAGCAAATCACTAAAAAAAAAATTGAAATTTTCAAATGCCTATGTCATATATAATCTTGAAGGTTTATTATAATATTAAACACAAGTACTAGTTATTCGCGTGGTTTCTCAAAACTAATGAACAACAATTTACTGTGAATATTTCTTTAACTGTAAAACATGAATTTTCAAGGCTCTATTGAGTATTTGCGCTGAAATTTACATTTGAATAATAATGATAAATGGTTGTTTTTTTTCTGAAAGTTTTTTCTATGACACTATATTTAGTACTTTACTCAATTTATTCTTTACAGTGTTTGAAATATCTTTGTGGAAAAAAAAAACAATAGAAATTAGGAAATATGCTTATTTATGATTTTGTTCTCTCACAACAAACCTTGGAATGATGGAGAGTAATATATAAACTGCGCAATTGCAATATGAAATAGTAAATAGGTAGATTATGTACATAATTAAACTAACTAATTACCTGTAGAACCAGCATACAACGACTTACATACATAGAAGCATAAACGATTAAAATACCTACCTTCGCATATAGGTACATGAGTAGCATAAGGTACAGACATAAGTCACATCAAGCAACCTAAAGTACAGACATAAGGCACATCAATCTAACTAAAACTGCTGAAAACATATACTTTAGCAATTAAGTTCAAAATATATTAAGGAAATTTGACAGATTTTACGTAGTAGCTTTAAACATTGTTGGCAGGATTATATCTCCCATTCTTCCTCGTGTATGTGCTATCACGTAGAGAAAGAGCAATTTAATTTAACTTTCACATCTACATAGCCAAATCAAACATGAAGCCAAAAACAGCTGAAATTCTGCCAACACCGGTATAATCCTGAATTGCTCAAATGCAGAGTGAATATGGGAGGAAATCGACTCTTTCCAAGCCTTACTTACATGAGTAAAGGGATATTACGTAGGTATGTAGATTAAAAAGAACTACATATTAGAAAAAGGCTAGGCAGATTATGATAGTAGCTACGCTGTACAATATACATTCATAGATACTCGTACATGTTAATTCTAGTTTATTCGCACCCAAAATATTGAGGCTGCTGAATCCATTTCCCAAATAGATACAAGAGGAGAAAATCAGAACGATGTTCACACAGCACTAGGTATTGTCACGAATGAAATCGGCATCACGTACATAATAAATAAATGCTATATAATATAAAGCTATAAACTTGAAACATAAGCCGCGCATTTTTATTTAAATACAAATGGGAAAAGTTTCGTGACTATAATATTTAAACATAACCTCGCGCTAAAAGAAAATCGAACGAAGCTAATTCCAGCTCGTAATATATTAGTTTTAATATTTAAATAGCCATTTAACAGCCTCTCGATGTGCCATCTGTAACAACAGATGAATATTAAATGGCTCCTTTCAATAAAATGACTTCATCAACTTAGTAAAACGAGTTTCTGATTTAAATATTTCACAACTTTGATAGTTATTAATTTTAATCTATTGCTCTCAACTTATTTGAAGACCCCGTTGGTGCAATGGTAACCAAGCCGGACTGTCGAACTGAGGGTCCCGGGTTCGATTCCTGCCACGGTCGACATTCGTGTGATGAGCATGCTTATTGGCTGTGGTCTGGATTTTGTAATATGTATTTATAATATATATGTGTAACGTATATGTAGTTTATCAGTCGTGTTGGCGGTTTACGGTAGAAAAAATTGCGTTGAGCATTGGTTAATACTTCAAGAAAGTGATAAATAAGCACCATTTTCTAAATAATTACTTCTTTGTTTACCAATTTGCAACAAATTACTTATAACCTATCAATTTATTAACAAGGATAAAATAAGGATAAATTGATTGTTATCGTTGTAGGTAGTAGGAAAATAGTATCTATATTTTCAATCCTTGAACCCATAGCGTAGAGTTATCGACCCATATTACCAATGAGCTACGGATGTTGACATTGTAATACCACGTATATGAAGTAATACCCTACATAATATCATTTTCTTCCTTCCTTCTGCAATGCAAGTGAAATCATAGCCACAATTATTTAATAAAAAGCTTGGAATCATTCTAAAATTAATTTTACGAGCTAGGCAACACCACGCCCGGTACGTCATTAGACATGCTCAGAAATCCTAACATGGAAACCTAATTCATAGGAGACGGGAATCAAGACCGTTAACTTCCTCAGACAAGTCGCCTTATTGGACCAGTCCGGATTCTGGTTTTTCATATCAATATCCCGAGTACGGAACACGTTGGAACTTTTTATACTAAGATAAATATTGTGAATTAATTTTCGTATTAGGGGTGTGTTTGTAGGACTAGTTTGTGTTGAAAAGACTAGTTACAATGCTGAAATCACACGCGTACTATGGCAGAAACATTATCGTACCATCCCGACCTCCAAAAATTTTGCAATATACCTATACAGTTTTACGACACTTCTTTGTATTATGAGTATATACTTGACTTTCAAACGTTGAAATTTAATGCTATGCCCGTTGACACAATACCCACATAAATTAAGCTTTTCGCCACTAAAACCTTGTTATACGACGTTTATTTAGGCTTCTAAACACAAAAATAATAAAATGCACGCAATGTTTCCACACGAGAACAAATACTGGCCTAATCATGTTACTAATTTTGGTATATTCAGGTATGATATTATTTTTATAAGCCCCTATAGGTAATATGCATCGAGTAGGTACTAAGAAACACGTGTCACAGTAATTCATCGACTATTAAGTTCGAAACTGGTTGCATCAATATTTCCAAAACAGCCATAAAATATTTTTCGTCATGAGCGACCGCTTGAAAAAGCCTCTACCTTTTATTTTAGAGGTATTCAATTCGACCTCTTTTGTTTACTATTAAATTGAGAATCTTCATGATCAGCCTGTAAAGTACCTAGGTACTTATCAGGTACTGAAACCGTATTTTTTAAGGTCTTTTAACCTTTTATTTAAGTTGGGTAGATTTTGTAAATTATTTTTTTTACCAAAAACGTTACCGGTCTAATGAAAAAGCTCTGTGAAATTGATGATAGGAATACAATTCATAGGTATATTAAATTAACTAAATGATTGACGGAGATTCTCCGATACTTTTGAATAAAATGTAGAAGTAGATAACTGTATAGATACCATATTGCCATTTCGATCTGTTCATCTATAAGTACATATTTTATAATACTCTTAATTTGTATAATTAGAATAAAATCTAGTGAACATAGGTCAAACTACCACGAGCTCACCAACTTTAAAACGTAACCACAAACTGTGTTGCCATGGCACCCACCATTGAGCGTACACGCAACATGATTAATATGTTACCTATGCACCGAGTTTATAAATAATACAGTTTAAAAACAATGAACGGTACGTCGTTCGTAGCATGGAGAAATCTAAACATCACAACCCTAAATAAATTGCTATTAGTATGCATGCCGGAGCGACAAACGCAGCCAAAATCGAACAGCCATGATGGTGTAACCGCGTGAGTGAGGTAGTAATGGACCGGGTTCGTTCGCCGATAAAAGCGAAAGTGCTGCGTTCAGTGGGACAACGACCGGCTCCTGCGGACAGCCCTGTCGGTTTCCTGCATCCAGGTCATCATCATCAAACATTGGCGACTGCGTCACCGACCTCTTGTTAGTCAACGCTGCGCCCACGCGTGTACTGACTGTCCAGCTGTGTTTTGTTATGTACTTGACGACAATGATAACAACTTTTTGAAGGTTTGTTTAAGACTTGTGTAGAAAAGTAGAATAACTACATTAAGAAAACAGACTTTTGACAAGAGTTTTGACTACGATACGAAAGATTCAAAATCCACACCGGTATCATCTTCGGTAAAAGATGTACAGCCGACTGGTAGAAATTCTACATTCGAATGTGACATTAAAATAACATTCGTATTAAGATCATATAGTAGAATTTACGTCGTCTAATATCTAATGGAAACATACTTTGTGAGAGGTCAATGAACTACGCAGATAGGTACAATAAACTAAAGAAAAGCTTTTATTTGTGAGAGCTTTATAAAGTACTAAGACGTGACGAATGACAATAAATTTTCCACGAATCCCCTCCTTTTTAAATTTCACGTCTGTGCAGTCTTATATAGCTACGAAAAGAAATGGAAATGAAAATCCCTCTCCTCAGAATCCCACGGCACTTTTTGAAATGAGAAATGTGTAACTAGATACTTTTAGACTCTTATCATACATTTTATCATCACTGTTTCGCCTTTCAGTATGAAGTTACGGTTTCGAATCCCTTCAGTTGTTCAATTATTCTATTACCTCATCATCATTAAGAATTGCGAAGTTATAAGATACCTACAACAAGTTTAACTTCAAAAAATATTTTGTAATATTACAAGATAATAACAAAATAGGTACCTGTGGATAATAAGGTCTGTCGGTAGTAAGTTGAGAGCCAGCTCTGTTTCCTGTGGTTACCTTTTCAACCTACATCTAAAGAAAAAGAAGGTTCGGAACTCGATGGTGTTTTCTTAAGTATGTTACGCGATCACTAAGACGCGGGAATGACCAATTTTGGGAAAAAAAGTTAAAAAAATAAATACACCTGAAGGAATAAAATTGGGCTTTTGATAGCAAAATTCTGACAACCCATCTAGCTGCAATCGCAGCGGGCGGGGTCATTCGATGATTTCCCACTCAAAAAAAGGCCTTAGGTACTAGTCAAAGTTACTAATTATAACATCTAAAATTCTAGCTCTGTTTTCACTATTTCGTTGACGTCCTCGGCATTTTTCAAAACAAATGTAACAGCGGCCGAATAATACTCCGAAGAGCTATCGAGGAGGGTCATGCATTAGCCTTTTGTAATATTACAACAATTCTGAGTGGCCCGACGACGCGTGAATATTTCATTCCTCGTCATCTCGTAACACGACGCATTATTCCTATAAATATTCACGTCGTGAGCCGTCTATTAGCCCCAGTTAAATTAACATGGCCTACGAGATATGAATTTTGCAGAAAGTCGAGTTTGACAATGTTTGCCGACAATGCTTCATTTATATGCAGGCACTTTAGAAATTACTTCAATAAAAACTTGCCTTTGTAGTCGAGATTCCATCTGAAGTGCTGAAAAATCAACAAGGTATGAAAATTGTATAAATATTAGCTGGCCAAAGCACCGGCGCCGCACCGCCCGCCTCGATTGCCGGAATTGTGAAAACAACGAGTTACAAGTACTATAGTAAGCTCGCTCCCGTCGGAAATTATATTCTATACTAGCGGTCGCCCACGGCTCCGCCCGCGTGGATGTCGGTTTTCGCGACAAAAAGTAGTCTATGTGTTGTTCTGATGTATACGCCAGTGTGGATGTCGATTACGGCTACCAATGCCTAACTTTTGTCGGGATGAGAAGCTCGCGCTCGGACCTCCCGCCTTATTATATACCTACCGACCGACCTGCTGATTATCGTATTTTATGTATAAGTTTGGTATTTCTACACCGATTTCTATGATTCTTTTTTTATAGAATATGTTATAATGTTATCTTTTGTTAATTAGGCATGAGAGAGAATATTATAAACATAAGAGTAAACAAATCAATAACAAACAATCAGAAAGCTCCGAACTGGTAAACTATCGGGAGTTATACATGTTATTGTGAGTCAACCATTAAAGATAGACATATGCTGTTGTGGAATTTTTTTTAGATAATTTTATGTAGAATATTTCCGTCATACATGATTTCTATGTAGCTTTAACCATTAAGGCTGCACACGCGACGAAAGCTTAAAAAATGGTGTAACTTCTCCCGTTTTCCCAACATTTTCCTTCACTGCTCTGCTCCTATTGATTGTAGCGTGATGAAAAGTATCCTATAACCTGCCCAGGAGTATGAAGAATAATTGTACCAAGTTTCATTAAAATCCGTCCAGTAGTTTTTGTTCCTATTAATAACATACAGACATACAGACAGACAGACAGACAAAAAAATTACTGATTGCATTTTTGGCATCAGTATCGATCACTGATCACCCCCTGATAGTTATTTTGAAAATATATTCAATGTACAGAATTGACCTCTCTACAGATTTATTATTATAAGTATAGATTCATGAGTTTTCCGTTCTAAAAACTAGTTCAAATAGGGTTTCAAAATACCTAAAAGAATTGCACCAAAAGTAATAATAATATTGTCTGTTGTTTCGAAGCATTACAGTTTCAATATCTGGGTATCTTTACATGGACTCCACGAAGACTTTAGGAAAGGATATGGAGAATTTCTGTCCTCCATATTCCTCTCGCCGTGAGAAGGTAATTTACTCGGAATCAAAACCTACCTATTTCAATTTCTTACTTGGAAACGGCACTTAGTGATAATGGTAGCTAGTACATATTTTTCATCATTTAGGTAATTTAAATACGGTATTTATGTTCTTTGCAACATAACCATACTTATACGAGTATCTATGAAAACCCTTTCTTTACCTAATTTTCTTTTCGGATCCACTGAGATGATATTCCTATTTACGAAATGGAAATGTAAAATATTTAACAGTTAAAATACAATAGTCAGTATAAATGGCATTTAAATATACCTAAGTGTAACAGAAAACCAACCATTCGAAGCGCCGCTTAGTTTTATAAGATCTCTCGCTTTTATATCAAGCCAAAAGCCATAGCGCCTGCTGAAAATAATAAAACGGACACAGCGAGTGAGAAATATAGCTATTTAACTCCAACAGGCGCTTTGTTGTCTGGCTTCGAACCCCCACTGCATTGATCCAATCGCGTTTAGACTTATAAAGATTTCTATCGTGTAAATAAAAAGTTTTCTCATACAAATTATTTAGGTACATTTTACCTAACATTTGTCTTAGTTACGAATAGGAAGCCATAGGACTTATGGCATCCCTCCGTTCCTCATGACCGCATGACTGTAATTGAGTGAAATTAATTCCAACATAGTTGGGTAAAGATTAGAGGATAAGCATGTTTCCTTTTTTAAAGTTGGTACTAGGCGTTCTGAAGGTAGCTACAGCGTTCAATCTATAGGCTGTCTAACATTGAAAGAAATCTTCAAATCATTCCAGAATCTAGTTCTTGAATTTAGTGGGTTCAAGGAAGAAAACAAAATACAACTTCTTCGTCTTTATAAAATTATTAAAGAAGTATGTGTTATGTTGGTTACTTAAAAACATCAAAGTTACTTTCCCATCATACATACAAATATTTTTCAAAATTTCATTTATTTTCGCGACATTTTATGAGCATTGTTTTATATATTTTGTTCGGAGTATCCAAAGATATTAAAGTGGTAACATCAATCATGACCATGAAGGCTGAAATCATTGTTATTAATTTAGATTTCACGAGCGATTATCGCACAACATTGTAACGAATTACAATATCTATAGAGTATAGAAGGCGTACGCGTAGCGATTGTAGAAAAAAATGCCTTAGTCGATACCTATCTCGTATCAGTTACCTATAATACAACTTATATTTCTTAATTTCCGTAATTAACGTTTTATTTTACACAGATTATATAAATACTACTACTCTACGTCCCTACACTAGAGCATTCCTTCGAGTATCCTTAAGTTGGCTGTAGCGCAAAACCCTAATTACAAATATTAAAATTATTTACCGAAATATAATTCAGAAGGCAGATACCATAAAGGTAACCTATAGTAACGTGACTTCGCGTTGTAAACAGATTCCAAAGGTATATATTACCTAGTTAGTCAGCGCCCCACTAGAATTTGCACAGTAAAATTTGCACGTAGTCAAGTAGGATGTCTATACATTCATGTTTATGAGAGTAGCATCATCGAGTTGTCTATAATAAAAACAAACATTCGAAAAACAAACAACAAAGACTTGATGGATGATAGTGGCGCATTCTCATCTATGTTTACTGCATTGTTCAAATTTCCCTCTTGCCGGTGGAGACAGCTAGTCGCGTACCTGTCTAGTGTCTGGTGAGCGCAATCGTTACCGAGGCGCGTCGGTCTGCATCGGCGGGCATGCGCACACCAACCGCACAAGCGTTCGACCAAGTTTAGTGAGAAGCGAGGAGGAACGGCACTGCACGCTGGCTGCGAATGGTCGAGTCGCCGCCGCCGCGCCGCGCCGCCCGCACCCGCAGTCCTCCCGCCGCGCCGGCTCTGCGCGCTCCACGCTAACCGCACCATGGTGAGTCATTGCTACAGTGCGAATCTATTCATTTACGTCGACCTTTAAAGTTTAGATCCAGATAAAAATAAAACGATGCGCTCCAGTTGATATAACCAAATGTCAATCCGCAAATCCGCTTGTTAAGAGCAGGTTCTACCTACTCCTGTCACTAAACGACATTAACCTAATTATATAGCGTTTGATCATATTAAAAGAAATCGAGGAAACTGCGTGCCGATCCTAGTGAAGGTCAACCGTTAAAACAACTTAGTCTCACGATCTAATGTAATGTAAACATATTTTCAGGTAATGGACAACCGTGTAAACGAAGATAACGAAACAGAACACAACTCTTCAATTTTTGTAACAAATTTTCAAAATGGAGACATCATAAACTACTCACTCGTTTTGATAAAAGGAATAATAACTAGAGGCAATTCCAATAACAATGACAAACTTACATGCACACTAAAAGGTGAAAACTTTCAAAACAAATCGGAATGGAGCGTTTATAACGGAGAATTCAAAGTGATAATCGAATTGAGAAGAGGTGAAAATATTATCGAATTAGAATATGCAGAACAGCAACGGAAAACACTGCTCTTGGATTATACACCAAGAAAAACAAATCTTCGGGTAACCCCCGTTTACATAATATGTCAAGGCCACGATGGATGTTTTCAGAGCCCACCGGATATTGATAATTCGATAGAAAGTGCTTGTTCTCGAGTAGCTCTCGGTTCCAAGTTGATTCAAAGTTTAACAGCTGAAAAGCTTTTCGAAAGTGGAATCGGAAGAAAAACATTTCAACTTGAACATGAAGTCAATCCTAAAAAACCTGAATGCATTGTATTTAAAAGTAGCCTTAACGTTAACAAGGCAAGAAAAATGAAACAAACAGAATTATGGTCACATTTTGGCAGAGAACTAATGCTTTCTGATTTGGGAAGTAATGAAAGAAAGTTTCTGGGCTTCATATCCTGTACGCGGTATAAAGGTACTGACATAGATAAACCTATGACACATGAAGAAATCATATCCCTTACCGAAGGCTATGCAGCCTTAGGCGGAGGAGGCTTGGCACTATTTGGAACAGCTTGTCTGTACACTTGGCCAACGACAGTAGAAGAAATAGTTCCCAAATTCTTAGATGCGACACCAGTCAATGTAAGACGATTTATGGATGACAGTGGTTACCGTGGAACTTTAGGAGGATGTTTTGCAACTACACTTGGATCAGTATTCCACGAACTGGGACATACGTTTGATCTCGGACACACGAAAGACGGTATAATGGGAAGAGGTTTTGATAACCTAGACAGAGTTTTCGTTGTTGGAGAAAAACGGTCAGCTGTAGTAAAAGATAACATGAACAACTTTAGTGGAAAACCAGTACAACATTCCACGGTGTCATTACAGCGCAATATAAGTGTCACGATGAACGTCGCGGAACCTTTGCGAGTTTTGGGACCAAGAAGTAAAACTACCTTGGGAAATTTTGCTGCCATGTCTAAATCGGACATAATTAGAAGAAGCCCTAATGTCACTCCTATAACCAGGCCTTCCAGTGTTTATTCAAATATAACAAATAGACTGACGGATTCAAAGAAAAATATTAATCGAACAAATGGAAATGATTCAATTTATTGGACCCGAAATTGTGCAGTGTTGTTATCTTATCACCGGTGGTTCAATAATGAGTACGGAAGAGAAAGACAAGCGATAACAAGGTATCTAAAATTTGATAAAAACAAGATGATGATAATTTCCACAGCTGGGATTAGAATAGTTGAAGTGAGAGATGAATCAAATGGAATGGTATTGGATTCATACGAATTTACAAACCTTGTGCCAGAAAAAAGATTCTTGGTTCCTTTTACATTTTCACCGAAAACCAAAGTTTTGACGATAGTTGTAGAAGATGATTTGGGGAACGTGCTGAAACAGACATTTTCATATTAATAAACAGTTGGCATAACAGTATTAGGAAAGTTGACAATAAAGTGAAGAAATTTATTGAAACAAAGCGAATGAAGTATTATAAATAAAAATCTCCCTAATCTAGAAACACTCTACGACAAATGGCATCAAACAAAAACTGTATATAAAAGTGAAGAAACATTTAGTCTAGTGTGTGTAATAAACGTACTTTATTAATAGGCAACCCCATATGATAGTGGGCAACTGGAAAAATGACGTTTCAGACGTCTGTGTGTTTCTGAAAATTACTGTTTCTTTTGATAATAATAACCGGTGGAACGAGAGATTTATAGTTCTGTGAATGTGTGTGATATATTTGTATTAAATAAGTTATTTTCCTATAAAAGCGAATACTATCAATTCAAAAATGGCCAGCACCTCTTCGAGTGATGTTTGTTTTTTTCTTCGTGTAAAACATTTTCCGCCAGTTATTAATGGAAGAATTAATATAATCGAGTTTTTAGAAGCGTCTACTGATTTAGTAGCTGTCGTGGGTACGTATGAAAGCATTATTTTATGTATTTTGCTTTATTTAATTGCCGAAACGCATTTACTTATAAATCAATTTTAAACAATTACAGAACGCCTTGGCACAGTATTTGGTCCCGTAAAGTATGACATGCAAGGAAATATTGATGTGAGTATGTTTATGAATCACGTCTGAAAATAATTCATTAGTCATGCCTCGCGAGATATAAAATTTAATACAAGGTGACCACTGTTGATGTGCCTAAAATATCCTTTTAAATTAAATAGTATATTATTTTCATCTTTTTTTCAGAAAATCAAAAAGTATTACACATATGACAAGAACTCTTGCTTACTTGAATTGATGCTTGCGGAAAATGCTAATGGCAAACCTACTGCGGCAGAAGGCATACTGTGGCTTAACAGGTTCGTAAGCATAAGTCCTATTTTAAATTAAACACAAATTAATGAAATGTTTCTAAAGATTAATTTTGTTTCTTTCCCTTGAACTTCTGGGTGCATTCATTTATATTTTAACAACTAAAAAAATCTGTGTTAAATTTATATTTATATCCTTTGTACAAAAGAGACAATTTCTGGATTATCTTGTTGTCATTTTCAGGGCTCTTCTATTTTTTGAAATTGCATTCTCACAAATCCTTAGTCATCTTCAAGCTAATGCCACTGAAGTGAATATGAAGAAAATATTCACAGCAGCGTATGAAGGATCTGTAAAAAAATATCACAACTGGGTCACGCAACAACTATTTTCTGTAAGTTTTTGTATTAAATAAATATTATTAAGCTAAGATAAGGGACTAAAGTGACGTGCTCTTCTAGCAGGTCACTTACTTCTAGCTACTTACTGCTGGCTCACTACTTTACTTTTTACTCAATAAAACTGTCCATTATCAACATGTACTGATAGAGATGAGTGGTTTCCTTTATCATTATTGTTTCATAGAGTAAATAAACCATCAGAATACTGTCACTCATAGTTAGTACCTCTTGCCATAATATAATAACAAATTCTAGTGTATGATTAAATTTGTTTTTTGTTTTCAGTTCATCTGTAAAATGTCACCATCTTTTCCTCAAGTGGTAAAATCATTTGAAATGGAAAATGATTTGAAAGGATTCGAAAACAAAATTGAAAGTTTCCAAATAACTTTACATTTAGTTAGATGTAAAATTGATGATTTCTTTAGAGAAAGCAATCTATTTCCAGAACCAATAACAGACGCTTAATTTTTAGAAGCGAGAAGGTATTACTTAAATTCCAAGTATATTTTTTTATTTTAAGAATAATTTAATTAAGGTATGACAATTATATTTGATATGAATAAATATAATTTAATGAATGTTTTGAAACCTAAATTGTAAATATGTAGTATTAAATACCAAATATTATATTATGATAATGCCTAAGAGTGTACCATAGTGCTGTGTTAGTAAGATTAGAGTATGCGCCTGAGGCTAATTCATGAATTGAAGAGATGGAGATAGATTATATTATTTAATATTTCATGTGAAATAGCACCTGTGCAATGCATTTTAATGTACTGTAGTCCAGTCAATTTTGTTTATATCTTTTAATTTTATTATTAGACAAAATAGTATTGAAATTCCAGTGCCTTGTGAAATATTTGAAGGCGAAGTAACCATTTTATAAAAGACTATCCAAACATTTTACCAAGAGGTTATATTTGATACAATTAAGTAATGTAGATTATAGTTGAGTTGTATTGTAAAATACCAAGGAACGGTATTTATAGAGGTGCTCATTGTATGGTTTACAGATAGAATTTCATGTGATATCCTTATTCATAATCAGTTTTATTTTAAAAAATTGAGTGTATTTATTATGTTTATTCTATAATAATTGTGGTTATATCATATCTCAATTATTAGTTTAGGTTAAAATTATGTTTACCTTGTGTATCCATTAGTATTTAATTATTATAGATTGTTATACTAATTTAAAATACCAAAGCTTTGCTTTCATACACTTTCACACTTATATTCAAATATTCAAGTCCTTAATTAACTAAAGCGAGCATTTAATGTTGTGCAACAATATAATAAACTTTTTTCAAGTAATTTGTAAGAGTAATTATTTCTACCTGTACATACAATCTTAATTTTAATCATCACAATACCTGACTAGGAGTTAGTTGATACTCTTGTATCAATTGTCAAAAATAGGTGTGCAAGAAACTTATATCCAACAGTTCATCAATGAAAAGACAGGTCTTTTACAAGATTAAAAGTAAAAGCTTAATTACACATGAATAAATCAGTTTTGATTTCCACCTAAATCATTATTCCTTATCTAAAAATTGTAGGTAAACACTTTTAGCATAATTAGACGCTTGTTTCAATGCTGAGTAGCTGCATATAATTTCTGCAAATGTTAGCAACCACAACATAGCATGCAGAGTCATCTCCATAGGTGTACTCATTAAGTATGGGTTGAATAGAAAGAAGCTGAGGAGTGGGATCTGCATCAGTATTGTTAGCATTAGAAATCCTGCTAATTCTGGTACCTGAAATTAAATACATAGTATCGTAGTTAAAACTCGTAGTAAGGCATTAAGAGCAACTGAGTATATAAAGAAGTGCAGGTCTATGGCACAAACATGTTTCGGCAGATATTATGGATTAGTTCTTAATAATAGGTATTAATTTATTTTTATGCCTCTACACCTGTTAAAATAATGTTATTCAGGACAATAGTTTCCATTAGATAAAGAGTGAGTACATTTAAAGTTCTTTCTAAGCATGCATGCACTTTATCATGCCCTCAAAAAATATAAAAAAGAGTTATTGATGTTGTTTGATTTAATTAGTTTTAAATAAAGAAAATTTACCACTGACCCCACGCGAAAGATTTCCATAATCTCCAAGATATATTCTGGCAGATTCAATAACAACTAACAGAGTAAACACCGTCAGTGAGAGATACCTTGTTAGGTGACCAAGATGATTCAACTGCAATAAAAATGTATTCTTAATTGGCTGATATAAAATAAGAATGAAACAGTAAGTAAGTATTTAACACTGTTTTACCTTTGTGTATAGAAAAAACCCAACAACAAATACCCATGTTATGAAAAGGTAGAAATTGAAGTAGAGACATTTTTGTAAATACAACATCATTCTATATTCCATTCTTATTAATCGCTTATTTCAGTATCTTCAGACTAATGACTATCAAACATTAAAATAACATTGGTGATCGCCGATCAGAAAACATCACAACAAAAACAAACAAACGTCAAAATTGGCGGAAGAAACAGGAAACTTAGTAGTCTATAATCTATGGAAGAAATAAAAAAAAAACTAGGTATATTATTGAAAGGGCATGTAATGTGGAGGAATGAGGATCATGTTGTGAGGAAGGTCTTGAACATGAATGTGGATGGACATAGAGGAAGGGGACGACCAAAGAAACGATGGATGGATTGTGTGAAGGTTGATATGGCTAGAAAGAATGTAACTTGTGAGATGACGGCAGATAGAAGAGCGTGGAAGACAAAAACATGCTGCGCCGACCCCAAATAAAACTTGGGATAAGGGCAGGAGGATGATGATGAGCGATTTGAGCCCTAGGGCCTGTTTCAAGATTTACAAATAAGTTCCAGTTAGTTTATTTGGTAGCTAATTCATAGAAATTCTGTTCCATTTTTGGATTTATTCGGTAGATAATGGCTATTTGGACATTGTGAAACTGGCCCATAGTGTATTATTACTCTATGAACATACTTTCCGTCGGTATTATAAGATATTATTCTAAGGTACTGGGACTGGAACACTTTCAGTACCTACCTACCTAATATTCACAATAATTCTAGTAGTATTCTGTAGAATAAGTCTGTATTCTTATTGTCTATTGCTGTGTGACAGTGACAGTTTGGTGACACTAATATTTCCATTGAATTCCTACATAACCTAACTTTTCCTTTCCAAATACTATTTCAATATTGGGATGGTAAACTGAAACTAATGATCTAAAGGCTGTTTAAGCCACAATAATTATCAGCATTAAAATTCTACACTTACGGTAAACTTTTACACCATGTTGGTCCAGTCACTCCGTTTGACTTTCGGTAAGTTTTATTTTGGTTTACTTGCTAACCTGAACCCATATGATTATAAGGTGTAACTAGTAACTCTATATGCGTCCTTACTTCTTCCAGGGTTGTTAAGACCTGAAAGCACGCAACTGGTGCTTGTAGCTGGTATAAAATATTTTCCGCCACCAAAAAACTATGATCGTAAGTATCTAGTCTAGTATTAATAAATAGAAAATATAAATACATGCAACGGTCCAGAACCGAAACCATTTACTACTGTATTCTAATGAACTAAATTTTAAATTTTTCATTTCATTTTAATAAATATTTAGTGCTCAAAATTAGTTTTGCAATTTTACTTTTATAGTTAGAAAATGTAAGATACTCACATGCAGAAATTAATAGTATTTGTTTAATTATAATTTTTTAATGTTTCAATAAACAGATATTGAAATACCTGAGCGTCAGAGGCTCCGTATTTATGACAAAGTGCCAACATATCCTTCGAATTTGAAGCCTCCGAAGATGCAAAAGCGTCTTCGGTATATGCGCGGTCCTGAACCACTGCACACAAACTTACAATTGCAGCAATATGGTATTGTTGTAAGTATAAATTTTGTTGCTGGTAGTAACAGAATGTTGCCTAATGATACTGCAATTGCCAGGATGTTTCTGTCATTAATTATGAAAATAATTATTTCTGATATACTTGTTCAAATTACAGAACAAATAAGCCTTAGGGCCAGTTTCACAATGTCCGAATAGCCACTATCTATCAGATAAATAAAAAACAATATGTAACTTATTTTTAAGTGGGGAAACGGGTCCTCAGTCTTACGGCTACTTGCTGATACTTACATCATCATTACTAGCAAATAGTCTTTTTGGTTTTAAATCAGCCTAACTGCATTCTGCAGAGTTGAGTAGATGTTGCAAATCACAATGATGCCTTGACTGGAAACAAAACTTGAGATTTACAAAGTTTTAATTGGTCTTAAAATTTTTTCAGGCCACTGGTGGAGGCAGATTGCGTTCTGAACATTTTGAAATGGCCCGTTTGCTTGTTGCAAGAAAGTTAGATCAAAAGAGAATGTTTGCTATCTGGCGAGTTGACCCGCCTTGGCAACCCATTACGAAGAAGGGTCAAGGTCAACGTATGGGCGGAGGTAAAGGTGCCATTGATCATTATGTCACACCTATCAAAGCTGGCAGAATTATTCTAGAAGTTGGCGGCAGATGTGATTATGCTGAGGTTTGTATATCATCTACTTTAATCATTGCTTTGTGCCTCCAGTAATTCTAATGGCCATTAATACTCATCATATCTATTAAGATTAAATTGAGGATCCCCATAGAAATAGATTAGAAAATTTGGCTAGGAAGTGCCTTTAGGACACAATAATAATTGCAGGAAAGGGCTGTCTTTGCATCTTGTTGCTGATACATATTTGGCAAAGTGCAGCACAAAATTGCAACTTATTGACCATACCTGTGCAAGTACAGGTATTAGAGGGCAGCAGAACTAAAACATGTGCAAAATCCTCTGACCTCTTTTAGCAGCTAACCAATTTGTTTTCCATAGTCATGACTCACAGGGTTATTGGAAATGTACTTCTCTACCCTTAATATATTGTAACTACCTGAACCGTCAAATGTCTTCCTGTTTTTTCTTTCTTTAGTCAGAACCTTCTCTCATAATACAATAAAAAAACAACAAACAACAAAAAAAAGTGAAATTGGTCTAGCCATTCCCATGTGATGGTGTGACCAAGAGAAAAACAATCCCACTGTTATCTTACATTAACAATTTTATTTCCTTATTTTTCCAGGTTTATCCGATGCTCAGAATAATTGCTGAGCGATTGCCATTCAAAGCAGAGGCCGTTTCACAAGAGACTTTGCAAAAGAAGGCAGAGAGGGAGAAATGGTTAGAGGAGAACAACAAGAATTATTACACAATGAAGTACATCATACAGAACAATATGGGAGGATGTCACAGGTTCCTGTCGCCCTTCGACCACCGCTGGTATGGAAAGTATTTGTAAATATATTAGTCAAATAAGTTATTGTTATAGATTTGTAGTGACCAAATAAATGATATGAAAGTGTAACAGAATATTTTATTGTATTCTCTGTAGTATTACTATCTAGCTTAATATGAAAAATAGTAGTTATTGGATATTTGCTTCTTACTTCTTATTGGGTCATTTTAAAATCATAGTAAAGTCAAAACTGCTTTTTTTTTAATACGGAATAGAAATGGGGCGCGATTTATAATCGATACTGGAGTAAAAAAAAATAGTTTTGAGAATTCTTGTCTGTATCTATATCCGAGACTAATGAATCCCGCGGGGGCGATTGGGAATAATTAAGCAGTTCAGTGAACGTGAATTTCATAGAAGATGGGCGCTGGATCTTGCGAGAATGCTAAATCCAGAATGAAAAATGAGATCGGAGTTCATAAATGTCCGGCACTGTCATGTATTACACAGGCTACTTAAAAGGAAGATCAGCGTATTATACTTACCATGAAACTTTTCATAGACCCCACAAACAGCTGAACTTTTAGAAAAGTGCGCCATGCAGTACTTATTTCAGATAGGAAGTTTTTGATAGTGTATAGTATATGTATATCGCACACGTGGACGACGTTGCGGTCAGCAGCTAGTCTTCAATAAAATGAGACAAATATCAATTAATAATGGTTTATTAAATTTGACATTTTCATGAAAGGATTTTCGTGACAAGCCTGTTTGCATACATGTATTAAACCTTGTAGCAATAATTACTTCATAAACTCCTTTCTTACAATTATGGCAAAAACTCAACAAAAACAAATGTATTACAGTAACAAATACTACAGCGTAGAGTACTTAGTATCTTATGACTCGTCCCTAACCTAACGACAAAAGCCAAACAACACACTATTAGTATTTTAGAGAGTATTATGGATCATAGAGATGTAAGCTGTATGTGTTCTACAGAACACCAGGCTTCCATCAGTTGCTAAAGAAAACAGTACAAGTTTGTCGTCCATTGCTCCTATTATTACATTTAGGGTCACATTAATACACAATATAAGATAAAACATTTACTATTTAGTGTACATTGTAACAGACATGATACATCTCATCATATTGTGTGCAACTCTACTCTGTTCATTATTATGTTAAGCGACTTCTACCACATATAATTTCTATTCTGCATTGTCATCTCCACCATAAGTACCTATAAATTATATAACGTCATAACAATATTTACAAAGCCTAATATACTAACTTACCAATTTACATTTTCAATAAATTAATGTGTTTACAATATCATACAAGCGTTACATTTATATAGGTATGATATGGCTTTTTATTTATAAAATAGACTGCATATAAAATCAATCCCTAGCAGTCATTTTATCACAACTTCAAACCATTTATTACTGACTTGTGAAATATTGGTACAATCTGTTTGTCGCTATCATTATTATCTATATTGATAAATTAATAGATCAGTGCTTTCTGACGAAACTAAACTAATTTCCGTTTTTAGATTTAATTAGGCTGTAACTATGTAACATAGCAATAAATAAATCGAACAAGTTTACATCAAATATCTTTTAAGATTCTAAGGCAGAAAAGCCATTTCTGAAAGAGTGGAACAGTGTAGATTTGAGCAAATAAATTAGCTCAGATTAATTATAAGAATAATATATTTGACTAGTTCTGTATCTCTTATGCTATACTTAAATACTATATTCCCTAGAAACTGGCAATTTGCAGTCTTTATCAACTATTGTGTTAATTATCCAATACACGGTAGGCGGGAAATGAAAGTGATTTTTGCATCGAGGGATTTATAAAATAAATACATTTTTACTTTTAACTTGCGTACATTAGCTAAGCTCTAAGTTAAGACAAAAGTGAGGTAGCGTTTTTACCTTCTAGTGGAAAAATATATACAGATCTAGAACGAATGCAACGTTTTTTGGTATGGGGAATATTACAATAGCGATATATCCTAAGGTTCACGAATCGTAGGCAAGGATATACGGCGCTTTAGTGTACAGCAATAAATTAGCCCGTTATCATGGAGATAGTAATATCAATATACAGACAAACCTCGCGTGAGTAATATTTATAATTTATTATATTCATTGACATATTATGAGTATTAACTACATGCACACAATTATCATTATTAGGTACTTTAAATATGTGCAGCTTTGTAGATGACTAGAGTAAATACGTTTAACGATAGTATTATTATGTATAAAACAGTTACAATTTGTATATTTTCGATTTCGATCACTGCAAGGATCCACTTTTAGACACATATTGTATCGAGGATAGTACATTGACTGTCAACAACTTTACTCGTAAGCTTCGCTCAGGTGCTCTAACAAGAATTTCAGTTGAGTTTTCATGAAATTGTTTTTGTGAGCGATGGAGTCGCACAGCAATTGTGTGGGTGCGACTGAGTTACCGTTGCTTACGTTCTCGTAAATGTGCGCGTCGAACGCGTTGTTGTTGTGCGAGTCAATGGTACTAGCCTCCAGCCCGGCTGCGCCGCACGTATCAGTGGGTGCATTGTATACGTCGATTGGCGGAGCTTTGATGATATGCTGATATTTAAACGTAGACAATATCTGCCGGATCTTTGCAATGATCTGCTCTACTCAGGCGTTTGATTCCTGCGAAAAATTTTAAAAATACATAAGTCAGAATTCTGCAGCAAAATCTATAGGGTACGAGATTTTCTAAATAGAAATCGTGAAGTTAAAGGCTACTTTCTATGCTAGTGGTAAGAGTTAGCTGCTTTCTAGCATTCTACTTTGATGACAAAATAAATAATGGTTAGAAAGAGGTGAGAAGTGGAATGTTGTGTCTAGGCGATCACCCGAAATATCGAATTTGCTGCAGGGTGTAGAGTTAATGAATAGGTACTTAAAATGAATCTTAACAGGTATCATTAAGTGTTATAATACTGCACGGCATTCGTATGTATAGTCATATAAAATGTAAGTACTCATATAAAATATTATCCTAATTTTCATATTAAATGCATCAAAATTGAGGCTCTATCATTCATAAGAAGGTACATCGAACATCGAGACAATAACATGATAGAACCGCGTCATGCCGGCGTGTCGGCGAGACGCGAGATGCGTGGCAGCGGGTATCGATGCAAGCGACACAGCAACACTACACTAGAAGCATGGTGGGACGGTGTGGTGCGGTTTATACCTTGAGGTTGTGGAAATAATGCATGATCTGATCGTAGTCCATGTGTAGGTCGTCGAGGCCGAGCGAGTCGGCGGTGACGTCACGCGCGCCGTCCTCGCCGCGGGAGTACATCGGGTTGCCCACTATCGTGGCGCGTTTCACCTCCGGCGAGTTATTCCCTGGTTGGTCAGATTAGTCATAAGCTTCAAACTATCTTTGTGTTGTGTGGTTTTGAAGGATCCAGAGTTTGAAGGAAAAAGGAACTCTCATAGCATTATTTCATTGTCAGTCTGTTTTCATTAATAAATAGTTATTTCCCGAAATTGTTCAAGCTTACCTTTGTTCTTGTTGGCGGCATCAACGAAATCTCCTTTTGATCTATTTTTGTGCCTCATTTGTACTTCGGGTAGGCCTGCAAAAATATTGAGTTCATTAACTTCTAAAACATTACTTCAACAATCATTCTATCCAAAAAGATATTTACCAATTCCAGAGTCGTGCATGTAGTCGGGGCTTTCTGGCTTAGCGAATGTTCGTCGGGAGTCGTCAGTGCCTCTGTTGAGGCCCACGATCTCTCTGTAGTCTTTGTTCTCCATCACTAGTGGAGCGTCGTTATCGAATTCAAATAGTCGTGCGCAGTCGTCTTTGTCGGTTAACTTTTCCACTGGGTTATCTTCGAGGTCGTTTCTAAGGGGAGCCGGGTTTGAATCGCGTTTGTAATCTTTCATGTCTCGGTTCAATAGGTATGGGGAGTCCAGTTTGTTCAAATCAATAATTCTGAAAGCGAAACAAAACATTTGAATATCTCGTACCTCTACCTAGATTTAATGACTAATTCGATGGAATCAAAATCTGTGTTACCGGTCTGAGCGGCGGCCATTTTCTGGAGATCGTCGGGACTCGTAATCGCGGTCATGCTTCTTCTGATGATTGCGGGAATGGTTTCGTCTGGTTGGTGGCATGACTGTTTCGGGCAAAATCTGGAATTTCACCACATCATCATTTTAGTATGGCGATATATTTTCAAAGACCATGTTTACAAAGGGTTTTTAATCACGATTATAAAGATATCTTACTTTGTTGGGGTTCCGTGGCGGCACTGGTATTTGGGGCTGCGGGGTTGACGAGTTCCTATGCGGGGGGACTGGAGGTCGGTAATCGTCTGTGTTGTTGGCGTCCGTCCTGTAGACCAAATGGAGTAAATTATACCATAATTATTACAATAATGCACAGAGAAACTACAAAGCGCAAAGCGGTCACAGACACAGGTTTTACGGCAAATGACAGAGGCAACATTGAGCGGGCAGTTTGAAATAAGAGACAGTTTATAGGAAGTCTGATTTGTGTCAGAAAGCACGTTTAATTATTAATTCTAGTTAGTAGTTATTGTGTTTTGAAGATAATAGAAAAGTAGAGGACTTTGCAAAATCACATTGCTACAAAGAGTGCAGAGCATAATAAATTTCAAAAATGACTTACTGCCAGTGTCCGTCGCCGGAATGATGGCGAGTATGACGCGCCGGCTTCTTACAATACGTAGTAGTGTCAATGACCTTCTTGTCGTTCTGTGACGGCAGTTCGATAGAGTTGGGGTTGTCGAAGCTCGTCACCATCACGTTCCCGTTCTCCCGAATCGCATCCTCAGGGTCCACGTAGTTGTAGTTCAGGGGATTGGCGGTAATCCTCATTTCGGTGTTGCCATTGTCAGTCTGCTGCGCTGAGTTCCTGTTCGCGGGATGACGGTTGCCGTTCCTCTCGATAGTGGCGCGTCCTGGAAAATTGAAAGCTTCATTTTTGACTCAATTATTGAGTGTATTTGGGGTTATAGGCAAAAAAATATATACATTATTTTCATATTTTCAGGGGTTTTGTTGTACTTTTAAGAATGGCAAAAAATATGTTTTCATATTAGAAAGGAAAGGAGCAACCTTTGAACTTTAAAATGGATGAATTTTATGGTGATAGACAGATTGCCACATTAAAACTGCTGAAATGACGAGATAAATCTGTTCCACGTGTATCCTACGTGCTCAGTATTGTAATAATAAATTCTTACCCAGCCACACCCAATCATGGGCGTTAGTAGTGGACTCCCGTGAAGGCTTGTCTCTCGCGAGTCCAAGAGTTGTGCCCACTAGACCGGCGACTTGCAAGCGTCCCGCTTCTGCTACCCCGGCGGGACCGCCGCGCGTTCCGCTGACCGCACGCTCCCCGCCCGTAGGCTTCACTCGACTTGCGTATACAACGCATGACACTACAAATACCTGGAGAATACATTCTGACGTTATTTATCTAGCTGTGATGATAGTTTCGTTGGACTCTGAAGAAGATAGAGGAGAGGATTTGAATAAAGAGAAGTGAAGTTGGCGTTTAAGTTTATTATATGATTGTAGTTGCTAAATTAGGTAATATTTATGGGAATTTTTCGTTAAAACTTAAAAAACACGGAAATTTAAAAGCTACATAAATAAATACTAAATATGAAACAAAAACTTACCACGATAGCGAAACAAAATGCACCGAGCACCACGTAAATTCCTGTAAATTAAAAAAATACATAAGTATCGTCTTCTCCACGTCGAGTTCTTAAATTAACTTTTATATTTTTATGGCAACACTGACCGATAACAACAGAAGTCTGTGGAGTCTGGTGCTGCGAGTGCGGCGCCGGGTTGTTACGGTAGATAGAGTTATATTGCTGTGCCTGCGCAATCGTCGGCTCGTGATTATTCTCATCTTTGAACGATGGGTAACCTGAAACATGGGGAGGAAATACTATTAGGAACAAAGGTTAAGTAACAATCAGAAAAAGGATTGATTTCAAAGAAGGAGACATACCTTTAAGAATATCCCCAAGCTCCGCCATCCCGCTCCTCATGCCACCCCTCGCCATGATATCATCATTCTGCGGCGTATCAGGACGTTGTGGAGCATCCCCTCCACTAAAGTCGACATCCACACTGGCGGCTGCCGTAGCAATAGCTCCGGGGATGTTCTTGATGTTAGCTGGAGTCTTCGTATCGCCTTTACCAGGGAGGGCCACGCGACGGAGTGGACCCGTACGGCATTGTTCAGGTGTCAGCAACGTTACTCGAAGAAGTTCTCCGCTACCTAAAATTTAAGGCGGTAGGTTTAGATAAGCTACCAAAAATCGAGGATATACCTTCAAATAAAAAGTTAAACTTTTGAAATAATGCTTATAACCGTTATCAGAAGACACTGGTCTAAATTTGAAACTATTAAGAACAAATGACAAGTACCTTCTCCGACAGCGATAACGCGAGGATGTCTGGAAGCGTACATTGGCGCGAAGGCCACAACTTCAGGGTCGAGACTCTCTACCACCAGGTAGTAATCTGAGACTGCCACATCACGCAAGGCCGTGTGACTGCCGTCCGAAAACTCCAAGTCAATGTCCAATAAGCCTTCCTGGAATATGAACCAAATATTTTGACTTAGTACAATTTTGGATGGGAGCCCGGTGAAGCAGGTAAGTAGATATTACGGAAACATAAGGCCTCTTACACCATGCCCACCCACCAGGCATGCATAAACTCCCTTAAGCATTACGACTGCCACAATCTGGCAATGAAACTAGCTAGATAATTTAGGTACCTTCGGGGGCCTAGTATCTACATTGAGATTAATTTAAGGATTCCTTAAGACCATGTTGTAATAATAAATATATCATTCAACAAACCTGATATTGCGCTGTAAGCCGCCTGGTGACTGTGGTTTCGGACACATATCCATTCTCGATGGCCGTGTCAGGCGATATATTCAGTTGAAGTCCAGAGATGACGCGCACAAGTAGCCTCGATATTGAAACCTTGTCGTTACCCACGCGCACTTCGCGGAGACCGATCACTCGTCCTGAGAAATTTGTATTAATTATGTTAATAATTTTGTTTATAGTCTATGTTCGATATTTATACGCAGTCTCAGCTACTTTTTAAAAATAGGACTAAATTGACGCGAGACTTCGTAAAGCAAAATACATATTGACATTTATTCTCTGAACTAAATATATAAATGTCTGAGTCTATAAACAGCGCTCTAACTATTTCAATTTATAGCGCTACTTATCTGTAAATAAATCCGTCAGATGTCTAAGTAAGACCGCTTAGAAAGGCTATTCAGAAGTAACTTTAAGTCAACGGATTCTTATCTCGCCCAGACCGATAAGTTTTAAATCTGACAGTTTCGGGCGAGTTGCCGTCTATCGATAATTCTAACATTCAGACGAGTTACGAAGACATTGGGAAGCACCAACTGGAGATGGACAGGATTAGATTAAGTTGAAGAAGTCCAGGCTAGTTAGGAGCCTAGTGCCTAAGAGAACGTCTTCTATTCTTTATTTTAATTAAACTGCGATTTCTGTTAACCTAGATGTAGGAATGTGGTACAATGTTTTCCGATACCACCGTGATAACATCGTTTTTACATTTACTCAGTACAAAAAGGTAAAAGAAAAATAATATTGCTATAATAAGTAGAAGCTTACACTCCCTTATGACAGCAAAGGCGAATGAAAAAGTAATCATATTTAGCTAGTATCGTATAGTATCGTAAGGTTGTTTCTTAGCTATTAATTAGTCAGAATAATCTTCGTTATTTTCTTATAATAAAATGTTTATTATGTTATTGTAGACTGTAGCTAAACTATTGGTTTTATTTGTGTCTGTTCGAATTTCACACGGAATTTTTAACAATATTTTGAGTCAGTGTCATTATCAAACTTCGGCCTATTTAGCAATTCACTTTTGAAGAGGGAAGTTACAACTTTTTCGTTATTTATTCACATGGTATACCTGCCTAGCAGAAAGACTACTGCTACTAACCATTGATTTGCGGTCAAGTAGGTACTATCGTTATCAAAAATCTAATAATTGTTTATGGTTTAAAATGTAGACCTGGAACAAGACGAGCGTTTTTGTGCGCGATCCTATCTGCTCTATTTTTAAGTTATGAAAACTATATCGAACGCTTTATCGAAGTTTAAAAATCTCTAGCGTACCTAAGTAGGTACTCCTATATTTTTCTAGAAAAAAAAAGCAAATAGAAATAGGAAAAAAACTAATTACCAGTAATGGGCGACAGCACTTGCACTTCAGTGCGCCCGGTACTTCGTCCTTGCAGAACCCGACCTCGCAGCGACGCGATCCGAGGGTCGGACACCCGCGTCAGCACGAGTTCCGTAACCTTCAGCCACGTACGGCGCGACACGAAGTACGACACGCGACCAGAATCATGATCCTTCGCCAAGAAACGTGCGTAAACCTACATAAGGAAAGTTAACGTTTAAACTCTTCAAATGTCAAGCAAAGTGGGTAACCTTTTCTATACAAAAGGTCCACCCACGGTTACCAGTGCCAATTAGCGTGATTGCGAACTCACTGCTATTAACTGTTAGGTACAGACGCCGTGTACATCAAGTTACCCGAAACTGTCAATTTTTCAGAATCAACTTTGAACCATATGCTTCAGGGATAAAGTTGAAAATCATTTAAAGCAATTTGAAAGATTGTAGTAGCTTGATGTGCGTCTGTCCTTTTGGTACCTGAATTTCAAGCGTTGGCGTTATTACGTCCCTGCTTGCTATTAGCTGCCCACTTCATTTGTATTACAGTAATAATTATTGTAATATAAAAAGGGGGCCCATTACGTGCTACTAAATTGTAAAATGAGTTGCAGTATTATAAGGTAACAACAGGCAAATTGTACGTACATTGTTACTTGTCAACGTTAACCAACAATTTATAGCTTTTCAGGCATTCACCTTTATTAAATTCCGACCTACATAGCAGGAACAAAAACTGGCAGCGCCTCGTAGAATTCTTAAGCCTGGTATGACATTTTATAGTGAAACATATTCCACATTCAAAAACAAAACTAGGTTATAGGTACACGATTTTCCATCAGATTCCTGCTGCTTAATCTGTCATTTAATCACTTAAAAGTGCTCTACACGATCCAAACCGCACGCCGATAAAGTTGACCTTTGTCGCGTCTCCCGTCATTCGACAGCGTTCACACCGTTGGGGCCGACCACGGACAATATCGCGATGGATGCGCTCCCAACCAAGGTCATCCAAAGTCGTTTGACTCCACCCTCATCTGGTCGGCCGACTAACATCTACACGGTAGATTTTCACACCAACTGGACCAAGGTGACCTCTGTCAGCAGTTGGTTTGGACCATGTAGAAGGCCTATTAGAGAGCCTCCCTACCTATTCCAAATATAAAATATTGAGGGGTGACTTTGGATTAAAAACGAACGCGACTTACGATAATAATAACAGGTACCCTTACCTCAACGTTGCTCTGTTGGTATCGCAATCGGCACGAACGCTGTTCAGACAGCGAGTTGGTATTGTCAGGCCTGGCGCCGCCCCAACCCCTCGCCGACAGTGACCGCTTTGCCCGGTCCTTCGTGTTCGCGTCATCGGGGACTTTCCAACCTAAATCAAACATTCATAATAATGAATAACTAAAAATAACGAGTAAGCTATCAGACTGTATATGTATATGTGAACAAGAGTAGTAAGTTTTAAGTACGTTGATGGTTTTGGCAAAAGCGGCTTTAATATTTTTTGTGACATTCTTACTCGTGTTTCAAAACAGGCTTAAAACTGTGGCCTGTAGGTACTGTTTTAGTACATAGACTCTTAGCAGAGAATCTTAGCTTTCTTGTCTGAATCAATGCCACAAGCAGCCTTATTAGAGATAAGTTACCTATACTTTTCATATTTCAAGGTTGCAAAAATTATGCAAGTCTATTCCATTAAGCTTATCGCTGACAGACGATCGTTATTCAAGCGCGAAATAATGAACAATAACGACCTGACACAATAAACGCCCACTAACGATGTTTACCTTTGATTTGTGACAGCCGGTTGTCATCGACGTCAATCTCTAGGGGGTATTCCGGCATCCAGACGGTGAAGCGAGCTAGGCCCGTGTAAGTGCCATACTTGACAATGACTGACGCGTTTGAAGAGCCCCGAATTTCTGAACCGTCGACGTATACTGAACTGCATGATGATGACACCTGGGTACGAGATGGAATGGTTTAAAGTGGTTGAAGCAACGATGAAATTATACCGTTATAATTTTTTGTGATTTCATAAGGCAACAAGGCACAAAACATTGATGAAATTGTGATGATGTGTGTTGATGTGGATTGGAAGGGAAATATATTTGGTCGACTTAAAGGCATCGTATTTTGATACGCCCACCCTCCTAAGCTAGATTAAACTAAGGAGGATCTATTTGAGGGCATTTTCTAGCAATGTAAAAAATAATTTTCAATTAGGTGTTGTGGAAAACATTAACAGTAATACCAAAAATAACATGAACCCAGTACATATTCATTTTATTTTCCTTATTTCCATACCTTCAGTACGCTTTCATCCTCGGAGTGACAGGAACTCTGCAACGTGACGTCAGCGACCTGGCCAGCTTGCGACACGATCAGCACCTTCATTGCTTGAGACACTTGACGACCCGTAAGCACTGCGGTGTTCAATACCTCCCAGTTCTAGAAGAAACGAGCCTGTTAGACAATAGATCAGAGCTCCAAGTGTCTTATTTTAGGTGATCTGATATGAATTGATATACCCCCTGTATAAGACCATAGGAAGTATTAGCGTGGATATTGTTACACTATCGAGGGGCCATGATAATGACTGGTTTGTGGATAAACGAAAATACGGTAAAAAAGAACAGTTAGGCGCTGAACTAACTAAGGCTTTAATGCTGTTACAATCACAATAGCATACTAAGCCCCAAAACGACATATTTCGAAAGGAACTCGTCACCTTACAACCTCAGGACATATTTTGCCCAGATATACATACATGAATCAGCATTTGTTACTATAACTAAATATTCGCTTTTCTTTTTTTTTCATTGCATTTTTTAATTGCAAATAACTTGAACCATATAAACCCAGAAACGTGGGCAAGGAAATTTTAAAGGCATTCTATATTAGTCCATACCGTAGATATGTACCTCTATAGTATATGGGCCACATTATGACCTAACAACGGCTTATAGCCATCACATCTCATCTCCGTAGAACGTAAGTAGCTAGTTATTTATATGGGTATTAGAGTAGACTGGTTACTCGTTATCATAAAGACAGACGAGAAAAAGTATCAAATAAAAATACGTTAAAATATAAAAGCAATCGTGATAAAAAATCCATTACTGGAGGTACCTAATCAGTTGATTAACACTTGTAAATCTAAGCCTGAAGATCGTTAAAGTGTACAGTGTACGATGTAAATCCCGTCGTGAACATTAGTAATTAATTTGACGACGGATTAAGCGCTATTATGTACTTTCTTAGATAGCTTTAGGTAATAAATAACGTGACCTAAAGAGATAATCAAGTAGCAAGGTTACTGTTACTTTATTTCCTAAGCGTGTTTGCCTCTAAGCAATTGAATACAGGTTTTATAGGTGACACTAGACACAAGCAGTAATTGAGTCTCCGAATAATTGGCTGCTGTTTATTAATCGCCGGCTACAATAGTGTGGTCTTACATACAAAACACTCCATCACTCACGTCGTAATTTAATTGCTTTAATCATCTAGTTGGGCGGCAGACAAGGAGCGAGCGTTCATCCGTCAGTGAACAGATATGAAGAGGCCCACTCCAGCTCCGAGCGCCCGCGGCCCGAGTTAATGGCTCCACGCTAATATTGAGATAAACTAATTGCTTTATAAATATTATTCTGTAACTTCATTTAAAGCCGCACCGTTGGGACCGCACACGTTGCTGACGTATGAAAATTGTAGGAACGGGCGCTCGAACAATGTGTTTGTCTGCCCCACTCTGTACTGTACTCCCTGATTTAATAGAACGCTTCAAATTAAATTAACGACGAATTCGTGTTACAAGAAATGGAAAAAAGCCAAATTACTACAAAATATAAAGAAGGTGGATCGTATTATTGAAGATGTAATTTGAATGTTAAAAGATTTCGTTGATCCTTAAATTAATATTGCGACAGACTAATGGCCGTAAAATTATTTCACAAAGAATAGAACGATCATCGTTAAATAATAGTAGGTATAATAAATCGCTTCTTTTGTAACTGAGAAAGTTTTTGCGAACTGTATTGATAATAAAGATTTATTTTATGTAATAGCAATTCAAAGTAATGGTCATGAATTTTGAAACGAATAGCAATCGATGAGTAATGCACATAATTTTGTAGTAACAATGAATGATAAACAGTTATTTGAAATATGAGGAAGGCGAATAAAGCGCGTGTGAGAGCGCGACGGACAGCGGGCGCAGTGGGCGGCTACGACCCACCATAGCCTCCATTAGCTCGCGATAAAGCTCCCATTACACCACTTCATTCATACTAAGAGTGTACCATGAAAAGTTAATCTCAGCTATTTCGAATAATTACGGTCATAACGGGCTAAAAATGTTCCAGAAATTAAATAATATTTCTGAGCAATTGGTAGATGACCTCAATGATATTCATAAACTTAAAAATAATTATGCTGCGTAATATTTTTAAAGGTTTTAGACACAAACAGTCGGCCGCTACGTGCCCCTCTCATAAAAACCTTTGCAACCCAATAAAGATATCGTTATAGTAATAAAAGAGGCGCCCTTGGTTCCATTAATTACGAAGAAAATACCTTTCAGGTAATTTATCGATACAATTGATGTCTCAATAAATTGTTGACTTCGAGCTCCTGTCTCTTACTCTATAATAGTCCAATAATCCAGTGGGTGTTCGTGATTGTAATCACTATTCGCATTTATAATACAGATACGTTAAATGGAAAGTAAGATAAAATTATAGAGGTGTTAGCATCCGTTAATCGTAGTAAATTGGTAGGTGAACGTTCATAAGAACATACATCTTCAACGTGTTATACTTTCACCGAAGGTTTGATAAAATTTTAATCAAGAGCAAACCTTGAATATTCTTATAAATGTCTTCAACATGCTATAAATTCTGTTTCAATTAATTTTATGTAAAATAGCGAAGACAATATGAGTACGGCTAACAGACCAGTCTTGTAAATAATTACCTTAGAAATTGGCAGAACGGCTTGAATGTCATCTTTTTCGATATCCAGTCTGGTGTTAACTCTGTGTTCGTGGGGCGGTTCTTCAGTGGTGGAGGTCGTGGTGGGTGCAGAAGAAACTTTAGCTGACCAGCTAATGCGCGCAGTTCCGCGTCCCGACTCCCCCTCCGACCCCTCTCCGTCTCCTTCGCCCTCGGCTCCGACCTCTACTAGCCACGTGAGGATTTCCTCCCAACCTGGCTCGCCGACGCTACTGCTTTCCTCAGAATCCCTATATCATAAAATTAAGTTCATAAATTCACTGGGCCTAAAAGCTTTTATTACCTTAAAGGTTGTTTATCGAGGTCAAACATCTTGAAGGTGAGCATAACCCGGGTCATAATAAATCAATAGTCGTATTATGTAGTCTACTCCTAAAGATCATGTACTCTTTGGGTGTTGTCGCGTCACATTTTGCAGTGGAAACACAAAATTATCTAAACAATAAAAACTTAGTCGTGACATCGAGTTTCATTAAGCGGAAAAGCGCTGACAAAATTTATGGCTGTGCAAATGCAAAGTCGTCGTGGGCAAAATTGTGAACAAATCCCGCCGAAGAAATGAGAAATGGAAACGTCCTGTTATAAAACGTGTAGAATAAAAATAAATTTTCATTTTGGTACGAAACTCGTTATGTTTTACTATGATGTTGATTATTATTTATGCGTATAGAGGGCGAATGGACGGCAGAAACGATTACACGTGTATGAGTCAACACAGTACAAAGGTTCAATACCTATATGACAACAAAAGACCTAGACTAATGTTTGCCGAGAGCATCTAAACATTGGTTTAATGAGAGTAAATATGACCTCTACACAATACAAACTCAAACAACTTGAACACTAAGTTGAGAAAAGCTTAGATGGAATGAATTCTTGAAATCTCTCGCTCAGCTGACCGGCTAGAAGGCATCTACTTTATCGACGACCACTCCGATTGCGAAAGCATTTTATCGCTCGAGTGGGAAAACGTAAAATTGCAGATGGCATTTTCATTTTATACGATTTATTTTTGAAAATGAATGTCTCTTTTCAATTTTATTGCAATTCCTTTCATTATTCCGGAGTGGCAATTGAATAAAGCTATTGTTCCACGATCTTGTCGTTTAATTCAACAATATTGTTGAGACAATTATGGCGCTTCCGTACTTTTACGGAAAATACCAGTTAGTGTTAATTTCGTCGGTACGCCGGAAACTTTGCAGTAAAGTGGTCTGGAAGTTGATGTGGAAAGGAGCTTTGTCCTGATACTTCTAATTTGGTTAATCGACTTAATCTAGCTTAACGCTGTTACCGCTAAGTCTGGCGAGAGTTTTCATGTCCTTTATGAATGTTTTGCTCCTGTTGACTAATTTCTGAATTTAGGTAGCTACATTTATAGGTTACTTTAGCATCTGTTAATTTAGTTGAATTGAGCTTTAATGATTATGTTCATATCCCTACGGAATTACCTACTGATAGTTTACGGATCACATTCACCTCAATAACCCTTTTAGGCAACAAATGGAGCGTTTAATTAAATGATCAATTATAGAAACTATCAGAACGGGTAGGTACGGTACATACATGTCTGAAGTCTCGTCATCACGCAGGGGTTGTTCCAGTCTCGTGGCTGTGACGGTGGCAGCTCGCGGCTTCACCTCCGCAGTGACTGCCCAGCGGGAGTTCGCTGCAGTCACACTCACCAACCGAAGACCTGACTTCACCTTCATTCTGAAGGATAAAATGTTTGTGTTATGTCATGACTGCTGTATAATATTTTTTGGCAATAAGTTTGTGAAGGTTTTATTGTTAAACTGATATACGTATTTTGTAGAATGTTCAAAGAAATCAATTTCAATCAGTCGCGTTCGATCCAGAATTAAGTAATGAATATTGATAGGCCATTGTTTAATACCTATTGGCAATATGAAGCATTGGAACAACAATAACGTGCATAAATTCATAACTAAACAATCATTGCTTGTATTATCTTTTGTCCTCATTCCCCTAACTATTCCTTTCCGCTTAAACCACACAATATGCATTTCTTCCGCTTCCAAAGTACACTGGCACAATTGCGCCTCTCAGAATACGAACCATTAAAGTGAAGAAGATCAAAGCTATGTCTAACTAACTGCATTGACTCAAGTGAATTTATTCCCGCAGTTAAACTTCTTAAGTCAATTTTGTCTCAAATTTGCTTCAAATCAACGGCTAGATGTAGGCTTACTTAACAACAAAGTTACGTAAGTACCTACTTATCCAATTAGCAACGGTGAAATCACCTAAAGCCACGGTTAGCTAAACTGTCGCACGTTATTGTTGGAATAGTAAAATTTATTTTAATAGCTAAGCCGAAGGCGACATAAATTTCCATTTAGTTGGTTGCAGTCGAGTATTCCCGGGTGCGACCGGGCTCGTTACTAGTCGTAACTCAAAGGGAGAAACAGATACCCGTATCCGCGATGAAGTTTTGGAGCAGGTGGCGCCTGATATATGGGCTATGTATGGCACGATTGTAAGTGCCCAATATAACTACATTACACCTATAATGCTCACACTCTCCGAAGTGTAAAAATAAAATTCTTTGGACTGCAAACATATCCGATCATTTCTTTTGAGATATACTAGCGGTTCTTAGTGATGTCTACAGGATATTTATTCCATTAGGTTCTGGTGTGGCACTTGAAACGTCGCCGCGTCGGGTGTAAAGATTGCAATAGTGCACGTCGGGACACAATCACTACAAAGTCTACAATAGTGCAATCACGGCCTTTTTACACTGAATTGCTAGAGATTGTGCTCTTCACATTTTTATTGAGCCTTTTATTGTTCATTTTGGGAACTTATAGAGAATGGATTGTATGAACTTTTTTATGTTCTTTCGTTTTTTCTGTTTGTGTTTCGCCTGTCTTTATTATAAAATTATTTATGCATTAATTATGCATTTTTAAATCATTAAATAACTTGAGTACCTAATTACAGATTCATATTGTAGGCACCTTTATTAACTCTTTTTGCTGTATCTAAAATAATTTTGCCTTGTTCGAACAACACGTAGTTACCCTATTTACAATAAAAACATATTGTATGCTTCCTAAACAATGCTATCCAAAATACCCAACTTAGGTCATAAATAATGCCATTGTGGCTCCCAAACTATAATTTCGGCTACGAATTGTATTGGCGATGCTGACAAGGATTTTAGTATTCATTGTTGACTTTTGCTGCATTTATTATAACTATCTGATCATATATCAATATTGGCGCAGTGTTCCCGTTCTCTAAAGGTTTAGTGCAGTGGTGGTATATTACAGTTAGCAAGAATAGTGTAGCACCTACTAGAATGCAGTAACTCAATATTAGAGCAGAGCTTTGGAGAAAATTGTGCGAAGAGCTTTCTGATTTAAGGAAGAGTTATGATCGTTTGCTACTTATGAACAGATAAGCTATGTACTTTATAAGCAACAGTTATTACTTGATTGTGAAATTTAATAAGTGCATTGACATCAGTTTCAATTTATACCAAATATCGACAGCTTAGAGTGTATTATTTTATTAATATTTAAACAACTTGCAACTTTCCTGAACATGAAACAATGTTATCATAAAAGTAAGATGAGTAACATAAAGTTGAAAAAGTCCAATTTAATTCAGCACATAATGTAATGCTCACAATGAAAAATCATCTCTTGTCTAACTACTCATATTTCTTCGGTCGTCTAGAACGCGCCGAAGATGAAGATGAGACGCGATGAAGAATAAATGTGACCTCAAAGACCAATAAATCGTATGAAATATACGAGATGGTTTCGGAGAAGTCGTTATTCAGTTAAAATCTAGAATGACTGAAAAAGTTTTAATTAGTACATTGAGGTCGACGGTTTGCAGTAAAGCTGAAATGCGCCGTTCGGTGCTTCAGCGTACATGTGAACTTGTTTTGTTGGCACCTCATCTGTCCGCAGCCAGCGACGGCGGTAGCTTGCCACTCAAAACTTGCCAAAATTTACGACACTCAGAACAATAGATTTTAATTTTGTGGCAACTTCACATTTGTTTATTTTCTTTATAAAAACAAACATGAAAGTTAAACAGGAATGAATTACTTACTTCAAGTTATTTACTTCCCACGCAAAATAGAAGATCTCGGTTGACGAGTAATAAACCAGTATAGTTGGGCGGAATACCAATAAATATTAGTCAGCGTGACATAACACAGAGATGCGTAAGTTGTTTCGTCGTTAACATGAAGTGGCTCTCGCGGTGACAGATTTTCTTCTGATGTGGGTTTACTAACTGCTCTGTCAGACTCACAGAAAGTCTGATATTACTTGGGTGGCCCAAGATGACGGTGAAAACATTTGTAAAAGCACAGTTGTATGAACTTACCTGATAACAACATGTGAAATGGTGTGGCTGGTATCACGGCGCACTACGAAGGGTAGATGCAGTCGCGAGTGAGGATATAACGGTGCTCGAGGTAGAAGGAGAGCTGCATCACCAGCTCGTGCTTCCCGATACCCTGCACGAGCACCGGCCAACGTCACAGAACCAAGAGGCCATGCAGGTTGCACAGACACTCGCCCGCAGGCACCTTCTGCTGTTTCGCCACTGCCAGCTTCAGCTGCGCTGTAGGCCAACCGCACTGTCCTTGGCGGTCGCTTGCCCTTTCCATCTGCGGGCCACCAAGCAGCCGGTACCGTTAATTCAGCCAGACAAGCACCCTCCTCGCCTTCAGGGCCACAAGTCGCAGTTAATGTTCGCGATCCATAACTAGCGTGTAACGTTATACACACTCGACGCGGTCGAGTTGCGGCACGTCTTGCACCTCCCTCTCCACCGGTGTGGAAAAGCACACGTAGCACTGGAGCGTCACGAGGAAGCTCCCGAAATACTAGGTGAGCAGACACATCCAGTCTGTGCGCAGTGGCATCTTGTAATTCCATTAATGACGCATTTCTCCTTGGAGGTTCCAAAGGGTCGGGTACTGCATATCGCGCTGGCACCGTTTGTTTAGTGGAAAAAGGTCCGTACGTGGCCCTGACCGATGCTGGCGCTGAGCCTTGTAATACCGTGAACCGGTCCAGTGATAACAGGGCTCCGGGTAAGGCCGTGCCCATCGGCTCGGGTGGTGGACCCGACCCGCTCCATCTCGCCGTGTGTTTCAGAAAAAACCCACTATCCTTATTTTCAAAATGCACTTCGACGCCAAGTACCGTCCCTGAAAAGAAAGAAAACTATTTTTAAACCATAATAAAAACTTTCTTATTGATTTAGGAATGCGTAACACGTGTAAAATGTTAAATAAGTGTTTTATTTTTGTTTTTTTTTTTGTCGAAAGATAAAAGGGCGTTGAAGCACAACATTGGCTCAGTGCCAACCGCATTCTGTCCTGCAGCGCGACGTCATTTGCGATAGCTTCATGTTTACAAACACGTCAATATAATAGTATGGAGATTATCGCATTACCGTAATGATACCAACTTTATTCTATAGGCATTTGCATTACAATATAAATTTCTGCGGTAGTGATCCCGGTCATCGTTATATTCGTTTAATTTTAATGTAACATTCTCCGTACCTGGGAGATGGTTATGCCGGTGAACGTAAAATGTTATATTACGGTAATAACAGAAACATTTTATATGTAAGCGAGGAATATGAAGGAGATTAGGCAAAAGGCGGGAGAGTGGTTGGTGTTGTTTCTATGAGGAATGGCTCGTCACGCAGGCTGCACGGCCTCGGCACTCGTCTCGTTTATTGAGCCAGGATTTGTGTCACGTCCCTCTTATGGCACTCTTCACGGAATTCATTACGCTTCCTATTATGATTCTCGGCGTTTGTTCCCTTATAAAGTATTTTGTTACGTTTATAATTAAGTTATTTGGTTAGATTGTGTTACTAACTTTGTTTTTCTTTGTGGTCACAATAGGATTCTGGCAGAAAAAGTACGTGCTAAGATTTTCATTGAAATTTTTTCTGACTAAATCTCAAACGAAAATTATTAAATATTAATAGAAAGGTAAAATGAAAGTCGATGTTAATTAAAATCGTCATAATCCTCACAGAAGCCACAGCTTGAGGTAATCAGAATACAGTAACAACAACAGACGTATTAATTGGTTGCCATGAAATTTCCTGTGAGCGGAAGCTATTGCTTCATTTGCAAGGAAACAGCTGGCAATTCCACGAGTACGCCATATTCCTAGCAAGGGGGAGTAAGGATAATAAAAAGCTTTAGCACGTGACTCTCTTAGAAGTAAGAAAAATTCGTACAGCTTTCAGATTTCAACATCGCTGAGAAATATAACATTACCTACGTGTGCGAGGAATTTGCTTCTTTGTGAATTTAAAGTGAGTGCTAATTACAAAGGTTCTGTGCTTGGAACGTAATGAGCGCCCATTATGCAAAGCCATATTGATTTTTGCATTCCTAAGCAGCTGTCATTGATCTGGGTACATTATTGAATATTCATGACTTAATCGTAAAAAGCTGTAATGCAACTTCTCTTCAAACCCGTTTGATAGATTTACTACTTTGGACACATTTGTACGGAAACAGTACGTATGATCAACCTAAATTCCTGCTACGTGTATATGTGGCATTTGTCAGTATTGTTCACAACATTTGCTTAACAATCAACGTTTTTAATAAACGTTATTATTCCTACCTACTCGTTTCCACGCATTTTAATTTTCCCCCGGACGCGGTCGCTACAAAAAGAGAAGTTTCGCGAATTGATATCGCGTTTTCCGATCGCACCCTCGATTGTGGGCAGCGTGGGTGAGGGATGGGGCAAGGGTGTGCGGGGGGAAAGGGGACACGTAGCGGGTGTAATAACTGCCACAGAACTAAATCCTTAGATATAGCCCACGCATGCCCACTACCCCCTCCCAACCGTCTTTATCACGCTGACCTTCCAATAACTCCCATTTTATATACATATTCATATAATATACATAATTCTCCAAAATATTCAGCTCTTATTTTTATTCTGACTACCACTACCCCGGAGTACCCCGACTGTAGATGAAGATAGGAAAAAATGCCCGCCAGCGAGCGAATACCTTAATATTTCTTTTTATCATTTTCTGTACCTCATTCAATCGTCTAACGTAGTCTATGCTTTGATAAAGTTGCCAAAAAAGGGGTTGGACAGTATTTCAGAACCATTTCGTCTAGCCTTCGGGCTAGATACATAACTATCAATGGATAGGCACAACCCATTTTCTTATCATTCCTCGACCTTCGTATTGTTTGGCAAAGTCAACTTACTGTAACTGTTTTCATAAAGAGCTTTCAAGACGATCAGATAATTTTAGTAAGTGCCTATTTCTTATTCTCCTGTTATTTGTATATTACAATATGCAGTGTACAGCTTTTCGAGACTTCGTCAAAGTATATCTATGTTTACTTTTCTTTTTCTTTCCGGCTACATTTGATACATTTTTACAGGTAATTGAAAGATAACAAAGTACCTATATGTAGCAGATTTTCTACGCATATTCCATATATGAATGTAATATCCATTTGTTTATTAAATGTTTTATGAAGCTGGACTTTAATTACTATATCGTATAGAAAGCTGATGCTACAACATCATACTAATTACGCATCTAAAATATGTACGTAGCTGGGATATTCGCGCATCGCGTTAATGGAACCATAACCATCCAACAACAACTTTGAGTTTCGTTATTAATAAACCGTCCCACGGACTCAGCTACCCGTACATTTTCAAAATTATCAGTGTTGGGATTGTAGGATGGATATACTTACGCTGATATGCGGATGCTAGATAAAGCTACAATGAAGGGTAATAAAGCGAACGCGCTGTAATATGTTGGACTCCATTAACGGTAAATATTTGTACATTTGTCATGCTGTGTTGCCAATGGACGGCTCTTTGACGTGAATGAAACCGCAGCTTTTACATAAACACCGTATATCTCACCATTTTGAGTTAAATGATTTATTAAACACGCGAGCTTGTCTCGTTAAAAAGTCAACTGGGTTTAACCCTCGTAGCTCTTATCCAGCTAAGCCTTTGGGATAAAGGGTACTTGACGTCATAGGTTTTTCGTGGTTACGGAATATTTTAAGCGCTGCTTAGTCCGACGACGTGCAGGATCGTTGGAAAAACATCAATTGTGTTCAGGACGTACCGAATGGGAACTAGCTGTTTTACGTGGGAGAAAATGGGGCTGTACATAAAATATTGAGCAATGAAAATTTTAGTGTTTTCAAAGTAAACCACAATTAAGAAAATATGTAAAACATTCGTTGTTTTGAATTTCTCAATTAAATTGAGGATGGTGAAAGCAAGGTGTACCTAACAACCCGAACATTTGATAGCTTTCATAACTCAAATACGAATCCTAAACAAACAGTCTAAAATGGCTCTTTTAAAAATACTCGGAGTTTTATATCAGCTCTTTCAAAACAGTTTTAATTAAGACGCCACATGATTGCACCTCGGGGACTAATGTTCTGTTTAAATTGAGTATTTGTTTAATTAGTTTTATAATCAAAGCCAATCTTTTTTACTGTATAATAAATAATAGATCCATTTATGTTCATCATGGTGAGTAGATATGAATGTAGTTTATGCCTTAGTGCAATTATTTCATTACATAGTACAGCTTCTACCCTCGGCCTCCGTACACAATAGCGGTCATTATATACAAATCAACGTCCATCAGTCCATTCATATGCAGAATGGCAAAGCAATGCACTGGATCGTTCTGTAATTGCTATGTTATATGCAATAAGACCAACACAGTAAGGTCTAGGAAGTCTAAACAAGTACAAAGGCGTACAGTAAATTAGATTTCCTATCCACGTAAAAGAAGAGGAGCCAATACATGTACGTCAATAGGAGATTATAGGTCCATCCATATTTTCCTCTCCGCTGCTCCGATGAACACAATAAGTAACGTGACTCTTTCTGCATAACAAATTATTTATGTTCGAGAAAATGTGTTTGCATTATTCTCCTTACGAGAATATCTTATAACAAGAATGATAGAAACGTGAATACGTTTTATTTGAATTTCTATTTCGGTGCAAAAACATGAGATAGATCCAATACAGGTGCATATGTAGGTATGTCCAAACACAGGTTGTTGACGCATAGATTGGAAGTTGATTAGTGAGCACGGTTCGTGTTTACTAACGTGTGTTTTTATTGATTCTATTGACATTTGGTTCGGATGCATGGCAATTCATCTGCCTAGGGAATAGGACAGCTAAATTATCTATTTAATAGAAAAACAATAAGAAGTATCTTTCTTCGAAGTATTAACAACAGTTCGTCAAATCGATGCTCATTAGTACTAGAAATAAAGTAAAAACGTAAATACGCAAACCGTATCAACTGCTTATCTTCAGTTGAAGTCGTAAAAGTGAACCGAACGAAATGGGTTGGTTAATGGTGCTCGGCGATGGATTACCACCTTGTCACCACTGCAATCTCTCGATCCTATACATTATTGGATACGGAGTTCTTGGCTCCAAGGGATCGTTACTGTTGATTTACTCACTGTTCTCTTTTCTCCGCGGTTAAGGAAAGATAGAGGTATTATATGAATATTGAAAGCTAAAGAAAGACGGTTCCATGTCGAAAAGTGCGCAAAAAAGTCTTCTAAAAATTTTGCGTACACTGATTATGCAATGGCGTCATTTAAAAACATGGAAGAGATGTTTCGTGTTCAGCAAGTTGTAAAAAATTAACCACGATCCCGGGATATATTTTGGTTAGATCCCATCATAAAATAAATACTCGTTAACCAAAACCGAATCGAATAGCTCCTAAAATTTGTATAAAACGACAATAAACTGGGAAAAATTGAGGTGAAAGGAGGCGGCGTAAAAAATAATGGGGTACCCTCAGCGGACGAGGAAGGGTGGCCTGCTAAATAAATTGTTTGCCTTTTTCAATTTCACAGTGAATCCGCAGTACGTATCACAGCTACAGCCTCTACGTGCATATGTATGTATCGCACTGAATTCAATCTGTTGTATGGGTATCAAATACAATCAACCCAACGACAAGTTGTGGTTGGAAAGCTGACGAGGTTTCTTGTTGGTTTTGGTATCAGATATTGTTGCATATTTTCTATAACAAAACTATTTCATGAAGCACCTTATTTATTCATTGCTGATTATGTATTTCTATCTAGATCGTCAATGAGTATGTCCTTTTTGAAAATATTTTATCACTCAATAAGAGAAGATGCACCAAAATCCTAACTCTACTTCTGCGATTTCTATTCCGTACATTGGTTATCAACACCAACCCAATTTGTTCGACCTAAAGATACAATTTGCCAACTTCAACACAACACTAACATACCACCAAACACAAAAGATAATTGACAAACATTTGCACTGCGCAAAGAAAAACACAAACTAGAACACGATACCTTCTTTACCAACCAAGGAAGTGAACTCAATAGATATTGAAAACAAAGACATTTTTCCGCGTTCGATATGAGCAGGTATATTCCAGATTCGGTAACGGATGTATTCAGAACGAGCGTCATTACGTGCCATCAATAACTCGACATTGGATTCGAAAGGCTTGCGAGTCTTGCCAGAACGCGCATTCATGAGCACGGGCCCTTATGCCTGTGGTTTTACGACAACAGACTTGTCACGTACTATAACTACACTGTATTCCTTTTTATGTAACACACTTGTACAAGAGTATTGATTCAATGGAGTCAGTTTGATGGATTGACACTGTAGCTTCGTGGAAGCGAACCAAGTTTTTTCGAGCGAAACTAGTAGGAAGCACAACTTTTGTGAGTATCAAAGCTTCAGGAGTATTTACTAAGTTAGAAGTTAAGACTTGTACAAATGACACTTTGCAAGTTGGAATGACTTCTCAACCTTCATTAGATAAAGTACCCAAATTATTTATCACCAGTTAGACGGAGTAAAGAAGAAAAATAATATTGTTTGGAATTGATTCTACTAACTTAGTACTAAAAATGTGCATGAGAGATGCAATGTACCTACACAGGAATGCGCGACTTGTCGACGACACCGTACATAACGTATTACTGGCGACAGTTTCTCAGAACATGTTACGCCTGACTCACGAAACGGGACGAATGGTGATTTAACAATGTCTAAAATAGACTTCCTTGTGGAATGTGAGCATATCAACTACAGCCATAATACTAATATCTGTGATCAACGAATAGCTGAACAGTTACGCACGGCATTATTCTTGTTTCGACGTCTTTGAAAGCTTTCTACTTCGTCGTCTTGGATACAGATTCAAATTCCATATACCTTAGTTAACTCGAATATATTTTACAGCTTGTTATGTGTAAGCGAAGAGCCACAATTAAACTGTAGGTTATAATTTAAACTTTCAATATAATCTAAAGTATCAATGAACCTAAATTACGTATAAATGTTTCATGACTCATTATCAACATTGAAATCTGTTATATTTTATTTCTGGTTGAGCTACAAACAAATATTTTCACAAGCTCACTCAACTAGCTGGAAACACTCTTGTTTGTAATACCTAAACAGTTTGAGCGAATATTGTTATGTGCGAACCAATAACGGTGGGGTCAGTCATTCATCCTACAATATTGATGGCAAAACATATTTATTCTGTCGGGTTATGAGTTCATAATGACGTCACACGTTCGAGCCATAGTCCTCTTGTGCTGAACCACTCGTGACTGTAAGAGTATTGTTATTTATTTTTAATAACCCCTTCCGCATATAACTGTAACCGCGATACACGTCATACCACTCGACAAGACGTTCTGGGGACGTCAACCTCTTGTGCTCTCGACCTCAAGTGTGCTTCTATGAAGCTCCTACGCGCAATATGTTCCTTCGAGATAATTTACGCCTCACTACATTATTCAAGAGCTGCTGTATGTGAATATTAAAAACTGTTGTTTGTGCAACATCCACCAGGGAAATTAGGGATGATATTTTATATATCTTATTTGATTCTATACACAGACTTTTCTACGACTACTTACTAATCATAAAATTCGTGTCTCATTTCAATTGTAAGTCTAGATGAAGAAGGCATGTTTAAAGGTAAGAGGAATCATTAATAAACACAGTAGTTTTAATAGTGTCATTGATATCACTATTCAGCGACCCAATTCGATAAACTCATTCATAAAATAAACTGTTCTTCGTCTTATCTTTATAACCTATTACATTCACGGAACTGTCATTCTTTGTAACCTTGCCAACATTATCACATCATATTATTAGATTTATTCATAGAAATTGGTCTTAATAATTCAATTAAACCAAATGTATTCACCAGGCAACCCACGCATAAGGCGGGATAATCCTACGCTGGCTGAAGAATGGATTAAGGTCAATTAGCAACAGGAACCATTTCACAGGTAAGGTTTACAGGCTAAGGAATAACTAATCTTGGATCCCTGGTTGTAGATGGATCGCCCCCGCAAATTCTTGCCTTGTTTACAATTGGTCTCGTCGCGACAACCCGTGGGACCGGATGGCTCTATGCACTTTTCCTAATCATTGTGAGCAACTTGCGTAGGCCTGTGTACCTCTATACCGAACATAAGTACTTATAAGTACTCGAATAACCAATTATGTATATTTTGTTAACGTTATAGCCTAGTATGAGCAAATCATGCTGAATAAAGAGTCCGTTTTTAAAGAAAGTTTTATAAACATAAATATTGCTCAATTCTGCTGTAGGGTGTGATGTATTAGATTTAGATACCACCTTCACGTATGCACGCAGTAATACAGTTTCCAAATTTTAAACCGGCTTCACAAAAGGGAGGTTCTCAATTGTGATTTATGTTCTTAGTGAATTTTGATTGAAACCAACTTCAAAAAACACTTAAATGGTTCTAGAAGTCGTTGGCAAAACAATCTGCAGCAAGTTTGAGACACCTGCTTACATAGCCATATCAAAACATTAGCTTATTACGTATTACGTAAGCTTTTCAGCATTTATGGAGTCGGTCGAAAACTTTGTCAAAAAACGTTTTCTATCCAAAAAAATATTTACACCAACCTACGCTGATGCTGCCGCGGCTGGGTTTAGCGGCGCCATGTGAATACACCTTTCATCACCTAACGGTATACGCGGACCCTTATCCGATATTTGACGACAAAGATTTACTACTGGCCACCTGTTTGCATATGATGTGCTACATCAGTGTTTTGTTTGATAAACACTCGGAAAAGTTTCTCTTCATTGCATACCTCGAGACATTATTACAGCAATACTTATTTATTCAACCGAATATATTGAACAGGCATTAGGCAAATGGGCTTAATAGCTTGTAAAGTTGGCTGCATAGTTGCATTCTACAAGCTATTTACATGTTTATTTATTCAATTATCGATAAGATTAGTCTCATAAAACATTCAACGGGATTAGTGAGATTGTGCAAATGCTTTTACATCGGTAGATGTTACGTCGGTACCTATCTGCATTAGGGAGTTTACTCCTTTAATTGGCAATTACATAGGTTTACTGTTAGTGTCGTTAATTAGCCGAGGGGTAAGGAAGACGCGGTGGCGCGGCGAGTGGAGCCGAGACCGCGCGGTCGCCTCCCGCCGCACTCCACAATAACTTGTCGCGCCCATCTAAATGCAAATAAAGGGAGGGATCCTTGATCTTTGTATGCGCATCCCTCATTTGTCAACATTGTGTTTGAATGTTTTTTATTAAAAATATTTGAATTTCATCCCTGATAAGAATAACAAATTGACACTCAGCCAATTTATGGGTCAAAAAGGAATTTCTTTGTTAATGGTTTTGTTCGTAACAAAGAGAGAATTGCTTCGTAAACCCATTTTATGTACTTGTGAACTAACTTGAAACTGTCTCCGTAAGACGTCCACTATTTTCAGTTACAAAGTAAATTAATCCTAAAGCAACATGCTGTGGCCTAAAATTGCCAATTTGCCAGCAAGCTTGGCGGGCAGTGTATGCCAGTTTGGGAGAAACGTGAACTGTGCAAACTGGGCGCAAGCACAGGTAATAACTTAATTCTGCCAGTGTCCTGGCGAACCAATTTAACTTCGGCTATTGCTGACCAAGGTATTCCGAATTCCGGGAGTATGGCAATCGTTTAACTTTTTTGGACTTTATTTTGGCACCAACTAGGTATCAGTTTGGCTTGAAAACCTTGCTCTTAATGCAGGTTATTTTTAAATAGTGCCATGGTGAAATATCGTAGGAGTAGGTTATGTACGTACTCTGAGATAGTGTAAAGTTTCAAAGATGGTTTCAAAATCATTTTCACTAACATATTCCCCATACTTGGAATTTACGAGGCGCCAACAGCAAGTAAACTTTATAAAGTAAACCGTTTATCGAAAATTGGGTTATTGCTGTGTTCAGCATAAGTAGAAACAACTATGTTGCCAGATACGATATCAGCTTACAAAATTACTACGAACTGTGATAAACTACTTCGACCCATGGTATAACTGTTTCGTTCTGAGCCTACAAATGTATGGGGCGCATTCTTTTGATACATATTTTACGATGGTTGAGAAACATCGTTGTTCAGTGAGTAGATGAAATGAACAAGCGTTTTACTGTCGTTTCATTTGACAGAAACGACACGCACGTTACATAAAAAAATCATCTATATTATTTTAAATTAGGGTTTATTCGGTCAGTGAAATTGTAATCGTGACCAATTGCAGTAAGTAACGCGCCCTCCCGCTGCGCGTGCGCCGCCGACGCAGCAGGGAAGCGTCACTCACTATATGCAGGCCCGAGCCACACTACAATGAGACAAGTGGCTTAAGAAGAATCCGATTATTCATGATTATTTTATTACATAGACCTATTGACTATCGACAATGATTAGCATTTTTGAATGCTTGGGAACAGTTGTGTAATGTAACTTATTGACTCTTAGCTCTCAAATTTATTGTTCGTAAAATATCCGTTCCACAAAATGAATGTGTTACATCAATAGCAGAATAGAAATAGTAAAATGGAAATAAAGCGAAATATTTTAACAAGCGCTAACAGCCGCGCAGCAGCAAACGTGAGTTTTGTGTAAATTCTACGGATTTAACAACATAGTGGAAATCCTCTGAGAATCCCTTTCACTTCGTTACGACACTCCACTTGTGTGAAAATTCAGTGCTAAAAGATTTTTACAAAATGAAAAAACACAGGGAATCAAATTCCTGATAGATTCGTTTGTTATTGGAAGCTACAAACGCGCCGTTGCTGTATCAAATAAAAGCAATTTGATTTCACAAAACTTCGGTAACAGACAATAAGTGATAAACTTTTATCCTTAGACAAACCTGAGCAATATAAAGTTGTTTAAAATTGAAGCACAAGAAGTAAAGGAAACATCCCTCAAAGAAAGTACCTAGACGTGGTTGATTTTGAAATTGCAGATGGTGAAGACGTAGTTAAAGTTTACCTTGCCAAGAAGATCTAGATTTTCGCGCGAATTTTCCAAACTCAAAAATGTCTAGTGAGATAAGGTGACAAAAGGCACTTCTGCCATCTTGGAATACAGGCTTGAAGTTATGTTGTCCATCAGCAAGATTGATACATTAGCAGCAAAGCTAAAGTGCATGAGGTTGGGCGACACAAAGGTAAGACGGTGGTGCACTCTCTTTGCTTTCACAGTTATTGTCACCACATGAGTCTCTTCATACCCTCCGTGTTTTGTTTCCAGAGGTAACTTCTTTGTTGCACGGCCGTATTTCTACCGCGCGAAACTTGTTTTGGTGTTCCCAATTTTTGTGTGATGTCGCGCGCGGAAACCTACCTATACCCATAAAAGGTTTTACGTTTCACGTCTAATGATACTGTGTTCGTTATTCGCTTGTGTTACATGTGGTATTGTGAAACAAAATATAGGAAGACAACATATTGATTGATTGATCGCACCTCATTAGTTCAATTGGGAATAATAGCTATTTCGTTCGACCATCCATTGACTCTCAATTTAAATAAGGACGCATAACAATCGACCAATTGTTTTAAAATTGTGACATGCATCATTTACGTTAAGTAAAAATGTGCTACTATTAAAAATACATAGGTGGTTGCATTTGGCTGATTCACTCGTGATAAACTTCGATGTAATTGTATGCATAATTAAGTGCACTCGTGTTGTTACAGTGTAACAAGGGGTGAGGTATGTCTGGCCACAGGAACGCGAATGACTGCACCCCTCTCGATGGGAATCCCATTACACCAAAATCGTGTAATGTCACGTAACGCGAACACTATCGCCGTGTAATCAACCGCCGCCAGACTGCCTGCAAGTCACCCCTGCTTCTTTAATATCATATCTAATATTACAGGTATTCGGCCGTTTTTAATTAAATTAACAAAAAAAAAAATTGTGGTTGTTGTTTAATTTAATTAAAAACTGTGGCGGTTTAAACGAAATATTGCTTCATAATTTGTAAAGAACATCTTCTAAAAGACTTTCAAATTTTGTATCTCGTAGTCCAGAGCTCAATTATATTTGTATCAAACAATACACTACGCCTACATTATAAATGTACATATTTTGTTAAAACAAATGTTCCAATCTAGATATGATAAATAATAAATACGAAACCTCTTATCCGTATAACAAGAGAATTAATGAGTAAATCAAGCTACAAACGAGCAAGAACACTCAATGAAAGGCATTCAAAGCGTCTTAGAAGATAATTTACGTTTTAAAGCACGCAGTGTTCACGAGTAACACACACGATTACATTCAATTAATTTGTTCTCTCGTTGTGACGAAGAGTGAGCTCAACGATTCCGAGCGATTTATTTAAACCCAGAAATTCGGCGTAACACACATGACGATATATTAGACGCGATAATGTGTGGGGATTTGTTATCTCCCTCGCATGTCAAACCTTCTAATTTATGCTGCCTACTTCGCTTGTCGATGCTTAATTTACTAACTGAGCTAAATGGCGTGCTTTAAACTATAACTGATAAGCGCTTCTATTAACTGCATAAAGCTGTAAACCCCGTTTAAATGTAAGGCATGTTTTTTTCAGGAGTAGACTAAATTGATGCTCGTCATATCGACTCGAGTCCGGGCGCAGCTCTAAGAGGCTCCGGTGCACTTCTCGATTGCTCGATCAGTAATTTAATTAAAGTGAGTGCGCATTTGAGATGCCGAGAGGTAAACGGGAGCTCCGCTTTGCTAGGCCCGCCGGCGTCTGCAGGGAGTACGCTTTTATTTGAACTCAGGGAAATTCCAGCTATCTTCTCTTATACACACTTGAGACGATGTTCTAATTGTCTAAAGGAGCGTAGTATCATGCCTCAAAGGAATAAAATCACTGAAATGAAAACAACATGTTAGCATTAGGTTACCATGTTCACATTACCCATCACATAATTTTAAGCGAATAAAGCCATAATGATAATGATTATATGCGCACAATCAACACACCGTTTGCATAACTTCTCATGAATGTCAATTAGTGTTAAATGTCGAACATTTAAACCCACTCATGTCGTATATTGTAAAATATTTAACGACATATTTCAGTATATCACGGTTAATCGGTCGGGGATTCAAATTGACATTTAAGTATAATACGAACTCCCAAAACAAAGCTCTTTATAAAAAAAATACTATTATATTAAAAATCTAACGTGAAAGCAATACTAAAGTAGCCAGAATTACAGGGTTTCGCTTCAAAAGGCAGCATTTTTGTTCCATTTCTTTTGTAATAGCAATTCGAGTTGATTAGACGGACGTGGAATCAGGATAAAGGTATTATCTGGTGAAGGTACCTGCCAGTAAAGGGTATTACCGTATGGTTTTGTAACCACTGAAAGCCGAGCTCAGGGTTAATTAACGTTTGGGTCCTCGTTCGTGTTCGCAAATGAATAAAACCGAGTAATGTACAGTAGTATAGCACACATTAGTATAATGGCTGCTTAATGTTTTGCGAAACGTGTGTGCTTTTGTGGAATATCAAATCGGCTAGAGCCCTATTGTCTGCCTGAAATCTCCGCAAACACAACAGAATTTCCCCGCTGCAATAAAATGTTGGGGTGCTTTATCGGACGGAAGATGTGCAGAACTGCAAAAACCGATACCGAGTAGCAGCAAATGTTTCTTTGGAGTACAGTGATTTTTATGATCATAAAATTTTATGGACAGTTGTTTTGGCTGGTGATCAGTTTTTGAGGACACTCAAAATTTGAGTCCGTACTTTTAAAAAGCTATAAAAGAATCAGTCTTATTAAGCAAATATAGCATGTCGTTGAAACAGAGGGCGTCAAATATACGCCGTATTTAGTAGCTTTAAATCACTATCTTCGTAATTAGATTCAAAGTGTGAGTACTACTTACTATTCCTACGTATCGTAATAATAAGCTGTGCGTGTCAACGACGTATAATTATCTAAATAATAATAGGCCCGATGAATGGACGCCGCCGGAGTCCCCGTGTTTAGTGACGTCACGCTTCCGACTAATTACTGAATTAAAACTTCATTGATAAGTGTGTACTTCATTAGTACTTACATATGTTGTTAATATAATATTATGATGCACCTATTCATCTCCAAAATCACGAAAAAACTCAGCAGTAATAGTTAATTTTATGCTGTTATAATTAGATCAGATTGGAGATTTTATTGATTGATTCCACAAAACCGCAGACAATTTAAGGGTTAAAATATGGTTAAAATAGTACTGCCATTTGCGATACAGACAGCAGCACTTCAGCACGCGATATCTGTTTTAAAATTAGAGATACTACTATTGAACCTCCATTAATTTTCCGTCAGACGAATAAAGAGTATAGAAGACATAGCCAGCCAGACAGATATAAATAGGGGCTAACCCAAATTGGTATTAGCGAAATGCTATTAAACCTATTCGGTGTTCTGTCCTTTTCTTTCGGTGTCCTTCCTGAATAGAAATGCGGCGGGGCATTATTCCATTAATAAGGCGTGCCGACAAAAAGAAATATTTACAAGACATGACAGGGTAAATGAAGTGATAGGTGGATCGAACGTGTTCGGGCTCGGCTACGGATAGCGCGGCGTGCGAACTGGCAAGCGGGCCGGCTTCAGCACTCGGCACGGGACCCATTTACATAACCGGACGTGTCACGAATAATATGGAAATGACCCGGCGCCCTGCGAGGAAGCGGCTGCACTACGACCTGCCGTCACTTCGATATTGCCTCCATTTAAAACGGGAATGCAATCTCGTTGATGCTAATGTAATGTATGTGCGTACATTGAAGTGTGACGCCCGCGCCTCTGAGCTCTCTTAACCGCACCTTTTGCCGCAAACATCTCTGAATGCACATAAAATATTCTGCATATCAAATGCTTTCTCTTAAGGCATAACACACAATCGTGACGTGTCGAAGAATTTCTATAGAAAATTTTCGCTTTTTGAAAGTCGTTCTTTTATAATCTTGGAAATAATTTAGACTAGACGCCAAGTGCAAAAATTACGTACGTAAGGCTGACAGCATAATTTCAATTAATTATCTCTTTCCCTTGTGTTGGCAGATAAATGAGTCTCGGGGGCGCCGTCCGGGTTGAAAACATGAAACTTTGTACACATCCAGGCCCGCCCACCGACGGCTCCAGAACCCTAACTTTTGAATTATGTATCCTTACCAGCTTTTTTACGCAAAACGAGCTTGTCAAGAAAACCCGACACTTCCCGAATCTTTTATCAATTTTCGTTTTTTAATAACGAATTTTACTTTCCTCTCTGAATTTTGCTGAGCCATAAAGTGTTGTTTGATAAGTGCCTAGACGCCGTTTGAAATCTAAATGTATTTCGACAACACGCTACGGCTTAAAAAAAGTAGTACCTACGTATCGAGAGCGCTTGTATTCCTGTGCCGATATGTCGGTCGGTGGAGTGGCAGCCAGTTTCCGAAGCGAACAATGACTTCAGCAGCGGGTCGAACTCAATTTCACGCGTGATTTGTACACTTTATTTCATTTCCACTCCAACTGAATTGGTGATAGACCAAGAGGAGGTATTAAGCTCTTACTATAACAACATTCGAGCAACGAGATCTACTTCTATGTATCTATACCTTTATTATAAAACTGAAGAGATTTTTTTACTTATTACCCCTTTATCGAGGAAGGCTCTAAGCTACTTTTAACCGGGTGCGCAGAGAAGTTATTACAGTAAGCGGGTGAAAACACTGTTAAAAGGTAGTAAATATATATAAAGAATCTTTTGCTCTAGACTATTCTCGTTTACAATAACTTTCATATAAAGCTTTCATATAAAGTATGAAGGAGAGTCGCACTATGAGTAACGTTTGTTGGTTTAAGACGGTTTTCAGGCGAACAATGCTGTGTGTAATAGTGGGGGCGTCGCGTAACGCAACTTGACAAACAGCGGCTCCTGTAGCAACATCTTGCGGCTCACAGTAAAGTCGAGCCGACAACTTGATATATTGGTTGCTTTGTGAGGGCGAGCGGGTAAACACACGCAACCCGAGCGCCCACAGCCCGAGCGGAACGCCGCGATGCGCATCCCGCCACAGATAACGGCCCTCAAGGACTTACGCTTCAAAATTATTTTTATCTTCAACTCTTGCACAAGTGCTCTTTTCTGAAGATACAGCAAATCTCAAGAATATCTTTACGGTCCATCGATGCGAAATTATACTAAAAAATCCATTTTCAAAATTGTTAAGTAGGTATATAACTGAATAAATCCTTCTCGTGAGAGTTGTAATCTTTCTATTCACGTTTCCCAAAAAGCTTCTCCATTTCGCACATCGTGCAATATGGTATTATGTAAAAAATGGTTAAAATTCAAGAGTCATATGCTATGAGCAAACGACCGTAGGAACATCATGAGAGCAGCAAAATTCCACGGCTCGGTAGACAAGCCACGGCGCTCGGAACTTTATGACCGGCAAACGATGCGTATGTGCACGACAGTAAAGGCGGTACGTCGATAAAAAGTCCATTGTCGACACCGGGCCGCTTAAGGGCTTCGCAAATGACTGGAGGAGCACGAGGAAACGCGATAAAAACTGAGGACGATCGCCTACGTGGCGTCGAACGACAAAGAAAATGTTGGTTGATACCTCGACGAGCGTGAAATTTGATTGGCGCCGACAAAAAAGCATTATGCACAGACCGTGACGTAGGTGAGCTCAAACCTCGGCTACATTGCTGGAGAACAGAATATCTTCAAATAAGGGTCCGTTACCTGAAACAAACAAACACGAAATAAATATAAATACAGTGAAAATAATCTGAAGCTTCGAAAATAACCAACATTGCAAACAATAAATCAAACAAAATTTTATCCACGTTCATTCGATTAGGACTAAAGCAATTTAAATTATTTAATCAATAAACGTTGTTCCAATGTAATTAAGATTAAGTAAACTAGACCCTGCTTAGTAGACACAAATACTAATTTCATTAAACTTGTTTGTAGATAAATAATTGGTTTCTATAAATCTTTCTCTGGGTAGCTTTACTTTGGTCAGCTACGGAATTTATCGTTTCATTAAGAAATTCTTAGGTCAAAGAAAATTCCAATTTATGGTAAGTATGTCTATGAAAAATAGCTTCCGGCTAAAACAAACGAACGCGAAGTTGCTTATACAGGCAAGTTTTTATTTCAAACTGCTGAGTAGGCAAGCAGGGCCTTGTTTGTTATTTCACTAATCCAGTTTATGTCAACACTTAGCGCCCACTAAACTAAACAATGCGTTTCGAAATACTTCACGCACATGCGGAACTATTATGGTGTGGCCGATATTATAAATAAATAAATACTGTATACGAGTATGTTGTGAAGGTGGCTACAAAGGGCGTTATGAACTTTTGAAACTGGGTTAATTCAAAATCGCTCAATCCGTTGCGTGACTCGACAAGCGGCCGACCAGCTTTCGTGTCTTTCAGTCGCCCTCTGTATAAAAGTCACATTTTCACGTTGTGTTTGTTTAACGTAGAATAGTTTCACAAAGCCGCTACTCTGTTTCACACGAAACGGTTCGATTTGTCGGTTGCTTTGCAAGTTTCGTACGAAGGGCGTTGTCTGCGTCCATTATGCAAATGGAGGCTCCGCGGCCCGGCGCGCGGTGTACGTATTTAGCCGATCTATTCACAGAGCCTGCCCGACAGACGACAGGATTCAACTACAACTTTGATCATGGCAACGGGTAGCTCGTAAATAGAATAAATGCCGGATAGTTTCCACGCTAATGCAAAAACGCTAACAATACAAAACATTTTTATATTTTTTCGTTTGAATTGCAAGCGAGGCTAAAGTTGTGTGAAAATACAAGCTTTATTCAAATAACGTTTGGGATTCCGAGGCAGGTATTTCTGTTGTGTTTATAGCTTCGTATTTTTCAGTTAACTACAATTGTATTTTGAATTAAAAAACAATGTATGCTTCATCGTCAACTTTATGTTTTCTGCGGCGCCGGAATTTTATATTTTCGTTCAAAATATTGTTATGGAAAGCTCGTTTGGTGTTGTGTGCACAAAATGTTGATACAAGTAATGGTTGTATAATCATCATCAGGGTGTGTATGATGTGTGTGGGTCCCCAGGGGCGCGGCTGTCGCTGCTCCATTCCGGAGAGTGGCGACACGAGCCGACAAGACTTTTGATACTATCGCGCTAATGTGTTCTGCTATAATCGATACCGACACACGAAAGCGGCATTTTTATAACTCGATATAATGTGCTATTGAACAGTTTCATGAGGCCGTTGACTCGACATGCGGTGAATATTTCCGTAGGCAACCAAATTTTGTTGTAGTTTTCTACATCACTAAACAATTTCTTAAGTTAAGCAGCCTACTAAAAACATAACTTTAAATATCTAGTTAATATTGCTGCTATTATTTGTTACCTTTCGCTTTCAAGCTCTTAGTGAACCACTCAACACGACCGTGGGAGTCGAGCTAATGAATTATAAATTAATAATAGGCCTACATCCCTTTAATTATAGCGACACCTATAACATCCGCCTAGCCTTTTCCCAATCTATATTGGGCTGACCAAGCTTCCAGACCATGCCGGCTGCGTTCCGAATGACGCAGCAGAGTGATGCTGTTTTAAATATAGTCTACCTATCTGATTTTTACTACACTATACGGTTGTCAAACTTTCCGACTTCTGACTGCACGACTACCTATCATAGATGTACAAATGACAGCTAGGACCCGAAACGTTGAGGAACTCGTCATGTCAAGATGATCGATCGATGCGCGTGACTGTTACTTAGCCACAAGCTCGTTAGGTACCTAGTGTACAGTAATCATATACGTACTAGCTTAATTAGTAATCTCATAAACTAATCTCTTAATGTCCAGGAAAGTGCTTCCCACGACATGATACCCTTCCCGGATGTTTACAAAGGGGACACAACGAACTAGCCCACGCACCAAAATCCCTCAATAGGTACATCAATATCAAAAGCCAGTTAAAAAGCTTTTCAAAGTTATTTATGAATAAAGTAATGTATGTACGTGCTTACGTAAGTAGTACATAAAGTATTTTGTCGACTTTCGTTGCGCGCTCTAGTTTGAAGAAAACTAAATAAAATAGTTCACAAGGGTTTTCCCCACAGGATTACCCACCCTTATAAATTTTATTTGACCGAAATTTAGTTCGGTAATACATTTACTGAAGCTGAAAACATGGTAATAAACAATATAATAAATTATAAGTTTGTATGGTGGAGTATCGTACGTAATTTGAGTTATGATACAGTTCAAGCTGTTTGCATTAATGTAAGTTACAAGGGGAGTGACTTGACGACCTTTACTTATGTAAGTGTAAACGTGTACTGTACATGACATACATAGTACAGGATATTGCTCACTAATACACTGATGAAAGAGGCCTAATCATCGATGTAATTTAGAGCTTACGAAAGCGAACTCATCTAATCAAACTCCTTGACTGGTTTCTTCGGCTTTGCTCTCTATTTAAAATGTATACGCTCATTACACTCTGTATCCGCTTACATGAACTCTAGTTTAATTTAAAATTCTTATAAAATATGATATCGGGTTCCGGATACTCGGTGCTAGTAATTTGTTGTTGCGGTAGTTTCCACGAAGCGGCGCCTTTAGCTGAAGGTTTCATTTAAAGATATTGCACCAACTCCGCACTAATATTGCCAACGCTGTGACGTAACGTACAGCGCTATTGATCGCGGAAATGAGAAAAGGGCAATTTTAAACGGAAAAAGAAAAAGCTTTCCCGTCCAGCGAGTTAATTAACGGACCCCGTGTAAGGCCCCAAAATAATAGCGATAAGGCTAGAAGTGAAACATCGGCCTTATGTTTTATTAATTTCAGCGCCGAACACTGAAAATATATTACGAAATTTCGTTTACAATATGGAAAAATGAAAAGAAAATACTCGCACAACCGCTCTTATGAAAAAGGACAAAATACTCCGAAACAGAAAGCCCAAATTCGTTGAATCAATTCGTTAAGTTTAAAAGTGTGTCACAAAATGTGTAGTCGGCACAATACGAGTATCTATCGACATCTGCGACACCAATTCGTTCTGCGTCACGTACTACGAACAAACTTCATGGGAAAACTTTAATTGGAAAATACTCCTAGTTTGCTCAAAATAGGTGTTTCTACGCTATCAGCTATTAGCTCGGTACTACGTACTACCTAAAACTATTGATTATTCAACATGTTTCGATCGTGACTTCGCTTCGGGTTAGATTAGTTTTGTTTTAGTTAGTTTAAATTTTAAATTAGATTTTACCTAAACTAGACAACATTAATGAACGAGCAAGTTTGGTCTGAGAAAGATTTTCGGCATAGATTGCCAAAACGTAAGCGGAGATTTCAGAGTAAATAGGTACATAAGTTATTCACGTGTAAATACATACTATGTATATTGCTTTAATTTGCCATGATAAATAAAAAAGTAGTGACAGTTAATCACACGCTAAGAAAAAGATGACGTTTTCTTTGATTATGTAATCTTTGAAGAAGAAATTACCCACAAAATGATGTCCATGTACCTAAATATCGTTATTGACATCAATACCGTATCCAATATATCCCGAATCAAAAACAAAATCTCGAATAGGAATTCGAGCAAATATTTAAACGCCCACTGCCCAAACAGGACTATCGATTGGGACTTAATAATAGAGCTATAGGTATCAGACGACCGCTCCAAATGATACATCAGCCGACGATTATGCAAAGCAATATCGCCCACTATAAATATTAGCTCGGCACTGGAAAAGAGTAATTCGAAATAAATTCAATTAACTTCGCCTATCTGTCTTGCGTGGTATGTACGTACTCGCGATATAAAGTTTACAGTTTGAATGTACTTCATGGAACCTTTTTGGTTGTAATAAAAAGTAATTTGAGGGACACTATGGTTTTAACGTTCTAACCTCCGTAGTAGCTAAGCGAAATTTTCATGCAAGCGTTTACCTATATAAAAATTGTTTGTAGATATTAGTAAATCTTATGGATGACTAATTCTTAATATTTTATATCTGGTGTCTCTTTAAACTTTAGCACTCTTAATAAGACGATTTTTTTCTGTATGTAATTCATACGGTATATTTCACAAATTGCAGTTATTAATTAAAGTTTCATTAACTACTGCGACAAATTTAATCTTGATGAAACTGATACTTTCTGCATATTATGAATGCAATCATGTACAACGCGTGCACCAGACGACTCCCTTATATAATAAAGCCTGGCCACACGGCGTAAGCTAAGCTCCTTCGTTTGCTATGCTAATTGGTCGGATAAGCTGCCAACATGTACCGACCTTCCTAATTAGAAAACCGAGGAAAAATAGTGGCTTTGAAACTTATACATAATGAAGTAGCTACGATTAATAGAGTTAACTTTGTATTAGCGGTGCCACCGCGTACCATGTCAATGAAATTATTGGCATTTTTGGGGTAGGTATCATGGATTTAACTGCTTAAAGTTTCACAATGTCCTGCAGAAGTTTGTTACAAATCAGACAAGTATCCAACATTAATGCCAGTCCAGGCATTCATTTGCATAGCATCCACGAGACAAAATAAATAAAGAGAACTTAACCTAAAAATATTTTACAAAGTTATTTTTTTGTAAAAGTTGTAAAAATATTGGATTACAACCTCTTTGAGTAGGAGTAATTTGATTTGAAGGCGCTGTAGCCGGGCGAGCCGAGTTTATTCCGTCAGCCACTAATTAACGCTGTCAACATGTGAGCAACACAAAAAGTTGTGAAAACTAAAAACAGCGGTATTCATGTGAGGCATTCATACGCATCTGCATATTCTCGCATGTAAAGTATTCACACGCTCGCTCGCGGCGCTAATGAAGTTTTTCGCACGCCGTTCTCTTTTCATCTAATTTGCGTATTTTTATCACCTAATGAAAAGATTTTCTTTGCATAAGATTTTAAGACAGAAAGATGGTAAGTTTATTACAATAACTTCAGTAATACATTAAAACTTTTGCCTTCGTATTTTAAACTCTAGTTATAAACGGCTAGATGTGCAGTAACTATGTAAATAAAAAAATAAAAGAATGTAGAAAGTCAGCTGTTAGCATTACTAATATTCTGTTATAATGGGCAAGTTAAGGGTAAATATAAGGATACAACCAAAATAAATAAATTAATCAAACCGCAATACTTCAAAACTTGTTTTCTGTATACACGCACGTTTTGTTCAAAGTTTGGTATAAACTCAATAATGGGCTTGTCACTATTGCACTCCCGGTACCCAAATCACATTACCAAGCGAAACGAGGAAAATAAGGAGAGAGCTTTTTGTATTTCGCCTCCATTTTCCTTGAAATGGTATTTATCAGCATCTACATCAAACAACACACTGTTTCTAGCAGACTTCAGTTCAAATGACGTAAAAATAAAGGGAATATGGAAGGGTGTTTTACATAGAGAGTATATCAAAATATTTTTCGTATCGCCTTTATCCTTTTGATCAAACTTGTTAAATGTTTATACTTTAAAGTTGGCAAGTTTCTCCTCTGACGCCTAATCCTCCTTGCCGGCGACTCCTACTTTCAGTGTTAATTAAAGTGTAGCAGATTAACATTTAATCAATAAACTTGGGTACAACTTGGGTACTTATCATCATCTTCAATTAGTGGAGTAGTAAGTAGTCAAAGACGTCTCGATCAAGAGATCTCCGCTATTGAGAGCGGCCGGTACCACAAAGCCTATACGCTGTTGAGTTAACGAACACCAACAAGAGCGTGCTCTATCTACAATACCGAACATATCAATTAATACCTATTTCTAGGCAGGGTATGACTAATTCCACGCAAACTTAACAATCGATATTCTATGCCATCGCTATTTAGATTACCCGTTGAAATTGGAATGTAACATTACCGTAAGTTTGTAAGACTGTGCAAAATCGATTAATCGGACATTGTAGAGCAGAGTATTATTTCGTATTCTATGGTTGTAGGTATGTAATTATTGTCCTGCGGTTCGTAATCAAAGATCGATTAACCATTTCCCGTTCTATCCCTCTATTAGCCGATTTGAATCAGTCGTTTAAAGGTTAATAAAGCTTAATGCGCATTTCTTATGATTATATATTTCTACGCTTATTTCTGTTTTGCTTAAAACATATACTTCATACCTCATATTTTCGCTGTGATTCTGGATATAAGTATGATGTGTATAAAGAACGATATGAGCGTACCATTTATTCAAAGCCCCGAGGTATACGTGGCCCGGAGGGATTTCGGACTGGACAAAGGCTCGCATTCTCATTACATAACATAATTTTGCAACAAAATAATATAAAAAACACAACACTGGCGCAAACATTTCGGACAACTTGACAACGAATATGCAAATACAAAATGTCAATAATAATTAATATGAAATAAGTACCTCAAGTATAAAGGAGTCAAATATACGAAGTAAAGAGCACAACGAAGTTTAATTGGAAATGTCTTCTGAAATTGATAGGTAGCGCTTTAAGAAGTTTAGCCAATTTGCTTCGGGAATTTGAGAACGACTTTGGATTCCATTTCCTCGATCTTCGCGTATAGTAATTCAAATTTCATCGAAAACTGTCTTAAAACAAAACGAATTATATTAAAAACGTGTCACAGAACAATGAAAACTACGTACGAAGGTATATTTCAAGAGCTTTATGTGCAAAATACTGACACTCGAATATAAAGGCGCTTAGAAAAACATTTACCAGTTTTTATACGTCTTTGCTATTTTACTTCGGAGCCAGTTTTGAATAATAAAAGGGGTGACTTTTCAAGCTCCGATAGACGCGTGTAATCGATAACTCTGACATTTAAAACAATGAAGACATTCAATTTATTTGAGTACTCATAAAACATAACTATTGAACATAAAATATTCTGTGTATTTATTACAAAATAATCGAGTTGTCTTCTTTAAGTAAAGACCTAGCGAAATAAATCAATTTATACAATGTGGTTAGTAAGACAGTATGTTCCGAAGCATACATATATTATGGCAAGTCATTCGAGCACGCTCCATCGGCTGGGCGACCAAGTGCAACGCCGTAGGAGTGGTACTTCAAAACGCATTAGCATTACTCGCCTGATGAAACTTATGCATATTCTACGTCAAGTTATTTAAACTGAAGATAGAGGAAGATAGAACTATAGCGCCTAAGTGGCAGCTCGCCGTCGAAGCTCTGGCTTCTGTCAATGTTTGCCGTACACTTCACCAACACGCTAATCAAATAATTTGGATGATGTAATTTAAATTTTGTTTGATACCGTGTGGGAGGTATTGTCACTTTTCTTTTGTTACAAGCTGTCCCTTGATCAAGCCGGGCCTTTTGTATTGTTGGTTTTAAACCAGGTTCCTTCAGAAAATTATTTGAATTTTTAAATTTCGAAGTCAGGGAACTTGTAGCTCTGTTTCTGATAACAAGAAAAAAATATAGAATACGGAATATAAATTATGTATGTGGCTCCAATAAGTACTCAGATTATGTTGAGCAATTTCATTCACGGTGAAAATATTGTATACTTAACCAAAACTTAATTTTTTTAAGACGTCACTGTAATAAATTATAGGTACAAAAAATCGAAAAAAGTAACGTTTAAGACTGGTTTTATAATTCGCTATTTATTCAAATATCCTTTTACAAATTCCGTATAATGCCATAAACGTTAAATTGCGGACTAATAGCACGAGCGCTCACAAAAGTTAAAATATTGCGTTTAGCTACAATAAATAATGTATTTAATTGGTCATGAAATTAACATCAGTTCCACGTTCAGCATCCGTGAACGATAACTTTGTTTGTTTACCAAGCTTAGCTTTTGAAATGAATCTAGTATTTTTATTGCGTTCTTCCTTACCATAACATTATTTACCCAGGCCTATAAAGTTTAGATAGCCAGCAATTTCCGTAGGAAATTTCTTTTATTCAGTAGTTTTAAACATTTCATACCATTTCTAGAAAAACCGCTGCCTACTTTAAAAGTTTGTCTGACTACCGACTGAATCATAATATTTTCTTAAATAAAGATGATGAAGGAGATTATTCAAGTTTTACCGAAGCAAACTTTCCCTTAACTTGTTCCAGTGTCCTTCTTTCTGGGGAACAATTCAAACAACTTGAATTTAAACGGTACAGTGTTTATACAGCTTCAATTTTATAGTCTCAGTGTTAAGCGGAGCGAACGGCGGTGCCAGAGGCGCTTACAACTCCTGACAATATTTGAACATTGCATTGAACAAACATATTCTTCAACAAAAGCTTATTCTAACAGCACCCTGGCGATACACCGATACCGACACTTTTCAAACAATGAGTATGAAAATCGTACAGAATGTACTCTTTTATGAGGCTCTTTACAAAAATCCTCGTGTGGGTGAAGATTAGGCTTGTATCCCTTATGAGGCGAGGACAACATTTTCGGGTATTGTCTGTTCTGCATACATCTCCTCACATATCCTCATTCTAGTCTTTTCTTCCGCAATACTTATTCCGACATAATATAAATCCTTAAACAGATGCCTACCCTATGTTTTCCTTGATCCTACACAACATAGAGATTCTACGAAGATAGATCGGTATCAGTTTTATTTCTATCATTTTCCCTTCCTTTTATTGCGGGAAATAAACTTGTTCCGAGCATTCTGTGGGAGTAAAGCCACGAATCATTATAATTTCTTCATCCATCAATCTGTCCATCAATATCTTAGATACTCCCTCTTAGATGTTTCATCCTTATGTTTTATGATATTTCATTCGATTCGACACCTCATGTATTACCAGGCTTAGGAGTTCATAAATCAAGTTATCGTCATAAACTGATACTGACGGAAAGAGAATACATAAATAATTACCATAGCCATAGCAAATAGTTTTAAGGCGGCCATTAGTTAACGAGTCTACTTCTCATTCTGAAATAGCTGTTGGAATACTACTTAGGCATAGAAACGACGCGAGTCACAGCCGTTCAAGAAGGATGCCAATGTTTTATTACATTCCTTGCTCACGGTACATTTCAGGGCAGTCGAACGTGCGCGGTCAAAATTACCTTCCTTGTTCATTCCATCACAATGCCCTATTAAGGATACAATGTCACAATGTACACGATCCCTAATGTCACCCAGTTAAAGATGCTCGTCTCGAATGTAAAGCTCCGTTTTGGAGTAGAGATGTAATTTCGGGTGGCTCATTCCGATGCACGCTTGGGAGTTAGGAGCTCTCATTATCGGCTATTGTCACGTTCGTGTTCATTGCAATGCAAGTTTTGTTTTTTTTCGTTGTGAAAAAGAGGAAACACAAAAGGGGTTTTCATCTTGCCGTCCTCATCAATATTTCCGCGAGGACCTCGATCCAGACATAAGCCTTTGTTATCGATGTCAGAGTTGCCTCTGTGCTCTGCGCTTTCCGACTAGATATTAAACAACAAAGTAGTGTATTGCTTGGAACTATATTGCTTCAACTTAAGCCGGAATTTTTATGTAGGAATCGTTTGTCCTATGCTTTTTCTATTGGAGATAAAATTGTATCATAAGTTAAAACAAACATGCTCAGATTCCGTGTGTTAGAAAACTTTATGCACTCTATATACGCACTATTTATTATACTCGTATTTTATACTGTGTGTCACACACGTGACTTTCAGTTTAGAACCAAAAAACGTATTGTTATATATTCCGCAAAAGACAATTCCTCAATGCAAACCAGCAAAGACGAACATTAATCTTTGGGTGCAAAGATAAAACCCATTGCTCTTCACATTTCCCTCACGTCTGCACTTACAAGAAGCGCTATTCAATGTTTTATCAAAATGGAAACCGAACTGAAGGAAAATAGATCTTTCACGCACGTGAGTGAACACGAACAAAATAAGAAACATTCACGAACACCTGAAAGAAGGTTAGCATACTATTACTACCCGGTTTACAAGAACTCTAGTAGCGGAACATTTCGATGTTTAACTTAGCTGAAACAATATCTAAAGTTAGAGTATTGTCAGACAATCTTGGCGCTAAATACTTTAACTCAGTGTTTGAGTCAGTAATGGCCGCCTCGCACCGCTCCATGCTCTTGGCTCTATTTCATTAAACCCTGCCGTCGAGTACATCTGATTATATATCGTAAGGGAAATTGAATCGTTGAGAGATACCGGTATTGCACGCTTACATAACTTAACTTAGTATTTAAGTTATGTTCAAGCTGCTTGAATAGACATCAGCCAGTACGTATAACGGTAATTTAATCTTTATATTTATTATTATGGAAATGTTAAAAAGCGGCAGCACACCGAACCTATTTCAGTCAATATAAACAGTTAATCTTGATAAATGAGTGCTTTGATTAATGTTAACTCTCGAGCCGTTTCTGGTAACACGCGAGCTCAGCCCTATGGGGCACGCAATTTAATAAATTCCCTTGTATCCTCAAAAATGTATACTTTTTTTATTCATACTACGCTTCAACGCCTTACACGGTTCTGTGATGCTGACCCGCCATGTTGTCCCGTAAATCGAGTCGGTCTTCGAGGCATGTTTCATTAATATTTATGACAGGAACATTATCATTAAATATATATTTTGACTGGGCGGGAATCACCGATACGCCTCATTCAATATCCTTATACAACAGCTACGCTTATTAGAATCCATAATTTAAAAAACTGAAGACAATATAAATATGTTATTATTGGGATTGAACTTTATATATCTTTTATATAAATATGAACATTTAAAAGCGTATGCGACATTCAATTGGTAGTGTTGGAAGTGTGCAAGTCTACGATGTTGCGAAATAGGTTAATGCAGCACTTAGTGATAACAGTCCAGTAATCTTGTGGAGCATTAGCATATAGGTCTATCTTCTTCCTCCTAAGTGTCAGACATCAGAGATGAATAAGTATGTGAAACTATCCACGGATAGGTAATTAAATGTTATTTTGCTTTACCTAAATATACAAAGTAATAAGTAACACTACTAACATATGTTGTTTTTCTAATTACCACAAGGAGAGACTAACACGAGGCTAAAAATTTATAAGGTAAGATGGAATGACAACATTATTTTCGGGAACATACTTACGATACTGAAAAAATCCTGTGAAGATTTTATACAGACGCGGAATCATCGCTGAGAACATTTAAAGGCAATACCTACTGGTGCAACAACAAAATCTCAAATCATTGATACTTCTAGTTTTAACTATCTTGTTATAAAATCTACATCTATTTAGTACTTGTCTCGTAAAGTACGAGAAGTGTGAAGATAAATAGACAATTTATTATAAGTTTACAACCCATTTCTACTTTCTTTTAATGCCTCGTAGTTAGTGGCTGCTATTAAATTGCTTTTAGTTGACCGCTTACCATTAATAACTCAGCGCAGATTTAATGCGGGAAAGTAAAATATTGCTAACATTTACAACGTACTTCGTTGTCCAAGATAATCTTTTGAAAATACGGGCAGGGTGCATTCAAGATATTCTAGTTAGCCTTTATTAACTGGATGCATTCAAGATTGGTTTTGCATAACTGCCAGTTTTGATTTCGCCGTATCATTTATCTCAGCGTTAAATCTACCATTGCTAAACCTATTTACCCTGGTTCGCTAGTCCAATTAATGTGAATTAAAAAGATAAGAAACCTAGTTTCCGCAGACGGCCTAACATTGGGTGCAGTGCTACCGCACGACCTAGAATCTCAACTATAAACAAATGCCGCCGCTTAGTTCGGGGCATGCCATAATCAATTTGCTAAGCATATGTATCAAGTGTTGAAATTCAAATATTTATCGTCGGTTCCCAGGCGCATGCGCTGGCCGACCGTTGACCCTGCGCCCGCGCGCCCGTTCGCCGAGAATGCGTCTGCTTTCTGTACGCTGCGCCTGAGCACCCGCATCGGGCATGACAAACAACTACAAGTTCTCGATACTGCAATGTGAATATGATGTGACGACACAAACACTGGACGCCGACATACACTTGTGCGTCTATCTTATTTGCGTATTTAAACATCTTCGGAGAAGGTTCAAACATACGGTTTGCCTGGTACATCGAACTAATTGAATTGTAAAATTGACCCATTTGATCAATGAATAAGCAAATTAATTCCTGGTGAAACGTATTTGTCTAAATTATACAAAGCCCATAGAATGCCGTGCCTATTCACAACTGTCGGAGGCAGGAGACTGCCTGCCTACGCTCCAAATATCTGTAACACCTAATACCCTAACAATAACAATATCGATCTGTCAGCTGTTACGCCACGACCGTTTGGCTCTCACTTGCCGCACCAGAGGAACAATGTACCGTACTGCGATAAACATTTTAATAACACACAATACCCTGAACATTTATTGCACAGAATGAATTATAGTGTCTACAAACCGTTTCGTTTGTTTTCGCTGAATAATCATGTTAACCTATATAGAACGGAAACCGAAAGTATGTTCGAAGAAAGAATATTACCTCATGTTATCGAAGAATTATGTTTTCGTTGATAACACATGAACAACCGAAATAACATGTAGATAAAAGTAATTACTGAAGGCAACCAGAAAAAAATATTACACCGTACCGACCAGATTTGGTGAATGCCGGTCATTAAGCCCCAATTATATTGATTTTAATACATTTGCCAAGTCGGCAGAGGGAATTCGAGAATGTTTTATATCTCTATAAATTAAGCATGAAACGTTAAACCATAACACTTGCGAACTACAAGTCATTACCGAGATGAAAAGGTTAATTGTATTTTAAAACTGGTTGCTATGTTCATATTACCTTAACATGTGTATATTGACGTTTATATGAAATTAATGGAAAGTAAGTAGAATCTTGTAAAAATGTGAAGGCGGCGGAGTGCGATGATGAAACGCGTAAGTAATACGCCGCAAAATTAATGACCACACGCGGCTGTCTTACGCAGCCAGACGTCTGACTTTTGGTATTATAGAGCACTGGCATGGCATGTCAACTCGACAGTAATTACTCGTGTGCGTCCTGTTTGGATAACCCTAACGTTAACCTAAATTATGTGCTGAGACTCTGGAAGTCATAAGTCATCTGCATAGTAAATTGCCAGAAATTAATCATCCCTGTATCTATTCACGCAGCAAGATACCTACTGCAGTGCTGCATATTCTATAATTAGCGGATTAATGCTACGAGTTTTTCTTAATAATTGCAATATCACTTCACCATCCCTCGAGATAAAGTCATAATTTAATGGAAGCTAAAATACGTAGTTAGTTCGCGTAAGAGACAGGTCACTGGTTCGCAGCAACACGAGTCAATTTAATTAAATGTCAACGCGGCCAATGCACTGAAAGCGTCGAATGCAGTAGATTAATATCAGAATTCACTCAGATAAGCAACCACTGATACACATCCACTCAATGGAATTCATATTCCATTTTATTGAACTGAGAGACACACAGTGACGTTTATTACATGCAAAGTCGAAAAGCCTATAAGTACACTACGCTTCGACATTTGACATTGGAATTCATATTTCTATAAGCGGCAGCACATACCAACGATCGATGAAACACGCGACACTGTGACAGTATTCCCGGAATTCGTTTTGGAACAAAGTGAGTCAAATTGAATCGCCACGTAGTTGATAGCATCTACAAATATGTTTATAAGCTTTTTATTTCATTTTTAAATAATTTGTTTTATTGTACTTGTATGGACGTTCACAACATATATTGTTTAAACGTGTGTAAAATAATACAGAGCTTGAAATGACTTCATGTGGCTAATCACAATGAAGGGTTCCATTATTAATATCGAGTTAAAGAGCGTTTTACCTGAAGAGCTCTCGAAGTCATTAGGTCGCGGCGCCCATTACGGACAGGTCTCATAATGGAAGCACCTTATGTTACGAGCCGCCCCCGGACTAATGGCGTCAGGCTTTAATACAGTTAGGACTCTTAATGAATTTATACATAACTCGTTTATATCATTGAATAAAATTCGAAAAGAAAAACATTTGAGTTTGTTTTAAAAAAATATATCTTAATTTTACAATAAGTACAATACTTTATACCTCGTTGAAAGAATTCCTATGTTACTGCTATAAAATGATGGTACTATATACGTATTTATTTTGTACATTTCATAGCCGCGTTACAAAAGCTCGGTTCCAGGAGACCACTAATAAACATTCCAGCCGACCTAACCTCTCGAGCCGGGAATCCACTTAGAACGAAAAAGAAATACGTGTCGGTTGCTATTTTTAACTTTATAACCAAGACATTGATAAGTAGGTTTTTAAGAACCCGTTTTGAAGCATGTAGATGAATAAGAAAACGCGAGTCTTGCTGGGCTGGAGCACAGAAATCTTGAAAATTATAATCCACGCCTAACAAGTTTGAAACTTTGAGCAGACGTTCGGGTCAGAACCGTCAGGGGTGCACTATAACTTGCAGTAAATCTTAATAACCAATAGGTAGATTGTTTCAAAGAAACTTTAACCGCAACTGACGAACCAGAATATATTTAATTTTCATATTTTAAATCTCGCAATCTCGTACAGACCACCAATAGGTACCTAAGTTTGTTTTCGGAATTTAAATTTTTAAATCAAAGTAAATAGATAATGTACCTTTTATTAAATTTTTAGATTTTAATGATAGATGATATTGGTTGGCGAGGACTGCAAATCTCGCGTTCTCGATGAAACAGGATAATAATGCATAATGTATGCTTGAATGGTCAGCGTAGACCGTCATCAGCGGCGGTCATCAAGAATCTATTATAAGAAACCTTATTGAAGGCCCAGAGAATTGACAAAAAAGGTTCCCCTACTTACTGCTGAAGGGGATGTTACCAAAAAAGTGCGAAGTGTCCAATAGAAAAGAGGGGGCTGGTCACAATCTGATCTTATTTTGCTGCTGTCCTAAACCATGTTTCTACCATCCGACTCACTTTTATTCAAGCTAACAGGAAAACCGAACAAAAAATTTAAAAGAAGTTCTTACAACAAAAACTGTTTTAATTAACTGAAGTAGTTCCGTAGTACGAATTTAATCTTTTAAATAAGTCTAATGTAACATTACAATTTCTACAGATCTTGCGTCCCTGTTCGCGGGCAATGCATTTCCTGAGCAAGTTTAAATATTAGTTTGAAAGAGTTCCGAGGTTTCTACAAGATATTTTTAAGAGATTCCATGCTTTACATAATTCTGCTGTAGTAATTGCACGCTTTTTTTTAAGTCTGTACCTTTTAAGGAATTATAAAGAAAATTTAAAAGGTAAACCGATGTGTTCAGATTTAACTAAGGAGTTGTTTAATTAATTGAAAATAAACCACATGAGCTTAAGGTAAGCATTAATGTCAATTAACAAGTATTAATGGGAGCTGTGATTCGTGTAGCCGGCTTCTATTAACTCCTGCGAGTATCGGTTCCGTTTGATTGAACACTCACTGAACTGAGGCGCTTAATCACGGTTACACGGTGTGTAGCCACATTACAGTGATGTGTTACTGCATCAATGAGAGGAACCTTTTACGTATTTCACTTCAGAACGGCTTTTGTTTCGGTCTGTTCAATGATGCACTAACATAGAGATTGAAATCCTACTGAATGCGCGTCAATGTTCGTATGAAACAATACTTATCAAACGTTTGATTTTGGAATATTATGTTTTAGAACGAATGAAAACCCAGCTGAAGTTTTCAATGTCCTTTTGTTATTATCGCAGTGATAGACATAGCTTGTTGAAGCTTCAGAATAAAATTCTTAATAAAGAAAAATGTTTGAGTTCGTTTTAAAAATAGGTTTGTCTTAGTATTACAATTAAACAATACTAAAGCCAGACAATAAAATATAACACAATGAAAGTTGAATTTCAAGTTTAGAAAAGATCCTTTTTAGACAATCACAAGTTAGTACAATTACTTTCTCATTTCAAATAAATGTACTTCTATTTTTATTAGTTTTACCTTTTCAATAGAAATTCCCGTCCGAAACGTGTAAAAGTTAAATAAGTCAAGAAAATACAGAATAAAGTTTGCTGCAAATGTACTTACATTTGTAAGTTGTTACATCTATTTATCTTAGTTTTGACTAGACTTGTAGAAACTTGTCTCAAGTTTTCCTACCTAATCAAACGAGAAGTTTGCAGAAAATAGCGTCAAAAGTTTTACTACAACACCAGAGCTGGTTCAAACTTGACGCCCGACTCCGCAACGAAATGTTCCCCGGAGATGTCCCGAGCTAAGTAATTCTTAACTGCACAAGACTAGTTTTCATACTCAAGGAGTGAAATTCTAGCATCATAAGGAAATCCGCTGTACTTCAGTCACGATGTTCTATTTTATAGTATTTGATGAACGCCGTTGCAAAATTATGGCGCACGCCTTTATTGTCCGTTAAAATTATTTGGCTGTATAATTTTTACTCGTTTTTTACGAGACACTTTGGGAGGTGTGTAATTTCTTTTACTTTATGTGGGGTAAAATTGTAAACGTAAAGTTGATTATATTTGACGGGTATGTTGTGGAACTTAGTTATCTTTAATGTTTCTTTCAGATCAGATTTTAGTAATAAAATACTTAAACAAGAAGACGTAATTAAACGATGGCTAAGTGAATTCGACGTTTTATTACTGAACATCAATAAAACACCCACAACGCATCTCGATGTATTTTATCGAGTATGCGATCATAAACAACGAAATACATACACATGATTTAAAATATATCTATTCTATCTGGAGACTATATTTAGTAGCTTCAATAAAAGAATACTCTTAAAGTATTGTTAGTGACTACTGTACAAACTTAATTAAAATAACATTTAAAAAATAGAGCTAGAGCTGCATGATATCAGCAATTTCTAATTCCCTTTGTAACCCTTCGCTTAAACAATTATTAACAAAGTGGAATAACAAACAGTAAATAAAGATAATCGAGGTTTTCACTTTGTGTAACAACAAATACTCATACGATTAACCTTAAAACGTAGACGAAAATTCTGGAAAAACATATAAGTAAGTAACAAAATTCCCAAAGTGAAACAAGGACCTCGGAGATGTTACGACCGCCACCCGTCCCCAGCCACGCCGGCGTCGGCGAGTGGCTAGACGGCGCGTCTCCATATTGCCTCGCCACAATGCAACCTCGTTAAACAAACGAGCTCACATACACTCTAGTCTCCTTGATGTTCTTTTGTCTTACAGGTAAGACGCGCTAATCTGCCTGAATGAAGAAACCGTCATAAAAAAACAACGCGTGCAGCCATAAACTGTGACTATCAAGTGTCAATCGTGGTGATGAACGTTGGCGATTGATATGTCCACGTGCGTTGCGCCATCGTTTCATGCCAGCATGTCAAGTGACGTAACCATTCGAAGTATCTATAGTCCACATCTAAGTATTATCAAATAGCTCAGCTTTCTTCCTCAGCCATAAAGTAAGCGATATCCTTGAGAAAACATTCCATTCCAAATAGGTGTCGTTTCAAAAGGAAAAGCTTGAATACGAATTGGGTCACCTTTGTGATAAAAATAGATCGTAACTTTTACTAAAGTGTAATTCACGTGAATTAATATTATCTTCTACGTCACAGCAACAAAAGATAAAATCAATAAAGTCCACATACATTTCAAACCATTCCCGTTAGTTCTAATAATAGAGCTGAATTTGTTATGGTTCTGCAATGCATAGAATAAAAACAACTCCTTGAAACAATAGTTTGGCTAGCTCTAGCCCTAGTTTAGTTTCTGTTTTCATTACCAAGAATATCCATATTCTTCATTACCATTTTATTGGTCCAATGCTGGGCACAGGCTTCTTCTCATACAAAAATGAGTTCAGCATTTAATAACCATGCTTGGTCGAGGCGGATTTGTGATTTCAGACTTTAAGATACAGGTTTCCTCAACAAGTTTTCCTTCACCTTAAATCGATCATTGGTGTACAAGGTAGAAATTAAGTACATATAACTGAATCGGACTTGCACACTCGTACTTTAGAGGCTTGCACTTTTACCACTAGGCCACCAGGACTCTACTAGGCTACCGCGACTGTATAAAACAATAATTCATTGCGTGACTTAAAAACAACACTGATGCTACCAGGAGCCCAGTTAATCGTAAAAGTGTAAAGATACATAAAATATGACCCAATTGGCATGAAACAGGGCATAACTTCGAGTCAAAACTTTGCCAAAGTAATTCCTCCGCATAATTTTGTTTCAAAAGAAACAGGGGTATGCTTCATTTGAAATTTTTGTTTTTAATTAAAATGTCATCTTTTTATTAATTCTAGAACTGTAGGCTTGACATACCGACTATAAAATAGGCTTCCTATACATATACAGTTTTAGATATTCGCAAAAGTGGTAAATTGATTCAAATCTGTGATGTGGTTCCTAATATTCGGAATTAATGCGTGCTGCCTCAAATTAAGTAAGTTCCATTTACACAAAAGCTGTTACAAGTAAGTTTTACTAGCTAACCGAGGATTATAATCGTGTCAACGACTGGTGGTCGGATTAACCCTCGTCACATTGGACCTTACCGATGACCTGTGAGTGAACGACAGAACACCTTTAGCCTTCTCGGTAACTTTGACTTTAGACACACCTAGGCTTCTTAGCCTATCTAGCAACTACATAAGATACATATGTTGGGCTTGCCAGGTCATACTGTCAGAGGAGAAATAAATGTCATTTCAAACCTTAAATTGTTATTATTTGGGTCACTTGCCAACACCTTAATAATATTTGATAGATACTTATACTAACTGTCACTAATTTAGGAGTAGGACGCAGTAACTAAAATCGGAATTGCGTAACAGATATTTTTAATTTTAACTATTTCGTAGAATTAATGATCCCAGCCTTTGAGGACGTTGCAATCTCGTGAAATGAAATGGTATATTCGCCAAATATTGAATTCCGAAACGAATATTGAAGCCGTCTGTTAAATTTTCTTAAGTGCGAAACGGAATTGGACTCAAAAGTTTTGTGAGTTGTGATAACACTGTATTATCACAATCCCTTTTTTTGCCTGATTGTGTGTTAATATCACACTAGTTTAGAGTTCTGCACACGTCATCGTCACGTTTCTATAAGGTACGGATGCACAATATGCCCATGTGATTACTGGCAATACAAACAATTCTGAACAACAATCAGTGTTTTTGCTGTAGGTGAGCGCTACAAAATGCAAATTGCAGGGTCAGCAACGAACGTTTTGTGCAACGGCTGACACGCTGCAACCATTATCTATGCTTCCAGAGCGCACCGCAAACACAATGAAACCACATTAACTTGCGTCTAGGGAATACACATATTATTACTTGCGTGTAATTTGTTTGCAAACGGTTGTAGCTCTTGCGATTTAGAATGAAAACGCAATTCACTAAGTGCTAAGTGCTGTATTTGCCAGCTGTTGAGGTAATCTTGAAACCAATTGGTTGAAATTAGTCTGGTTTTGCTCGTAACTTTAAATGTTTAATGATTTCACTGCTTTCACAGACTCATTTTCTTATTCAAGCCCTAAGGCTGTTTACAGTATTGACATTTCGCAGGACAAAGAGAACTTGGCAGTAAAGTTTATTACAGTTTTCTTAAGTTGGCTGCACACAGGTCGCTAGCCAGCCAAGATGAACATCAAAACAAGCCGAGCCGGCTTCGCTCAATTGACTTTTACAACTTGCACAAGACATTCAGCAGATGGTAACTCTTTACTTCTAAGTTCTCCTTGCGTTCTAAGATAAACTTGTTTGTGTGAGTCGAATCGATTCCTTTTCGAGCTTTGAAGCCCTGAATTGACACCTCGGCACAACAATCCATAGTCATCTTATATTTTATGGTGCTAACAACCTAACGCGATACATATCGACACATCAGCGAATCTATTACTAAGACTTTTTACATGTTTCTATTTATTTTTATTACAGTCTAAAAGCATTTTAGAGTTTCAATTCTCGTAAATAACTTGTAAGTCAATGTGACTTTCCAAGCCTTTTGAAGAAGTTAAAAGGCTCGTCGTGTCTAAAATTCTCATTACAATAGTAAACTTGACTAAGGCAACGTTCACAAGAATGCACATTTAATCAGAGTGTGGCAAAAACTACTCTCATTAAAGCGACTTAAGGTTGAATTTCAAAGACGTTCGTGCAATATTCGGGTAAGGACTTTTTCAATTCTTTATTCATCGCATCTGCAATTACAGCGCGTCTACATTATTATACTAGTGATCGGATATTCGGACACATTTTATCTAAGTGTGTGTGTTGGCCATTTTGGAATGGACTTTTGTATCGAAAAATTGTATTTCGATTTTGATGGGGAGCGCAAAATTAATTTAAAAAAATTAAGCTCAAAATAGGATTTATTTTGTTTTTAAATATGATAAAATCGACGTTTCCCCAATAAATAAGAGACGTCGAGAGAGTGTCTAGCATTATAATTTAGCCAAACATGATCTTTAGACAAATATGCATTTGATTATCCGATCCATATTTTTTTACAGTGTACTTACATATGAAACCTAGTATCGGTTTGCACAGTTTTTATAAAGTGCATTGACAAACCTACTTAATAACTAACTACATATTTTAGTAGATATATGAAGTTTTTCATCGTAACGACGAAAGAACGCTGTATGCATGAGGGAATTAAATGATACATCATTGTAACCAAGCGACAGCGGCGTACTTATACTGAGAAAGATCGTCAAGGCAACAGAAAAATAGCAAGCACACATACAAAGCATATACTGAGAATAAGGGCCATCTTCACAATGTCGGAATAGCCGCTATCTACCGAATAAATTCAAAAATGGAACATAATTTGTATGTAATTATCTACCAAATAAACTAACTGGAACTTATTCGTAGGTGGTGAAACAGGCTTTAAAGGTTACATTTTTGAAATCAAGGGATTTTATAAGGGTCTGTACACACAGCGGGAGACTTAAGCTGTTCCTTCTTTTGCAGGGAACATATATTATAAAGTACATAAAGTCGCGGCCACAATGGTTGTGGTGTTCAACTTGATTGCTAAACGCTTTACCAACAAAAGGTACTGTTTAATGTTACGGCACGCACTAGCATTCGATACGGTTTAATAGTGGGTTTATTTCACGGCCGCAGTTAAATCCTCGGCATTAGCGTCTCGTAAGGTACGTGTCATTGAAAAGCGTGTAATTCGATTATATAAATCTTAGTCCAACCATCTGGAATGACGGGATTAATGTTGGGGACACAAAATAAATCTTACATGTAAAAACGAATAAATCTTCTACTATATCAATCAATAGTTTACAACAGTTCGTGGTGATTATAATCTTTGATGGCTCAATACTGAATATTCATGTACACGCATTATCCTATTAGGTAATTGTTTATCTGAGAATAATTAAACTGTTGCCTAATTCAAGTTTAGTCTGAGTAGTGTTCAGCTTAGAATTAGTTTCATAACATTTATTGAAACATAAGTGCAATAAGGCTCTCAAACGCTTAACATACAATATCAAAGTCCTGTTTCATCAAATGGCTTAATCACTGTCTGCATATAAACCTATCATTTGAGCTGTATCGACTCAATATAGCACGTTGGTACACATCATGACGCAATCGGCTATCAGTTTTCATAACATCCCGTCATCGGTTCTCGGATCTCCTGCAGGCTGCTGGTCAAAGCGTGAGTTTCCAGAAACACACACACAGGTAGTACACGAATATGGGCACTTTGGCAGGTAACTCAATCTGCGGTGTACCATACAGACAACCAGCTTTTAATTCAAAGGAATTATTGAACTGCGAAGAAATGTATGAAGCAATCAGCACACGTAGGAACACCGCAGAAATTCCAGACATGTTTCGCTTAAACCGAACTGTACTACAAATTGTTAGGCTGGTTCTCTTAAACGATTAAGTGATTAGTTTATCTTCAACGTGACTTTATTCAATAAAACATTACAGCGGTTTTATTGAAAACTAGCTTACGCCCTCGGCTTCACTCGCGTCCCTTAAAAATGACAATAAGTATAGCTTTCCTCGATTAATTGGTTATGTAACATTGGAAAAAAAACAAATAGGCCCAGTTGTTTGTAAGGTTCGTAATTCGTACAATAATAAATGTATACTAATACTATGAAGCTGAAGAGTTTATTTGATTGCTTGAATGCGCTTATCTTCTGGGGTTCTGGCTACTGGGCCTATATCAATACTGTCTCTATTTATCTGATTGTCTTATAGACCTAAATGCAAGGGAGATAAAATTTACAATAATTCATCAGGTAATGTCTTGATTTTCAGTAGGAATTAATCGGCAATAGCCAAATTCGAATATCAGCAATTTAGGAGGCGTACAATCAGCAGTGGATATCAAAAGGTTAGTATGTTACGATAATAAGAAGGTCCATTTGCAAATAGTGAGGGCCCGCATCGCTAAACCTCGGCATTACTCTTCAGAGATATATGTATGTTATGCTGCAGAATTCAAATTTACTCCATTTTCCTTGTCGTATATGAAGTAATATCCGTTGCATAAATTGTTCCTGTTCATAAAGAACAGTGATTACTGCAGTTACTTAGATAATAGAGTGGTGCAAATTTAAAGTTGTTGCATGTAGGGAACACAAACTGTGAGCTGTATTCAACGGCAGCAAAACTTTCAGCATTTACCGTCATATAAAGCATAAAATGTAATGAATCATTTGCACGGTAATGTTGCTTATTAATGATGATCTAGTGTGCAGAACATTTTGCGCGAAGTTTATACGTAAGCTTATACGATACGGCCTCACTTTTGACAACATAATAGCGGGTCATGAATTTAAAAAGAACACGGAATACGAATGAAAATGTTGCCCTATTATGTTATAATTTTACATTTCTCTACGAGCGCTAAATAACAATTTTTCAAAATAACGCCAGGGGCATCACGTTTTTGGAAGCACTTCAAGTCAGCTGTTCTCAGAAGCTTTAAAACTTCATTTTTCGTCTAAAAACAAGTTAGCAAGAGTGCGTGTCTTGAATGGCGGGTGAGTCGTTAACTTTGGCGTGGTTATAAATCTCGTGAATGGCCAGCTTTATCGGCGTCCGTTAGACTCCCACAAACTGACGCTTCAAAGCAATATCAAAGGGATTTTAATTGCCATTCGACCGACACTTACCAACATTATTGCCCTAATAACAATCTGCAGATAATCCTTATGATGATGATAATTACTAACAAAACACTAATTAGGGAGTTCCTCTAAGATTAAAATCTTATAACGAGGCTAGCAGTTTTACGGCCCACAAGGCAAGTATTCTACTTATAGCTCACTGGCGCCGCGCCGGGACATCCCTATCAATCCTACAAATTTTTTAAAATCATTTTTCTGTAAAGGAAATCTGTTATTATATTTCCCACGTGAATTGGTCACCCTAATGGAATGTGTTAATTAAAATGTGACCACATATTGTAATAAATAAAATATATCTGAACATTTCGTCGTCATTTAATTACACAGCAGCATGAGGCTACATGCAGCTGCGATTCTAGTTGCAACAACGCTTAATTGAAAATGAAGAGGTGAAACTTTACGAAGTGCCTCTGCTGGAAATTGCTAAAATAACGAAATTGCAGTATGGCATGGCAGCTCTAACGTAGGTGAAGCAGCACCTAAACAACTTGGAAAAGATTAATGGGCTTAAAATTGCATCGCAGCTGTGCAATAAAAGCAAGCCTGTGGAATCAGCGGCAGGCACCAAAATGCAGTGTTATATCACTCACGACGTGCGAGTGCATCCCGCCTTTTTAGCTAGAATTAAAACAGAAATGAATTTAAAGATGGCCGCTTTGACCCCTTTTTGCAGGCGTATTTTAACTACGCGAATAGAGCGGCATCATTTAAATACCAGCTAAATAATCTTATGAAAAATTACTGCGATTCAAATTGAATGGAGCTCTCTCCACTCTTTTATTTTTAATGATATTTCTGAGTTTCTCGTTATTATACTGGGCTTTATCAGAGAGCTACGTAAGTTGAGGCGAACATATCTGCTAATTCAGTGCAAACCTGAGTGGTTTTATAGTTCATAATTAAGGCATATTTATTTATTTTATGTGCATACCGACTCTCGTTTAGTATTCAAAGCTTAGGGAATATTTTAAAGTTTAAAATTTAACTCATGATACAATTTAAAGTAATATTGCTGTATGCATAAAATACTGGAAATCTAAGCAAAGTTTAGAAATACAGAATTAAAGTATTAGGATTACTGAATGATAAAAACGAGGCATGTTGAAAGTACCCACAATCTCCAGTGGTTGGAGCAAAAAGCGAATTACGTTTGACCGGGCCCGTCTGAAGAACATTCTAAATACGTAGGAGGACACGGCGCGCAGTACGGACGATTGAGGACACTAGGAACCACAGTTATAGCCACTACGATACTAAATAGAGAAGTTGAAACAAGACACACAGTTGAAAATGATCCACGAAAGAAATTGGCCAGCTCCTAAGAACAACAGGTTTGTTTGTCATACGAAACATGCCCTCTATTTTCAAGATACTATTATTTTTGCGAACATCTCTATTTTTATTACAGAAGAACCTTATTTTTATAGCCTTAAAGGTTAACATTTTATTATTTCGAACAAAACTGGGACAGTTATGTTGCGCACCATTAATTTTCTCAGCTAAATAAAGTTTCAGAAACGGAAAAGTCCACAGAGTTTTCCTTTGTTGCTGAGAACAAATAACTAGGGGACAGAAGGTTACAGGAGTATGGGAAATTCTTGAGATCAAACGATATAACAACAAAATGTGTGTTCTATGAAAGGGAAGATAAACGTGGACTTGTGTTCCCTAATATTAGATAATTACAGTAGAAGTACCTAAATGTGTTAATAAGGACGAGATTGTGAAGCTATCACACAAGAAAACTAGGTTGACGTGTACGTTATAAAGTTCTGATAAACCTAGGCGCCTATTTTATAATAACAAACAAACATCAATCAATGCTTATCGAAACAATTGCAGCAAAACAACTAATTATATTAGCGGGGACACTTACAATTCACTGGAACAATTTTACTAGTCATTTATTTTGTCACTCAGTGTAATGCAATCAGTTGATTTATTGAATGTGAATGGATGTAGCTAAGTGACATCAATTAACGTATATCGGGGTATCGGGAATGTGTGCAGTTCGGTTTATGTATGCGCCACATGCTGTCGATGACGTCAGCGTGTAAGAATGTAAGGATTTAAACTATCTAGGCATGTTTCTTTGTTCTACCTGTAAGCTCTTGAATGTTTATGTTTTTACTCAAAATAGTTTGCATAAGGTACTCGTTATTTACTGTTAAAACTATCTACTAGTTGTTGCTAATAACCAAAAACATTTATCTACATTTAAAAGCGAGAGAAAATTAAATCTCAGAATAGCTAGCAACTGTTAGGATAAAAAATAAACACAATAACTAAACAGGTTATTAACTCTAGGTATTTGTTTTTAGTACGAAAATAGAAATGAAAACTAAACAACAAAATAATGGGAGTCACTATTTCAAAATATGTAGGAATAATCCTTGGGGAAAGCTTCACTGGCAAGGGGCTGTGGGGAGTTCACGCAAAACAAAACAGGATCGGTACTCAGAGGTCGTGCGGTCGCTACAAATGTAGATAACGCGATAACTACAAAAACCATTTCACTTGTTCAGTATTAAAGATAAACAGTGTTCGAATTATAAAAAGGTTGTAAAAAGTTCAAAGGATCTTATGAAATACTTACAGAGTGAATTTATCGTTGTCGCAATAATACATTTCAAGTAGTGTAGAAACAAATGCGGCACATTCTCGGAACCAATAAGGAGTCAGCACTAAAGTTCCCCGATTCACAAATTAGACCAATTCGCGATGACATCGGGTGGATCGATAACCAGATAAACAAGTTGGGGTGGGGCAGCGACCCCTGTACTCTTAAGGACGCAGATGCCCATACATGGGACGGCATTACGACAGTTAGACGGTTTAATCTGGTCCCGACGCACCAAATGAGGGTGGACGCATATAGACACACTTATGGGTCACATTTGCAATCATTTTTCCTAGTTTGCTGATTTCGAGAAAATTTAAGTCGACTGAGGGGAAATAAGCTATTATGTGCTATTTGGTAGCTCCGGGCGCTTGACCCTTATTCGTTTCCAACATAATATTTAAGCGCAGATGCGGGTACACTGATCCTTATTAGGTGCTTTGTGGCAACATAACTTTTCCCCGAAGTGATAATGATCGTTTCTTCTTAATGAATAGAATTACAGTTGGTAAAATATTGCTTCCAAATGTAATCCGTAACCATTCATACATGTATGTCTGTAGCGATGTTACACATAGGATGTATACATGGTATAGATTAATACATGGGAGTACTGATAACCAAAGGCTATTTCGGTATTCAACATTTTGAACAATACGAAGGGTTCGAGATCACAAAATATCTGATCTGCGTAGGCATATACGAGGTGACAAAGCTTTGTAATCGCGAAATGAAAGCATTCCGCATTTTAAATTCTTTAACAAAAACGTAATGGAATAGTATGAATATTTTACGTAAGCTACTCATATATCAAGCTTTATGACTTAAATCTAATGGATCTCTCGTGATAAGCCTGCCCCAGACACATTAGAAATGTGATTCCTAAAAAAATAAATCCCGATACATACAGAGGGGGAGCAATGTCTGATCCCCTGAATGGCGCCACCGTCTGTGACATTCAGTGGCAATGTGGAGCAAACGACACCCCAAAGTCCGTGACGCTCCGCGAATCTTGTACAGTTCGTGCCCCGATTAATTTCGATGACAAAATTGCATTAAAATGTTTGACTGTGTTACAACGACTAATTCAGTTAAAGTCAAAAGTTACGAAGCCAAAGAAACAAAATTGAAAAGTTAGTAGGAGTGTATCAATATCTGAAAGAGTAAATACTTACAGTGAACGAAAACTGTATTTCATTCTGCACTGATATATTCATTCATTCAAGCTTCAGCGGATCTACCGCAAATATCGTATCCACCTACACAACTACCAGCTCGGTATTGAAAATCCATTTGTAAGGGAACTGGACGTTAGCGAGCTTCAAGTTTCATTTGATTTGAGGTGTATCGGATAGCCGGTCCGTTACGTAGGTGCCGCATTATGTGGCTTCGTGAGCCGCAAACCGTTCATAATACACCTAGGTTGGCTAGGAAACATGCTCCTATAGTATATTCAAGGATACCTCTACAACAAGTACAAGTAAATTGTCTTGTCTTAATCAAATGGTTCCAAGTATCTTTAAAAATTATCAGAAGCCCCTTTATTTCTATACCTTCATAGAATCACTCGAAGTTAAGGCACAAATGCTCACAAGCTCGCGAGTGAATCAAATAATCAATACCGTGAGCCTAAAATAAAATGTAACAATAGCCCACGGCGCATAATAGGACAACCGCTTAAAATGCTTTCCATGTTCGGAGCCAGCCGGCGGTGACCGCTCGCACTGGCCCGTCGGCCCGGAAGTAAGACATGGGAATCTAATCACTTACTCGATCTTATCTGCGTTCAAATATTTTAACTTTCATGAAAATAAATAATCGCCAAGTCAGAAAGTCATTAATTTCACTTGTAGCCAGGATGTTAGTTGTGACTTGTGACGTGAAAGCCAGATTGTTTTACGATAACCCTATCGGAGTTAGCGTTCATAAGCATTCATAAAGCTTTAATAGCACTGTAACGATTGATTGTGGTCGTGCGAACTTTACTTATTATAGGTCACATGAACATGTCGCGCCTGGAATGCAACACTTTCTTACATTAAATATCAACATATACCTTCAGGAACGATATTTTTAATGGTTTTACTTATTCAGAGTAATACATTGGCGGAGTAGATCAATCTAGTGTAATAAAAATATCTCTGTAGCAAAAAATACTGTTATGTCATTCAGCATTTGGCATAAGAGGCGCCCTCAAAAAGCGAGCGTGAGTCGGCAAATTGTAACTAATGGATCTCCCAGAAGATGACTCATAAGTCCCACATGTCACTCTAAGTAAGTCACAGACTGATTTTATAGAGACGCGGGTTAGGGGTCCGTTATTTTTGGAACGATGTGAAATGGGGCCACTTTCTGTATGCACACAAAAACTTACCCTCATACGAATTCACTGACATACAAACCTTTTTTGTTTACTCATTCTATTTCGTTTTTATAAATTTTATGAGGATGAAATCTCTTCAATAATAACGACGCTCTTTAGAACGATGCAATGACGCCAGCTCGCATTATACCCAGAAATACTAATTGATCTGAATTAAACAATGAAATGAATGTCTGTCTGGTTACGAAGTGACTGCAAATAACATGCTCGCTCTAATTACAACGGCTCCTATTCCAGTTACTTGATTCTTGATTAATTGAGTCGTTAATGATGTTTAATCAGAAGGAAATCTCAATTATAATTTGGCGAGATTCTCTTTTCAAATCATATTCGATCATCGCGTTCCCGTAAAATATGAATACCGATACGCATTTGCAAAGTAACAGCTGTCTGCAAACATATCCATGTCATCACAATAGGATTACACAAATGAAAGCTTGATTTCAAAACGCAAAACATGGATTCCCATTGCGTAAAAGCAATTCAATCTCCTAAGCACACATGCGGACTTCATAAATCTCATGTCAGATCGGTAGGAGCGCGTTTTATGTCATAAATACAGCGGGTATGTATGTCAAAACATGGGGGATTTGGGTGCTCTCTCCCTGCGCGGACGGCCCAACCGTCGGTCGCGCGACGCCAGCCGAGATAATGAAAAAATAAGATTTATGATCAAACTCTAATCAAATTTTATTACCGTCTACGACCCTCCACGTTATTATTCCTTGCGTACTGCCTTTTTCATTATCGATTAATAGTTCACTGTGTCACCTTGTAATGCGGCGCCCCTTGCAATATATTTTCATCCAACATAAGAATAATTAAGTATTAAGAACACGCAATAAATGTACATCTTGGTGTAACTTAAAACAAAGCAGATGAAAAATCAAAACGTAGCCAAGTTTTCTTAGCCAAAGGGGTCGTGAGTCACATTACCATAAAGTTTCCAGCACGGAATGTGGTGTTGTAATATAGCGGCAATAATATAGCCATTTGTAGGCAACGTGGAATAACGCTCGCACCTCCCCCTGCCACCATAATCCCGTCCTTCACCTCTCTGACCCAATTATACGGAACATATAACATTTTTTAACCCTTGCACCTCGATCTATCCACTCTCAAATGGCTAATAATAACATAATAAAATGACCATGAACTTGAGAGACGCGATATTCTAAAAGGGTTACTCCCAACTGTTTTGTTTGAATAAATGAAACCGGTTTGATACTCATAGGAATAGGTAATGCGTATGCTTTGAAGTTCAGGAGGTCCCACGTTGTATTATAGAGTAAGGGAAGTACAAACTCCATTGTAGATAAAGTAACAAAGACATAATTTTATCAATAAACGTGAAATGAAACAGTGCCTCAGTCATTCCTTCTTTATCAAATAAGCAGATATTGCGACCCAGTTCTAGGATTGCCTGATTATAAGTTCATATTGCTGGTTGAAAGGTCATCAAGAGCATCTGCATTATTGTTATGTCTCCACTTTCATTCATTGTCTATTCAATTTACGTTTTCTACCGTGGAAGGCAATCTTCCGCCCGTTTTTTTTTGCAACTATTCTCAAGAGCTGGAATTAATATTTCTTTACAGGGACTCTCCGCTTTGCAATATAATGGGTTTTTAATAGAACTTCAGCATTGTTAAGAGGAGCATAATAAAACTATGAATATTTAAATGACAATTCTTTTTGAAAACCTTTCAAAATATTTTTACAAAAACACGTTTAAAATGATGACCCCCAGTAACGAGAGTACAGGGTTCCACAAAAAGGGCTATTATATGAAGTAAAGCGCAATGACTTGAATTAGTTATTCAGTTGATTATGCCTCCCCTCTGGCCACTCTATCATTATCGTTTTACTTCACGCACGTGCCGACTTGCGCAGGCACCCTTGTGCTCTTCAAGGTCGATAATTATAGCCTGCACAGTCTTTTGTTCCACACCCGCTACCCTCTCTTTACGAGTAAATATTATTTTGTCTTTGAGTGTCATTTGTTTAAATCACTGCGCAGAAGTTACAAATCTCTTTGGGTTAAAATCTGTTTTTCGAGTACGTACATATTAATGTCAACAAATATTTTTTATATTAAATTTTGTGCAAATAATGTCAACTAAGAGGCAAGATTCCACTGGTGTGCGGCACTGTAATGCAAGCAGTAACAATATCTGTGCGAATACTTCTAAAATATCCGCAAAATTGTAATTTGTGCGCGAAGTCATGTTAAGGGTAATTTAAACCATTTTGGAGGAATCTCGCTATGAAAAAAGGCTAGGTCTGTCAAAGCAGATTCTAGTGGACTTTGTGGTGACCCTAGATTATGGTAGAAATATAAGTAACGGCCAAATATACCTATAACAAGAAAGCCATCGATAACGCTAGTTAGGTAATAGCATTTTGTAAGGCATGCGATACTATCTTAGCAGGATTTAAACCCCTAAAGAGCAGTTGATTCGATAGATAGTAGATTAACAGCAATCTCTGTGAACAGTAACATGGATATTATAACTCGAAGCGGTTTGGATACCCATGCCGCTGGGGAAATAACGGGCTCACTGTCTGTTATTTCGTGGAAAGCAAAAGAATTCCAGAGGAAATTTTGCGGCAGTATTTCTTAGTAAGAATAACCATGTCATAGGCAAATGTATACTAATGTAACGCGCATAAATATGTCTCTAAAGGGTAAACTATTTTATGAGAAAATTAACAATTATTGACTAACTATCGCATTACACGTTATGCTACATATTTCCAGATTCAGAGAAAGTAAATTCATCGTCAAGTTTATAGGAACTTTCCGTTGTGCGGAATCTCAACGTAAGCAGCAAATGAGGGAAGTTTTGTTACAAGTTTATTTATACTAGAGATTAGGCATTGCGGAGTCGCTGCTGACTCTTCTGGGAAATTTAAAGCTGCCCAAATAGCACCTGGGAAATCACATTCCTACCAACATGCTCTATCTAAAGAAATAACAAATGGCCCTAAACTAGAATAGTTATTGCGGTCACAAAGAAAATTCTAGTAGTTCTATATAGATTTGGTACAATTTCGGGACTTGTTAATTCTGTGTGTAAAGATTAGAAATACCTACTATGTGCAAAAATGATAGTTTCGTGTTCAATATACGTATGGAAGATGATTTTTTTATCGAAAAATCTGCAATGTAATACAAACTTTAATATATTTCATAGCTAACCCCTTCGGAGTCATAGGGGTTGAAGGGATCGCAATCTATTTATCGTAAGGATATTAGATATGAAATCAGAAAAATGTTGTAGGGTCGATTAGAAATTGTTTGATACATATTATGAACTACATTCTTACATCAGACCTCATGGGGCATTATTTTTAGTTCAGCCAGAACATATTTGTAAGAGTCTATGGAATATTTAGATATAGCAACCTATGCCTCATTAAATGCCCATAAGAACGAAATTAAAGTGAACATCTAATATGACCATAAACCAAATTCACACACCCTTGGGCTACTAAAGTGCGCGGGCGCAGGCCACAGACGCCGCCGCGCCCGGCAACCCGACGAGTGTAAACACACACACCCACACCCACATCGAGATGAAACGAAGAAAGCCGGTATTAGCCACTTATCGACTCCTGCACCCGTTATGATTATGTCTGCTCTGTCAACACCCTGACATAGATAGACATAGGGACATTTCTTAAAGAAATTAACTTTGTTTTTGAAAATAATACTGCGTGCTTTTATTATAATTAATATAGTATATTACTAATTTATTAACAGTGACAATTAAAGCCTACAATATCACCAAAAATTTAATTGCAAACACTAGCTTATCATTTGGGATTTAAAAACTTGTTCGAAAGATAAATTATAAGCATAAAAAATAATTACTAAATCCTAACTAAATCTGGGACTGACAGTCGACCGCTCCGATAGTTAACTGATAAAAATTGGAACTTATATCGATTACACATAAGAAATGACTCCATCGATACATTTTCAAAAGGCCGCGTAATCTGGATAATAGACCAAAGTAAAGAATATTAAAGCAATGATAATGACATAATGACAAGTATTGAAATAAATTTGATTTTTGATATTATGAAGCTGTGGAAAATTTAAGATACACGTTAGTCTAGATAAAAAAAAATATTGCTAATTCATTACCTAAACTTTTTTTAATGAAACTCCTAGCTCTTGCAACTGTACGTAAACTCTTGTACGTAACGCATATTTTATACATAAGAATACTAAAAGTTAACTATAGCTTTTATTGGGCCGATACACTAAAATAAAATGCTTGAACTTAAAATATTATGTTGAAAAAATGAGCGGAGGCCAGGTGCAGTCCATATCCGCTCGAAAAGAAAGAAAAAAGTATGGGTGCTCTTTGAGAGGTAGAGTACAACATAAATACTTTTTTTTACCAAAAAAGAACTGGGACGTTCTATTTTTGTACCGTAGATAAGATTTTAGTACAGTACTTGTAATAGTAGGTAGTACTTTTCATTAGGTCATATTGTTAGTAATGATTTTCAATGTTAGTACCTAATAAAAATTGCTATACATGATTAAATCGATCAATTAAATATTGTCAACGTGTGTGATCATCACAGCGAAGGTTCCAAATATAGATATTTCAAGACACAATGCTCTTGCGCTTGAACAAACTTAAGCTGAGGTAAGCAAGTTTAATGTCTCCACAATAAAAAGCAAAAGGTCTGATGAAAAAGTTTTACGGACTTGGGAGGATGTCAGTGACACTGCGGCAAAGTCAAGCCATAGTGGATTCAATACACCTAACAGTAGATTGATGAGGGAAGAACCCCCAGTTTTTCCAACTTTCCTTATTTTTCGTCGCAAGAAACTTTTCGATTTATCATATTCTATTTGAAATGGGGTTCGGAACAAATTGTCCAAGAGCAAAAGTTTTCAATGATGGCTTTCTTTAAGGAAACGTACAACAATTGGTTTAAAAAACCTATCAATTTCCAACAAAGAAGAAGTATTGTGGTTATATGCCGTTAATGCTATCTTACTCCTCATCTCAGGTCTTCCTTCGTTTAATGGTTTTTCAGCATGTTTATGTTTCTATTGCAAATTTTACTATAACCTATGGTTTAATCCTTACATGACCGTAAAATAATAAAGCCGTTTATTTAAATTTTGGAAACATGCCTGTCCAAATACTGCAGGCAGCGACGGACAATATCGACCAAAATGTCCAATGATTTATGCCCCTTGCAAATTTCATATTGTGACACTTTTGACGAGGTAACGTACCCTCCGACATGTTACGTCATGCTACATTGTTTCCTGGTACTCTTCTTATAGTTGTATCAATCGCATGTTAACAAAATATAATATAATAATATCTTGATATAACTTTAAAGCATAGTAACTCTACGATGAAGAACGAACAGAAATTAACTGCCTGCGAATGTTCTTTAACTATTCGTGCTGATTTTTGGTTCAGTGATTGAGGGATTTTATTTTAACAAAAGCAAACCCGTCGGACGACCAAACAAGGACTACCTGCGTTGAACACCTGTCGCGGGATCTGGCCTATAGCTAGTATAAAGCATCACAAATCCCAGCTGTTTACGATTACATTAATAATGCTTAAGACTCGAAAGATGTTGAGAAATAAGCCGAATTGCTTGATCTATATCTTCTCATAGAAGTCGGAATTAATGATAGCCAGAAAAAAGCCGTAGCTTTTTATACATTTACTGTACGCAGAGATAACGTTATCTCCAGTACAATGAGTAGTGGAATTAAATGGCAAAGGTGTTGAGAATAAGACGATATATAAATTGCCGTATCACGATTAATAGGACGCATAAAAAGGCAATTCCCATTGATGATACCGGCAGATGTCCACTTAACAATAGGTGCGCTTTCAATAATAATACAATCTCATCATCGGATCGTGATGTGATGGTATTCTTTTATTACAATTACTTATGAAATGTAAGAAAAAATATTCTAAAATATAAAAGGTGTAGAAAGTTAAATGATTCCTTTTATTAAAGAAAAGAATGACGTAAGTAATTAACAGAAATACGAGCATAAAAACAACTTTAATAAATTGTTCTCGGAAACGAGATTGGCGCCCACAAAAAGTGCCCTTTCTCAAACGGTCCCATTTGTTCCTTAAATTGCCCGAAATGAGGGTCCTTTTGCTGAATTACTACTTATTTTTCAAGCTATATGATAAATATAGTCTCTTTAGATGTAGTATAAAGCTTTGTTTTACGTAAATAAATCCTAGTTTGACAAATAAGTAGGTAAGTGTAGAAATAGTCAAGATATGCTTGACGTGGAGAATATTAAGGGTAAGTTTCACAATGTCCAAACAGCCACTATCTACCGAATACATAAAAAAATGGAACAGAATTTGTATGATATTATCTACCAAATAAACTAACTGGAACTTATTCGTAGGTGGTGAAACAGGCCATAAGTATTACAATATAAAGACTAAATAAATCTGATACTCAAATCATTGGATTAACAGACAGTTAACTTAAAACTTGCAAATGTTTTGATGACTTAAAGCCATGGATAATATCAACTTTTCAATCCAATTAGAAACAAAACTACAGCAAAAAATAATTGATCATGAGATAAAACAAGAAGCATGCAACCTTACCTGTTAGTAGGAACAGCAAAATTAAACGCCGCATGACGGAATGCTTGCAGGACCAGCGGGGAACGTTTATGCGCGCGTGTTTACCGGAGCCATCGTCAACAGTCCCATCAGTCAACTATGTAGACAATGTTTACGCGACTCAGCTGACGTCTTCGTCTATTATGTTCGCCAATTAACCACACACTCGCGCACTGCGGGATCCGCACGCTGCAGTGTCAACGGCCACGAGCTTACGAGAAAAACTAGACACTCGGCGAAAACTGTCCTTCTGGGAATCAACCGGAACTGTCCCACACTTGCCGCTACCTTCAAATGAGTTATTCATTCATCTTGTCAGATACAAAGTGCAGAAACTAGACGAGAGTCTCTTCTGTGATGAAAACATCACACATGGCTAGAGCGACAACGAAAGCTCTCGCGCGCGATCGCAGCGCACGGCGGCTGAGTCGCGAGTTGCGTGAGTGGGCCGGCTGCGGCCGGGGGACGGGGGCCACGCCTGCGCACCGCGCCCGCACCGCACCACCTCCAGTATTGACCGACGACGCCTCCTTCCTACATTTCACATCCTTAACTAGGTACTACGAATTCTCCTTTGAAAAATCCCTAATTCCATCCCTCCGATTGAGATAGGCCACGTCTATGGTCTATGAAATCAGCGCACCTGATATTTACAACCAGTAATTATGTTTAGGATAGACGACTTGCCATAACGTATTGATACATAGCGCAGCCTTCTGTTGTAAGGCAGGGTTTAAATTCAGGCGCATGAAAATTGGTTAGTTTCTATTCGTAGGTAAACTAAGTAAGGCTCTATCTACTTACGGCCAAGGAATTGGAACTAAATTCTAATTTTCCTATCTACATTATTTAGATACCTGTTAGTTACCAAAAAAAAATATAGAGGTCAGAATTTACGTTTTATAGAAATCTAATTCTACAGCACCGGTCTTATTGTTTTCAAGGGTATGTGGAAAAAAAATCGTACAAAAAAGCGGGGAACTACTAACGAAGCCAAAAGATAAGTTAAACCTCTTCAATCAAGTCTGGGCGACAGCCTAGTTGGCCTGCAGCCTATATACGCAGTTCATGACGTCAAACTAAGTTGGCAACCAGTGGACGCCCGCAAAGCGAATTAACTTGGGATGTAGTGCCACTCGTCGATGACATAAGCTTCGTCCTATAAAACAGACCAACTCTATCATACTAACTGCTCCACTACTTACTATTCAGACGGCATTAATATTACGACTGTCTGAACTAGTCTGCTATTTATTAATTGTTTTTAAGTTACGATTATTTACCCAATTTAAGGGGAAAAGTTAGACATGCCAATACTGAATTTAAACTTCGAATTATACTAAGATAAATGTTTTCCAATCTCCATCGGCATTCCATTATTGAGTCGGGTGCACGATTACAAATTTTGACTTCGATTTTGTCTGATAGCTATTGAAAACTATTAGCATTTTTAGAATGGTTGTTTTTTATGCAAAATGGCAACTGTTTATGAGTTTATCCGCCGTTGAAGTGCCAATATTAAATCGATTATTCTCCAGAACAGCTTTTCAGGGAAGCATCAACGCATCTTAATAGTTTTACTAGGTTTATCAAATCGATTTAGGTTCCATTTCTTACGCGATATAATGTTCAGGCAACATCTTTTGAATCTATAAGACATTTAACTTTGCATAGGTACTCGTATCTATCTAATTAATCTTATATCAAAGTGCCCGCGAGACCTCCTCAATATTATTTTGATTTGCCTACCCGCGGGGTTATCTAATCAATTGCTCTGCTAATAAATTTATTTAAAATCGCACGTTTATGAAGAAGGAATAATAAGCAGATATTTGTTAGCTGTATGAAAATGTACAAAGTAAATGTTTCTCTCATGTAGTTTGCGGATAGTAACACAAGATCACAAATACTCGTACGCAGACTAGGTGGGTTTGTAGTCACTCCACTTTGATTAGGGGCATTCTTATGCTGTGATTTGAAACTCAGTCGGAATTAGAATTGACCACACAGAAACATCACGCGCCACGCTTCAATAGCCATTAGTAGACTTGGGGCTGCAAAAGACTTGTAGAAAACCACCCACGAGAGGAAAATCGCTATAATGTTAGTCCTGGCAATCGAACCCAAAACTTTATTTCCCGCTTAGTATTTGCGATCACGATTTTCGTCATTATTTTGCGAATGATAATAAAATTAAGAGAATATCCACTAATCAATATAATACCGGGGGAAAATATAAAATATACCCGAATAATGTCTTGATTTATATTTCTCATACATGTTTGAGTTCCCTCTATCCACAAGTCAGTGAAAAAATTATTCTATGTCAACTGAAGAGGCTGTATTAAGTTCCGTCTGAAACCAACAGGTGGCGTTCCGAAGTCATGTAGCATGTAGATATTATGTACTTTGTGGTTTTTCACCAACTTCACAAAGGTTCTCAATTCGGATATTTGTATGTATTTTTATTAATATTCGCGAGATACATTAATATTGGGCCTATCTAAACTGTATCAAATACATCTACAAAGATATGAACTTCTTATGAAATAAACACAGTTTTTTTTTAATTGATGTATTGATTAATATTGTTACAGTCTATTCTACTTTAACTAATAACTACATACTAAACAACTAATGAGCTTGAGACATTTGCCTTGTATGTTTCTCTTGAGTCCATGTTTTGATGAGTTGCTTTCTGATTTCAAATGCTATGACAGCTGTAGCCATACCAGTGTTCAAGCTGTCTACTCCTCTTTGTAAAGGAATGTTTATCCTAACACCATTTTTCGCTGCTGCCAACCTGTCAAAGAAATATCATTAAAATCTTTGCTGTAATTTGTGAATTAAAAATTATTAAAAAAATGCTTATTGAAAACATATAATATAAAAACAGTTCTTTTTATCATAAGCAAGTGAAGATTACCTATAGCTATCATCACTGATCCCTTCAGTTTCTCCACCTAATATTAAAGTAGTATGTTTTAAAGATGGGTAATCTACACCATAGTATGGCAATACTGGCATTTCATTTCCCTTGTCATTTCCTTCAATTTCTGAAGAATCATCTAGAGCTGTGGTGTTGCTATCCGCAATAAATACTGAGGTGTCCTTTTCTAAGTGGTTTTCCATTTCATCCCAATCTATTGAATGATAGATAGGCAGTCTGAAGTGGGCTCCAGCTGCACTTCGAATCACCTTTGGATCCCACACATCTACACAACCTAGAAAAAGAATTTTATATTTTTTTAAATATTTTTATGGCTGTGACTCGGCAAAGCTAGTGTAGAAGTCTTCAAGGGAAATTGTGTGGCCCACACATGGTTATAATACCTTTTGACAATAAAACTTTCTCACACCCAGCACCGACAGCCACACGCAGTATGGCACCCAAGTTCCCTGGTACTCTTATGTTGTCACATATAAACTGAAGTGGCAGAGGTCTTGATAAGGTCTTTACATTATCTGCTGTTGGAGTTTCAAAGATACCTGAAATAGAAAATTACACATAAAAAAAAAGTTTTAATATTGTAGTCCAATTTAAAAAAAAATATTTTTAGCTTAGTTTTGTTTTAATTTGATAAATAAAATCACATACCAAATTCATAAATAATCTTAAGTAATATTATGGATTTTGATGCCAAAATGCTTGATGAAAACTATCCCTAAATAACTATCTTAGCTGGGTACAAATGGGATACTCCATATTCTTTATGGAAATCAGTATTTTCTATGTTAGTGATATAGAACAACTATATCAGATATAGAACAACTATATCACTAACATAGAAAATACTGATTTCCATAGAGAATATGGAGTATCCCATTTGTACCCACACTGTAAACACTAAATTTTAATTATTAAAGCTTAACTCACCAAAAATACCTGGACTGGTTTCAACATCAGACCACATTTGCATTTCTTTGTATGCTACTTTATAAAACTGCACCCCAGTTTTGGGCAAGAATGGTTTTAATTTACTAAGATCTTCCGGCCTGCTAAAGATGACATACTTTAATATGCATTTAGCTTCCAAACCATCAACTATTAGGCGCCAGCCTTCGACAAATGTGAGTCCAGACCGCAGTCTTTCCTTTTTCGATTTTGCTTTTACTAATAAAGTACTGAAAAAAAAATTACATTCAATTAACACCAGTTACAAGATACAAGTATGTCGTGCTTCATTCAAGAAGGTACCTACCTTATACGCCCATCATTCTCTTTCAACTTTTCAAAAATAATGTCCCCTTTGTCATCAAAAACTTTCTGTTGACTGAGATAAAACTTGTGTTTTTTCAACTTTTCGTCTCGTTTTTGTTTGATTTGTTTTGTTTTCTCCGGCGGTAAGGATGATGTTGCTGGCTGCTCTTGAATCGCAGTATCATTCTTTACGATTTCGATTTCTTGTTTGGTATGCTTTTTATTTATAATAGAAGGATCTAGATCTATGATCTTCTCTTTTTTAAGATCGGATGTTTCTTTAAAAGGCAACAAGACCTTAGCAGGCGATCTGTGCGACCACCTTGCGTATAGCCTTACTGTTTTATACGCTGCCGTGGGTAGCTGGCGCATAAAGATTTGTGACATTAATTTATTCATATTTCTTGCCATTTCTATATCATGACACTATATATGAACGAGTTTTTGAGGTTTATTTATTAATAGGATCTATTGTAACGTTTAAAATCCGACAACATAACCTCTACACCATTTTAAACTTTCAAACATAATAAAGCAAGAAACGTCAATGTCACTGTCAACTGCTGTCAACTTGTCTGTCATAATCCCAAAGAGAATAGAATAGAATAGAGTAAACCGTAGGAATCACATTTATCTGTAATTGCCAAAAATCCTTTTACCAAAATGTAAGTTATGTAAGCAACAAATCGGTTCCTTCTATACCATGAAAAGGTTGTAAGGAGTAAATAACATTGACACATTGAATTTCGTTTTCATAATTTCGTAATCATGCTAAGTAAATAAACTACAACTATGCTACTATACAATAAAAGAGTACATAGACGATAAATCAATAAAAAAATAAGGAAGATACATACGCATACAAATCCACACACAAACACACACCCTCACTCATATACGCACAAACATACACACATACACATTAATTCTACTACACACATATATATATATATATATTTATTTTTATGTCAAATATCATGCAAATATCATTGTCAATCTATTTAAGTAATAAGGAGCTATTGCATAGCTCTCTAATTTCTTTAAGCTGTGCCCAACCGGGTCCATATTGTTCCTTAATTAAAATGTACCACCTTTATAACATATGGAATGCTAATAAAGAATTGAGTATTGAGTATTGAGTATTAAATAAACATAGAAGCGATATTAAAGCAAGCAATGAGACTCATTGACACCAAATACAGAAAATATTGTTCATTATATTTTCATTTTAATAAATTTCTTTAATTACAAAGGTAAAAAAAATATTATCAATAAAACTGTGATTGATTACGTAAGAAATTACTGCAGTATTTTTTTGAACATCTGGTATCCCAGTAACCGTTTGTGAATGCGTGTGGCAAGCTCAGTGGCAAGCAATTCTATACCATAAACTAAATAAGTAGTACGTTTTTTTAGCCGTACAACATTGCATTTTCTTATCATTCGTCGTCAATCGTCAGCTGAAAATAATTTTGTGGATGCGTATTTTGTGTTTATTTATAAATCAGTCAAGGAACGCTAAACAAAATGGCAACGGGAGTAACACCTCGTGATGAAGAAAGTCGACTTACAAGACAAGATTTAGAGACCATACAAGACGCTATGAAGACTAAGAAATTTCGAGATCTTTTAGCGGAGTACTGCGAAGAGATACGTGACCCGGCTAACCAAGAACTTTATCAAAAAGAAATGACCCAACTTGAGAAAGAACGGGGCTACGATGTAACGTTCCTCAATCCGAAGGGAGGTTATGTTATCAAAACAAGTGTCGCCGGCGACAGGAAAGCCTTTATTAATATTTGTAGCAACGATAACGTCGGCAAACCGACATACAAAGTGGAAGTTGTTGATGGGAAGAGAGGTATGAACTGGCAAATACCATACTCAATAATACCACCGCGAGAAGATTACGACCAGAACAGACAACGTTGCATCATTTACGACGTAATTTTCCATCCGGACACTCTTCGCATGGCTGAGGTTAACAAAGAGTTCCGTGACTTAGTCAACAAAACCGCCTTTGATGCGTTGATAAAAACTTATAACATTCACCTGGATAGTAACAATTTCCGGTTTCCCAAATCTCAGTATAAAGGTATGAGTACTCCTGCTGTGATCAGGAAAGAAGACCCCAACTATCAACCTCCCGGAGAGGAAGAAATAGAACATCTTTCACCTGAAATGATTGAAAAACTTTATCCTCAAAGGAATTATTCACAAAGCAAACCTGAGCCTGAACCTCCTAAAGAAACTTCCAAACCAGTTGTTAGGAAAGTAAGGAAAAATACAGAGTTTGCGCATTCATCTCAAAATGGATATACAATTCCAAAGTATGTCATCAAACAACAGAAAAATGTTGATCTTCAAGACTACACATTTGAAAAAGATTGTAAGCAGTACAGTGCTATACCTAGCCAGATAGTTGTTGAAGTGTACCTCCCCCTCCTGTCGTCTACTAAGGACTGTACCTTGGATGTTCAAGAGAAACATTTACACTTGGCATCAGAAAAACCAGCGAAATATAAACTGGACATTACACTGCCATATTCAGTTAATGATGAATGTGGAACTGCCAAATTTGATAAAACCAAACACATGTTAATAGTGACTTTACCAGTGATAAAAAAGAACTTCAGCAATAATAATGAACACTCTCTGAAAGTAGACAGTGGTGTTGAAAGTGAAGAAAATTCAGGTTCTCAAAGTGATGAAGATAATTTTAATTCTAACTCCAACTTAATTGTAGAGTTGTCATCTTCGCCTGCTGAAACTGCAGTACCCTCTGAGCCCTGTAACACTAGTACCAGTAACTCGGAAGCATTTTTAGACTCCTCTTTTGGCTACATACTGCCTCCATATACACATAATGTTTTGGATGACATTGTAGCTCTAACATTCCATGTTAAAAACACTGAGCCGGACTCTGTGAAGGTAAAAAATAATGGTAATGAAATATACATCAAGTTCACTTCTGTTGGTGCTGGCTTTGTACCTGTGCACTATGCGGCTATCATCACATTTGATGAGGATGTTAAATTTGACAATGTAACAGGAGAGGCATGGGACAACAATGTAATATTACAGTTAGAGCTAGCTGGGGCTGTACCCTGCAAGTTCCACATTGGGCTACACAAAGATTCCATGACCTGTGAAAGCTTTGATGTTACTCAAGTTAAAAAGACAAAGATTGATGAAAAGCCTGAAGGTTCAGAAGCTGAGGGTACCCCAATTGTTGAGGTAACCAATTCGGGAACAGAGACAAACATAGTAGTATCGTCCAGTCATATAGAGTATGATGAAGATGATGATTTTGAGTCCCCAACATCAATGGACAAAGATATTGTGTTCACGGAATCTGGCAGCTGTGAGAATGGTGCCAAAAGCATACTCCGCAAGCCTAACATGATGCGCAGTTACTCAGAGTCCAGTGTGGGAGATGTGGCCTCTTCTATGGATTACATCAGCTCAGATTGTATTCCAGAGGAGTCAAGTTTAAAGAAGACTGTTAGGTTTAATGATGTCATTGCAAGACAATTTTACAGGTGAGCTGAAATACTGAAAGTATTCCGCACTAATAAACAATCATTTGTTATGCTTAGTCAAATTATCAATGTAGGTTATCAGGCTGTGTTTGGTAGAATGTTATTAACGGAAAGGCACTGATAAAAATTATTCATAATAATAATTCAGTGTAAATGATCATCAGTAGCTACAATGTACTTTATTCCAAATTTGGAGTATAAGCTGTCCAGTAGCATCACTTTCGATTATACAAGTGGGTTTGAAAATGTTCCATGCTTAGGCTTATCTTTAGCTGGACCCCTAATCTTTGCAATATCACTTGTTTTGGATTGACTTGCTACTAAGATAAGATATATTATTAAACAAACACTACGTAATTTTCCATAATAGCTGAAGCTATAAATGGATGTGTGTCTATTCCAGGTACAATTCATCTATTGAGGGTCAGAAAAAGAAGAATCAACGTAAAAAAAGTAAAAAGCGTAGTCAAGACCGGCGGAAGAGCGAGAGTGAAGCTGAAGATGACATCACTAATACTTCTCAGGTAATCAATAACATAGTATTTAAAATCCTTTATAGATCCATGGCCCCTAAACCAAATGGTTGAAATACCGATAGTAGAACTTGCATGCAAAAGGATCGTTGATATAAGTAAAACGAGTGGAAGTTATTTTATAGTATCAGAAACCAATCAAAACATTTGCATACTTGTGCATTGTTGTTACACAATTCATATACCGACTCGCCTTACAGTGTCGTTTCCACAAATGACACGATAAGACTGTAAACAATATCGTAGGTAAGCCAAACAGTTCAAGGGCGATAGAATAATGTTTCAATAACGCTGTGATTAATTGCTTATCAATTTACGCCAATATTTCAAGGCCAGTTGTAATGGAAATATTCTTGGGGCATGAGACTGAAAATATTTGCGTTTTAATTATCGTAATCTATACGATTTTCACCGTGGAAATAATGTATCATCTGAGTTCAGTTACCTATTTTTACTAGTAAGGATGTGTTAAGTAAATTTTATGGGCATGCCCGGTGCCGGTGCGATGTATTCAATTGTTTGCATAACAAGTAGGTGTAGGTGATTCACGCAATTTATCAGCATCGTAAATATCGTATGTTCATGTGATATGGGAAAATTTCCAGCAATACCCATAATGTAATTTCTTTACGTAATTGCGAACGTCTTGAGAAATGTTGTATTGGCACTTTTAAAACATTCCATTAATCAATAATTGCTAAAGTTGTATATTTATTTTATTTCAGAGTTTAAAGCCGAGGTTGAAATCGGTCCTGAAACCGCGACGTGACAGTGGCCTGGCGGATACATCGGACGCAGAATCTGAATGCAAGAATACTCCCGATGAAGGCTCCTTTAACCCAACCAACGACGATGGTTACAGCGAAAACAATAACGATGGTGAGGGATCCTACGAAAATAATTCCGTGTTCAACATCGTAGGCAATGGAGAAAACGCAGCCCGTAAGTCTGAAGCCGACATATGGGAATCAGAGCCCTCGAAACCAGCACAAACTAAGCGGGATCCCGTTACGTGCGACACCATACAACATAACACTCAGCTCTACGATCCTGACAAATTAAACAAAGGAAAATATTTAGAAGTTATGTTCAAAAATGATCTCATATTTGATCTAGACATGTGAGATTGGCCATCTCCAGTGAGCTCCTTTATAAAAGGACGAGTGTGGAATGTTTTAATGCCTAACCTTAGAAATGTAATTTATTAGAGATCCAGTGATTTTGTTTGTCTAGAATACTTAGCTAGTTTAGTATAACATATTCCTTTATGATTTAGATAATTATTGATGTTCCTTCCATTATGTATTTTCAAATTGGCTAAGTTTATGACAATGGTTTGTTTGGATTAAAAAGTTTATTCTGATGTTCACACTTTGTCAATTATGTTGTGTAGTTTGAAATTATAATTGGTATACATTTTAAAAATTAATCAAAAATTAGAAAATGTTAGAGGATGTATGTAGCGATGTTTTAAAACACATACATGTTTGATGATATACTGCTCACGTTAGACAATATGATAAGTAGTCAATCTGCATTTCATGGTACAAATTAGATTTACGTCACTATATTGGTTAAGAGATAGGAATTGATTTTATAATGAGAATTAAGCCTACCTCTAGCCTAAGTTAGATATAAACACTATTGCACAGCGAAGATAATGGTAGATTGCTAGATATACACAATGAAAATACGTTTTGAACACACGTTATTCGTGCTTTTAATTATGGAATAAGTGTCCACGAAATTTTACTCTTTGTTTAGTCTTCACAATTCATAACAAAGTTATATTTGACGCTTCACACAACTCAGTGCCTTTCGTCTGTACCTATTGTAAGCAAAATCACCAGTGAAATGTTTACGTCGACTGTTGTCATAAACCTTGCGTTTTGTTTTATTGAATAAATCCTGGTATGTATTGTACAAGCAATTATGCAAGTTATGTTTGAAGTAAACTTTACAAGTTATTTGATGATGAATGTGAATTGTGATTTGAGACTTTAGTTTAATACATGAATTGATTCAAAATCGATGTTTGTTTTATTGTTAGAATATAGTTATGATTGTAGTTTCAAACAGTGATAATGATATATTCGTTAACATGTATTGTGCGTGGATGTCTAATGTTGGGTCCCCTGCTGTTCCGAAAATTACTGGAAGCTGTATCATCAAGGTTTATTCATGGTAGTTAAAATATTGGAGTTATATAGGTAACTAAGTAAAAAAAGTATCGTCGCCTCATGATTTATAAAGTTTTTAAATACCATGTACAGCTTTACGATTGTAAGAACAAAATAGGCAACCGTCTTGAACGTTGAAGTCAATAAGTGGGCTAAACGTAAAAAGTGGCAAAAAAAATAATTGTTTAATGGCAGCTTTGGCGCAGTGGATGGCTATTTCTATCAGTTGGCTACATGCAATAGATATACACCGTGACATCATTCTGTATAATAATAAAAATCGTGAAATCGTCCTGTATAAGCCTTACTTATTGTAAGTCCCTCAGGCAATATTAATGAACGGTGCATTCGCTATCATTAACCACTGTATCTGTTACAAAAAGTTACACAAGCATTTCAGGAAGCTACACTTCGAGTTCCGAGCTCAAACTTTTCCTTCGCTTCGTACCGTATGTCTGTATGTATGTGAAGGACGCATATATCTGGCTGTAGATTTGTATATGTGTTCCCGAACCCGACCCTAGGGTCCAAGTCTTAGCTTCTAAGTCTAATCACACGTCAAGGGAGTAAAGGTTTAATTAAACCCATCTGTTTCTGGTTATGGATATTACGTCCTAGCAAAATTAAGTTCACTTTTCATTTCATCTAATGCTACGAAGTTTAAGTAATCCTAAGAAGGAGACAACCTACTATAGTTTTAAAAGTGACGGAGATAGTATCTACAATCGAAACTAGTCATCTTCATGCTAGGTATCTACTATAATATAGTAGATACCAATTTCGTAGTTACATATTATGTAGATACGCCATCAGGTCAACCTACCCGAATTTGTCAAATACCAATCGAATTTTAACTATCCAGTATTATAAGGTTGAATATCGATTAAAGAAATTTGACAGATTGATATGCTGGCGTCTGTACGCCAAAGGTACATAGGTACATTTAAAATGTTTATCATCAATACCAAATCGATAGGTATTAAACTTTCATACACTTCAAAGTTGAGCAACAAAACTTAAATATCACAGCGATACGATTGAATGTAACAGATACAACTGCGAGATATCTCGAGAACTTCATTTCAACTTAACCAACATCTATTTATTTTAGCTTTCGAATATTACGTGAGTAGTTTCAAAACATTGCGGCAAATTTTAAATATCGTGCCACCAAATCGGACCAGATGGCGTAGAAGTTAGCATACCTATATGCCTGCCTATTGCCATGATTGAAACCGCGGGTTTGATTCCTGAATATGTCATGTTTAGGGATCCGAGGATGATACGAAATCTCTGATTTAAATTCTGCTCTACGTGTCGGTTGTTGACGGTTGTCAGAAACACGGAGTTCGTATACCGGATATTATTTCGCGTAAGCCCAAGGAACACTGTTCACTCGGACCACTGAGCAGTAACTGTTCGTTCCATGCAAGCCTCACGCTCTCATACGTTTTTATTTATCTTGCATTCCGCTATTCATACTTACATGTGAAAAAAACAAGACCAACGTTCTAGAAATAAGAGCCGATGCAGTGCACTGTGTAGACAGAAAATGCTACGGCGAATCGTAGCAAATAACTGATTTACTCGCAATCCGCTACGACTGTTTGACTACGACACGTTGAGTTATTATTTATGAAGCTACGGAGGTATGGTATGTGATATCGTATCATTTTTTTCTCATAAAAACTAGCTTTTTCTCGCGGACTCACCCGTGTATCGGGGGATCTTCATCCCGCACCCAGATAAAATAGACATATCCAATTTTTAATTTGGTTGGTGAAAAATCTTTTAAAATTGGTTCAATAGTGTCGAAAAAATTGCGATAATTTTCCTCTTAATAATATTAATATAGTTTGGTTATTGTATAGGTATTGTTCTCGTCTCATAAATTGTATAATGATCATGAAACTGATTCGGAAACTTCATTTAAATAATAACAGTTCAGCAGTTTCTCGACCAACTGATAGATATTAACAGTTATTACTTAGTGAAGGCGAAAATAGCTATGTAGTAATTAACAGGCTTTTGTATTCAATACAAAGGAGTACCTAATGTTACTTTTCGTCGTCTAGACGATCTTATTGCTTTTGACACGTCGAACGTTAACGAACAATTTCAACGATGACCAAATTCAATCGTCTAAGTCTGTAGGAGCAATGGACCGTAGTTTATTAGAAAGCCTTCAACCTTTCTTCTATTTCAGGCATTAACTCTAGACTCAACTTTAAACTTTCTATTCAATATTAGGACTTTATTCTGAAAAGTTGAGACGGAATTACATAATGTGTAACATTCCAAGTTCAATAAACTTGTAAGTTCGGATATTTCATTTTTGAGAACTTTTCAACAAGCTTTTCAGCAAGTTTTGTAGACGGCAATATTTTTGAGTCAAGCCTCCGCGAGCCTTTGATCTTCAAACTTAGTTGAATATCTCTTTTAAGTTGATAGAAACTTTACGTACGAGACAGGTATAATCTGTAAAGATATTGAAATATGGTGAGCAGTAAGACTACAGTTACTTCTGAAATAAGCACCCTACGTCAATAGAAACTTTCGATTATCATCGACATAAAGTCGCTTTAATGTGAACACATCGATATTTATGGATGTTTTTGCTTATTTAGGATGAAAAGCTTCTTTGTTTCCAACTCGATTAAAGTAATGAAATTTCTCTTTTATCGCGAGTGTGTTTATAAATATTAATACCATATGCACAAACAAAAAGATCCGGAACAACATAACTTGGCCTGATGTTGAACTTCAACTTAAAATATCAGCCTATCAACATCAGCCTAGCCTTTTCCCTACAAAGTTGCAGTCGACTTTTTTTCTAACCAGATGCAGGTGCGCAAAATTGTTACTGCTAATGCTTATTAACCCAGTCATCCGGGCAACCCGATGTCCCTGGATACAGCGATTGTATACGTGCAGTCGCCAGCTCATCAAATCACCGAAACTGTCAATTTTTCCCAATCAATAAAGTTGAAAATCTATTAAGGAAATTTTCCAGATTGTAGTAGTTAACTTGATGTGACTTGATGACATTACATATAATTTTTTCGTATTTTCCTACAATATGCCATGAATCTTTATCTTAATTTACCATCCTTCGTCCAGTTATAGTAGGTATGCCTACAGTATTATATTTTCTCTGCAGTAATGTTCCATCATTGTTTCTTTTACATAAAGGAATACACTAGCTATTCGAGAGCATAAAAAAACCAGAGATCAGAGCTGTAATCGTTTCGCAACTAATAAAACGTTGTACAGCGCACTTCACTTACGTTGCCAGACACTTACTTGCATTCCAATCTCGTTTTAATGAGGAAATAGAACTTTGTTCCGCGCAAGTACCTAACTAAATAAAAAACCGCAACATTTACTACAACAATTACGTTGAACACAAGAACTGGAAAATCAGCATGAGTTGATTTTCTTCAGGCTTCGCAGCCTGGCATCGTCGTTGGCCGCGCACGTAATAAGTCTTATACTTAATTGCTTCTACAGACAAATTACTCAATATTAAACGCTATAATTAGTTAATTAAATATTTCACCATGTCTTGACTTGCATATAAATGGCCTGTAGATTAATTAGCAGTTTGTTTTACGTGTTTTATGTTATTAGATGCTCCCCGTGTTTCGTAAATAAAACGTTACATGAAGTTATGAGGCTATAAAGATAATTAATATTTTCTAAATTGATGCTGAACAAAAATATATCTACAGAACATTTTAGTATACCATTTCTTTTTCTAAATACATCTTATGTGGAAGTTACGATGTGGTACCTAAAGATCCAACTCAATTACATTTGATTTGACCCAAAGTAATTGGGTACATCCATTTAATCCATTAATGTTGAAAGTAAGAGCAAAATAAAGTCGGAAAATCTGTTTCTATGTCCTTCGTCATTATGTTATCTTAATTAAGCCAATACATCTTGTCTTAACAGTCTAAAATGTTTTTTTGTTATAGGAAAACAATGTCGTGATTTGTGACGATTGCTACTAATTAATCTAGTCCAGTACAGTTTTGTATCATTGGTGTACAGTAAAGTTCTGTTTTATGTTATATACATATAGGCATACCAATGATACAGAACTCTCGTTTGTTACATTCTTAAGATAAATCAAAAGACATCATTTTCGATTATCGGTATATGGAACTGAATTGTGGTTGATAACCGCAGTTCGGGTCTAGGTGTCTCATCATTTCGATTAATTATGCAGTCGAGAACATGGCGATGTATCTCTTCAAATAATTCAGCATCTATTGTAATGTGTATTGTATCAACTAATCCACTATAACATTATTTTATTATTAATGTCCCATATGTCACTGTTACTTTTTAGACTAGCCTATCACTGCGGTTGTAATCGCACTAATATTATAAAGGCCAATGTATGTGTGTATGTTTGTTACCTCTTAACGCCCAAACAACTCGACGGATTTGGGTGAAACTTGGCTGTAATCTAGCTTATATATAAGTATAACATTAGGTATAGGCTACTTTTTATGAGGGTGCAGGAAACAATTCCCTAAAGAATGGGTTTCGTCCTAGCTTAACAGGTACTTAATCATAACAAACTGGAACAGTATACATAGAATTTACCGACACCGTACAATCAATTTGGTTGACAACACTGTTATAACAGCTCTCTCATAACGACATAGTGGACACAAAAGTGCATTGTACTGCACCTTGACAACAAAAAGAAAAACATTGTGAAGTTGTAACGGTCCAACGCGTCAGATAAAATGGCCGCCTTTTATGCAGCTTGTAACTGTTTTTTTTTTTTAATATTTCGCTACTCGTGTTCCAGTCAGCCGAGAGATATCTGCTCCTTTGAAAAGTCATTGTACTTACGCACATCGTCATTATCGTACTGCCTTTATCCCAATTTATTTATTACGAGTGGGAGCAGTAATAAATGTTAGAAAAGAATAATATCTAGCTTTAATTCCGCGAGACAAAAAACCAGCATTGGGTGCAGGATGCACATGCAATACCGCCCTCCCGCCCACTTACACAAACACAGGAAAGAAAGATACCACCCTCCCTCCCTCATGCACCTGGACACGGAGAAATGGCAGCAAGCCCTGCAACCAAGCCGGCTCGACACGTGTTTCGCCCCCTCAACATTGCACAATGCTGGTTTTTTGTCTCGCGGAATTAAAGCTAGATATTATTCTTTTCTAACATTTATTGTAATGGATTTCCGCAAAGTAACGCCTTATTCAATATCTAATATCTTCTCATAAGTAACATTCTTTCTAGCTATATCAATACAATACATTCATCGTTTCGTATATACTAAGAAGGTAAATATAACTTGATGAACCACCTGGAATCGAACCCACTCGTATAACAGAGGTGTTGTTGCTGTAACCACTAGCCTACCACAACTTTGAACACAACACTGAATACTAAAATATAAAATGCTTTCTTTTCTATGGCACTAATTATAATGTTTTATGTTCCAGTTTGTTGTTGTGTTGGTACATTCCTAATCTATGGGGAAATTTGTTTGTCTATCACCATTAACAGCGGCCTTGTCCCTTATCACTGTTATCGTACAACTATTAGACACCCTAATGTGTAAATTATTGTCAAAATCCCACTAACACTTACGGACCAACATAAAAATATCAACATTGACGCAAACATTAGTAAACTGATTGTTTATTTATCATGGGTACGTAGGTACTATAGAGACGTGACTCCTTGTGCTGCACTACCTCGAGGTATCGTCGTCCCAGGGTACGATTGAAGGAAACTTCTGATATACTTTACTTGAAGTATTCATTTTCTTATGAGGGCTGACGAACGATTGACTACTACCTAAATATCAAAAGACTAGCTACTTAATTTTATACGATTCAGGCCTATATCAGGTATGTTCAGACCAGACCCATAATATAATGTTGAGATGTAAAGAGGTTACATCTATATAGTACTTACCTACTACTTAATATCAAACTGAGACCCATATACCCGTGCATCGGAGAGGACGTAAATGTCGGTCCTGCGCCTGATCTCTCTCCGATCGTGTCGCATTTTCGACTCGCCGGACTTGTAGAGAGTGCGCATATTTCTGCGCAAATGCAGTATACCAAGTCGGTTGGCTTGGTTGACCTCCTTACAGAGAGATAGGCCGCCACGACCGATAATCGGTCTGGAAGCCGTTATCATTATTATGGCTTGGTTTTTTAGAGGCAAACATCCTTGAGTATAATGTTAATAGAGCACTTTATTAGCAAGCCTTAGCTTTAAAGTCGCTTTTGTTATTTAAGTTTTACAATTTAATTCTTGGAGAAAACTTTTTTTTTATTTTACGATGCTTCTTTACGGTATAAAATTTCCTTTTTATTAATTGGCCTCCGTTAAGAATTTCCCTATTCCTTTTTACTCCCTATATTTTCTCTTCAGTCTTTTGTATTTATCGATAAGATGACAGAGGCATGCATCGTAGCTTTCGTAGCATAGCAATAAGGCTGCTACGCACGTAGCAAGTACGCCTACGCGAGCGCTTATTATAAGGCGTGTTACTCGCGTTGTCACTCGCGAACATTTATGAGGAAGGTGATTCTGTATGACAGAACGTTTAGAACGTACAGCTGTAAAAATATCTCGTGACTAACGTACAAATTAAATATTTGTACCCTGTTTTTTATAAAACACTTCTAACGAAATTAGATTTTACAACTCGGTAAATCCACGGAAAGTCTTAAAATAAAATTCGTCTTCAAAACAACTAAACCTACTTTCCGTTGCGTAAATTAAGGCAATGAAATTACCAAAAAACAAAAAAGCAAAAAAGCTTAGCGAATGCTTTTATTTAATTCTCGTAAAAAAAATGTTGAATTAACGAGATATCTTTTTGTTTACTCAAAATGTTTTGAACAATAATCACCAAAGCGACGTTGGAGGACTCTGCTTTTTTGTAGCCAAATATTTACCTTTACAATCGGCGATGTTGAAATACGAAATGGTATTCTGAAAATACTTGTCCATTTCCGTCAATTAAGTACCTAACTACACAAAAACAATATAATGGAACTTTCCCTAGAAATAAGAAACAGCGGCAACTTTCATAATTACGCAGCGCAAACAGTAACAAGTTTCATTTGTAATTATGCAAGTTCTCACGTTGAGTTGTGAAACTAATGAACCGGCGCGAATGCACCGCGTGCCAATCACGAAACCATACACATACATATGTATGTTTATTAATTAAAGTAATACGAGTGCTGCCATTGCCTGCCGTTTTTTATAAGACTTCTCTTCATAAAAAATGGAGACGTTATGGAAACGTAGCCTATAGTACGTAACGTGACAACTAGAATACTTTTATTGAACCGTCAAAAACGATTACACTCTATGCAATTCGTATGAAAACATCACATATGACGTCACAAATTTTTCACATCAATCCGTATACTTATTTTACTAGTAGGACTATGACGTCGTTACTAATTTTTATCATCAATCTGATACATATTTTACTGATACTAATCAATAAAAAAATTCAAACAGACCTTCAAAACGACAAAGGAAAGTGACATTAGCATAAGACGCTTTACCAAATGAATATCATAAAATATTTTTATTTTTGACCGAACTACTCAATTATTACTAGTGAAACAAAAATATTTTCTACTAAGTAAAGAGTATCCGACTACATCATATTCATATGTCTCGCCCTCAGCAATGATATACACCGACAACCCATGTCAGAAATGTTCAATACATTACAGGTACATGAATACTTTTGACCCAATTCGTTCGGCTGTTTTGATGACCCAGAACAAAGAACCGCTGTACTTGACGTCAAATAAAGTGATGGCTGTTATTTTTAACGGCAGAATGACGCTATAAAATACAGAAAGAATGCTAGAGGAAGTAATCCTGTGGCTGAATGCTATTGTGGATGTTGTAACAATGCTGTGATTAATGATATGAAGGTCTGAAGGCTTCATAATTCCATGTGTACGGGATTGTGTCCTTTAACAAAACACACGCCATTGTCAGACTTATTCCTTTAGTGGAGCAAAGTTTACGACGGTTTTGACGGTGAAAACCGGTAGATATTATTACTGTCGTTCTATTTTAGTGTTTCGTAATAAACCTTATCTTGTAGGATTTGGATTTTTAGTTTTCCGAAGGTTTGTTGAGTACGGGATTCTGAGAAGTGAATTGGTAGATAAACCGCAGGACGTAGCCAATCTTTGTTCCAATTTTTCATTTTTATTATATTTCTCAGAAATATTCAAGCTGTGAAGTTGAGTAAATATATTAATAGGTAAGCGTTTAAAAATAATCGATGCTTAAGCGAAATAATGGTTAATTAAACAATTTGTTCTTTCCTACAGAAAAACAGTTGCCACCGCGGTTTTATGAAAGTCCGCTAGTTAGCTGTAGTGTTACATATTAAACACTACTATTATATCGAGGAATGTTAAACATTCCTCGCTTAACATAAGTCGAGATAGGTACTTCATTTGTTTGTCTTTCTCTGCTTTCACGAGATTATCGTCATGCGTTACGGCGATATAGATTATCATCTAATCGATCTATCACTACTATTATATGTTAAATGATAAGTATAGACATATCTGTAAGCGTTTGACGCCACATCATTCACAAAATAGGACTCCCCAACTATACGCTGACCAACGTTCTGTACAATTGGTGTTATCGAGTGAGTTCACTCAAACGGTCAGTTCACCCAGTTTGTCATGTTCTATTTTCCGTGACTTCGTGCTTTTGGAACGTGAAAAATCCCGTAATAATACTCTTATCGTCCGCGCATTGGCTCCATTACTGTGTTTTCGTAAAGGAAATCGATACGTTCACAATCTTAAGGAGAGCCCTTCTCGACATCAGAGCCTAATGCAAGCACTTGTGACCTCGGGCTTACACGGATTTGATACCGCCGGCGGTGAAATCATATTAGAGTTACCATAATTTACGTTTTACTAGGTTAGATACTCGCTACACGCCAGCGAAGGAATTAGTGTAACTACATTATAATGATACCTTCGGATATGCACTGCGTACTCAGAACACAATTTGCACATATTTAAATTCATTGTACTTGCTTTCTAAAAACAGCTTTTACAGAACCAAACGCAAAGACGTTAACACGTACGTATACACAGACACGTCTCGCGTCCATATTTACAAACATTTAAGTATTACGTTGCGTAAAGGGAAGCTTCAGTAAGCGAAGAAACTGTTACAGTGCTTGTTATACTATCAATCACGCCGCACATGCTAGTATGAGCTCATATTTATCTTTATCAGTATAACGTCAAGAAAATATACACAAGATGACATAACGTACAGCTCGTCAACGTTCGTTTACACAGCATCATATCCATCGACACAGTGTTTGTTCGACTGTAAAAAAATTATATATAAATTACGTCTCCTCACGAGAATTCTTCGTTTTGCACAGCAAATCCCGTAAGAGTAATCTCCATACCCTTTTCTCTTTAAAAATTCCTCTTATAAAAGTCCGCATAAATCTCATGAGATTTCTCGGTCTGGGAAGTAACTGCGAAGTTAAGATACCTGTGCAAACATGTGAATATTTTGTCATAATATGGATGGTTACACATTAGTTGGCCGCTGGGCTGAGGACAAAGGGATTTGCTCCCGTACAACCCTTATACAAAACCCAAACACAGCACTCAAAGCGGTGGCCTAACGTGAAACAAGTGAATAACTAACAGCTGCACGAAACAGGCGTAGCTGAGCCAGGCCTCGTTTAGAGTTACCGAACATTTTTAGTTACGTAGACGAACGAAATGAGCAAATAAAAATCTAGTTATTTTTAATTGGGGCCGCATTTTATGGAAAAATTTAAAGAGTTTTATTACAACTACTATGTTGAAGGGTTGTAATTAATTTCATATGTAGTACCTGGGTACATGTAAGTAGAATTTTAATCTAGTTTGAAAATAGAATCAGGTCCTCACAGTCCTAACTAGAATCTTTAGGACTTTTAGGTTCTGAAAACGTTGATATTCCCAAAAGAATACCCGTTTAATGCGCTCGACAACTTTGGATTTCTAAGTAGGTTTTATACATAGAAGATATAGGAATTATAATAATTAGAATACAACTTATTTGCAAAAACAAAGCAGGATAGCCGTACCTAAAAGAGCAGTATTGTTTGATTTCAGAAATGAGATAATCATTGTTCTCGCCATCGTTAGGACAAAACGAAGATAATACACGAAAGCCCTTTTACAACACCATTAACGCTTCGACCTCGACTAGGTATAGGCCAATAGCTTATGATCGTAAAATAATTTTGTTGATAACAGATATACAGTTAATTATATCCCGCCTCGTAAAATACTAAATATGAGCCCATAAAGTTTGTATTACATAAGAGAAACAAAACACATTTCCATCATTTCCAGAGTTCAAATCTATTTACGTGACATACCATTGAAGCCATAATTTAAGACCTAATATTTGAGAACATATACTGGGTGTAAGGAACAGCCCTCCACAAACTGATTGCATTCAGCTCCTTATTTTGAATCATATTTCACTGGAATTTTTCTCAGGATTTTTTTATTTATTTTTTCGACTATCCCGTATTTTTTCTTTCTTTCAATGCAAAATTATATTCTTTTCACGCAGAACTTATTTTTTTTTTAATAATACCGCTAAAATAAAAAATCCAGCAATGGATTTTGAAATAATCGTGATCGACGCGTGAAATCAGCTGTTATTTTTTTTTGAGGTTTTTTAGCTTAGAATTCCCTTTATTTCTATACCCTAATTAATGAAACATATATGTCGGTATATACCCTTACAGAGAATTTCTGTCCTTTATGAAGCAACTGGCCTACATTTGTTGACACTTCAAGTTTCACTCACTCTACAAAGAGGGGAGGCAGCCCAATGTCAGCAAATAACAATTATTCACACGCAGTTCCTCTTTTGTACTTAAAAGTCTGAATTAATTTGCTAACAAGTCGGCCTACCAAATTAATTAGAAGTTTTAAGTAGAAACAGCGTCAACGACGCGCTCTCTTGAATACAAAACAACGCTCGTGCCATTATACAATTTGTGCAATCATTAGAACAAGTACTTACAGTCACCGAGAAAAAAAACAATGTTCAGATTTTATCACTAAAATTCTTTCACAAAGTGCTTATACACACTTTATGGAAAAGTTGTGACACTAAATGTGTTTTACGACACATAAAACTTTCAGATTGAATTATCCTAATGTATTAAGGGCGTAATAAAATTATCCTATGGTCAATTTAACAATATTGATCACGTCAATGAACAGAGAATTAGATTTTTGATAGATATATAAGGGTCTATTCCTATTAATGCCTTATATACGGATTTTGAATAGAAACACGTAGTTTTCCGTGACTCACGCTCAAGATCGTGACCACGTAGGAAGGGACCTTCCCACAGCTATCCTCAAAGGGATTTCCTAAACAAACAAAATTATATCAGAATAATTCGAAGTAACGAAACAAAACACAGAAAGTAGCTGGCACAAAGAAAAATTGTAAGCTTCCAAATAAACGCTTTATTACATTTTACTGAATAAGGTATGAGGAGACTTTTTACTAGGAAAAGCCGGCGACTGATGTGGTGACGGACGCCAGCGTGAGGTGCTGACTCCGGAGACGATAATGAGGATGTAAATTGGCGTGTGCGGTGCGGGGGGTGGGAGTGGGCGCGGGTGGCCCGGGCCGCCCAACCTGTGGCGTATCTGTTGCGCGCCGCCCGACCGCGCGCCCGGCCCGGCCCGGCCGCAGGCAGTCTGTGTCACCGCGCCGCCGACGCCGCCGCCGACCGCGCGACTCACCCTACACATACACTTTTCCGGTTCAAAACACGTGCATTATATCAATCCACAAGATCAATTTTCGCGCGATAAATAAAAAAACCTTGACAATACCTACTTCAAACAAAAAATCGGTTATATAAATTATTTTCTTGCTGAAGTTTTTAGTTTTACTTTTCGATATTAAGTTAAATATTTTAAAAGTGCTTTTTAAGTTCATTGTTTTATCTGGATTTTTAACTCTGTGTTAGTTATTGGTATCCTAAACTGGTCTCCCTGAGCGTGAGTATTAAAAAAGTGTAGTAATAATAAAACTGAGCATTGTTTACAAAATAAGACAACTTATGAAACTGTTGAACCGCCAAGCTTTCTTAAACGTTTATCTATTAGAAATCTATCAACCTTAGTTTTATAAAAAATCTAAGCGATCATTTTATGACGATTGACATTATTTACATGTTTTATGGCGGCCATGTAATAGTTTTAATTAAAATCCTCTTATTTCAACAGATTTGAGCTTGAAATTATTTTCGCCATCGTAATATTTTTATGTAGGCATATCTGAAATAATTGAATTCGTAATTCTGATACACCAGAAGACGAACTAGCAATAATAATAAATTATTTTAATTTAATAATTTTCGTTTTTTTTTGTAATTTTCTAAGTTAATCAAAATTTTAATCATAATCAAGATTTATTAGGGAAGTTCGTTTTTTTGAAGACCCTCTTCGCTCTCTACAGTTAAGTGAAAAAGTGCCTTCTTATTGTTTTGTTAGAACGCGTGTATTTTATTTAATTCATTTTAATGTGTGGTATGACTATATGGCTATTAAATCAAATGCTAGTTTTATTTATTATTTGAATATTATTTATATAATTTCTTTTATTCCATTTATAAACGGTAGCGTATTTTTTTTTTTCAAAAAGCTGAAGTTAGCTTGAAAACTTTTAAGTAGAGTCCCTTGTTGCAACAGCCTCGTCATAAAAAAAGTTTTCTACAAAAATGGAACATTAGGCATGTTTCTGTTTGAATATTTTGTTCTGGGTTCAATTTGTAAGGAAATCATTACGTCCCTCAGGGTTCCGGACACCGATTCGGGTTTCTTGCCACTCACTATTTACATTTGCACAATGGGGTTCCTTTGGGGTTCCATCCATTACCGACGGAACCCATCTTTTGATTCGAACGCTATGCGCCATTTTATGTCACTTTGAAAAACTGACAATATGACGTATTCTTTGTTTAGAAACCAAAAATGAGATTCAAATATTTTATTGTTTAGATTTTATCCGTAACAAAATACTCTGTTTTTAATGAAAGAAGAGAAAAATATATAAGTACTCGAAATAATAGTTTTCTGAACTCTGGTTTAGTTCTGCAGTTACACTGGCTTCCACGTGGATTAGCATGTGCCAGATACAAGTCTATTGATGCAAACTGATACTCGTATCTCACTGTATAATACACGATCCTGCAATCCATCACAAATAAGTAGTTCAGTATTATCTGTTGTTGCATAATATTATATATAGTGCGAATGTTATTGTTCGTGCTATCTTGTGCTTGATAATGCATCAAATGAGATTAACGTGAAAAGGAAATCAGTGGAATTGTCCATGATTTATGTAATAAATTAAAGCTAACGTTGTAAAATTGCTTTAATTGAGGCTTATAGTATAACCCCTAGGATTTCTCGTGCAAATCTGTAGCAACAACAATCGAATAAATCCACGGCCATTAGGCCCTGAACTTATCGTAGATAGGATACATTATCTCTACCCGATATCTAGATCGATACATGTACATATTCGTAATTCGGGTTTCAATACCACACTCTATCACCATCGCCAAACAATTCCAGTTTGATGACATTTCAATCGGTTACAAACGCATGTTTAGTTTCATTAATTAAATTGCTCTGTTTTACCTACGCAACAGGGACCAGTCAAGAAATTGAGACGTCCGTTGTAAATGTGTGAAAGTTTTGTGTTTGACATTTGGAAGATCATACTAAAGGATCAAGTGCAGTGTAGTGCGTTCGAGAGGAATCGGCCGCAGGGCCCGATGGCCGGCACGGCCCGGCCGCGCTAGATCGATCCCGCCACAGCGGCGCGGCTAACGTCGGTCAGTGCAACCTTCCATATTCCTATATGCAATCTCTTTGCAGATTTCATGTGACACGCATACTTCAACGCGATAAAAAATACGATCATACCGTGAGTAATGCTGACACAAGGCACGTGCGCAAAATGTGTGCTTATGAAATTTCTAATTTCGATCGTGTTGTGCATCGGCAGTAAGGGCGCAGTTTAGAAAACAACATTTATTGAAAGGATATTGAACATCGTATGACTGTTCAAGAAATCCAATTTGGACACCTTAAATTGAATTGTTTCAGTGTATATATGTTTTTACTAATTTGCTATTGCAATAGCAGATAGACTGAGGTAGTAGATGCTCAGATACCATGTGAAACGGTGCCAAAACTTTTGTCGTTTGTTTCCCTTTAATCAAAAACGTAAATCTATAAATTAAACTTGTGTTTGTTTGTTAGAACAAAGCAGCGATAGCCGACACGAAAATACTTTCACTGAAATATCGCAATCATAAACCGGCATGGCCTGGACGGCGGATATTTATTTATTTTAGGCAATACTTACACGGTTCGTGGAAATATTTACGGTTAGAATCCGAACCGGTGAAACGAGTGTTCGCCCCGTAACTTTAGATGTAGGTTTGAAAGATTTAATTGCTGTTCGTATTTATAAAACACCCAAAGATAATCTACCCTTTTAGAAAAATGTCCGTACCTCGTAGTGACATGGGCAAATGTATTTATAAAACCAAATTAAAAATTAAAAGTTTATTCGATATAGATTCCCAGTATTTTTATTCATTCAACCTTCACGGTTATTTATTTCGAACATTAATAAAATGAAATGGCATGCCAAATGTTTTAAAATAAACGTTTCAACTTATTGATAACACATGAAATAATAAATAATGAACATGAACATACATTTTACTTTCACAGACTTGCCAAGAAAAAATAAAAGCTAAAAGATTATGCTGTAGGTACTCAACTCAACCCGTAATAGTGTGAAATGGATTCAAACCAATTTGCAAAATAATTTGGTTTGGTTGGTAATCCATAAATTTTCTGAAAATGAAGGCCTAAATAGATTTATCCAACTCAGATGGGTTTGGTTTCCTACAGATTATAGCATGATAATGAGAAAAACCAGCAACAACTTTCGACGTATAAAAAATATTTCAATGCAAATATTATGTTGATAATACAAGACAATATTTAAGATTTACCAATGACTTGTTGGATTTACCTAAGCGTCACTAAAAATATTTTTGACAAGATAAAGTTTATAAAATATATGAAAAGGAACAATTTCATACAATTGCTTCGTTTACGTGCAATCATTTTGGTTAAAGTTCAATAACGTCCACATTAACAAAATCTGTATTGGTCCGCGTAATCAGGAGATAACTGCTTTCACCAACCTGCGTGGAATCGAATAGTTATGTAATAATATAGCAGGTAATAGGTAGGAACCTACCTAATTTAAAGTAATACATTTCTGCCGTAATTTTAGATTTTCAGAGTATAATTAAAACGCCCCGCCGTTGCTAGTTATGTGCCCTCTATAACCTAATTCTATTTAGAAAATTAATTAAGTTTACACTAATCGGTAAAGGTTGCAATTAACGTGGCCTCAAATATACATTTTGCTTATCTGGAATGTTATAAACAAAGGGATTGTTTTGTAGTTAAGTTGATATAACCTGATGAAGGTTGCAAACTGGTTTGTATCCTCTGTCTACCTGTCACGCGGAAAAGAAAAAGAGAATCCTCAAGGGAAATAAGAAAGAGGTTTGCGTTGAACTAGTCAAGTCCAACTTACCTATAAATAGAAAGCTGTTTATAAGCCACAGAGAAAAAAACTGGATTTTTCACGCTAAAATTTCCAAGTATTTTGGACTTAGTACATCGAATGGAAATCGGGCATAGGTTCCCCGTATCGGCCACTTTTGGTTGAATTTCCTAAGTCTCAAAATAACATAATTAAAAACGCGCTACAGCACTAACAAGTAATTAAACAAAGATGCGTTATGTAACACAAGCGTTCCGAGTAGAATTTGTGTCACCCGCCGTACGACAGATGGACGAAAAATTCATGGTTCGTGTCTTTCTCCGCTCGCTGCGAATTATCACATAAATTAAGTCTGAAACATTAAAATGTTATGAACAGTGGTAGTGACCGACACTGAAGTAAACACAGCTGAATGTTCCGACATTTTTACACGTAAATATTTAATTTAAATATTAATGTGCATACTTACATATTAATGCGCCGGTAAACCGCGTCCGATGAAATTGTCCATAATTACTTTGTTTTACACGTTCACAAAGATAAACTAATTTATATACAATGTGCAAGTTTTGCATAAATCAATATTCCTCACAGTATGCCTATACTACCACGATGATCCAAATCTGAAGCAAGTCTTCTTTAATAGCTTTAAGGGAGTAGCACATTCGTACACTTCAAGTAATAAAAAAAATATCATCCATTCTCGTAAGCGTTTTCATAACAAATTGTTGCGGAAAAACAGCGCTTATGAACAAGTTCACATATAGTTTGCCATGTCTGTTTCATTATAAGTTGGTGGTTGAAGAAAATAGTATTATAAAGATTACTTTCTTTAAGAACTGCGGTCAGAGAGCAGGATAATATTCATAAGCAGTGGAGTAAAAATAATGTTAATAAAATTACTTTTTTATTGCCGGTGCAAGTCTGCAGTTCAGTTTCATTTTTATAATGATCTTAAAATTTGTATGCATTATAACTGGATAGTAGCGTCTGTTGGCTTTAATGATGATATGTTGGTATTACAATAATCATTTTATTTATTTATTTCCCTCCCTAGTCACTAACATTATAGATCTACATGTTCCTAATGCGTTACAGAGGCATTTCACTAACTAATTACAAAAAGCGAGATATAAAATAATAAGGGCCAGTTTCACCGGTTGCTGATAAGTTCCGGATAGTTCAACTGGCAGATAATTTCATACAAATTCTGTTGCATTTTTCGAATTTATATGGTGGATAGTGGCTATCCGTAACCTGTGAAACTGGCCCTAACAATAAAGCTTATTCCATCTTTTAACATAACATATGTGAAATAGTCTATGGATTAGTCCTTAATGTCAGTGTCTACGGCTGCATAGAGGCGCCATTAAAATCACATTTTTGTAATGAGAAGTTTTGAGAAGCATAACAGATATATTAGAGGGATAAAAGCGTCAGGCGATCTAAGAATTTTCATAACGCGGTATATTTTACGGCGCGATCGTTCAGAAAATTTATACGTGCGAGCAGAGAGGAAAATTGTAACACATGCCTATGATGTTTAAGTAAATAGCATGACTCGACTGTCTGAAGGAGTTTAAATTATAGGGAATTATGCAAATCGTCTCGTGAAATTGTTTGAATACTGATACAATTCCAATAGCACAAGATATGGAGATGGATATTTGCTTCGTATCAACAAATAGACAGACGTCAAACAACGATGATCTTGTGTATTATGTACAGATCATAGTAAGTCAAGCTACCCGAAACTGTCAAATTTTCCCAATCAACTTTGAGCCATATGCCTCAGTGATTAAGTTGAAAATCTTTTTAGGAAATTTGGCAGATTGTAGTAGCTTGATGTGCTCGATACTCGCTTGTTAGTATGGTATTGTCATATTGCCTCCCATTTTTGAAATCCGTATTTTCTCAATCTTAAAACCTTTTAAAAAATGATACAGTTGTAAGTTATTATGGTAGGAATATTTATATCTTCTAATTTGCATAGGTTGAGCAATGTGTAAAACAGGACAATAAATAAAGAAAAATAAAATACCTGCGTAGAAATGTGTAGAAAGGTCAGTACATAACTTAAAAAAAATCTTTCTTTTTGATATACGACCCCTTTTATTTTTAATGCTACCCTTTCAGTAGTTTAACATTGTAAAAGGAATGAGATGTACTAAGAGAAGCGACGACGATGTTTTTTGGGAGTAACTCAAAGTGAATCAAATTAACATATGGGAGAAAGCTTGCATACCGGCGCAGATTTTAAAATACTTACGTACCTATACCGGTGAGTAGGTATCTCTATGATATGAGCTTTTTATATAAGAGCGCTTAGGGCAGCTCCTTAGATTTGTAAAAAACTAAAAATAGCCAAATTAACGGTGAGATGGATTAATTACAAGCTAAACAAAGCCTAAATAGAGCTTTATTTCCCAGGAGCGTTGCCTCTAAAAAAAACTGTTTTTGTATTTTTCTTTATTCAGGATGGCAATCCCACCATATCCATATCGACAGATATTGGGGGTATCGCATCTATGGTAGGTATTAATATCTGATTTACACGTGTATCCACGTAGCTGTTATAAAAAAATAATTAAACTATATAAATATAACAATACATTTCAAGAGAAGCTTCTACAATTACTTAAATAATCACACTAATATAATACTGATATTTGAACCGGAAAATGGAAAATTAATATCCTCCTCTAAATCTTTACAAATCCTGTTTGGAATCCTGAAACTGCGCGTGAAACTTGCAAATTAAATGACCTTTTCGGTTCAGATGCACCTACCGGGGTTTTAACGAACCTGGCAACCCTGAATTGGTAATGTAAAGCCGGGTCTACACTAGTTAATCTTGCTTTGTACAATATTCTCCCTTTGTATCATCAGAGCACTTGACACCACGCTTTTGTGACGGTGTTGTGTATGTGGAGTCATTTGTTATTGATATTTAGGCTGTTGAAAGCGAAACCTGGTTCAAAAGTGTACAAAGCAGACCCTTTTGGGACCATGTTTACTGAACCTACACTTTATTTGGTGGCTATTGTCCTGACATAATTATTTGTTTCATATTTTCTCTTTGAAAAGCAAAATACACGAGAATTTGTTCCATTATGCAAATTATTTTTACGGTTGAAATTATTTCGTTGTAAGAGAATATTATGTTACGAGAACCTTTTTCATGAGCTAAGCCAGACTATGAGTCAGAAATCCGAAGGCAGTTGGAATATATTAAGTAAAAAATGTAAATTAAGACACATTGCCTCATTGACTAAGCGGATTCGTATGAATATGATGTCATCTTTATGCCTGATAGATGTTGGTTCATTCGTCCTTTCAAATACAGGTGACATTTCATTGAACATCCTTGGCAGTCGTTACGGGTAGTCAGAAGCGAGTAAGTCTGACGCCAGTCTAACCAAAGGGTATTGGCTTGCTCGGGTAACTGGGTTGTGAAGGTCAGATAGGCAGTTGCTCCTTGTAAAACACTGGTAGATACTCAGCTGAATCCGGTTAGACTGGAAGCCGACCCCAACATAGTTGGGAAAAGGCTTGGGAGATGATAAACTTCAAATGCAGGTGACCTATTAATCACCAAACCCTGCCCACTGTTCAGCCGCAAATATTCTCTAGTAATACGTAATTAAATAGTCATGACGCAGATCTTATTTTTAAATTGGAATTATCCATTTTTCATATCATCATTCGCGAACTATTAGCAAATTATAATATCCAATGCTCAGATCCTATGACATGGAAAATGCGGCTAAACCGAATACATTTATTTGTAACTAATTTTAATTAATTAGAAAGGAATAACGAATTCAGAGCTTCTGCATTTACTTTAGGTAGCTTGTAAATGAACGTTCTGTTCGAAATGGCAATTTCAAAGGCGATTTCCATTTATCCAAATGATTAAACTCGTACTTTCTTGAGTTATACGGCCATGGTTACGGCGCTGATAGTCAGAAATTAGAGGCCTTTTGATTATTTGTTAGTTAATAATAGGAGGTACTCTCATTTCATGAGCAGCGATGAGGAGGAATTTTTTGTTGCTATTTATTGATTATGTATGTTCTTACCCATACGGATGCAGGTGCATCTGGATTGTCTGGAAGCCTACCCGAACCCGACAGAAAAAGGCTAGGCAGATGATCATGTTGCGACAATAGGTTTGTTATTTTCTTTACATAAATACTCCTATCTATGGCCTATATTTTATATAGCTTGATCTATTAAAATGGTTTTTTCATTTTGACTGCAAAATTAACCCGAGTTCATGTGAATAAGATCTTAATTTATAGTAAATTTGTCTCCAAGATGAGGATGGTAGACACTTGACATCATAAAATTATACTCGCAAACCCCGGCAGCAATTTAATTAATGCACCTCTACTTCAATATCTAAAACAGCGCGACGTTTGTCAATTTATTAAAAACTTAACTTTCCGGAATACTTACCAATTCATTTATTCTCTGCACAGTTACATTTTGAGTAGTCAGTGTCTTCTTCAAGAATTGGGCTATCTACCACCTACATATATAATTTTTCAAATCGAATAAAAAGTTCCCAAGAAAAACGCATGTAAGCGTACAAGCAAACAAACAAGCAGCTTTGTAATATAAGTATAGATTTTATAAGAGTTAAAAGGATAACATTGAAGTTATTATTATAGTGGTGTGTCCTTTTACTAGTACATGCTTGAGTGGCCAGGTGCCACGAGATACAGCCGTTAAACCCCCCTTTTCTCGTCTCATGTACCCGTTGGTCGACTTGGTAATGTGTAGAAGGTGTAAAACATTAGACGAAGGTAGTTTATACTTCTATTTTTACCCGCAAGCCACAATTAGGACGATTCTGCAACGAACGAGAACAGAATACTTCGCACGAAACGTTTTCTGTATTTTCAGATCACTATTACCTCCGCAGCTGGTTCTAAATAGTTTGTAAACATGATTATACAAATTTAAACGAATTTTTATTGCCTCCCAAAAAGTAAGCCAATTAACTAAGAATGAGTCAACTCTTGTATTGTTTTCCAGGTCCTGGCAACGAGCCAGGCCTCACAACCATCGATACTAATTAATAGAAATCTCTCAGCAAAAATGTAGGTAAATTTATATAGAAAAAAAAGCTTTATAAAGTAAGACGCTTTGCGTTTTCTTTGAAAGCCTTTAACATCATTCTGAGTAGAAGCTATTTCTTGAGCTCATACTTGTTTGAAATGAAATATTTCTTATTTCTAGACTTTAAATATATGCTAATGAAAAATTCTCTACGGCCTTTTCAGTGTTGGATACTAGTAGATACCTACTTATTAACATTTAGGTATACTCTACCGCCTATGCGCTTGAGTATAATTTACAATTACCCTAATTAATAGATACTATAACGTGATTATATCATATTCTACACCCGTTATTAGAGATGACCTGCATTAAATACTTAATACATACATAACATATAAGCTTTGAATTTATTGTACTTACTAGATTAAAAGCAAAGATAACATAGAGATTAACTGATATCTTAGAAGCAGTGAGGTCAAGTTATAGATTAACATTTTAGTTTAAAATTAGTACATGGCTGTTTATAGAAGGAACGTTATCGAATGATAATCAGCTGATCGGAAATCATCCTATCGATAAATGAATGTGCTAATTTTTTAATCCGATTATCATACTAACTTTGTACTGGGACTGATAATTCGATAATAATCAATGATGAAATTTAACCTTGAAAATGGGATAAGAAACATTCATGCAATCTAGGCTATGTATGGTTATATTCATCTCAAGCCATTGTCTATACATTTATGAGTGTAATAAAAACTTGAATACCAAGGAAAACACTTCTATATAATGTACGAGTAAGAGTTCTTAGAAATAAGTTTAGTAATTCCTCCGTCTTAATACTCGTCCTAGTTAGTCCGACCTCGGCTTTGACATTAAGAGTCTAGATAGCAGATCTCTCACGGATACGACTTCGTAAATATATCTCGATCTATTTTAGTTATAACAAGATGATCAGTTTTGTGCAGTTTCTTTTTCACCCACTTGGATTCTGAGAATTTTATCGAAGCACTAACTTTTGCCAGCGGTTTTACTCGTGCCCCGGGCGAATTACTCTTTTCACCCTGATGAAAAGTAGACAATAGCTCGTTTCAATCAACAGGCTAATTAATAGTGAAATAATTTTTCAAGTCAGACCAGTAATTCCTGAGTTTAGCGCATTCAAGGAAACAAACATACATACAAAAACTTCAGCCTTATAATAATAGTATGTAATTGTTTGTTACATTGAGATGTATGTGCTTTGTAAAAGGAATTTTAGTAATAAAATGTCTAAAGAACGTAATAAGTAGTAGTTTTTTTTTCGCTTATATGGATAGACGGTTCCCTGTATTTTATTTCGCACTAGCTTCTGCCCGCAACTTCGTATGCGGATCCTATCGCATATGCCAGCGACTACGGGGTCGTCAAAATCGAAGATTTGAAATTTCTTATTCTCGCAGCAGAAAATGCTCATCATGTGGAACAGTTTTTGCTAAGGCAGCATTTTTGTATCTCTTATAGTTTAGCTGGTCTGTTGCGGTTCTTCACCAGATGTTCAAGTTTCCAAAATCATTTATAGCCTATATGTTGCCCAGACCTAATACCTATACAACAAAAAAAGAATCATTCAAATCTGTCCAGTGGTTCCGAAGATTAGCGCGTACAAACAGGGTTTTTTTACTGTTTTATTATATGTATAGATTACTAGGTCAGATTACACCACACCTGAACAAGTGTAGTCTTTGGTCTGATCCGGATCCATCAGACTATTGCATTGCACAGAACGTTTGGAGCCCCGCCAACAATGAGACCGCACTTTGTTGTTAATAGTCTATCGTATATCTATCATCGCTGTTAATTTTATTAGTTTATTCACCTGTATCGTTTACATGCCTTCAAAGAGACACATTGCTAGATACATGTATAAAATTATCATTTGTAAACACACTTCGTTAGTTATCTTTACCTTGTACCGGCGGCCACTCCTGTTGAGTGAAGAAACGAGTCTGAATGATTTCCGATCGTAATAAATATGCTCTTGCGCGTTCCTAAGCTATTACATGTCTACAACGTTTGCTTCAAAACAGATGAAGCTCATTCCAGATTCTTTAAAAATCTGTAATATATTGCACAGTTGATAATTACATACAAAATGTAAATATCCAGTTGGCGGGCAAACTAATATAAAATCAACATCGACCGGCATAAATTGAAACCGAAATAGTGTGAGAAATAAAAACAAACAGGGACAAAGCGTATTTATATGAAGCTTGCACTCGTACTGCGTTGTTAGAAATACCCGAGAGAAATAACCCTCTTTCGGATTCATTCGAGTGGCATGTACGACGTGCTGTGTACGAAACCAAACAATTTGTCTATAAAAAAATATTAAAGTTCGCGCACAGAATACAAATCTGACACTTTAGGGAGTGTCGTTAACTTTCCTGTCAACAATAACGTGCTGAAGCGTTAAATTTTTCACTTTGTCGCCGACGGCTGCCTCTGGGCAGCTGATGTAGGCCGCTCGGTAAATTTAGCTTAATTACCCTCAAAATATACAGATATATATGTTGAAAGCTCCGGATAAAGGCACACACAATGTCTGGCTGCGTATAAACGTACCCAGCTTAATCTGATACGTAACGGACCGCACAGTACTCCATTCTTATCTCGTGTTTTAGTGAGAGTTTTATTATGAAAGTACTTTATCAGAGGGTGAATGTAGCTGATCTGAGCCGATAACTTTACAAGATTTATACTCAGGTACTAAATTTAATGGGTCTGGCATTAATTGAGTTGGTATCAGTTGTAAGGTGTTCTGTTATAAGGTGAATGTGGGCAGCAAATCCACCAGGAACGCAGAATAAACATTTTATAATAAGACGAGTCAGCGTGTTCGCGTTGCTGTTGGCGTATCTGGCGTTGCACTAGCTAGAGCGTCCCACACGCCATCGAACAGGATTTAGGCATGGTCCCATACACCGCAATCATTTTTATCTCCGTACCAAACGTTTTATTTCGAAGAGCAATTTTTCAACGTTTTCGAATACCTGTCGGATTTTTTCAGTTATTAAAACACCAAAACCGACTTCATTTTTTATATGACATGTAGTATCATTTTAAGGGACATATACCTATGTCTATCCATAGAGTTTGATTCCCATTTACTTTGGTGTAAATTGACTGTATTCTCCGAAATCAGTTTAATCCCCAGAGATCCATAGTAGGTATGTACAAGGGTTATCACCGTCCTTCATATTAAATTCGACAATGCATTCGGTTTGACGAATCTATTTAATACCTTCTATTAAATACACTGTAGATTTATCTTAGAAACTCATCATCATTAGATTCATTGGCCCGCTGCAGGGCACAGGACTTCTCTCATACAGAGAAGCAATGAGCGTTAATTATCACGCTTGCTATCTTATAAATAAACATTTCTACGTGCATTATAGTAGTATGGTTATTCATCAGCTCTTACCGGTTGTCGTCAGATTAAGTCTTACCTACCTTGTTAAGTAAAAGCGTCAGTTTTTATGAACCTAGTTTTAAAATAATAATATCCTCGCTTGATGCGTCCCCTTGGACGTTTTTATAGAATGGAAACATCTCCTACAAACTAATCACTAGATCCAGGGAGACACTTGAATGCGTCATCACGAAGTACTGTTTAATAAGGTCAGTGCGGTATCTACTCAAAAAGAAGAATTAAGAGGACAATCAGCAAATAAAAAATGTTATAGCGAAGATAACTCCCCCTGTCCCTCTCACTTCCACCAAAACATACTTCGTTTTTCGACAAAGCTGTTTCATCATTCGGTTGATCAGAGTTTAACTGAAACTAATCAAGTATTAACTCAACACTTTAACCTTTAAGAAGATAAATCAACAGTAAATTAATCTCAATCTGATAGTTTCTGTATCTCTTCCTAGTTGCTATAGACAGACGGTTAGTTTACTTGAAATGTTACAGCGAATAAACTTTACGATGTTGTATTGTCAGTGTCTCGGAAAACTTTCAATCGGGGTTTAAATGTGTACCGTAGTTTTAATAAGATTTAGCATTTAAGGGTCAAACCCTGATGTTTTTTATTGATTTGAAACTTGATTGCATTTTGTTTTTTGTTTCATAACGTACAAAATAATAAAAAAGCCAATCTTTGAAAACGTTCTTAAAGAATCGCTGCCGCTTTCAAGAGCTTTACTAAAAAATGTGTTGATCCCTTAAATAGATTAAACGTAAGTCATACAAAATTATACAGTGCAAAAATTATTAAGGAGTAAATTCTTTCGTTTATGCCATACTCGTACATGGAATTACCCCTGGTATAAATAGTAGGACCCTTCAAGAAACCGCCGTAACTAATTCTGATATTAGGGTCAACGGTCCTTGGACTGATTTATTTGTAGACTGATTTTAAAAGCCGAGCCTTAATCATGTCTTTTCAGGTAAAAAGATAGGGACTTATTAAAAATAAAATTTTGGAAATAAACTTTGGCAGAAAGATTCATTTAGGTCTTGTAAATAATACTAGATTCCTGAAAGAGATATGGATTTTTGATAATTCGGTAAAATCAACCTATCTATGTATGTATAACTCAAATGTTTGCTGCGGTTTATCCGGCAATAACCCTACATTTAATTTCTACACGATATATTTTAAAGTGTCCCTCAGAAAATGGTATCTGATTGACGCAAGAGTACCAGAAAGAAACTAAAGTCCGTATTACATAGCATGCAGCTTGTATTGTTCGAAAATGTCACACCCAGCGACCCGTATATAAACGGCAATTGCACAGCAATTATGGAGACATTTCAGAGTCTCATACATTACAATACCTGTTAATTGGCGTACGGACTTCAACATTGAAATACACGAACATGCAAGAACATTATGCCTGTTCTTCGAAAGCTTTATGGAGCCCATTTTGTATACAATACTTACCTATATTTACCTATACCACCTTACTACTACCTCACCACTATTACTACCTATATTACCTGTATTTCATATTTTAGAGCGAAGCTATGTACCAGAAATGAACAAGATTTTTATGCAGACTGCGGGCGTGTACTATTAAAATTTACTTGATGAATCCCAATTTGCCGAAATTCTGAGTGGATAGCCCGAACCTCTCGTAGTTCTACTTGCAACCACTAGCTAGAGGTATGAGGTGGATATATTTAAATTGCTACGAAAAATTGCCAGAGAAACTATCCACATAACAGTATAACTCACAACACCACGCAGATCAGCGCATACTGGGCAGCGTTCGTTCGAAAGGTTCCAACAGATTTCATAGAAGCTAGAACAACAAGAGATACGATACGCGGCTTACTGCGGCGAAGCGCCTTCGCATTCGAGTGCATTGTTCTATAGCATACCCATGGTTCTTCCATCGCCTGCATCGTTTAAATTTTCATGGATTAAGCACCTACATAAACAATTGTGTGTGGCCCTCGTTCTTAATACCTGTTAACTTAGATACCGCACAATAAACTTATCATCCAGTTGTATTACCGTAGATTTTCAAATAAAATGTGATTGTATCTCTTTGTTCAGTGACTTTGCGATATATATTTCCATTTTCACAATTGCAACAAGTTGCCTCGTACAGAAACATATGTGTAACATTAAATAACAATTTATTACGTAATATTTTTGTCCTGCCGCCATTTTCGCTCACCACAACTTGCTGAAATGGTGTGTAATGTTTGGAATGATATAATGTTCTGTGTAATAAAAACTTATTGTTATCAGGATATTATGAAAAGAGCCATGTGGCTCTCGTCTGGACCACGATCAAGTTATAAAAAGGATATTTTATAGTGCACAGCAGTATCGTTAGAACAGAGCCAATTATACTGCTTACATGGGTCAGTGATGCTGAACTCATAGGGAGTGGTCAGTTGCTTACTTCTTGTTTTTTTTTTTTGAGGATTTATTTTTGAGAGGACTCTAAGTAAGCTATCGAGCTATTGTTATTTTAACATAAATATTCTTCAATACTGATTTTCTGTAATACTACCACCAGCAAGAACACGGCACCCGTAAGGCGCACGGTAAGATATATCACGTATCATATTTCGTGTTAATATCTGTCTTCTGCCTATAGGTAAAATATATCTTATCAATATTTGTACCCTATAACTTATAAGATACCCAACTAACCCTTAACGAGGTTGGGGCTCAAGTTATTATGACCTTTCTTCGGTGGAGATATATGGCAGTAATAAATTACCTGAGATTCATGCAAGCTCATTGTAAGGGCGATTCAATTACTTACACAAATATCGAAGCGACTTGTTATCGGCCTCCGAATCTTCCAAGTTTCTATCAATAAGACATATGTTAGATTGTTAGTACATCTACCCTATCTTGTTCATATTTTAAGGGACCCAAATCAAAGTTGGGACATTTCGAACTATTTCATGTAAAATCATGCTTTAGAATAACAATAGTGAAGGCTCTCCCATTTGAAATGTAAATGACGATCTATTGTTTTGATTTACAACATTAATTGCGCCTAATACTGCTTTTAGTGGCGAACGTAGATAATAATAATGAATTATGATCAGCCGCGGCGATATCAGGACTGACTGTTTTGACAATACCATCTACTATTTAATATGTCGGAACACCAGAAGTGTCGTCAGGATCAGCCATGGTCATCAGGCGTGGGCTTACGGGCTTGAAGCAAACAAAGGAATGATTCTGACAGTTGTATTTTGTTTTACCAAATTCTCCAAATTACAATTAACACCTGAAATAGAACTTAATCATTTACTGAGCTCTGAACATAAAATATACCACACTTCTCTGAAATAATTAACATGCGAATATTATAATAAAATCAAAATTAGCGGTTCGTCCTGAGATCGGTCTCGCCCGGTCTTGTCGCGCAGATTGTCATGCGCAACTTCACCGCGCCAGCCAATCATGACGCTCCGCCAGATTGACATACGTCAATCTCATTTGTGGGTAGCTGCATTCGCCACCAAGGAGGATGTAGTTCGGGTCGAGTGTTACTACCTCTTTACGGCACCACCGACACGGCCATACTGACATGCGACCGTCCTCGGGCGCTATTGGAGTTTTTCTGCAACACAAGTTTTCAAGTATCAACTGCTTGATTTCGTGAAAATAATCCGCTCGTCCATCCTGATAGTTAGCAACACCAGACACTCCGTGGAACCTGTATAGGAAAGCAAATCTCATTAAACTCAATGTGTGTCCGTTCAACCAACCACACAGGTATGGCCCGGTACAACACCATCTGCCCATGATAGACATGGCCCACAAGTCCAACCCACCCCTTTCGCCAATACAACCAACAAAAAAGTGAATCTCATTCAACTCAATGTGTGTCCTTTCAACCAACCACACAGGTATGGCCCGGTACAACACCTTCTGCCCATGATAGACATGGCCCACAAGTCCAACGCGCCCTTTTGGCCAATACAACACAGTCTCACTGCTGTCTGCAGTCTCAGTGCCCACAACTCAGTGCAACATAGTTCCAAAATCCAACTAATATGCTCGCAAACGAGAACTGGTCGAGTTTAATTAACGACCCACACACATGTAACACGATACAACACTGTCATTTGCTTAGCTGTACTGTAAGTACTCTTTCACTTATCTCATCAAGAGAAACTGCAACGACTTCAACGTCTACTGTTGCCGTCTCGGCCTCCTCACCATCAAGCAAACTTGTAGCTACGTGTAGCCATCATGACCTTCAGGCACTGCTCGCAAATACTCGTATGCGTACTTATAAATGTGATGAGCACCATATCCTAACCTTCTCCCGAACGATCTGTCTTTCTATCGAGGTTAACCTGTAAGGTGCTCAAACTCAAAATTATTTATTCAAACTTGGGTGCAAACCAGCACTTTCTGAACGTCAAGAATTACAAAAGACAGCCCCCAAAACGCCCACCCTTCACCACTTACTATGTGTTTTTGCTGGGAAGAAGAAGTGGCGCAACAAACTCCCCAGCTCTCTACTTTATGCGGATCAATAAGTCTGATATTTAACTCTCAACTTGTCACGCGCCCATTAGAAAAACTGTGAGCAAAACCATCGGAGTATTTGCTATGTAATTTTATAAGAGTTTTATTGAAATTTTAGTCTGCACCTGTTAAATCAGTATCGATTGAGTAGAGTCAGGTCTGAAACTTACAAAGTACATAAGTTGATATCTTTCGTACAGGTAAAAGTCATTTTTTTCATAATTAATTTCAACAGTAAAATATCTCTACCTACCTGTTATTACAGGCACTGACATGCATGAGTCAGGTATCACATCAAAATGTAGAGTAACTAAGAACGACCCAATATTCACTTAACTCGTAACGTGAATCTCATATTTGATTTCTTTACTTCGTATACCGTTTAAATAGACAGGATGAGTGCGCAAAGTACTTGCTATCTTACTATATAACATTTATTGTATGAGCCAACAGGCGGATCCAATATCAAATAAAAAAAATAAGACTAGCTCACCAGAAGACGTCACCAAAATACCTCTCGAAGAGCGCCCTTAAAAGTTGACTTCTTATTGTAGCTTTTTTTTACATTATTCTTCTCAAGACAAACAGTGGCTAAGTGACCTGCTTTTCCACAAGCATAGCAATATACAACTCTGCTCTTCTCCGGCATATACATTGAGGAAGGTGTGTCACCACGTTTTAGTGTCCCAGCATCATCTCGTCGCTTGCTACAGACCATGATACAATGTCAAAGTACTCCACACCAATGAAATCTTTCTGTAAACTTGGAGTCCATAAAGTGTGGCCTCTTAACATCAGATTCTGGAAGTTCATTAGTCTGCCCTTCGTGACGTCTTTGTAATGTCAAACTAGCAGGCACTCTAAATAGATGAGCCCTAGAAACTATAGCATGTCACTCTCGACGAACGACATTATCTTTTTGACACAAGACTGACACGACTAACCCGGTTATAATTTCTTCAGGCATTTGAGTCTTTGGTAAAGGTTCAATCATATTCCACAACCGTAAAGCATAATCAGATACCGTGTCTCCTTTGTTCCGATTTGGAAACGCAAGATTTCGTCAAAATGGTCTTGAACAAGTTTTGGCTTTGAAAATCTTGCCAACAAACCTTCTTTAATGGCATCCCATGTCAGATCTTTTAGGTTAAGCCTTGTGAGATATGCTCCAGCACGATCCTCAAGTGCATTCGTAAACGCCAGTAACAAATCGACACCTCGAAGAGACTTTTATTCTATTAACTACGAGCTCCGTTATTTCACACCAGCCCTCTATATCTGCGTTCACATCATCCGGGTCAAACTTAAGAAGCTTTGGGTTGGCATCAGTACTCGAATTTTGTGACTTCCTCAACACTCGAGTCAGCAATGATTCCATGCTACTAAATAATTGTGAAGTGCTATTTTTATTCGACATCTTTTCGCTACACTGCTGTTGCCCGTTCGATCCCACTTCTGATGTCGGAACACCAGAAGTGTCGTCAGGATCAGCCATGGTCATCAGGCGTGGGCTTACGGGCTTGAAGCAAACAAAGGAATGATTCTGACAGTTGTATTTTGTTTTACCAAATTCTCCAAATTACAATTAACACCTGAAATAGAACTTAATCATTTACTGAGCTCTGAACATAAAATATACCACACTTCTCTGAAATAATTAACATGCGAATATTATAATAAAATCAAAATTAGCGGTTCGTCCTGAGATCGGTCTCGCCCGGTCTTGTCGCGCAGATTGTCATGCGCAACTTCACCGCGCCAGCCAATCATGACGCTCCGCCAGATTGACATACGTCAATCTCATTTGTGGGTAGCTGCATTCGCCACCAAGGAGGATGTAGTTCGGGTCGAGTGTTACTACCTCTTTACGGCACCACCGACAAATATTTATTTAATAGCAAGAACAATGTATCTCCTGCCTTTGATGATAAACATAGGTCTGTCATGTTTAAAATAAGACCACTACGAATGCTATAAAATCGCATCCAGCTTTCTGAACGGTTAAAATTAATGCATCCGAAGCTAAATGTTCACATTATTCCAATTTGTAATCTATTGTGAGACTCCGATGTGGGTCTCAGTGTCAGCTGTAAACCGCGCTTTATTTTTGGATGCATATGTTTCAGCCTATAAGCAGACAATAGCGCGTCTGTGTTGACACATACAGCATTCTAGAACGGCTGAGTAACCGAGTGAATAGGAGCGCTACGCTCTCAGAAATCTCTGTGCGAGAATATGGACGACTATTTAGAGCAAACTTCTCGAATATCGAACAAGAATCACATGCCAGAATATCGAGCAAGCAAATACTCGACGTTGATATGAAAGATATTCTGTTGTATGTTCTAGCAAACATACAACAGACATATTCAATCTCAACTGTGCTCTTAAACACGAATCGGATGTGTTTGTATAAAATAAAAAAAAAAAACAGCAGAATTTTCTCCTCACTTCAAATTATTGTCTTAATCTGTCGAGTATTTTGTGTTATTTGTATCTCTTCGGCTGTAACGCGGAAGAATATTATATAGGATGTCTCCTTCATATCAATCCCTTTACCTCCTTGTTCAATCTTGAAGACGTGTAAGGTTTCGGATTAATATGGTTCCTTTTCTTGTGTTGCCTTTGATAGAAACTGGGAAATTTTCTTAATCTGCAATACGTAAGGGTTTGATAAGATTAAAATCCGTTCAGTACACAAGCCAATTAAGGGCTGTAGACTCCGTTATTGTGAGAGCAAAGCCTTGTAACATTTAATAAACATAATCGCAAGCTGTGAACCATATGTGTGAGACGTAAGTAGCCTACATTATGATGCTTATGCGAGCGAACCCTGTTTAACTTAGAAAATGGTCTACAAATTCATATTGAAAGGAAAATAACCGACAGTGGGCAGAAAGCATTTACTCATTAAGAAATATGTTTAAGTATTAAAATTAAGGACATACAGCGATTATATTTTTATTTTCCGGATTAATAAATAATTCTTCATACTATACCTGCATGTTCGATAACTATTATCGGTGTTGAGATAGACACTTGTGGAATAGTGTATTGAGAAGGTAACTCTATGCTTAATCTCTCAAAAAGGTGGTTAAACTATGTCGAAATCTTGTTGAATAAGTTTAATTAAAACTAAACTCATTATAAGTAATTTTCGTATGGCGCAATTTGGACGGACGGACCCATAAAAATGGGCATTGTCTTCTGAGATCTGTGTGCGTCATCCTTTAGCTTTAAGAAACTATTTAAACTAAGCGCTCTTAATGAATTGATTCAATGCAATAAGTTTTATGACAAAATTTTCAAATTAATTCCATATATAAGTTAATGGTTCATAATTGGTATGGACCTACCCTAAAATCATTCACGCTAACTCAAAACAAACACACAAGAAGAACAAAAACAAACTTCATCAATTATAATTTCAATAAGACTTTTTGTATCATCAAGTTACACGTAAAATCGATATTCAAGAAGTTTGACGAAAATTAATATTATGTATAAGAAAACAATAGATTTAAATTCATCTAGATAACTTAGAATCTATAGCAGACGTTTTATTTATCTCAAATCCCGATGATGCATTTTATTTTTTATATTGTCTTCTTTATTTTATCTTCGTTTTTTTCTAAATAAGTAAAAACTCTATCAAATTCACCTCTTACCTTATTTATTCCTGTATATTTTTCTTCAATCAGACATTAATGAGGGAACCCTGACTTATCTGTCTGGGCGGTAAAGGCCATCAACTGCCTTCTGCGCCCTGTGATTAAAGGTCACTTGAGATAACCCATAACCTGTAATACTGTGAATTGTTCCCGAGTATTTGATTTACTAAAGCGGGTACGGTCGGGAACTTGCGGGGACTGGCAGGGACCATCGTTATCCGTTTGTTGGATCTTCAAAGACCAATTACTGTGTGGTTAATTGAGTCATCAAATTGGCCATCTTCGGCATAATCCGCTTACGACGTTCAAGCATTTGGAAGCTACCGATCAGTGGTCGCTTATAATCGATGAAATAGCAACCTTATTTTTCGAAAGTGTACAATTATTATTTTGGAACGACAACATTTTTTCTCCATGCAAAAGCAAAAGGTACTGCTATACAACCAAAAAAGCTGAAATGCACTTTCTTTAAAGTCTATTTACTTTGATAAATTGCATCTCGGGTCAATGCACTCAAGATTCAATTACCTCCCGTAACGAATCCGATGATTCAAATGCATAGAGAAGCTCAAGAGATATACAGTCCATTCGCCTAGAAACAATGGCTCATATTGCGGTAAGTTTAGAGTATTACCGCCAGCCTGAATGGCGTATTCACGGCGAAACGGGCGAAAGATATTGCAATCCATTAAAGTTGAGCTGCAGTCGAATAGTTCAGAGCGCTAGTAGAAATTTATGAAGCAGATCTCTGTATTTTCGAACTATTTGTCCAAAAATTTTCGCGTGCTTTAGGAACACACAGGACATAAAGATCAAAGGAAAGATGAGATACAATTTAAGACCAACGGGAGAGACTTGCGTATGACTATTGCTAAATAGTGCAAATTCAATTATCTTTATAATCTTAAACTAAAACATCTAGAAACTATTTTACTCAAAAATTGTGAAATATGTATGGATCTTCAAAATATGGTGAAACAAATATGACAAATAGTTAATTAAGAAAAATATACAAACAGCCCGTTTATATTTTTATCTGAGCGTTAAATATGTATATTTTAACTGAAATCCAATTAAAAAACGTCTATCAGTCTGTCCCTTGAATTTGGAATGAACAGTTAAATTTTTGAAGCTGTTGTTTGGGATGTCCGTTAAAATAATATTTCTTTAGAAAACAGATTGTGTTACTTAAGATCATTGCTTGGAAGATTCTTCAGTTTAAAATAAATATTAATTTGGAGAGTGTAAACGGGCATAAAGAAAAATTATGAAAAACTGTGTTCTTTTAGGGTCCTTACCTGCGGTTACACTTTTCAGCGATGCTGTCACGCCTTCATATCGATACAGTTGTAAAGCGGTCGTGTAGCTGTGTATCTTCAAAAAACAGAAAACAAACAGAAACCACGCAAGCTATAATTTTTATAAACTGACTTTCGATATTATATTTTCAAAGCCAGTTAGTAATCTAAACTCTACATTAATGAGATTAACGGTCAAATTCAAATGGAAACATCAATTAGCTTAAGCAACTTTAAGTAAATTGTTCTTATTTTTTCGTTCTCAATTTCAGTTTTTCATTTCTCTTCGTTCCGACAAAATGATTTACAATTGCAAAATAGTTTCTACTTACCCAATAAGTGGTTACAACAAGTCTTAAAAAAGTGGCAGCAGCAGAGAATGGAATTCAATTATTTTATAATACGAGCAAATATCATCAATGGCTGATTTGTCTCGTCAAAACGTTTATATAATATACATATACAATATTTATTTCATGAAAATAAGAAAATTCATTTATTTACAGTCTAAAGTCGTCAAATATTTAAATGATTTATGAGAAACTGCTTAACGGTAGGTCTGAAAGTGGTGTACGTCTAAATGGACATAAATATTTCACAAGTAAATTGAAACGGGAGCCGGGGAGGTCAACACAGGACCAGGGCGGCGGAGGGCGGCGGGACCTGATGAGTTGTCAGCGAAAAATGGCGTCACTCGCCTCTTATATTTATTGCTTATTTTTCATTTTCAAAAACGAGAAAAGGAAAAGGAAGTCCGCTCAATAAGATTAATGTAATAATTTTATTTTGTGATTCATTAAAGTTGAGTTTTCCTTTTGCGCAATTGACTGTTTGATATAGATTTCAGCCGTCACCTTTAACATTTTAATAGGATTGACTGTTGAAATCTCAGGTTGAAATAGAGACTCGAAATTCGTTGGTTCTTATTTCAATATTGAGGACAACTTGTCAAGTCCACTTGACGCAACTCAAACAAATGTAACCGAGAAAGCTGACGGTTATGGAAAAAGTTTGTTGATTATAAATTTTCAACGAAGGTCGGCAAATATTTTATTCGATACAATTTCGAATAAGACGCTGGTATTTATCAGCAATGACGTAATACAAAAATCGTACGAAGACGACTCGTTTTTTTCTCGAAGCCCATGGCTTGGACACAGGCGAATTTAATTTACCGATCGGATGATTAAAATGATTATTAAATACTAGGAGAATTTAAGAAGATTAATTTAAGAAAAAAAAAACATCCTTTCTGAAAGTAGATACGATGTTATAAAAGTCGCTCTGTAAAGAAATGCATTTCATGTTCATGTTCAAAGTATTCCAAGAAAACTACTTAGTAAGAATTTATTCGTACAAATCACTGCGAACGAATGCATGTAGACACGGGCAAAAGAAGATTAAACATATTTGTATAGTTTGTGATAAAAAATAAAGACTTACTTCGTAGTCATAAGCGGAATATAAATCAGTAAGATCCACATGATAAGCGATTTCACAAATATTGGTGAAATATCACATGATGCAATAATCCTTGTTAGCTCAAGCAGTAAGTACGCCGCTTGAATAAATTGGGACATCATCGGACTTGAAGTTTTCTAGGAAATTGATATTTTACCTACTTATATGGCTTTTCAAGAGCAATGTTATTTGTCGACAGTAAACTGATGAGCCTGCTAACCAGCTAAGCGACAGAATAAGCGATAAATATAATTTTTGGACAATAATATTTTTAGAATTATTTGCTAGAATCGGACTTCATACGTTTTCCTGAAACTCTCATATTACTAATATCTGACTAGCCTTTTCCTAAACTACGTTGGAGTCCACTTCAGTCGCTTCGTCTTACTAGAAGTCGCCATGCCAAATGTTCACCCATCCACGGACCCACCGCGTTATGCATTACTTAAACGTACATATAATTTATTGACTCATGCGGGCTATAACTTAGCCACAAGAATAAACCTGTGAATAAATATTCAAAATATATGTGATATCGTTTAGGAAGTGCTATCTGTACACACAAAATAAAATGAAGGCTATTAATAATCCTAAATGTATGTCATAAATTGTTGTTATTCGTTGCTCCATTAAAATTAGGATACAATGAGTCTTCGTAAATTATATCAAGCGCGACTGTACCTGCTAATATCTCCTTTGTTAAGAAAATAATTATAGTCTCGCTGACTAATGCTTATTTGGAGGTAACTAATTATTCCGTCAATGGGATTTATCGACGAGGTCAAGAGACAAAGTAATGGCTACTTTGTCTCTTTTATAAATAACTTACGACTAAAATGAAAGGTAAGAAAGATTACCTACCGTCTATGATGGCAGCTTGCATTATCTTTTTACGAATATAAATGTAATGTTTAGTTATATTATGTCAGTCGTAAGGCGAGGCAAGGTTAGTTGCGTGAATTATTATTAAAACAATAGCACAAATAATATATGTATTATGTAGATCTACGCCTACTCGACTTATAAATAAGAGAATATTTACAAACTTTGCTTTCACCTTGAAAACGTACAAGTTGTAGTGTGAGCTTGCTCACCTATGTTTTGAATTCGAATAATAGGAGGCAATTAAAAGTTTGAACAAATTGGATTATTCCTAAAAGAAAAAATGGAGACTGGTTTTGCTATTGCCTGATTACTTGTATAAAATTTCATTACGAGTAACTAGATAAGTATGATTCCAACTACGTATAACTAGAAAATAATATTTCCAATAAGAACAAATACTTATTTAAAACACGTAATAGTGCTGGTGCTCTTTTTAAGGACACTTAATTAATGAAGTCCGCAACAAACTAGACAACGGACGGTAACTTTAGGAACAATGTTGTCTGCGAACTAAACTCTCGTGCAATCAACAATTGGCCATTTATTTGATGTGGATGACCAGGTACTAGACACAGCGAAACTTTATCCAAACTGGTTATTAGTTTACTTGTGGTTTGGGAATAGCTCTCTTTGTTAGAATGTTTTATTTCAAAATGGATGTAGAATGCGAAAAATCAGAGGATTTTTTTAAATTGGGACTTCGAAGTCCGTGGATAGCAGTTCTATTTTCTAAGCAGCATAGTCTTCAGCCATTAATTTCGGACCTATAAAACATTTTGTCTGTTCATATTAAGAACGCTACGCCTTTTTTTGTTTTCAATGTGAAATCACCATGAAGTGGAGGGTGTTAATCTTTTACTGGCTAAAATATGTCTTTGCTCCTTATGGTGCCTCTGTATACCAGGGCGAAGGTAATTCTTTCGAACCATCCCGCAGCCCCGTTAAGTCGGCCCACACACAGTCGTTATCAAAAGGACTGACGCCCTTAAAACTCCTGTCCACAGACCCGAGAACGTAACGACTGAAGTCGTAACATTTAACGTCAATTTTGATTTTAAATATGGTAATCTTGGACGCTACATCTGTACAAAATAATAACCAGCCCAGTAAAATTATACAAGCCTGTGTTTATTATTGGAGTTATACACGGGCGTGAAAAAATATACAGACGAATTAAGAACTCCCTCTTTTCAAGGTTAAAAGAGATTAGAACATAAATATAAAAGCGTACAATTTGTTCTATTAAACCTAATGCTGGAGAGGAGAGATTGAAAGGAAATAAACGCGCCAATGATATTTCAAAATAAACATAGAATTTATAGCCACTTTTTCTGTGCACGTAATTGAAACAAATGGCAATATCTGTCAGGCGAATATTTTGAAATAACGATGCAGGTTCTATTCTCTCCGATATCTGATACAAATGTGGGTAATTACGTAAGCATAAATATAATAGCTATAGGAGGATAAATGTGTTTGTAGCAATTTCTCCTCAGTAATGTTACAGACGACTATCAACAATCTGTCAAATTTCCTCAATCGATTTTCAACTATATCACTGAAGCATATGGTTTAAATTTGATTGAAAAAAAAAACAGTTTCGGATAGCTTGATGTACTATGGTTTGTACACAACAACAACAAACAAAAAAGTGTCACGGCTCTAGAATCCGGTATCTGCATGATGCTGTCGTGTTTATTTTTTTCAGTAGTTAAGAAATAATTATATTTTGCTGTGTTATAATTTGGTGACTTGATATGCTGGCATCTGTACACGTATCGATGTTTCATAGCGTCCATTTATTTCAATTAAAGGGATATTATTGTTTTTCTGCAAGCGGTGACAGGAAGGGGCGGGCATTGAGTTAGCGGCTGTACAACTGGCGCTGTTTGCTTAATTGTTGTCTATTGTTCCTAGTAAATTGTTGGTTTAGTAACAGGGAACGTGTTTTGTTGGCTGTTGTAAAAAAAAAATGTGTTTATTGTTGAATATCAGAATAGGAACGATGACTAGGTCAAAAATTAAAAAAAACTTTATCATATCTTTATCACTTTGTAAGCGTCTTAAAATTATGTCAGTTTAATTTGTCGTTTTGAACCGATTTTTTTCCATTTAGATAATATAATAGAAGATAATAAAAGAAATAAGTATGCAGCTTGATGTGAAAAATCTGTGACGTCAAAACCTAGGATTTTCATACAAATTGCATACAAAGTAACCAGTTTTTGACAGTTCAATAAATTTGACTAGTTGCCATCTACCGTATTGAGCAGTGAATACGTTTCTGTTTTTTATCAAATTTTAGTCTTTAGAAGATGATGTTATAAAACCATAAGTAAGTTCTTAAACGTGCTTAATTTTATGTATCTCTACTGAGAAGTGAAAGATAATAATAATGTATCATGGCTTCAAATTAAATCCGGATTTAATCGCTTTAGACATCGAATCTCTAGAGAGCGCTTTAGCATAATCACTCGATTACGATACCGTGTCACTATGTAGTCCACACAAGTATACATACGTATACATCGCTAGTCAAACAATCAATCACATCCACGTGTTAAACAACAGCAACTTGTTGATACTTAGCTTCGTACAAATTACACACTATATTACTCATCATCTCCCGAGCCTTTTTCCCAACTATGTTGGAATCAGCTTCCAGTCTAATCGGATTTCAGCTGAGTACCAGTGATTTACAAGGAGCGACTGCCTATCTGACCTCCTCAACCCAGTTACCCGGGCAACCCAATACCCCTTGGTTAGACTGGCTTCAGACTTACTGGCGTCAGACTACCCGTAACGACTGCCAAGGATGTTCAATGACAGCCTTGACCTTCAGTTTAACGTGGTATCCAAAACACAGTCATTGGTGTCCAAGATATACTTAGAAAGTACATACAAACTTAGAAAACTTGCATTGGTACTTGCCTGACCTGGAATCGAACCTACGCACTCATACTTGAGAGGTTGGCTCTTTAACCACTAGGCCACCAAGACACTACACACTATTTTACTCTTTTCGAAAAAGTTAATATCAGTATTCCTTGAAAATATCGTGAAAAGAGATATTAAAAATACCCAGTGCAACGCCACGAGCCAAGGCAAAGCAATAAATTCGTACTTAAACCGCAAAGAATCACAAAACAAACATACAAACAACTTTGAGCTCGTAAATCATAAAAAGTCGTATGGGATCCTTCCTGGCGCTACTGTAATGGAAAACTTTCAGACTTGATGGAAATACGGCTTTATTTCAAGGACTCATATTTTAACGGCATAACACACCATTTGCAGAGTGCAAAGTGATATATATTCCTGTAGAGAAGCAGGAATCGAAAAGAAAAGGTCGCATAATTATTCTCTAACGTACGTAGAAGGAATATCAAATGAGTTACTTGTGCATTCCCTGCAGGTTATTAAAAATAGCGCGCAGTCACTTGCTATTTCTGTTTAGTATCAACTGCGCTACTTGCAGTAAAGGCATGTTTTCATTCATCCATTTACTGGCGCCAGTACTGGTATACTTGTGGCCCCTTATATACTTACAGTTTCACGTACCAGTAAAAATCTATCAGCAAGTCTTGAACTGAGTGGAACATATTTCCAGTTTTCAAATTCATTTGTGACCCTTCTAAAGCTAAGCTGTGGATTTCAATAAAAAATATATTTGTTCAAAGTTTCCTAATAATGAATGTTGAGATTTCTATGTAAAAGAAACAGTTAATGATAAACCTTGAAATCGACGTACAACAACAAGACTCACAAACATTCTCATTACTAGTAAAACTACCGTATCTAATGAAGTACACTACTCCGCAGAAATTCATAATAAGTACCAGATACTTACAGTCCTCCCAGCACAACAAATAACACTTGAAAACAACAACTGAATGAATAAAAATGAAACTACGTCACGAAGAAAAAAAAAACTTAAGAGCTTATTGTTCGCAATAAAAACTTATTTCTAATAAAGGGCGTAGATTTCCAGCTTATCTTTTCCAGCTCTATAGAATAGAGAATAAAGATTTAAATTGATCCCATGTAGCGGCTAGCGGTGAATTGAGATCAAAGAAACAATGGCAGACGGTGGCCGGGACGCTCCTGTGCAAAGCTGGCACGGTAAATTATATACGTACAAACAATACGAAGACTGATCTGCATTTTATTGTTCCCAGTATACACAACCCTACATTTTACTGAATACATATTTCATTTAGCCAAACGTTTTGGGGTTACACGATTTATAATTAAAGATTCGCTTTCACCTTTAATAAAACAGAAGAAAGCCGTGAATGATGAAGTTTTGTAATCCCGCATAAGTTGTGAGTTTTGAACTTGGGGAAATAGGTCATCGCCAGCTGGCAGGCGCTCCACAGTGCGAGGATTATGTCTCTATAGGTACGCCTGTCGAGCGCTAAGCATTGTTGTTCGTACAAGGTTTTTCAGACTATTGCAATTGCATCTCGCCCGAATAAACAAGACTGTACAAGCCATTTTAATATGTTTTATTTTGATATATTTGCTCCTTTTGAAGACCTTTACACCTGGTACCTTTTACACATGATTGACCTAGTTTTATCTATGTACGCAAATTAGCAGCAATAATGTGACTGTGCATTAAAAGTGTTTTAAACGGGCGTTTTTCATTGACCTTCCTTACGTAGACAGCCCCTGACATCAACTGACATGTTCAACCTCTGACATAAGCAACCCCGTGACACCAAGTGACATAGTTCTATTACACTCATACTGTGGTTCTATCCTAACAGCAAATACACTTTCAGAAAACTGGTTTTCATTTAAATAAAAGTTTTAAAGCAATTTCCTATACATCACATTTCCATTCATGAAGATGAATATCGTTGACATTTCGTTCCTTATAACTTTCGGTACACCGACTATAAATAACAAATGTTATGTGGTTATAAAACACGGATCGTAAATTTACTATCCAATTCCTATATGTAGGTATGACCTGCCTAAAGATATACGGAGATATACCTATGTGGGACAGGAGACTTATGTTCTGAAATACGGGACAAAAAACTATGTTAGGTAGGTACTAGACTAGAGCTTTGACGGTTTATTTATTGGCCACTGTACAGAATGTAATCGGATCATATTTCAAGTTACAAAGAATAAGTCTTCTGAAAACATTACTGGTACCTACGAATGCTGACCCTTCGAATCTCCCAATACAGTTTTGTTTTACTAACGGGACCCGGATTTTTTTCCACTCACACAGGATTTAAGGCCTTAACCTCGAACTTATTGTTTTTCTTGTGTTAATATTCTTTTTAGTCCTTCGAACATCTACTGTGTGTATACCTACTCTCAGTTATTATCTTAAAGTCTTTATAGAGACACAGGAAAACCTTGTCTTCTAAAAGGACGTTGCTCATTCATCAAAATATGCGTAAATTTAATTAGAAGACTTTGATCAATATTGATTACACATTATGAAGTTTGGTACAATTTCTTACATGGCTTATTGAATTTGTGAGTGTAGGCAACCATTCGGGACGCTGTAACGATATTATGTTATGTTTACTCGCTCTGCGCGTTCTGAAACAAGTCGATCGTTTACCTGAATTACCAGTTATATTCTCTGTTTTTATGACATGGAATACCTGTCCCGAGAACGGAGAAGGTGGATAATAAAAGTAACTGCGAGTTATCTGGAGACATTATGTGATGGAAAACTCACAAAGCTTGCATTGAGGGATTAAGAGATTTGGGACTGAGCGAGAAGGTACCGACGTACAAGTTTGAAAGGAATTAGGTACAGAGACATTACATTAGTCCCGTTATCCCGCTGGGGATCGTTAGAGGATTTCTTAATCCCATTTCTTGATATATTTTGATTTGTTTCCTTTCATCTCACGGATTTGGTCGATGATTGATTAATGACCTGAGATATTTATGGATGGTTACCGCAGACGTAAAGTACATATTTTATGTATTGTGTAATAATTTTGCTGTCCAACTGAAATATATCAATGATTAATATACAAAAGAGAAACAGTGTTCTTACAAAAAACAGACTTTTGACACTAGTTTAAATAAAAAACCAATATAAAAGTGGGGAAGCGTTTCAATATGTTAAACATTCGTCTTTTATATAAGCATTTGTTTTCCACAAAAAAAAATATTATTCGAATTGTAATAGTACCTAACTAAAATGAACAATATATTCATCATTCAGATGAATCCATTCCAACTGAGAACTAGAAATTGTTCCCGACATGTGCAAAGCGAAGCAAAACTATGACGGGATCTGAAAACTTACAACTGCCAGTACTAAACTGTCCGTACAATATTTCAGCTGCAGCTCACAGTTAGTACTACAGGAATTCCTTGCAATAGTTAGAAATGCCAGCGCGAATGTGTATGTATAAGGCTGCACCAACCACTTTAATTGGTAGCGGTATGCCAAAGTTCACGGCTCACTGAATCGAAAACATTGCCTTTAATCAATGCTTAATTAATCAAATTTAACGAAGTTTACACTCGACGCTGTAATGGATATTACTCGTAAATAATTAATATATTGATTACTTATAATCTCGCCTTTGCTCGCGCCGCATAATTTGCTCTCAGTGGTGATTGACAGTGTAATGGACCCACATTGATGGACATGACGGGAATTCCTCGTTGAATAAACACTTAAATTGATGCAGAGTTGAAACAGTTACTAAAGTGCTACAAGGTAACTGACAACGCAGTTTGTGTTTGTTCTAAAATATATAATTTTAAACATGATGTTTTGGTAGCATGTACTTTGAAACAAATAATTGGAGATGAATGGTTGACCAAATGCAAGGTAATGGCTCATTACTTACACATTCCGTTTCTATATTAGTAAACAACCGCCGAATTAGTTTCTGGACAAATGTTTCAATATTCATTTGTAACAATCCTGTGAAAGTATTACCACCAAATAAAGATATGTTCCAAGTTATTCAATTGTTTTCTTTCTTGTGCACGGGTTTCATTCAAATGTATGAGCGGAATTTTCAATATCGGTCCGCCATTGAATCCGTTGTACTGTTGTTCACCGACACACATTTTATGGAGAATTTTTGAATTTCATGTGGAATAAATCAGTTTGTTTTTAGTATTCCTCGGATCGGTGTAGAGTTTCAGCTGACCATACGGCTCTCTATGAGTTTTGGCAGCTGATTTAAACTAGAGCTTCTGTCACATATTTCTTTTCCGTCGCTTTGATGTTTTATACTAAACATTTTAGTATATCATCTTCAAGGTCACCGACTAGAGCATATCTCATCACATAGTTCGTCGATTTTGACGTCAACAGTGACCTTATAATATGATGAGCTCGTGGCTAAGTAATAGCCACACGGGTCTTTCGATCATAAAGTTAAGAAACGCTTGACAAAGTCGGTTCGTGCATGGATGACCATCTTTTCTTGACGAGTTATTCCGTGTTTCAGAAGGCATGTTAAATAAGTGGTTCCTGGCGGTCATTTGCACATCTTTGGCTTTCGTTACGGGTTGTCAAAAGACATCAGTCAAAGAAGACAGTCGCTTCATGTAAAACACTGGTACTCAGCTACATTCAATCAGACCAATAGAGAACAAATAGTTCTCCATGGTTAGATTGGAAGACGACCCTACCATGGCTTGAAAAAAGGCTAAGCAGATGATGAGTGACCTTATAATATTCCCCCAAAAATTCTACCGAAATAAGACTCGTAACTCGTCCAGTAGACTCCTTCATCCTTTATCCACGGAGGATTTTCGACAAAAGTACGCAATCAAGTATATACGAGGATAAGGCGAAGTTGAGTGTGCTTGTGAAATAGAACTCCCAAGCCAATAACAACGTTATTAATGCCCTTGAACTTACTGCTTGCGAACGCTGCCTTATCTGTAATAATCATATATTCTGTAATATTAGCTCGTGTTGCTCTGGATGGTTATTTACTTTTCATTAAAACATTTCGTTCCGTATTGGAAGGTTATTAGCAATTAGTGTAGGAATTTAATACTTCTGCAATCGATAATAGACATTTTTCTATTTTGTATGTAATATGCGTTTATATGAACTGGCACTTCTTTTTTGGTTTAGTATTCACATAAAGCAACGTCTGGGGTCTCGGGTTCATTTCCCGGGTCGAGCTGAAATCGTATTGTAGGTTTTAAGAAACTTTCACAAGAAAATTATTGACAACCCCTGCATCGGAGAGCAAGTAGGTACACTACAGCGGATGAATTCAGATATAAACTGAATGTTCATATCTGAAGTTAGTTCTGAATTCGGTAGGTTAAGTAGTAACTAGGCTAAAAATAAAATAATTTGTCATTTTGGTAAAGTTTCCTTTCATTTACTATTTTGATGGAAGATATCACTTTAAGTTACTATTTAGATGGAAAATTGGTTTCTTGTTTGTTCATTGATAATATAAGCAAAACAATTATACAGCTTGACGGGAAAATTTGTGACGTCGTAAATTCATCAGAATCATGAAAAATACATAGAAAGTAACTATTTTTGACGGTTTACTTTTAGGCTAAATATTGAATTTGACTGCTTGTCAACTAGCGTAATGTGTGGTATGCTTGCAATTCAGCATAGAGTTAATAATAAATGAATAAAAACGGAACAATACTGGGAATTCTTCACTGCTTAAACCTACTCCAAGAACACTATGTGGTTAAAAATTTATTGGTGAAGCTTTTATGAAAAACAGCCCAGATTTATTGGGTCGTTCGAGTGAAGCGTTCAAGGCTCTTAATTTTGCTGCCGGTACCCAAACCATTCATGGTTTTATACGTTATTTTTAGAAGTGAAATAAGGGTTTTATGTGGTATTAGCATAAAACGTGTTCCTACTGTTAAAATCTACCAAAAATATGGGGCGTCGTTACCATGAGTACGCCTTTGATCCATGTGAATGTGACCGAAGGGATGTGAAAAACATTAATTTCCAGTTTGTGTTTTGTTGTGCTAATTTGTGTCTGTGATACACTTAAGCTAATACAGGTAATGTATTTCGGTATGAATCTCAAACTGCTCGAGTTAATTAGTCCATTAAGAATGATTACATCAGCGGGGTAATTACAATAGCGCTCGCAATAACTTATCGCTTTTTGGTGGTCGATTTTACAGTTCGATAACTATTTCAACTGTCATACTGATCTAGATCGTCAAATTGTGGCCTGCGATGGCGAGAACTATTGTAATTACCCACTAGAATTCCATAATCACATTTAGCAGTCCTGTTTCTTCCTCCAGCCTAATTAATCACAAATAACATTAAAATTTCATATAATGTTCTGCCGTCTGGTGTAATGTAGTTCATATTTTAAATTTGATAATTCTTAGTACAAGTCTAGTACTGAATAATTTTATAAGATTTTCAAAAGCACGTAGCTCTTATTAGTGTAATTCCAAGCGAAAATTTTGCTGAAGGAATTGAAATTCTACTAAGCAGTTTTAATAAAAATATCCTCATTATAATATGAAGTCGTTAAATGAAGCTGGTGTGCCTTGGAATCATGAAGTTAAAACTTCACCAATATAAAGAAAAGTTGTTACCATACGAACTTCACATCTCGTACTGATGAACCGAATTTTGTATAGCACTTATCGTGGGGGGCTGAATAAATTGACTACCTTAACCTCATTGATTTACTGGAGACAAAAACATCATCAGATATTACAATGTTTATTTTAGATGGTATGATATAACCAGTAAGTCTGACGCCAGTCTAACCAAGGATTGCCCAGGTACTGGGTTGAGGAGGTCAGATAGGCAGTCTCTCCTTGTAAAACACTGGTACTCAGCTGAATCCGGTTAGATTGGAAGCCGACCCCAACATAGTTGGGAAAAAAGGCTCGGGGAGATGATGATGAAATAACCAGTCTGTAGAGCGCTTTCACACTAGCGGGTTTTGTCACGTATATAGGTACGCTGGTTATGGCAAAAAATCTGTCACGCAATTCCAGGCATACATTCTGTGTTCCAGGCTGTATCCTTCTACTCAGTAGACATCTACTGTTTGTTCCAACACCTATACGATCCGCAGAAAAACCGACGATGAAAGTTTCCTTCGAAAGAGTTGTCAGTTACGGAAACGCGTCAAATAAAGAAACACTATCGCATATAATCCTAACAAGATTATTCCTAAACGCTTTGGCATTTCCTATGTTCCCTGTAGTGTCGTGATGCTGGCAAACCGTGATATAATAATGATGTCAATCGCTAGTTCAAATTTTCTGTACTGCGAGAACATTGTCAATTTGCATAAATGCATGTGTAATAAGGAGCTTTTGTACGCTAACGGATCACGCGGCTAGCAATTAGCTCACGGCTATTACCTTACCAAACCGTTTCGCTTGAATTATAGTGCATTTTGGGCCTTGGACTATGCCTTCATCTGTTCGAACACACATATGTGTTATATCACCAACACGAGAAATCTAACGTAACGTAATAAAGGAATAAAAATATGTGAAGAAATGAGTTTTACTTTACATGGAGTAGAAAGAATCTATATCTAATTATACTACAGCTCTCTTTGGAACTTATTTAGATTCCAGAATTAACAATACTTATTTACAAAATGAGTTCATTCAAAGGCAGATAAAGATAAGTAATTTACGTATACACCCTCATATCATATAAACCTAATGAAATGTATTTCAGTAATTTCTATCGGTTAAAACCTAATTTTTTATGTTCGCAAAATTCCAAGTCTTTAATCTAGAAAAGTTCTTCAAATTACACAATGATAAATGCTCTCTACGTTATTTAGCTACGTCAAAGAATCAAGATTAACTTCACTTTATATTCTATTCACGAATTTCTAAAGTTAAATCTTTATCACAATTCTCTTATTTACAATACATTAGTGATACTATGATAACAAAGCTGAATATTAAAGATATTCAAAGCAAGCAACGTCGTGGGTTATGCCGAGTGTTTATACAAATATGAAGTAGTATCATCTAAATCACAGAATTCCCGCGACTCCCGCGCTTAGCTCCAGTTTAATTTCGCTCATTATAATATAGTGTATACGCTATGACAGACAGAAACATTTACTTCTAGTTGTTTACTTGTAATACTTTCGTCGCTAGTTTGTATATTTTCGTTGTAACATAAATTGTGACAGTGTTATATTTTATTCTCGTCGCCTCACCTCGAGTATTTAGCGCACTGAAAAGATTATCGTTAATTAGTTTCTAAAACACTTTAATATTTCGTGGGTCGACTTTGTAATTTCATTAGGGATCCGGCCTATAGGTTGATCCGGCGATAATGCTGTTCCCGGCAGTTGCTCAAAGAAATACGGACGGCTACAAATTGTCAGGAGTACCTACACAAATAAGCATTTTCGGGTCCAACTGTAATGCCTTTAGAGAATACACAATTGAATATTTCCGATATTATTATCCTTTGTTTGAAATCGGAGATTAAAGCCCTTTTGGGTTTAGCTAAATAATCAACTATCTGAGGTATATTCTGATATCTCTTAATATTATCAATATGTGTGTAATCTTGTCAAACGTAACAAAACGTAACAAATCTGTGTACTATGTGCCATTGTATAATATCAAGAGAGTAACAGATTCATTTGAATGAATAAGTTACACCATATTTCCCGTTTTTTCTTGCTTAAAATGGCAACATCCAATCAAAGATAGCAGCTCTGATCTGAACAGATTGTTCTGGCAGTCTATAGAGCCAAGCTTTTATCATAGAATTTCCACCGATATGTCCCCAATAAATGGCGCAATGCTTTTAAGCTATATATTTTATACATATACTAGCGACCCGCCCCGGCTTCGCACGGGTGCAATGCTGATACTAAAATTATACATATAAACCCTCCTCTTGAATCACTCTATCTATTAAAAAAAACCGCATCAAAATCCGTTGCGTAGTTTCAAAGATTTAAGCATACAAAGGGACATAGGGACAGAGAAGGCGACTTTGTTTTATACTATGTAGTGAAGATAAAGCTACATTTTGTTTTTAAACGGCACCTTTTTAATTTACCCATCTAAAAAGAACCAAAATAATTGCCAAAAGAAGTTAAATAATAAATGCTTTTGTTTTGTAACACGAAAAAAAACATAATTGCGTGTCTTCCTAAGTAAGCTAAGTAATAAGGAAAATATTCACAGAAACAATTCCGTTATCTTGTTTTCATCAGTGCGGCACGACGTTGGACCACCTCACGTAGGTACTATTGAAATAATTTATACTAAAGGGTTTCTAGCGAGACTACTGGTAATTAAAACTTAAATTAATTCTTCGTATCTCAGAAAATCAACGCGGGATATTCCTGTTTGAGACCAACTTAATACAAATATACCTAACTACAGGTTATAAACTTGTACCTACTTTCTATATATAAGTTTTCATGATGAAATGATAAGCAAGATACTCAAAGTATGAAAAGTATACAATATAAGATTTTTTAAGTATATAAGAAATAATATGTACACAAACACATAAATAAACATAATATTCTTATTATAATTGATATTGCAACTACTTAAAATTACCAATTTACTATTATAAAGTTATCTTGAGTACCTACTTAATTAACTTTATTTGTACCTACCTATTCCTCAATAGGCCTTGATTATTGTATGCTCAAATGGGCTGATTGACATAGCACACTATACCTATAATATACACCTGTATTTACTCAAGCTTAGCAATAAAGATTTACTGTAGAAATTCTTGGTTTGTTACGTTTCTAAATAACTAGAAAATCGATCGAAATAAGAAAACTCTAATTAACAAATGAAAACGCAAAAAAGGAATTAAAATAACATTTTCATTATGCACCTCAGTATTTTTTTAAATAATAAAATTTACAAGTTTCTGAATTAAGCGCAAACGCGCTGTTTTAGTAAAGAACAGTAATTAAGATAAATGGAATGAAAAGATAAAAGCGTTTCGCTACTGCTTAACGTTTTAAAGCGCTTTATATAAAGTGTGGATGAGATGATACAGTGTACATTAAAATGTCGCATTCCACATACATCCAGCAGTCAAAACATGCAAATTGGCACTCGTGGCACGCGACTGTCACAATTTATAACTGTTACACGATTATTCAGATCAGAAACGGTTGTAAATTTGTTTGTTTTCAGTCTAATATCAGATAACTACATCAGCTAAATTTATCTTGAATAGAGTATATTTATAGCTTTGGCAATTTTCCGTGGATTAAAAGCTTTCTTTGTGTAACAAAAGGTAGCGATGATTTATTCAGCTTAATACGGCAGTTACGCGGACGCTAGATGGCGCTCATCTAGTAAACAAGTAAAATAAACCCCTGTGTAAATTTTATTCAATTAAAAATAGTTTAAGTGCGTTACGAGTAGTTAATTGAGTAAAATTAATAAAAGTGAGTTCCAAATCATAAGTGTAAGTGTTATTCAAAAGAATAATATTATAATAGTGACAAAAAACAACAATAAACAATTAACGGCAAAGTGTTTGAACATTTCATCTAGGATAACAGGAACAATAATATTAATCTTAAAGGTCTTTTAATTAAAAAAGTGTTTTGAAACTATGTAAATACCAATAGCAACAGTTTTGAATGATTTAAATAACATTTCAACTTATAAAACATCTAAAAAGTGAATTTATGAAAAACATAAAAGATCGTTGGAAATTCAAATTGTTCCGAATCATTATTCAATATTACATTGAAACAATAACAGCACCGCCATCTATGATCTCATTATGATCTTATTAGGAATAATTCTTTGTACGACATCTATCGACGTGTAGCCGAACTAACAAGTTGATCGATATTCCAACATCAAATATAGTACCACGGTTGGACAATAGAGGGCGTTAAATACCATACAATACGAAAAAAAACTTTTACTCATTTTTACAAGTTAAGAAAAAATAGTACCTAAAATGAATTTCTTAGAAAATATTACGTTCCGTCGACCTAGAAGAAAGTCGGATTCCATGCTGACCGATGAAAAGACTCTACACTCAACAAATTTATTAAATGAGACGGCCACGAGCCTACCTGAAATGTCTGATGACGACAATGACGAGATTAAAAAACTGAAAGAACAAGTGTTCAACCTTACGTTGGAACTACAAAGTGCCCATTCAGAAATAGAATCCCTATCAACTGAGAACAGTAACCTAAAAAAACTTAACGAAAACTTAACGAAAAGCAGCAGTCCAGCTAAGTTGAATATATCAAAGATAAACACAACGAATTACTATGGATGTGATAAACATACTCAAACAGAAACAATTCAAACGAAACCAAGCTCTAAAAATACGTCATCAAAACAAGCAAGAAAAGAATTACCGATAACGAAACCTCATAAAAGCCCGGGAACGTCGAGTAAAGGTTACGATACACAAAATAACAATACGCAGAAACAGAAGACATCTAATAAAGTACAACCTACCCCTGCTATCGAACAATCTAACCAACAGAGCACGCGTATTGAAAATAAGATATGTATTTTGAGTGCGAATAACAAAAACAAAATACTCACAATCGCAGAGAAAACGTTTCCCAATTACAAAGTTTGCCATTACCTGTCACCTGGCTGTGATACAATGAAACTTATCGACAACATTGATCTCAAGTTAAAAAACTATACAATGAATGATTACTGCCTAATTTTCATCGGTGAAGAAGACTTCCGGCGAACAAACAATTATATCGATTTAATCATAGTTATGCGTCAAACTCTTTCAAAAATTAACCATACAAATGTAATAATATGTGCGCCTACTTTTAGACTTAATGACTATTCAGCTATGTATAATGGAAGGATAGAAACGTTTAATAGTCTTTTATATCTGGATGCATGTACTCATAATTATGCATATTTATTTGATTCGAATTACTATCTGTCTTATGATTATAAAATGTTCTGGAAGAAACATGGAATTGTAAATAACTATGGTATGTCTAACATATTTGTAAATTTAAGTTTAATGATTAAGGAATTTCATATTTATGATGTAATTAATTTGCCCGATATAGAAAATATTCAATCTTCTACTAACTCCCTTTGTGATACCAACCACAATGAATGTCAATCGTTTTTTCTCTAATAAATACCTCAAAATATTACATCAAAATATTGCAGGATTAGTAAGTAAATCAAACATGCTTACGGTATGTTTGGATGAGCTGTCAGAGAAAAAGATTAATGTCGATGTCCTATGCATAACTGAACACTTTATTATGAAAGGATATCAGCATGAATTATATGTGCCCAATTATAGTTTAGCAGCTTATTATTGTAGAGAAGGGAAAAAAAGAGGAGGGTCCTGCATCCTTGTAAGAAACGGAATACAATGGAAAGAACTACCTAATATATCAAATTTGTCTACATCGGGCCTATTTGAATGTTGCGCAATTGAACTGACTTATTATAAGATAATTGTTGTGTGTGTATATAGAGTACCTAATGTAAATAATCTTAACTACTGCCTGGACAAACTTGAACACCTTCTACAGGAAATATCGCGTGCGCGTTACACTAACATTGTCATAGCTGGCGACTTTAACATTGACATACTGAAACAAAATAGTTATACAAATGCTTTTGAATATCTTTTAATGGGTTATAACTTAAAACTTGCAATAAGAAAACCTACCCGCTTAGCTAGTATGACTTGTATTGACAACATTGCACACAACTTTAGTAAGTCGTGTAAGACAGATGTTATAGAGCTAGCGTTGTCCGATCACACCGCACAATTGCTTCATTGTCCAGTACAAACGACGTTTGCTATAAACTATTGGTACACAAATAAAAGAGACTACAGTACTGAAAATATAACCAAATTTAAGAGTTATATAAAAAGTCTTACATTCTCAGAGATTTACGGCATAGATGACCCCAATATAGCGTACAATACATTTCTTGATTTGTTTAAATTAATATATGACTTATGTTTTCCAATCAAACTTACTAAAATAAATGTTGTGGTAAAACCCAAATGGCTGTCCAAAGGTATTAAATTAGGTAGTCGAATGAAAAGAAAGCTTTTGTGGCAGTTTAGATTAAACCCAAATAAAACGAATAAAAAATGTTTTACAAATTATGCTCAACTGCATAAAAAAATTATAAATTTAACACAAAAAGCTCAAAACAATTATAAAATAAAATCATCTAGTAATAAATCTAAAACTACTTGGCAATTGATCAACCGTGCAAAATATAATATACCTAAATCTAATATTAGTAAAATTAAACTTCAAAACCACACTTTAACAGATCCTAATGATATAGCTGAAGCGTTCAACAATTACTTTATTGATAAAGTACAGGGGAAGCTTCAGGTTAATAGCAAACCAAAATGTTGTAAAACAAAAACAAATAGTAAATCAATGTTCATGGCTCCCAGTGTACCACTAGACATTCACAAAATAATAATGTCATTGAAAAACACGAATAGTGTAGGCTACGATTGCATAGCCACCAAGATACTTAAAAGTGTATCAATGGAAATATGCAATCACCTAAGTTATATACTTAATCTTTCTATCAGCGCAGGTATCTATCCAGACGCTTTGAAAATATCAATAGTAAAGCCACTATTTAAAAAAGAAAATAGAGAACAAATGGAATATTACCGACCAATTTCATTAATACCCGTACTGTCTAAAGTATTTGAAAAATACATCTATAATGAACTCTATAAATTCATCGACAAATGCAATATATTGTGCGAGGAACAAAAGGGCTTCCGGATACAAAAAACAATTAATATGGCTATATACGACTTTCTATATATTGTCCTTAGTAATATCGATAAACGAAATCCTGTGTGTAGCATATTTTGCGATATGACCCAGGCGTTCGATTATGTACATTATCCCACACTAATAATGAAATTAGAAGCCTACGGCATTAGAGGCAATGTACTTAATCTACTCGAATCTTACCTAAAAAAGAGAAAACAAAAGACTGAGATAACTAAAATTAACATAAATAATAAACGCGAAGAAATAGTTAGGTCTACCGAACGCGAAGTTTTATTTGGAGTACCGCAGGGGAGTGTATTGGGCCCTTTCTTATTTATATTGTACATAAACGACTTACCAGAATGTATTAAACAACCATTGACATTGTTTGCAGACGATAGTACCATAACAATACCTTGTAAAATTATAGAAACATATAGAAGTGACATCAATAATAGTTTAGAACAGGTTGTCAACTGGCTAGACTGTAATAATTTAAAAATTAATTTAACGAAAACAAAAACTATTCATTTTAAACAGCGGACTCCTAGCATTAATATTAATATTCAACACGGTAACAATATAATAGAAGAAGTAGTAAATACAAAATTTCTAGGGCTCGTAATAGATCAAAAACTAAATTGGGAATCTCACATTGACACTCTATGTAAAAAAATTAGTAAGTCCGCCTACGCTTTACATACACTATCTTCAATAGTATATATGGATGCGCTTCTCACGGCTTATTATGGCCTAGTGGAATCGCACCTACGGTATGGCATTATATTTTGGGGTAACTCTTCGGGAAGAGAAATAGCGTTTAAAGCGCAAAAAAGATGTATAAGAGCTATCTTTAAGTTACAAACTACCGATAGTTGCATGCCATATTTCAAACAATACAACATACTAACCCTACCCTGTCTCTACATCTTAGAAATAGCTTTATTTGTAAAATCAAACCCAAATAAATTTCTACTCCTTGCCGATAATTTCCCACGGAGCAGGCGCAACAATAGTTTACTGTGTCTACAAACAGCTAAAACAGCTCTTATGCGCAAAAGTGTCTTCTGCATGGCTCCAGTGATTTATAATAAAATACCCAAAAAGTGGAAAGAATTACCCATATTGAAGTTTAAAAAGACACTACGAAAATTTCTATTGAATAAAACTTACTATAGCATAAGTGAATTTCTCAATGAAAAATATTTTATGTTTTAAATTCATTTAAATTTTATTAAGAAGAAGAAGATATGTAATTATTTCTTATTATATTTTTGTTTCTTTATTTAGTGTTAAAGTTTTTGATAGTTTCTGTGTATGTAATGTAGCACCTATAATTAAAATTTGCATGCCTTCATGGCAAAATATGGCTGAACCATTAAACCATTCTGTAACACCTGTATTGTACCCATATTTGCGAATAAATTTATCTTTATCTTTATCTTTATCTTTACGTTTTAAATTCTTTTGTATTGACGATAAATTGTATTACATTATGGTATATAAAGTTCTTTTTTTTTCATTCGAAATTCAAAGGAAGATATTTTCTGTTTTGTTTTTATTTAAGAAAAAAACCCGCGTGCCTGTAAGATCACAACTAACGAACTGAAAAGCAGAAACAGGTTCAACTATCGCAGCTGGGAGACCGTTCTATGGCACGCTTGCTTTTCTAGCTAGGTTTAAATAAAAAAAATACCCTACTGTATAGGCAGTTTAAGTTTGTAGCTTTTTAACCGACTTCAAAAAAGGATGTTTTTTTCTCAATTTCTAAATTTTTTGGTAAAGTATTTGATCTTAAATTAGGTGCACATAATTTCACAAAAACTTACACCTAGCACAAACGGTCGCGTCATCCTGACGCACGATATAACTTATCGCTTTCATACATAGTCGGATATTCAAATAAAATGTCACACGAATTGACAACTCTTCCCTCGTATTATAACTGATTCATAATATTATCATAACTTAGCTTTATTTTTAACTGAAAGCACTCAGTTTTATTACGTCAAACGTTGAATTTATAAATGGATCAAAATATATTATTGTCAAACATTTTATAACCAACTACAATTTCGACTTTAGCGCACGATACATTGAGACGTGACATAAGGTTGTCAAGAGCTGTTCCACGAAGTACCGGGAGCTACGGAAAAACTTTGTTGAATAGTGAATTGTAGAAAGAAACTGGAAACTAAATTGTACGGGAAATAACGAAGTCGCAGATGTACTAGACAGCTGGTGTACATTTGTCAAAAGGCCAATGACTGAGATGAGTTTCAAAGTTCACAGTCCTCCTAACGTTTATTTATTGGGTTTAAATAAAGTTGTCCCTCCTAGAAGTATCGATCTGAGTCGCGTATTCGATAAACGGATATTTATGTAGAGCTTTTTTAAAAAAAGTCCTTTGTTAATTTTACAAATGCTTAATTTTAGTTCAAAGTGTGTAAGCTCGAGATTTAGCTGTGCTCTGTCAAAATATAATTTAAATTCGAGTTATAACCAAATTTAACTAAGCTGCGATTTCATTACCTTGAGTTGACGTTGCCGTTTGAGAAGACTACTCAATCTGTTACAATCATAAATGAGTTTAAGTTTAAGTATTAACTAATCGCTGAAAAGCAGTTGTTATAAGATAAGATGGAGATTGTTGTTATGATAATATGCCCTCTTATCTTAATTAAGAGCCGGTATTATAGACGCCAGCACATCAAGCTACTACAATCAGTAAAATTTCCTTAATAGAATTTTAACTTCACGCTGAAGCATATGGCTCAAAGTTCATTGGTAAATTATGACAGTTTCGGGTAGTTTGATATGCTGGCGTCTACACAAAGTAGGAGATAAATAGTTACAGTAACCTCATTTTATTACATCAATTACGATTCTCTTAACTAAAGTAGGTAAATTACTTTATTTGTACGTAATAATTCTGATAGAAACCACATGCCCACCTCGTGGTTTCGTTACATTCTTCGAATTCGACGGCTTAAATTATTAGATCATAAAGACAAAAATACTGACATACAAGACATTACACGGCGTATTTACGTTAACTTTCCTGGTTTCGATATAAAAATAGATGAGGTACTGAACCCGTTGTGTCGGCGCACTGTGCGCCGCAAATAGTCGCAGGATTGACGACGCGTGGAATAACAAAATACATGTTCGAATTCGGCTAGCGATACATCAGCGGATTTGCGACATAGAACGGCAATGCTCGTTTTTTGACTAATAACGCTGAGCATCAACTTCACCGTTTATATCTGGTTGGAAAAAGTTATGAAAATTGTATAAGGCCTAGGTTGCTTTGGTAAGACTAGAGTAGCGTTGTGTTGTAAAAGTTGATTCACATAAATAGACATATGTATAACAAGTTTTGTTATTGGACATTTTAAATAACTGTCCCGTTGGTCGCCATGCGACGAGGTTCTGAGTTCGATTCCTGAGTAAGGCCCAAGTCGCTTTGTGTGGGTCATGGAAACTTTTACAAAGCGTCTCGGAGTCGAAAAGCCGGCATCGCAGCCCCCAGTCTGAGAGTAGGAATTCGCTGTTACAATCCACGTCAGAGCTAGGATTTAAGAAAACTTGGACACTAGAGGTTGTTAGCTGGCAAATTTGCAACTTACTTGATAAAAAGTAGATCTCAAAATATACAGGAGTAATACAGATTTTGCCTAACTAAACAATGCTTTTATCTCCTGTAATAACAAAGACGTTTTTCCCTAGTTACAAGATAAACTGGAAACGTTCCGTTACTAAAGGGCTCGAAGCCACGCAGTCATGAATTGAAACTATGTCTAGTCTCCAAAGAATAAACTAGCCAGTACCATTCAGCTTATCTTGAGTAACTTTATCATGGATACTTACTAATATAGGGTGTTACAAAACTAGTGCACCATATTTTAACAGGTAGATCACGGCTGCCAGTGAACATCCTCGGCAGTCGTTACGGGTAGTCAGAAGCCAATAAGTCTCTGACGCCAGTTTAACCAAGGGGTATTGGGTTGCCTGGGTAACTGGGTTGAGGAGGTCAGACAGGCAGTCGCTCCTTGTAAAACACTAGTACTCAGCTAAATCCGGTGAGACTGGAAGCCGACCCCAACATAGTTGGGAAAAAGGCTCGGGAGATGATGATCTAGGACATGCTAAGGATCATGTTTACCACAAAAAAGTTGAATGGCCAAGGGGTCAACGACCGAGCGCCTTCATGGAGGCCAGCGTTATGCATACAATTTGGCGACTGGGATGATAAATTTAATAAAATACGATGTTGTTTTCATGACTGCTGATGTGGCAAACATGATCCTTAGCATGTACTAAATGACCTGTAAAAATAGTATGCACTAGTATTATAACACCTTAAATCGTGGTGGCCTAGTGGTTAAAGAGCCAACCTCTCAAGTATGAGGGCGCGGGTTCGATTCCAGGTCGGGCAAGTACCAATGTAACTGTTCTAAGTTTGTATGTACTTTCTAAGTATATCTTGGACACCAATGAATGTGTTTCGGATGGCACGTTAAACTGTAGGCTGTCATTGAACATCCTGAATTGAATCCATGAACTAGTATTATAACACCTTATATATACAAAGTAGGTATATCTATAGGTATATATAGCTGTGTCTGTGTTGGCTTCACTTTAAAGTCACTATCGTCCGCTCTAATAACAATGTAACGACCATTCCACTGTCGAGTGCCCTAATTAAAGCAAACTCATTTGTGTGAAGCCAACAGTGAACCTCTTACGATCTAAACAATAAGCGCGTTTTAGTATATTGTCTAGCCATTTGACTAAAAGGCTGAAAATGGTGATAAATAATGCACTTGATGTCATCATTTATCATAACAGTTACACATGTTAAGTAACAATGTTTTTTTGACAAAAAAAAAAACATTTGAATCAACTGAATTAATTATTTACTTATTTATTTTTTATATCCATAAACATAATGTACCTACCTATAATATTTTGATATATGTACGCCGTAAACTGTCTGTATTCATTTCTTCTGCAGTTAAACTCCATCCAAAGATTGTCTGGAAGAAATTGCTTTTTAGCGATAAGACCGCCAATTGTACTGTTTTTTTTGTGTTTGTTGTTTCATGTGCTTTTTTTAATTATAATGGTGTATAATAAAGAATAATCTGCTCTGATATGAATTGGATCTTCAAATAAGCCTTAATTTGTAAATGGTAAAGGCGCCCATAATGCGCTCTCTTCTGAAAGTTTATGATTAATAAAACTATCGATTACGAAACAGTAATCGTTTCGAATCATTATCCTTTACTATTAAACCCATTTTGCAAACAGTCCATGACAAGTTTAGAAAGTTTAATGACAACAGTAATTTTACCAAACTTGGATAAGTCTACGAAGTTTAAAATCAATACTGTTACATTTAAAAAGACATTTTAGTTACAATATTTGTAAAGCTAAACTGGTATAAGTTCGTTATAAACGACGACGACGAGTAAATGATCCTGCCTGCCATGCTGGACGTCGCGGATTCGATTCCCGCATAAGTCAAACATTTGTGTACATTACACATTGGTGTTTGAGTTAGTCTGGGTGTTCTTATAATCTCTATGTATTTACAAAAGAATAGTATATAAACATGTTTATCAGTTGTCTAGTACCCATTCACCCGTACCCGTTGTGTGAATGTGGGAGAAATTTTATTTTATGAACATGATTGCGAACATTTATAATGGGATTAAAGTAAACGAGTATCTTTTTGTCGTTCGCGGACAAATTCCGTAGTTATATACTCGTACAAGTTTTCACATTGCTGAAATCAATTTTCCGGGGTACGTCACTTTATCGCGTCGACTTGATGTATTGACAGTTGATCTGAGAGGATTACTTCCACTTTTCTGCTTGATAGATATTTTTGCGACAAAGGTTATATACAATATTTTCGCCTGATACTTCTACTGTTGGGTTTTTTCGAAGAATATTCACTTCACGAAGCTGTTATCACTTATATTATACTATTCATTTAGGTTTAAATTTTAAATCGTCAGAAAAAGAGCCGCATGAAGTGATCAGACTAGAAAGTTCAACGTGGTCTCCAATAGTCATGAATCGGAATACAACTTAAGGACGGTTTGAATGGGACTGATTTGTTATTCATATATTTTAATAGCCTCTCAGCCATCAATCGACTCTCAAGCGTCGAGGGCGGTAAAAACTCTGTCCAGTTCCGATAATTATTGGAAGACTACGCAATTTTATATTTTTAATGAAGCAAGGAAAAATGGCGCTTCTTGTTACATAAATTAACGCTTAAATTTCACGTAAATTTTAATTAAAATCAGTACGAAATTTAATAGCTCTATAATTAATGAATATCTACCTATACTGCCATTATTATACTTATGTAATAATCTAGTAATATCTGCGTTATTACGTAAGTAGTTAAGCATGTATTTCATTTAATTACGATAAGGTGTTTTGAAGTGTTTAGTGACGCATATGCTAGAACACAATAACGGTTGGGTGTAGTACCACCTGCCACACGTACATGAAAATATGTGTTCACAATTTTAACTAATTTTAAGTGCGCCCTTATGACGATCAATAATTTCAACAAACATAACAATAGCTTTATGTGCCGACCCAACATATCTTGTTTACGTGGACCGAAAGAATATGGATGGCAAAGGGGCATAACGCAACCTCAGAAAACCATTAATTCATATTTACTGCCACAGTATTTATGAAACATAAAAAGTTTATGATGAAGTAGGAAGGCTGCAGCAGTATTCTAACGCGCTCACTACGTTTTATGGGTCACCTTAAATGGTGCTTTAATTAGACATATAAGATTTACGGATGGTTAATGACAAGCGCGACATAAAACATACCACGTACGGTCAGCTGACTTGAGAAATAATGGCTGGAAATCATCAATCATAATCAGTGTTAAGGATTTTAAAGTTTAGTTTTCAGTGCAATGTGAAACTTGTTAAAATCTCATCCTTCATAATAAAAGTCATGCAACAGATCCCTTTAAGAGCGAACGCGACGGTTCATACAGACTTATGACACAAATGGGATTTAAGTACGGCATTAAGGGAAATTTAGCTTTCTCCGCGCATTTCGTGTTTGACAGGTTCGTAAACAGTTGTAAGCATATATCGTATTTCCTTCTTAAGAGTTTGGAAGAAGTTTTGGTAATAAAACCTTTAAATGTATTCTATTCAACAAAGTTTGACTGAAGTTAAACTCCTTTGACGCATTATAATTTAAGGAATAAACTTTATGAGCCATTAATATGAATACGTGTTGTAACTGAACTCTGGTATCGTACACCGTACCTATACAAAAGTAATTTACAATAATAAATATTCCGTTATTCAAATAAATAGGTAAATAATGTAAATGTCTATTATAATATCGAAGTATCAATATCTAATTTCCATAATATCTAAGTTAAGACAACCTTTCATTCGGCAATAGAATTAGAGAAAATATCAAGCTACGAATCAGCGCAGACAATTAGGGAGACATTCATAAAATATCGGTGCCAAGGAAAATCAATATTACTTTATAAATCCTTGAATCGGAGTAATTACTTCGTTTTATATACATTGATGTTTATCCAGCTATGTCAATTTATCGCTTATTTTATATATTAATGTTCGAATATCCTCGTGAGTATCAGAAAGCTCTTTAGAATCGAGTAAATAATGGATGAACAAGAATTATCTAAAAGCGGTTGAGACAAAGTGCTATTAGTAAAATCGGCGATTAAAATGGGCTGTCCATTAAAGAGAAGAGTTGAGAACTTGTAAATAATAGCACAATTATCGGCGATTTTATCGTAATACCTATTTGTTAACAATAGGTCTTTGTTACCGTAGCCGTGAGGCGGGTTTAGCTAACAATCGCTTTGTTTTAAAGCCAATTTTTCTCTTCGCACCTGCCAAAATCAAAATACTAAAGGAAGATGCTTATTTAGCTGCATTTTACATACTTCATAACAGTATAATCTGAAACGACCTGGGTGTGTCTCATATCAAACAGGTCGTAGTAACTACGGAAAATCGCATTTCTTTTCTTACAGCTGATAATAACATAAAATCACAAATGAAATTCTACAGTTACTTTTATGAATAAAGATAAATTTTACACACGTATTTTATATGAACTCGCATGCACGGTGAAAATAACTTTATCCCACCAAAAATAAACATTAATAACCACGCTCCATATAGCACGATCGTTTAAAACTCACTTACAGGTATATCGGATGTTAACCTACCACTTCAGGGTCATCAAGCAAACCTTAAATATTTGATAACATAGTGGCACATCTAGGAGCTATTAAGTCGGTACATTTACAACCCTAACATTAATAAGCACTCGTAGATGGGTATCATTTATTTGATTTACCCACGTAGACCGTAGTTATTAGGCTGTGATGTTTGTTTGCTCGTCACACAAAGACTGGGATATATCTGAGTGTGGGGCATCCATCAATTAAATTCCTGACAAGTTGGGGCTAAATTAGGTGGTGGTGACACGGTACTGTCACATTGCGAAGTGTGATTGTATTCGGTCAGCTACGGGCCGCGTTGCCAGGCGTATGCTAATTTAAAGATCGTTGAACTATCTAAGGGCCACTACACATGAATGAAGAGTGCCAGTTCATAAAATATTTATTGCGTGTTGTAATTTTTTGTAAAACGGTAATAAAACGTAGGTAGATAATAACGGTACTAACGGTAATAAACTCATATGTGCCAAAAAAACCTTTATATTATGCACAAAACCGAGGTAACCCTTTGAATTGAGTAATTTATACATGTTCGTAGTATCCATTAACACTTCTATTAGCCATTAATTCAGGCCTCAAAGTGAGGAGATGGTAAAATTAATTTGACCCTAATTTACATAATACATGTAGGTACGATCTCTGGGATATGACAAAATCGTTCTATACGCGTTGAAATTTCACCGGATCTCAATCCGAGAGAGAGAGAGGATTGTTCTCATTAGGCTTTTGTTCTGACGCTTTTTGAAATTTGCCTTTAATGAATACTTTGAGTCGAGCTAAGTACGAATGAAAAAGGCACAATTGTGCATTTTTAACAAAAGCTAACGCTCGTAATTACAGTCATTTAGTAAATCGAAGTATCTTGACCTTCGTAATTACGAAAAGATATTTAACCCTTAACCCTCTTTGTATCATCGATAAAAGTCTTTTGTTTACTTAAAATATTCTATCAAAAATATACGTGAATAATTTCTAAAGATACCTTTAATGTAAGCCCACGACATTAACGGGCCTTTGTGAATAGCAAATGGCCAAAAACCTCCGAATCATCAATCTAGCGAGCAGCAACTGTGGAAAATGGCGCGAGTAAAATACGAGACGTGAAAAATCTCTTCGCTATTGGTCGACTGGATACAAATAGCTTTTATATAGTGGCACGCTTTATGAAAACCTGCAGAGTACCTGTGAGTTAGTGAACGCATAGTAGACCTCCGTGTTAATCAATATCATCGCTTATAAAAAGGAAAAATAACTCATGACGTAGGTAAATATTGTTTTCAAAGAGATTTTCTGTTGTCAGAACATTTTGTATTGAACTTTTAAAACAACACAACTCCAAAACGGTTAATTGGTTGGTACTCGGTAGTTAATTGAAACAATTTCAATCAAAAGTTAATCAAGAACTCGTTCCGAACATTTTTTCATATTTGAAGCTCGACACAATTAGAAAGTAAAATATTGGGAATTAGAATTTTGAAATATCTGTGCCAGACTGTTATTTAAATAAAAAAACTAAACTGTATTTTATATTGGTAATATTAGTTTACTAATAATTTTATAGAAAAAGCTTTATGTATATTATAAGATTAATATTAGATACTTTTATTTTCACAGGAGGAGGTGGGTGAGCGCGGGGTGCGCGGCGCGAGGGGATGCCCGTGCGCAAGGGGCTGCTCGCGCCCCAGAACACCTTCCTCGATACCATCGCCACTCGCTTCGATGGCACGCGTAAGTACTTTAGCATTACAGCATTTCTATTTTACATTAATAAAACATATCCCAAAGTTCGTCTACGAAACAAACATACACATTCGCGATTTAGAGCGGCTACAATTTGGCGTCGCGGAAAACGAACAACCGGCAAACTCAACCACGGTATTAATAAGAATCCTTCGTTAATTAATCGAAAATATGTAATTTATAGAAATATGTCACAGGTTACGTCATAAGCGATAAGATGCTCCTTCAGCATATAAAAAATGGAGGTGAAAATATTCAAGATTAAGCGACTTCTCTCGGTATTGTCTAAATTAGTCACACTGACCTATAAATAAAATAATAATAAATTACCTATAAATAAAACTAACTATAAAACCTTACTCAAAAGTTATTGAATTAAGAAGAATGAAACAGATACCCACACGAAAAGTTAGATAGAAGCCTATACTGAAGCAAGAAAATGAAGTGTCTATAACCGCCCAAAATTCCAAAGGAAATTTCTTAGCGAGCCTCCTCCGCTGTACGCGAACAGTTAACACCTTTAAAATTTAACGAAAACTTTTCCCTTCTTCTACGGAACTTAGTAATATCGTTACACCATTTACACTCCTAACTAAATTTCACATGGAGAGATTTCCAGTACAAAAAACATTATTCCTGAAAATTTCTGCCGAGCATAATGAAATAAGGCAATTTTCGACTCATCAGTCTATTGGGAGCGATCGGTTTTTGTGCGACTACCAACGAAGAGAGAAGTATTATCACGTTTCGGTATTATATAATCCAACATGGCAAATTTCGGAATTGTTCTAGACAAGAATATTACAACCTCTACACAACGAAACTCTATAATTGCCAAAATGGAAATGTATAACGGTACTTAGAGTGTTGCTAACCCCTCAGAGAATGGAAGCGAGACATGTATAAACGTATTACGTGTCTAATTCCAGTCGGACGACGGCCGACAGCGCTGGCATAACAATATACATTATTATATCTCGCTGCAGACGGTGCATCTAAATCTACAGTGTCTTGTAAAGCCGACGTGTGCGCGAAATACGTAATAATCCAATTAACATTTTCATTCTCGACGCTCATGTAATGTGGTATAACGAATTTAAACGCAGCCACGTTTAGCGCAGCTCCGGAAATTAATCGATAAATTAATAAACACTGCATCAGACATTTTCATATAAAAAGTCAGGGATGTCTGCAACGGATGTACGGAAATATTGCTCTCTTTTCTGTTGGAAAAACTAGGAGACCTTCGTTTTTTATAAGTCGTCGTAGCCTCGTGGCTTATCCACCTGCCCCTCAAGCACGAGTTTGCGGGTTTGATTTTAGGGCAAGCTACATCATCAACGATATTTTCTTAGTTCTACTACTATACTAAGTTGTCTACTTAGTATAAGTAATATAACTACGAGTATATGTATAGTCATTTCTTTCTAAGAACATTTATTAGACACCAATGACTGAGTAAAGGTGAAGGAAAACAGTGTCTAAGAATCAACGCTTTAATCAATTTATGAAATACGATTTAATTCACGTCAAACATATTTTTTAAGAGAAATTAAACGATACCCTGATTGTCGCCATTCGGTCATTTCGCACCTATTAGATAGTAGAGAACACAAACATGTTACACGTATACAAACATCCATACAAGACACGCACGAAAAACACAACCCATCTTGGAAGTAACTAAGGTAAAAATCCCTTGCCAACACAAATCCTACTAACGCAAATACAGCTATCTGTGAACTGCACAAATATTTGCTCCCTATTGAAAACGGACCGCGCCCCGTCGTACCGAAGCCAATTACTGAGCCAGTACAGCACCAACTATGCTGTTCATACTTTGTTCCACATTATGATACGTCTCGATACGAAATTGGCTCCGCACAAAAGACGGTCAAGTATTTTTCGATTATATCGGACTGTATTGTACTCAAAAGTCAGTTTTATTTTTCATTTTTATAAAAGTACTCGCAGGCCCTACTACGTTTTTTATAAATATAGAAAAAAAGGAATAAAAAATACTATTATATTTTAAGTCGGATCAAATCAAATTGCACACGGTGTGCAAAGACTAAAATCGGTTTAGTAGTTTGGGAGTTCATCGCGCACAGATAACTTGACACGCAATTTATATATAACAAGATATATCGTATATACAAAAAATACTTAGAAAGAAATATGTGCGTGTTTTGAAAGTTTCCATATCAACATCAATACTCATGTTAACGAATACTATTATTTACTACGCATTCGATAATATACAACACTATGAACTTGGTGAAATAATAGTTTCCCAAAGTTCTCGTAACTTTCAGTGGAATGGCACAAACACAATCAATGCTTTAGTTCTAAGTTCGAACTACGCTTATATGTATTAGTTGTTCGAAGTATGTTCTTGCTTAATATACGAAGGTATGCAACACATGCCTCTAAGTTCTGACGCACTTTAAGTTTATTATGTTAAGTTACTGATATTTATACGTTTATAGAGTAGAGTTACTAAGTAGTCAGAATACTCGGAGCTTTGCAAGTGGTTTTAATGATTGTCAGGAATATACGAATTCCATTCAAGAGCTTCAGTTGAATTTATATTTTTAGAAAAGACGAGCTCAAGCATAATCAACTTTATTTTTATGTTAAAGGCTTCTTTTTAATAAGCCATTTTTGTTATCCTTTATTAATTTCTTCGTTTCAGGAATTGTTCTAGCGTTCTTTTATTTTTTAATTTAAGTTGAAAATCAAATATGATTTTCAATGAAGTTACTTTCACTAGAACTTTGTTAAAAGGAAAAGCTCATTATTTTACGATTCATTTTTCATATATTGTCTTTATGCATCTTACTTAGGTAGGGTTGTTCAAAACGTTTATAAAATTATATATTTAAAGCTAATTCTCCACGCACTGAGCCTATAACTACGTAAAAGCTTATTACTTACTATATTTACAAGTCATCGATATCTGTCCTTGCAAATCTATCGCCGAGAAGCACCCCATACAGTTTCGAATTACTCAGACGGTCTCCCCAAACATTTGCTCTACAATGCACTCCCGGGCGATAGGTTTATTCAAACTAACGTATACATACAGCAATGTAATGGTATTGATTTTGCCCGTGTACGTGTGTACATCACAGAACACATTATCGGAATGTCTGAACCAAATAAGATTCATATAGTCAATGGGTTACAAAAATTGCTCCGACTCAGATTTGAACGCTTACCGCAAATTATCTGTACAATAATAATTAATGAAGCAAATAAGCCCATTCTACTATAGAGCTCTATTATCACAAGCGTTTCATATATGTAGGTATATATGACGTATTATAATATCAATTATATTTATATAGTGAATATCAAAATGGTAATTCTTTGTATTTCTAAAGGAGTACGCCAACATTTGTTATTTTTCTTATACTCTGGCAATTTCTATAGCATTTTTGTATATTTAATTCAATTCATGTAGGTAAATATTTACATGCATAAATATAAGAAAAAAAAATATCTTCTGCTATTCTTTTTCACATATCTAACGAACAGGAAAGTTTATTTAATAAAGCTATTGTATTTTTAACCGAAACATTGTACGCTTTGATTAAACATCGTATTTAGAAATGGAAAAAGGATTTTTACAACTACAACTAAATGATTTTACAGATAAATGGTATTGTTATAAGACGAGGTAATTCTCTTTCCCCCCTCTAGGTCATTGCCCTGTCGCATCCCACGTTGTTTGCCGAATGTCTTCAGAACAGACTTAAAAAAAATAATTTAAAATATTTATCCTCCGGAGCTCAACCGCGTGACAAAATATATAAAGTTCAATGATTTGGTCAAACTACAAAATGTGTGCGAATATTTAATTCATTGAATTGTATAATTTACTTTGCTTGATGGTATGCCTTAGAGGTTTTACACTGCATATATGAAAAATTTAACATTTTCTTTTCTTTTAGTGTGACTTGAAGCGTAAACAGGAGTCCATCATAAAGGCATTAATGGGTCGCTTTTATTGTAATGGTTGCCGAAACATTGAATGGATACTTTACTTGTGTTTTTTTTTTGAATAGGTATTACAAACAAATGTTTTATATTCTTTATTTTACTGAACAATTAAATAATGAATTAACATAAGATAAAAATCGTGGTGGCCTAGTGGTTAAAGAGTCAACCTCTCAAGTATGAGGGCGTGACTTTTCTAAAGTTTGTATTAATTTCTAAGTATATCTTGGACACCAATGACTGATTAAAGGTGAAGAAAAACATCTCAAGGAAACCTGAACTATAAAGTCTGAAATCACCAAGCCGCATTGAGCAAGCGTGGTGATTAACGCTCAATCCTTCTCCGTGTGAGAAGAAGCCTGTGCCCAGCAGTGGGACGATAAAAAGGCTGATGATGATAAGATAATACAAATATTATTTAATAGTTTAAAATTATGCAATCTATCACGTTATTCTCATTGTAATGTACTTAGAATCTAAGGACCCGTAGTATTTTAAAAAGGTCCTCGTTTCATTTAAAATCTAATTTTATATCCAAGTAGGTTTCAAATTAAATTCCATTTGAGGTTATATAAAGTCTGCAACTTTTCACTCAGTAATTTATTTCTAATTTTAGGTATTCACTTTAATTTAGAATATTGACAAAACTTGATAGTGTTCGCCACTTACGTCACCGAGTGGATAAAGGATAAATTATTCGATATTGGAATTCTAATTAATCAAAATGGTGTATAGCCCTAATGTATTCTACTTAAACAGTAAAGACCAATTCAAGTATGAATGAGATTAGTTTTAGGTTGTAATTATATCCTACTGCTACCTTGCACCGGTTTTAATATACATAGAGTATCATCGTTGTCCTCCACTTTTAAGGAGATACCTTCAAAAACAACTAAAACCGAGATAAACTAACAAATTAAGAGCTAAAATAGAAAATTTATTGACACAAGCTTCATGAAGCTCCACATTAAATTTTAATAAAATACCTACCTACTAACATTGTTAATGTAAGAATTACTTCGTCGAAATCATCCTATTATACTAACGATTCCCTCGTTCCACAGAAAACCACAGAAATAACTTCATTATTAACCTTTTCTAAGTTAATTTAACGAGTCTGTCTTTAATACGAAGCTCGTCTGCTTTTCTCATTTGAGTTAGCAAATGATGAGTTTAAAGTAAAACTGCACGAGTAAAATACAATTTAATATACCTCCGCTGGCTTCTATCGCAAGGATAATGAGATTTAAGATACTACGCACCTTATTTTCTAAACTCACTGATAGTATAAAACCTTTTTAGATACCTACGTATTTTGTTTATAAATGGAAAAAAGAAACTACGTTTTTAATAAACGATTGGAACCCTAAAATCTCCAGGCTGGAAGAAAAAACCCATAGAAAAAGGTAAAAAGAGGCATGAAACAGGACCGAGGATCAGCTGCTATTCAACGGCCAACCATAATCTCACTCCCTGTGCGCCTTTATAGGAATTCTGATGAATGCAGGGGATTAACTTTGCCAAAAGACACGTTCAAAGCGTACCAAGAAAAATGTAATAATATTTGTATTGGCGTTGAACAAACTCAATTTACTTCACATAAGGTTCATATAAATTGCTATTTTAGTGTATAGTTAGACTTTTAACATCATCTTTAACGGTCATTACTTCACAAAAAGTTCCCTTCTAAAAAAGACTAAATTTTTGAATGTACGCTTAAAACGGAGATTGTCTGTTCTTAAACCAAACGCGAAATATTTCAGCTACTGATTCATCGTTACATTCATTTGTTATTCGAATCCATATTCAAGAATTATTGTGTACAATCCTACATCATCGGATTGTCAAACAGTTTACTCATGTACAAATTACCATTGATTAATTGCGTGTTCTAGTAGGTAATATATTATTGTGTGATATTACCATGATATGCATGTAATGCACATGAACTTACTGAAGTAGTTTGATTGCACATTATATCGGGCCGAATTGGCGCCAGTTTCAATTAACTGCCTGTTATTTCTGTTCCGCTCACAGAATCGTCGGCGCATTGACCGAACCGATTCAGTAAAATTAGCCACAGATTCGCAAACGCGCACTACGATGCAGTCATGACCGCGATAAAGTTATTTCTAGTTACCTATAGGGTAGGGCCACTTAAACCATTCAAAAGAAGAACAAGCTTTCTTGTTTATTATTGTCTATGGAGTCGAATAAAGACTTTTTATTCAATACGGAACTAATTGCATTTAATAATTTTTGAAAGAAATTATTGAGTAACTAAACGAATTATTAATCTTCCCTTGAACTAATATTTTACAATATTAATGCCCTATTTCCTAGTTGCCGAGAAATGTGTGTTAACGTATATATGCGTATGTTTACATATCTCTACATAATTGACAACTCAATAGCTTGAGGTTATTCGAATATAATGTTTATCAAAAGCCGACATCTTGAAGGTACAAATAGCTCAATCGATACATCAAACAACGCCTGCCGGAGGGAAGTAACTGGATACCACTTGTTCCATTCAAATCCTCGACATTTATCGGGAAAAGGGCGAGATTGTGTCACGTCTGACACATTGCGGTCCCACCCGCTTGCCGTAGGTACGAATGTATGATTCTTTCAGTAATAACCTCGAACACCTGCGGCTGAAAGATAAAATTACCCAGCTATTTATTTTTCCAATGTTCACATGGCTGTACAAGATAAATTTCCATTAGGATGGACTCAAATGGCCACTATATCCTCCTGTCATCATTGAAAGACGTTTTAAACGTAATCTCGTGTCAAACCTTCATCAGAGGCGTACGTCCGCCACCTCTAACATGAAATCATTTTGTAGCGTTGATCGCATTAATTCGTTGAAAGGCAAAGCCGATTACTATTAATTATATTTAAGTGCATGGATTAGTCGTAACTGTAATTAGCAGATAGATTTAATTAGTACTAAATTTTGAAGCTGTTTGTATGTCGTTAAGTGGGTTTAAAGATTTGCGTTTGCGTTTTAGGCATAGGTTTTACTTATATACAGGTTTAATGTACCTTTATTCAGTACCTATATGTAATTAAATGTATTAATTGTTAATTCTAAATGTAAAGTTGTAGCATGAAACGCTGGATAATTTCACGAGAAGGTTGGATTAATTCCGGATAATTTCACGTTTTACGATTTTGTCAATAAAATAATTATTGAAAATTCAAAATACTTTTAGAACTTCAGTCAGTTTTCAACATTCAGAGTTACCAAAAAGTCGACAGCCGAGTTTTATAGGAAGTTAAAAAAACTTATAACCGAAATTGAGCTTCTCCGAATTGCTGTCACCTTGTATATAAACTACTGAAAATCAATGTAACTATTTTACATAATAATCAAATAATCATTGGCCATTTCATGAAGTTTCCGCGAATTGAGTTGTCCATATCGAGAAACGAGTTCTTATCATTGATCTGCTCAAACCATGTCATAATGTGTTTAAAAGACAGCGAAACATTACATGAAACGCAACCATTTGATGAATCTATCGACCATTTCATGAAGAGAGCAAATCTACGATATGATTTATTTTTCTTCGCCTATACTGTCCCACTGCTGGGCAAAGGCCTTCCCCAAAATCTTCTATTTACCTCTATCTGAAGCGTGCAGCGGCTACGGTATGATATGATTACGACGAATTTAATGTGATATTTTATTTCGATACTTATCTCTCTTTTCTCAGCTTCTTTTGCTAAGATATCTAAGTAATAATATCATAACAAAACTATTATTTAAATAAAAGTACGGTTATTAAGCGATATCGCCATCACACATCGCCGGCACACAAAATTGTGTACAGAAAACGTGAAAAGAGAAGGTCTAAGTGTGTCCTATTTTTAGACGTTCGCGTGCACAGGAATGAATAGAATCGCGTGTGAGACACTCTGGTCTAGGCGAACCGCTAAGAAATTGCCACCTGCAACGAAAACTGTTTACAACAGACATGTGAACAGGTAAACTAAAGGAAAACGGTTAAAAATAACGTCGCTCCAAGCATTTCTTTTCACGTTACAAATATGGATGTAGGTACCTGATTATTTTTTTTATATTACCAACAACATAATTTTTCGTGGAGGACGACATGCGTGTAATATGTTCTCATTGCCCCAGGGATGCTGTCCGACAAACCATACGTACTCGTACGAGTATAATAAGATATATGTTGAGCTGTTATCAGTCCGTGTTTATCTGCTGTGGATGTGAAATATATCTTAAACAAAGCTTTGCCGTATTGGGAATCAAGATACCTTGTATTTTGCAAAACCCAATTAATACGGACCGTGTATACCTGTGATTGGTACTCTGGCAATGTTCTCGAATTTCAGGATGTATAGTAGTAGTAAGTGAACCTGCCTGCCTTGCCGGTGGTCGCGGGATCGATTCCCGCATTAGTCAAACATTTGTGTGCATGAACATGGGTGTTTGACTTAATCTGGGTGTTCCTATGTATATTTAGTATGTATTTACAAAAGAAATGTAGGTACGTCTAACAGTTGTGTAGTACCCATAGTACAAACTGCTTAGTTTGGAACTAGATGACGTTGCGTGAATGTGTGAGGAATATTATTATATTATATTGTATACTATATGTACATATGTATTTATAGCAAGCAGGTGAAATAATTTCGTACAATACGTTCCAGTACTGACGATTTGAAGAACATCTCCTTAGAACATACTTGAAGCTATAATGATCTTAAAATACGATAGGGACTAAGAAATTGAAAATTATCCTCCAATTTACTGAAAACATAGGAGCAGCTTGATGTGCTGGCGTCTATACATTGTGGATTATGGTTGACATAAATTTTAGCCACACACCACAATTTGCGTTTGATGTTTACGAATATTAATTCAATTACGATCTATAAATTAGGTAATAGTTATTATTCATAAATAACATTACCACTTTTCGAATACAATCGTATCATTAGTAATCATGTATTTGCATTTAGATAGATCACATTAATATATCATGTTTGACATTGGGTGCTTTTAATATTAAATATAGAATTTGTAATTTAGAACATGTTTCTAAATTGTGGTGAAAACTTCGTGTACGCAAAAGTACAGACTGAATCTGTCAATTTTTCCCAACCGACTTTAAGCCATATGCTTCAGTGATAAAGTTGAAAATCTATTAATTAAATTTAATAGATTGTATTTACTTGATGTGCTGCCGTCTGTACAACAAAATCCTCCGACAAACTTATTTGAAAGCTAATATATAAAAGTTCAATAAATTCGTGATCTCCAATATTTGCTAATACGACTACTTTAAGAGAATTTTCACTCAGGCAAGGTTCACATCTGACGTAAAATACGCCAAGCGTATCATCATTAGCACTAACGTATCATCGGTTGAGTGTGAACGGTCAATTGTTTTTCTATACATTTGTCTGTTCTGGCGTTACGCGACCGATAATACGCAACGCATGTTCCGTCAGATATGAGCCTTCCCTTATATTTTCATTAAAAACTTTCACAAATTTCACATGCTTCTCAGCTTTGCGTAATAAAGAGGTGGTTCAATTTTTTTTAACATAAACTATCTTAATTATACCTATGAGTAATTTTTGTTTTTATTATTAATTAAAAGGAACTGTTGAAAGCTGAGTTAATTTTGACTTTGACGTGGGTTTTTAGACTGTAGAAACAATTAATCAGTGGTAAAAACTTGTTTGTGAGTTGAGGAGTTGGCCGTTATAGCCACAGCAACGTCTGCAAGCTGCTCTCGCCCGAAATATTTCATTGAAAGCTGTTCGATACTACCTAAACAATAAATAAAATCAAGACTCGCTCTTGCCAAATTATAACTTTTAATTTTACGTGGAAAGCGTGAAAATTATTATCTTAAATATTTTACGGTAAAATGAGATTAAGTGTTCATTATAATGAAGCAATATGTAATAAGTTCGCATTCGGTAAAATTAATTTTGAACAGGTAAGCCATTATTTCAAGATCGCGCGGACTATTACCTTATTTATGGTTGTATTATGCTGAGGGTAATATCTGGTGTAGGTATGTTCTTTTTACTATTCCTATAATATTGTACCGCATTAAAAAAATGTTATATATTATTCTTTTACCATCTGACAGAGTTTTTTCAGCAAGAACAAAAAATAGCTCTTATAGGATAATGCATTATTATCTGCCTAGCCTTTTCATAACCACATTGAAGTCGGCTTCCAGTCCTACAGAATGCGCCTGAGTACCTTTGTTTTACATGGAGCGACTGCCTATCTCAACTCCTCAACCCAGTTACCTGGGTAACTCGATACGCCTTAATACGACTGGTTGTCAAACTTTCAGGCGTAATGAATACACGAATGAATCATATTTCCGAATGCCCGTCTCCGAATTAAATTCATTGGAAATATGAAAGATATTCGCAATATAATGGAAATTCCAATGTAAATAATTTTCAATATTTACATTGAAACATAATATTACAAAATAAAGCATAACAATATAATCCCCTTTAACGATACGTCACGTTTGACTGACGTGAACTGACGAATAAATTACATAATGTAGGCTCCACTCTATAACATGATACTTTACGTACCTTCACGGTAGAATGAGCTTTCTGACTTCGAGCATACAGATACATGTGTATCTCTAAGTCGATAGAAACGATAAGGAAACGTTGCCAGGGTTGTCACGCACACCAATTTCAAATGAATGCATTTCAACATTTTCGGAATTGCTTTACCGTTGAAACAAGACGGAATCCAATATAAATCCTTAAAATTATCTTTCTCAATGGTTTTCGAGAGTTGAATTGTTTGAGTGAATTTAAGGCCTTGATAAAAATAAGATATTTGGAAAAAAGACAATTACATAATTAAAAAATTTTGGAAAATCGTATCTCTTTTAAAAACACTTTGTAAGAATTTTCAAATCAAGTAATTAAATAATTCGCGAAAATTAAAAACGAGGTCTCCTGAGATTAATACAATTAGCCCTAATTATTAAGATTATGAAAAATATATATTAAAGTCTCTGACTTGACTTTTACTAATGAATCCTAAGAAAAGTAACTAAGAATAAAAATTAATTACAAACTATTATATATTAGTTGAACTCGGTTTGCTTTGAAGGATAAACGCGACGCTGTAGTTGGCCAACCATGTTAGAGCAAGTTTGTGGGAATGCAATTGCATCTATGTTGGCGAAATTGCTTGAATATTAAGGCAACTAGAAAGCCAATACTATTCCCTTCCGGTTATTCCGTGACGTCACCCGCTTTACGAACATTCTAAGCACTAATACTGTCACACATGCATATGTTATTGAAGGTCTACGTGTGTAGACAAACCCGAAAAGTGGAATTTGATACCCAAATATTCATCCCATGTATATCAACTATTTTCCCTGTTCATAGATTAGTTTGGGGGCCCTTCCATAACTTTGTAATGTCGAATTGGGTTTGCTAGTTTTTCATTAGTTTGCCCGCAAACATTGTGAATATTATTGGATCATTTGAATAGACATGTAAAACGTATATTAATACTTTTCCAATCTCTCATTTCTTATTCATTTCAATAATATGAGTAGGTACTTTAGGTTGTGATTATGCCGTCTAGGTAACATTTAAATCCATTAAATACGAGACTGCTCCATTTTCCTTGACCGTTTTTCTCGGCTTAAACATCTTACCCTTGTGACCATTGAGGCTGTATAAAAAATGGAGACGATGAACGCGTCTCATGGGTGCAAACACTTGCTTCAAATGCTATGAACAAAGTTCTGGGATTAAACGCTCATAGTCCACTCTGCGCTTTAATGTCGGGGAGGGGCGCTCACCGGCGCCCGGAGCAATCAAAACTTCAACCTTACCTATAGGTACTGCACCTACAGAACTTTTTATTTTATACTCAATGGACTGCTTCAATACCATATACACTTTTTTTTTCTGAAACCGTATAAAATATATTTTTCCTTTTCATAAAATACAAGTTGAACGGAAAACTGAAAAATATGCGGCGCAAGGTCGTAATTTCTCATCAAAATTTATAGGAAAAAATATAAAAGTATAGTTTTTATTTTAAAGTTTCGTAGCTTTCCCGAGAAACAATTCAGTTGTAATAGATATTACAACAACTTTACTAGAGATACTTAGCGTCAAAGTAGCTTAAGGATATCTTTGTCTCGATCGATATAAGCTTAGATACAGGTACATATTGAGACGCAAACCACAAACTGACTATCACGCAGATCGTTTGATCCGCGAGGTCAAGTGCTAGATGGGTGTCAGCTATTTACATATCGACACCTCTCCTTGTCGAAGAGCACTTCAAACAGTCACTTGTTATATACAAACACCTGTCACGTTCGGCTATACAGAAGTATAAGCGACGGCAAAGCTTTATGACGTCACTGACACGCGTGACTGTGGGTGCTAGTGCAAATCCTACGCGTGTTATGGTTGTGTTAGAAAGTCACACAAATCTGCATAGTGTGGTCGTGGGCCGCAGTGGTTCATGCTAACACGAGATTACTCCATCATGTGTAGGTATATCCTGTGCGTGGGCTGCAGTTGGGTGATGATACATTATCGATATTAATAAGTAAATTGTTTGTAATCTATATCTGAATTAATTAATATTATAAAGCTTAAGAGTTCGTTTGTACGATTGTGATTTTGTTTGTTGCTTTAACGCGCTAATCTCAGGAACAACGGGACTGATTTAAGCATTTTTTCAGTGTTAGAAAGGCCATTTATCGATGATTTTTTGTCCGGGTGAGAGGACTAATTCCCATGGAACGCGCGTGAAACGCCTCGCAAAAGCTGGTAATTAATTAATAGCCTTGGTATTAATTAATATTTTTTTTTCCTAACGAAAATAGAACGCTGGACTTAATTCACCGAACGAATAACTGATGTAGACACATAAAATCAGAAGAAGACACAACTAATTTTGTGAACAAATAAAGATAAAACAATTTATGTATGAATAGCCCGAAATCCATTAGGTACAATCAGGTGAGCAAATGGAACGCCAAAACCCACCAGCTGGGATAACAAAGCTCTTTTTGAAGTTTAATTACATTAGCAGACACGTTGTTTTAGTGTTTGCTCGAAACGAATATTAGAAAGCCAATTCTGTTGATCCGGATTTAAGTACGAAACAGCGGAACGTGTAAACGCGTAGGTAACAACAAAGCTTAACCACCGCGACATACGACGCGCATGATTTTATGTTGTTATGCATTAATAAGGGCATTTCAAATGATTTATTGTTCCAAATACGAGCTAGAATTTACGTTTAAGTTAACCTTTATAATCTGGCTATTAATTTCAGCAAAAGCTAACCATTCAACGTGTTAATAATGCTCTAGTCTCTTGGGTACTGTCCCAACTGACGGCGATGATATAATTTATCTGCTTATAACAGAATATTATTAAGTTTTCGTTACGTGATTCAAATATTCAGAAAATTGCTAGGGTCCTGTGTATAATTCTGTGTAAAAACACTAAAACATCAGCATCGAAATTGGTTATTAACATTTAAAACATTCGCATGATAGCGAGTGGGATCATAATAAAGACAACCCGTTATCTTTGCTGCACAATGTAGGTACTTGTAACTCTATAGCGGCGACCAATGTCACAATCTTCTACGTACATCTCATTTATAGGTATATTTGAGAGTTTTCTGTTCTACTAGATTGGAAATGCTAATAAATAAATTACATATACTCAAAACTTATAACATCTGCCGAACCTATCTCCCCAATTGACGAGCCAAGAATTATCATCACCCCATTTGACTACACTCACATTAATCAATGCTCACCTTAAAGTCTGCAGCATTTTATAAACATTACTCTCATCTTCGATTTGTCTTGTCAACAGACAGCAACTTCGTGCTGGGCAATGCTCAAGTGCCGTGCTACCCGATTGTGTACTGTTCGGACGGATTCTGCGAGCTGACAGGCTGGGCGCGCGCGCACATCATGCAGAAAGGTTGCGCGTGCAAGTTCCTCCATGGGCCCGATACCAGAGATGAGCACCGCCACGAGATCGACTCGGCGCTCGAAGCGAAACACGAACTGAAATTAGAACTTATATTTTATAAGAAAAATGGTAAGTATGTAATGTGGTTTAGAAGAATGCCCCAAACCCATCCCAATCACAAAGTTTATGGTATAAATCCAGCAGAAAAAAAAAACATATTATCCATATATCCAATTCTTCCTTGCTATAATATCTCTGTTCTGTTCATTTATAAATGCCAGACCTTCCATTCATACTTAAGAGATAATAAATGTATTTTTGTTTTATATGCAAAGTTATTGACTGACATTCACGTTAATCCCTACGGCCACAAACCATAAGTCATCTACTGAACCTAGTTGTCGCTTGAATTGACATTTGGTTAGTTGCTAGCACAAAGTTCCGATGGTCGGCATCAATAACAGGAATTTCCTAGTTCCAAATTCAATTTACACCAAGTTTGGACAGGCGAATATCTCGTGCCAATGACACATACTATAGTTCGTTTTAAATTAGGAATTCATTTCAAAATTGGAAATGCTTGGTAGCTTTCAATTTGTATACATAGAATAAAAATAAAATAAAATAAAATAAAAAGATTTATTTTTTTCACTAGCGATCTCAACAATAACAATTAAAAGCATAAAACTTTAAGTAAGTACTGCCATCTAATAACCATTAAGTGAATTGCTCTTTGCTCTTCCGCCAAACTCAATATCGACCCAAAGCTTTTCTGTTCAATTACATTCGTGGAAATGCACCGAAAACGTTTATGGACTTTGCACTTTTCACGGCGTATTTTCTACGTGCCAGTTTATGTATGAAAATCCAGTTTGTCTCCAACGATGCTCACTCTACTATTGATTTTTCTAATCGTCCGATCAAAATATTACATCACATATTATGTAGGTCTATTAACTATCTTTTTCAAATTTTTATATTTTTTCCTATAATCATCTCCCCAGCGTTTTTCCCAACTATATTCGGGTCGGCTTCCAGTCTAACCAGATTCAGCTGAGTACCAGTGTTTTACAAGGAGCGACTGCCTATCTGACCTCCTCAACCCAGTTACCCGGGCAACCCAATACCACTTGGTTATTTTATGCTATAAATAATAAAAAAAAAACAACAAACAAATTATTTTTCTATAGGTACCCAACAGGAAACATCAGCAAAACTTTTGAAAATATTTACGGCGAAAATTTAAAAAGCACTGAGAGCCATTAAACGCCGAGATATCCAAAGCAAAACTTTTTAATTCAGTCCTCGATCCTTTGCATTAATGGCTTTGCAAAACGTCGTCCATGCCACAATCATAAACAAAAACCAATAAGGAGTTTACGATTCTATTCGACAAAATTAAACTTTTACTAGCAGCCAGCTGCTTCTTGTCACCATCTTAACTGCCGTCTCAACGATCCTCCGTTGACACTATATAAAAGGCTAGGTACTTCAATATGATGCCCGTTTACGGAACATTAAAGTCACAAATGCGGGTCAACAATTGAAAGCTTCATACATAATCAATGATTCTTAAGCCAGTCGCTTGTTCGTTTGCATTTCAATGAAAATTAACTTACAGGATCTCCCTTTTGGTGTCTGCTCGACATCGTACCAATTAAGAATGAGAAACGAGAAGTGGTTTTGTTTCTCGCCTCCTTCAAGGATATCACCAACACCAAGATGGCCGCCATGAACACTAATGAGAACTTCGACAGCGGTGAGTGCCTTTGTAATGATGATACTTGAAGCTCCTTAACAAAATGCAACCCACAAAAATTATAACAAGTACTTTCCAAATAGTGACCTTGACCTTGTTCCGAAGCCTTCTGAATACTTAATGAGATGTTTTCTAGGATGCTGACAGTTGTGCATTTGTATTAATTGATCACTAAGCACGTTGTTCTAGTGCTATAGGTACATCTTTAAGGTTGATAGCATTAGATTGAGCTCCCGTAGCTCCCCGTTGCCATAGCGAGTTGCGAGCATCACCGCACGGTAAAGTCCTCTACGAGTATTGTACCCACTGTGTAGACAGTAGACTTATACAATTAGTCTGTAGCTAGACAGGCAATAAGTCTGAGTAGATAGAAATAGATTTAGTCAGTAAACACTTCGTAGCGAATACAATAATACAATTGTTTTTCTTTGTATCTACAAATGCATCACTTAACACGTTATGAGTTGATGAGGATGTCTTACCGACGACCTGTTAGCAAAGGACCTCGTAGGTGTAAGCTTAATAACAACTGTATGACTAGATTTTTTTTAATAACATTTTAATTCTTAATAATACTTTTGCTTGTTTTTAATAATAACTCGTTAATTCTTAGATAATAATTTAATAATGGCAAATGCTTCAAGTAAATGCCTGAATTGAATAAATTGCTCTTAATCAGGACTAAAAATTAAACAGAGCAATTGTCAAAAGGTTTACCGGGTACATTTTAGAAGTTCATTATTTGAATTCTGGCAAGGTTTGAGATTAGTTTGTTACTCCAGCTATGGCGGTGCCAGCGCTGTTTAATAAAACTTGAAGCATAGGCTGTTTGTTCAAGAATTCAAATACCCTTTGAATACCTTCAAATTGTATATCAAATTAATTGAAACCACCCTGTATTTCCATTTAACTTTTGAGTAACAATATTAATTACTTATATATTGACTAATACACCTCGTTTAATACATTGAAATTGAACATGTCGCCAGTTTGCGTTTTTTGAATGATTTCGTTTTGTGGTCCATACTTTGCGCAAAACCCAAGTTTTACTTCTTCTTTAGCTAACATTTTTATCAATTCACAGCACACAATATTATTCACTGTAAATATATGCGGTTGATACCAATGATAAATCTCACAATTTCTTAACAGTAAAAAATTTAAGTTGTCTCAAAAGGGCTTCAGCGTGTTGAATTCGGCCCCACGTTCACCTTCCAAAAATCCGCAATTTAAAAAAATCTAAATATTGTGCAAAAAAAAATATTTACTTACAAAAAGCTACTTTAACTATTGGAAAACCATTAACCAGTAACATGTAATTTTCTTTTAAGAAAATTCGTGCTTAAATATTCCTCACATAGAAATAATAAGCAGATTATAACCATCGTTCGTGAACTGTCACTTTAATCAAAGAATAAATTTCAAAGGCAAGTCGTAACAAGCCCTTATCTTATTCCTTGAGTCGAACTCAAGAAAAAAGAACTCTCAAGGATTTTTACATGTTTGTACGACGAATTGTGTCACGCAATATACATATGGTATCAACCCTTAGAATATTATCAAGCCGTGTATATTTTCAGCGGATCCCAAACATTATGACTCTGAATGCATGACCCACTGCATAACACCTAATTTATTACTGTCTTGTCACACTTTGAGATGTTAAATTGCATTTGTAGAACTTTAAAATCCCTACTTTATTTGATATTAAAGATTTTTTGCTGTATTTTTAACCTCCAAATGGCATGACGCTTTCTTTTTGTTAGACTTTAGACAAATAAAGCTAATCCTTTTGCTTTGTTCGTAGACATGTTTAGAACAAATGAATATTTACTTAAGTGTAGTGTAAAAGTAAAAACAGAAATACTTTAATTTTTTAAACACAACGGTTGAACGTTCTTCGTATATTTTAAAGGTCATAATGATAATCTATTTGGTGAATTTTAGGCGCAAGTTTTATTACATTAATTTGAACATAACGCAAAAAAGAAATAAGGTTATACGTTAATTAGGATTTTTCGTCAATTTTACGTTAATCGCGGAATACTGATTTTTAGTGATAACTTTACGTTAAAAACCAAAATGATTGTAATTATCCAAACCATTTTAGAAAATATTGAAGAACATTATATACAAATATGAGATATAGGAAAAAAAATATATAAAAAACTTATTTGAAAAAAAAAACGGATTGTTTATTGAACGTCGCGTTAAAATTACAAACAGTATCGTAAGGAAATGCACTAAAAGCCTCGAAAGTAAAACGCATTCATTCTATTTAGCGTTTTCCAATGTATTTTGTGGTACAAGCAGCACTCAGACTAGTTTCAATCAGCTAAATGCGTTAGTCTACGCCGCGTCCACCTTGGGAATTTTCATTCCGACAAATATTTTGTGATCCCAGGAATCTCAATTCAAAAAGCGAACATAACATTCGATTAATAGATTAAACAAAACCTCATTTGGTAAGTAAGAGTGGCAAAAATACTTTTTAATAAAATAAAAAAGTAGGCATAGATAGTACCTATCCAAAAAGTTTTCTCTTTCACCGCTTGAATTCATTATAGGAATAGTTGGCCAAAACGGAAAACTTTTCTTGTAATTAATTTAGAAACTAAACTAAACAGCTTTGTAATGACTACAGAATCCAACCGTTTCGTGTAATTACGAAATGTTTTCAAGTCAGAAAAGTACTTGTCTACAAATTGAGGATTAAGTGATCCGTCCACGCTGGATGTGCGCTTAAATACCTTTTTGTTTTAAAGGAGATTTTAGGTACAACTTTTTATAATCGATGAAACATTTAACGTTTTTTACTCAATCGTCGAAGCAGTAAAATGTAGATAACATCATTGCTTTTATCATTATCCAATGCATAGTTAATAGATCAAACGGCTTTTTGAAAAAAACTTCGTTATCTTCTTATTATTTGTTCAAAAATGACATAGCAAGAATCAAAAGCAAAACAGTAGATATGGTAGGAATAGACGCCAACACATCAAGCTGCTACAATCCATTAATTTATATGTTTCAACGTCGATTACATTTTTTTTCAAAGTGGAGTAACTTCATGTGCTTGCGTTTGTACCAAATCATCATCGTATGAAGGTGGTCATGAGTACTTAGAGGAAATAAAATATTTAATTAATCACGTACCCATTAGGACGTGCCTTTAAATACGAAAATTTTAGAACTCAATGTATTTGAATAAAGAATTCATTAGCTCTTTACCCTCGCTTACTCGTGCTTTTGAAATTTTACCTTAATTTTAAATTTGTTTCCATCACAATATTTTTAATTTTACTGATGGTTATTATTACCTCTCAACATATTGTAAGCTGCTTGGTACTTGCTTACTTTTATTTCTGGCGACATTCTGTTTTCGATACTAGTTCACGAAAGTTCTAAATTAACTGCAACGTTAATATCTGTATAATAATAAAGTTTATCACTAGCATTTGTTTGCAAGTGGAAATTAATAACAGAAATGCCTTATAAGATTCCAGTAAAAGTTTTCGCTTTATGAAATCGCCGATAATTTTGTTCTTCGACATTTTGAACTTTCGTGGTATCAAAGCAGCATCACGGCCCACTGACAAGATTTTCTTATATAAAATCAAGAAAGATATTTCTTGTATCTAATTTATTTTGGCGACATATTTTCCTCATTTACTGAGTTATTTCAGTTCAATTATTTTGAGAGTATAAGGTACACTTTAATTATGAGAACATCGAGAAATATCTTTATTACGGCTGTATAAGAAAATCCCTGAAGGGGCAATATTTTCTTACATAGGTAGACATTATCCGTAGCTGGTGTTTAGCCAGTGGGCCAGTGTGTAACAGGGTGGTTTATGCATGCAGGAGCCGCGGTGCGGCCTTCGGCTGGCGTGGTCACTCTAGCGTTATCCCCATTTGTACCCGCAGCGGCACTCTTGGGCGCCCGGTTCCGCGCTGAATCTAGTTGCCTACTTCCAGACCCGAATGGCAATCTTGACCCCGAAGCGCCGTCGCCCGCGAACATGGGCAGGCGACGCTCTAGGGCAGTTCTATACCAGCTTTCAGGACATTATAAACCGGACAAAATGAAGACAAAACTAAAACTCAACAATGTTAGTAAGGTAAACTTTGTTTTATACCAAGAGGCCCGTTTAATTGTCCATAGCAGTAGGAACTCGGGCACCCGCATCCCATCCTCTCGGCGTGGGACGGGTTCCGAGTATTTGTGAAAACTTTGTTCATACATAATATATAGAATGGGTACATGAAATAATGGTTGCTACGAAACAGTTAACTATTAAAAGGTGCAATAAAATAATGTAAATTATTTCAGAATCTATTACACTCATCGGACCCTCCGTTGCCTGAATATAAAACGTCAGCATTAAAAAAATCTAGATTTATAATATCACACTACGGGGTGTTCAAAACGTTTTGGGATTGGCTTATCCTTATAGCCACGTTCTATGTGGCTGTAGTGGTTCCATACAACGCCAGTTTCGTTGACGAAGGACACCCCAGGATAAGTGTAACGAGTGATGTCGTGGTAGAAGCGCTCTTCATTATCGGTAAATCTCTTCAGTAACTTTTTAATATCCTATAACGGAAAGTTTTACATGTCATATATGCATTTTGCAGATATAGTGCTCAATTTCCGGACGACATTCGTAAGTAAGAAAGGAGAAGTAGTCTCCGATTCTAAGGCGATAGCCCTTAATTACATCCGGAGCTGGTTTGTGGTGGATCTCCTGGCGGCGCTCCCGTTTGACCTACTTTACGCGTCCGACGTGTACAGCGGGGCGGTGAGTTAACACTTCCAACTAATTAATTTAACAGCGTTATTATTCATTTAATGTTAAACTAGTAACGGCCTCAGCCCCGCCGCCACATTCCGGAACACGAGCGCTGCGTTTGACTGTACTCACTATATTAAGTTCTTTGAAGTAGTGAGTAATTAAACAGCTACTTTGTTCATACAGGAGTCGACACACGGTAACGTGCATTTAGTAAAATTAACAAGACTGCTGCGACTCGCCCGCCTGCTACAGAAGATGGATCGATACTCGCAGTACTCCGCTTTGATACTGACGTTACTAATGCTCTCTTTCACTTTGCTGGCTCACTGGCTTGCCTGCATTTGGTTCATTATAGCCGACAAAGAGATTGAAATTCACAAAAACGAAAGTTGGGACCTAGGTAATTTTTCACATGAATGAATACTTTGCCTTGAATACTCTTCTAAAAGAATATATTTATGTAGCTAATATTCTCTGACGAAATATATTAAAGTTACGAGCGAAATTCGATCACTGCAAAATACACAAAAATAAATGAACTCGATATAAAATCTAGCAATCCGATTTCAACTTGTGCAAACTTGAGCAGCGCGATACATCAATAAGATTCTAAGAGATAAAACTTTTTTATTGCTTAGTTTGGGTAAAGTCGACTTGTTTAATTCTAGGTTGGATAAACAATCTGGCGGAGAGGCTGAAAGTGCCGATCCCAAACATCTCGCACAGTGAGAGTTATGTGACGGCGCTGTACTTCACGTGCTCCTCTCTCACCAGCGTGGGCTTCGGCAATGTGTCGGCCAACACTCTCGCCGAGAAAATCTTCAGCATCATAACTATGCTGATTGGAGGTACTTGCGTCTTCCGTCCAACATTACAATCTATTTCACACTGTTACTGCATTACCGAGTTCCTTTATGCTCCACAATAGCATTTCTGATTTACCTTGAAATATATTTTTTTAACACTGAAATTTATAGGTACTAATATCATACAGCTAAGGTCTATTTGTTTGATTGCTTGAACAAGGTAATCTTAGGACCTAGGATTTGAAAAAAATATTTCAGTGTTGAAACAGCGGGAGCTAGTCTGTTTATGCAACTCAAGATACTTACTTTATAGATACTAGCACATCATGCTTTACTAGATCTAAAATTAAACAGCATCACATAATACACTGCTTCTTTGATCGATCATCGATACCTAATATTCAAGTTAATATAAAACTGCGAAAATCTAATTTCGGAACGGCTTAATGCAATGAAGTGGAATCTAATATAGATTAGTACCAGATACTTACTCAAGCGTGCGGGAATACGTTCACAATGGCTCATTATAATTAATGTTTTAATTATGTAACATCGCACGTAGTAACACTGGCAACTTTATGCGGTACGCAAATAACGAGCTTGAAACCACAGCGTCAACCTCATTGCCACTTCATACGAGATAACGTGTTGGCGAATAAATTGCACATTTCCACTGTTTTAGCACTGATGCACGCCGTAGTGTTCGGTAACGTGACGGCTATCATACAGCGAATGTACTCGCGCCGGTCCATGTATCAAAGCAAGTGGCGCGATCTCAAAGACTTTCTTAGCATAAACCAAGTGCCCAAAGAGTTGAAGCAGCGAATGCAAGATTACTTCCAGACTATGTGGTCGTTGAACCACGGCATCGATATTCACGAGGTAAGTGTAGAAGTACGCTATGTACAGTAACGCTAAACAACCAAAAGGCACCGCAGTTATACTATGTAACATATGCCACAATGTAGAAAGCTTTCCTTTAACGTCGTTCCGCTCAACGCGCTCACTCAGATGTTATTGTAGCAACCTCTTTAATTTAAATGTGTGCCAATCTAAAGGGAACTGCAAATGAAAACTTTGTCGAAACTCAAACAACTAATGTTTCAAATTTATTACAAACAACGAAGAGATCATCGCTAAGTTGGAAGTATCTAATAGAGATACGAGGATAAGATAACACTGCTTTGAAGTTCGTCCGAGCCCCAACCGGGCTAAATGGGTTGGAAACGAAATATAATGCGATAAACTTAATCCCCGCAACTCAGTTACATTTTTTTAATAATTTTTTTTTACGAAGACCTTTTATTTTAATAAAAAATGCTCTTTTACATGTAAAGAACTGACTTCACGTTAATGAAAATCTAGATTACCGCTTTGAAGTCGTATGAGAAAATATTTCCTGGTTCTTTTTACAAAGGCATGCATTATTTTTAGACGCTCAAAGAATTTCCTGAAGAGCTGAGGGGTGACGTGTCGCTACATTTACACCGCGAGATATTATCCCTCCCGATATTCGAATCCGCGTCGCAAGGCTGTCTGAAGTTGCTGTCTCTTCACATTCGAAACAACTTCTGTGCCCCCGGCGAGTATCTCGTCCACAAAGGGGACGCGCTGACGTACATCTACTACATATGCAACGGGTCCATGGAAGTAATGCAAAACGACATGGTCGTCGCTATTCTGGGTGAGTCAATTCAAACACAAATGAACCCATTGTTCGTACCTCCGCACTTTCATCTAACTATTACTGTTAGATATGTGGCAGGCGTAAAAATATTCACGGACCGTTTATTTAATAGGCAAAGGAGATTTGGTTGGATGTGATATGAATACCCATTTGCAAGCTTACAACGGTTCTGGCTCCGCCCACCCGCAAGGGAATAATCCTGATGTTGTGGTGAAATCGAGCAGCGATGTTAAGGTAAATTAATTAATAATTTATCAAATACTTTAAAAGCTTCCCCAGCTCCATTTCCATGCGAGTTAATCCGGAATATTATTGTTCTGGTCAATTTAATTAATGGTATAACTTTTTGTTTTTTACATCTGCAGGCTCTGACCTACTGTGACCTAAAATGCATACATATGGGTGGTTTGGCAGAAGCTTTACGTCTGTACCCTGAGTACCAGCAAGAGTTTATCCATGATATCCAACATGATTTGACTTACAACTTGCGGGAGGGCTACGAAGCTGAAGCAGAGTCCGACGGGAACGGCCATCCGTCGCTGACACTGCCTTCAATATCAGAAGATGATGAAAACGCAGCCGAAGACACAGCACTCACTCCCAAAAAACTACCCGGTTCTAACACGAATAGCCCGCGGCATACTAAATTCAGGTTCCGTTACATGTCAAACACACTTACGATGAATTCAATAAGGATTACCTGAAAGTATTACACTCTGTTTGGATTAAAATATGAAAACAAATATTTTTACAATTGAAATTGCTTTTCTGTTATTGTTAATACAAATTGAAATATTTTTCTGATTTCATATTTTATAATGGAGCACACTATTACGTTTGTTTTCAATGCTATATGTAGTAAGATAATAAAATTACATAAAAATCTGAATTTCCAGAACGGACGGACAGCCACGGTTATCTCATAGAGAGTTACGTGAAAGGATAGAAAGGCAGCGATCTATAGCGACGCCAAAAATTTCGAGAGCAGACTCCTTGGAAGGACTGAATTTAGAAGTGCACAACACGAGGTCGTCTGTCGACAGGCTTGACACGCAGGTGTCGAGCTTGCATCACGACGTGGCCGCGCTCAGCATGGAGGCAAGTCTAACAATGATGTCACGTCTCGAATAATCCCACGTCGACCCACCCTTGCACAAGCACTACAAAAAATCCTTGAGACAACAATGATATCATTCAGACTTCACATGAGGATGCATTGTGATCTCATAACATAGTTCTCCACTTTTATATGATGTAATGATCGAACGTTAATAAATGTTTGTTTACGAACTATCCTGAAGTAATCCATCAAAGTACTTGAAAAAGAGGAACTCAAACATTCTTTCAAAATTCCGACACTAAGCTTCAAACTTTGGAGCATAGCTGAAGTTTAATACTTTAAAATTAAAAAGTGTTTCTGATCAGGTTCGCCACGCCATACAAGCGCTGCAAGAGATGACAGCTCCCACCGGGTGGCACGCAGCACATTCCAATCCTAACCTTCAGTGGAACGCTCCACCTAACCAGCTTGCTCGAAGCTGTAGCCATCCTCCTGACGTGTTCTGTTGGGATCAGGTACATAACATAACAATTGATTTTATACACCTTTAACTATTTTTGTAATTGGATCTCCTTTGACTAACGTAGATTATTCATTTTCAGCAGCAAGAGCGACCACTTACCCCAGAGCGCCCAAAAGCTCACAAGTCTACACAAACTGAGCCATTCCTACATCTCATAACGCAATACATCATGGAGCATCCAGCCACCGTGATGCTGCTGCTAGGCATTGATCCGATGGCGAACCTTGCCCCCGTCATGCCTGGTACCGTGGACTACTATGCAGACACGCGTGGTCGAAGACCCAGCACACTCGAGCAAATCGTCGAAACTGAAACTGGGAGCCAGACCCCTTCAAGCACAACTAGCGAGAAATATGAGCCAATCAGGAGTCCTACCGAGAGTGTGAGGGACCTGGAAGTTCAAATAGAAAATGAAGTGCAGAAACCTCCTGAGAAGGAAACAAAGAGTGCTAGCTTGAGGCGCAGCAGGTACTCGGCCAGTGACCTGTGCGAGGCGTCAGAGCGCCTGCTAGCCACGCGCTCCACGCACCCTAGCACGCGCAGCCTCAAGTTCAATATCAACAGCTAAGTTAATTATTCCATTTCGTATTAATATATGCTCATTAGTGTTTAGACTTCCAATAATAAATGCCATTAGTTTAATTGTAAATTTGGTTACCTTAAATTCTACTTTATAAGTGTATTTCGTTTATTGTTACTTTATAGATAAATCTTACCTACTATTGCAATTTTTATCAGTACTTCTCAATCAACGAAATCTATCTATATCATTACGAATATTTTCTAGTTTAAGTATGTAAGTGAAAAGTACATACTTAACGATTGTACATATCAAGTTTATGAGAAGTTTTATTTTTAGCTTAGACTATAAAAAAAAAACACTTTTTCTAGTCATCATTTAGTCTTAATAAAAGAGAGAGACGTTGGGAAGAATTTCAAATTTTACCAGCAACATTAAACGCTGGCAGGCTTTAATGTTCAAAGTTGTGGCATTCTGAAGTATTTTGATTAAACTGATGATACCAAAATTTATGAGTGCAACTTTGGCCCGATTTGTAGATCACTCCGACACAAATTGGGTCATCACCTATCTTAATAAAAATAGGAATTGTCAAAAAAGGCAATCCTTAGAGCAACTTTATAAAATATTTAAATACGTAGGTTTATGTCGAACACCTATCCATGTATATTTTCTACGAAGCTTTTCTGTATTTATAAAACATTTTCATAAGATGCCGATGATTCGGCATGTTTATGTAAGACAATATACATAATTCATCTTCGTACCAAATCTCCCTCTGATCTCAAAATACATTTTATATCTATTTATAGAAACACGGCGTGGTCTTCCTTTGAAGTTATTAGTAACTATACACCTCCTGGTGTGTATTACGAGTTCGATAACTGGGCCTTGTCGAAACTGTCTGGATGTCGACTTCTTTGTGCCAAAACCCTGAAATGTTCACGACTATGTCTGTGTCAAAAGTTTTAATAACAATGTATTTTCTAAAGTACAGCAAATTATTGCTATTTAGTTTATTAAGTAGTAGAAAAATTTATTGTCCATAGGACATTTTGAGCCCTCTCCAGTGTGACCAAATTAGAGTATTTTTTTTTTGTATATTTCAAGTGGTACTCAAAATCATCTTTGGCGTATTACAATTTTGAGATACTTACTTTCCAAAAGCACTGACTATTAATGCATGTTTTAACAATTGTCATTAAAGTTGACTGACGATTTTTTAATTCCTTTTAATCCTATTAAAGCCGCCTTGCAATATTACGACACTTATTAAAAATGTGTTCTTGTCTAAAGTGACAAGACTCTTTAGACATTTTCATCTTAAATATTTCTTTTTTATTTATCAACAATATTCCACGAACCTATCACAGTTATTTACCTTACATTATGATAGAGAAACAACAATAAAAATAAGAAAGAAATTTGATATTACAAAGATTACAGCTAATTAATTGAAATCCAATAACGGTAAATGTTGTATAAATATTGTCTGAAACTGTTTGTAAGCAATATACCTAGTAGTTCTAGATTTACTTATTTATGTTCCAAGCATATTTCTATATATTGTAAGTAGATAGATATTGTTAGATAAACGTTTTTGCCTCGTATCAATTCATTATTGGTATAAACTTTAATGAATTCTGCAACATTTAACTTTTAGGCATTTGTTTTGACTTCGGGTGTAGTGAAATTAAAAGAGTTATTTATGGTCCTACAAGGGTAGGGCCAAAACACTATATATTTATTATTAAATAAATGTAAATTCTAGTAGAGAAAAGGAATTCAGAAATTATCTTTGATAATAATTGTTATAAGAACGGAAACGCTTACTAGAATAATAAATGTGGTGTACGTTGTATAGAACCCATGAATGTGATATGATGTTAAACACGTGCAGTGCCTAAAATCTCATTTATTTATTTATTTATTTCTGTATCTTTTATTAAAATCTAAACTATTTTACTAAACGTTATGATTACGCATACGTTTTTAACATATTTTGTACATATTGAAACTTAATCTTGTAGTACAAAGTATTGGTTACCATAAAGTTTAATAAAGACAATTTGATGTTGAACGATGACTTTTATTAGTTTTAACCTACCTATATTTATTTAATGAATTAATATAAAGGCAAACTCCTTTATATCATACGCTTAGCGCTCCGTCCATGGATGGATGACCATCTTGTCATGATAAGTTTGAAGATCTTTAGACGTCGTTATGGGTAGTCGGAAGAAAATAAGTCTTACTGAGTTGACGAGGTCAGATAGGCAGTCGCTCCATATAAAACACTGGTAGTCAGCTGCATGCGGTTCGACTGGAAACCAACCCCAACATCATTGAGAAAAACCTATACAGATGATAAAGTAATAAAAAATGCTAATGTGATATAGCGGTTAAACTAATTCAAGGGGAAGTAATAAAAAGAGTGTAAATATACACACCGCGCACATAGACTTACACGCAAGCCTGATCACGACATTCAATATAGACATTCATGCCTACTAAATAAATAAATAAAACAGTCTGGCATTGAATATTTCAGGAAAGATGGGAAATGTCAATAGCAAAATAATCTTTGCCGATCTGGAGCACGTACGAAACAATGAAAAGCTAACCTTATTATAATAATAACGTTTTGATTTACTGCTGCTGAAAGGGGGGTCCCTAGATCCTGGTCGTTCAATCATTCTGTCATCGCTTAATTGAAATTAAAGATACAATATCACAGACCATAAACATCGCATCAGAAAATCCTGAAGGGAATCTATTAAATTAATGGGCCGGTCATAATGGGTGCACCGAACACCCCTCATCCTTCTCAACTCCATTAAAGCGTTATTATTCTGGTGCGAAAATTTTCTCAAACAAAAGCAACCCATCGAACTGTTGTCAGAGTCTTATAAAACAAAATGAGAGGGCCGAGCTACAAAAATATATGGTTATCTTTTAACACTGAAACACTTGAGCATTCCTAATCTCAAATTCTGAAAAACAACTGATAGATAATTGCATAAGTTTAAGAAAAATCTTATTATTATCTGGAACTCGTATAAATTTATTGCTAGCAATCTGTTGGTAGGTGGATAATTAAACTAAACACTAGAATTAAATTTAAATAAACGAAGACGCAGTCTGGAGCCAATAAAATGGAAATTACTCACCGATCTCCTTCACAGCGTTGGCGTAAACGTTCCTTTTCGATGAAATAGCATGTTTATCAACACCAGGCAGGAAATCACTTTTCAAAGACCGGAGAGAAAGGAAAAATTGATAATCCTTCAATCAAAATGAAATGTCGGACATTTTCATAACAAAATGTTCTTCTCACATTTACGACGTAGAGTACCTACCTACTCGTAATGAATGAGAGCTTTTACAATTTTACACAATGCGACGTTGAAACTTCACGACTACACTAGTTGCAGTTGGTAAGTACGGGTTTGCGGCAAGCAATAGATTATGCAAGCAGCTAATGGGTGTAGAATATTGAAATTATATTATTTGATGATTGATAATTTGTTATTCTTTTAGCTGCCCACGGCAATTTCTACACAGAGCTTTGAAATGAGAAAATCTTAAATGAGTCAGCAGTAGCTGCTATCACGGACACCTAATTGCATCATAGTGCATAATTTTGTCCCTACCGTACTACGATCCCTGAGTCGCGCGTCAACATTTATTAAGATTTTCGTGTGATACATCACGTAGCAACCTAGTACACTTCACTTCAATGAAATGATTACTTTCAAAATATTAAATTCTATTGAAACTAGAAAATTTGTGGGTCAAGTTGTGCTCAGAAATAAGTAGTCGTCATAAACTCATATTATGGTCCATTGAAACATACATAGAAAATAACTAGTCCATAAAATGCAAAGCTGGGCAAGTTGTAGCCTTCGCCGCGTAATAAACTAAGTAATGATGTAAATGTAGGTCGTGACTTGTGACGGAGTCAGGCTCGCTTTAATTTGCCACAGCCTAGCTTGAAGCATTCTCGGAGTTCGCTTTACGGCTATCAAACTATTACTGAATTTGTTCTCTCAACTGAATAAAGATTTGAAAGCTAGACGCAAGCCTCGTGAAGAAGTCCGATAAATAAAAACCGTGGACTGTGAACCTCTGTTGCAAAAGGCAAGATTTTTACTTTTTTTGTTGTGCAGACGCCCGCACATTAACCTACCTGAAACTGTAAAATTTCCCAATCAACTTTAGAAAATTGCTTCAGAGAAAAAGTATAAAATGTATTTAAGAAATTTGACAGATTATAGTAGCTTGATGTGCTGGCGTCTGTACATCAAATGAATTTATGAACGTATAGAATCGTTGCATCATTAGTGGTAAACCTGGTTGATCATATTTTTTTGTTTATAATCCCGTGGGAACTACTCGACTTATAGTCTATATACTGAATGTTATTAATTTTTCGCACCAGTAGTTGCTGAAATTGACGCGTCAAGCAAAGAAACTCTTTAGCTTTATACCATATTCTGCAGGCTTAGCATGGCAACCGTAGAAACAAGTTTTGTCTACCGGAGAATGGACATAATGACAGAAAAGTGACAGATTGACGTAAGATTTCCTTTGGCATTTTTTGAAGAAATTTTTCTTTTCTTCGATCGACATAAGTTTACAAATGATTATATGCGAGTTGACAGGTCCCGCCATGCTCGGGCAGAAGACATGTTGACATTGACAGAAACAGCTTTGTCTTTTCTTGACAGAATAGATATAGAATCGCCATGCTAAGCCTGCTGGTACAGATGTCTATATAAGAATAACAGTCGTAATAAATGCATAAAGATACAAATAAAACCAAAGAAAAACAAATGCATTAAGTAAACACTCTTGATTCTTGTCAAAAATTTCTCCAATGCAAAATATTATGAATGCTTTTACGAAAATTGCCAATAGCCGCAGGCTGCGCGAGTGACGTTTTATTGAAATTAATTCATGTAATATCCGTATTTTATTTTATTCATTTTGATATGTAGGCATTTGTACTTCACACAAAATTCATTAGCTTTATTACTAGTACAATAACTCGTAGTATGTCAATAGTTATATATAAGTATCGATAGTTTGACTATTGTTTGCGCTGGTAATACAAACTTTATTTGCAAACAAAGCTGGATACGAATAACAACAACGCGTCTAAAAACAGTCAAAAACAAAAAAAAAACAGTATTTTCTACATTCTATTTATGAACATCTCTGTCATATTTTGTTTATTCCATATTCCAAATATAGGATGAACAAAAGAATAACGCTATTTAATATAGTTATTTTTTCTTTTTCACTGTGTTTCGGACGTTAAACTGTAGGTCCCGGCTGTCATTGAACATCCTTGGCAGTCGTTACGGGCAGTCAGAAGCCAATAAGACTGGTGCCAGTCTAACCAAGGGGTATTGAGTTGCTCGGGTAACTGGGTTGTGAAGGTCAGATAGGTAGTCGCTCCTTGTAAAACACTGGTACTCAGCTCAATCTGGTTAGACTTGAAGCCGACCCCGACATATGTAGTTGGGAAAAAGCTCGGGAGATGATGAATATAGTCACTTTTTATCTCAATCGGAAACTAGATAGTGACGCCTTAAAGTCAAAATCTAGTAAGTATAAAAGTCATTTCTCTTGAGGAGACGTGAATGTGACATTATCTTCACAGAGTAACTTTTAAATAAAGAGCAAAAATGCATTTCCGAGGTTTTCAGTCTACGACGGCGATATACGAAATTATACATACTAATACATTTTCAGGGGAGTTAAACAATTGAAACTACGTGATAATTTCATGATTACGACTCAATATCAAACAGTTGAACCCACCAAACCTCAAATTGCAGTGATAGCAATATCTGCTATGGCCGTCGATAATAGTGGTCATTAAGCGCGCACGTTCAGCAGATGTTTCACGCCGATATCTATCGGATCATAGAGAAATAGGCAATGCTCTCTCAATAAACTAGTCTTGGTGGCCTAGTGGTTACCCTATTATATGGTTTTAATCTAGTTGTTAATGCACCCGCATCTCAAGTATTAATGTGCGGATTAGATTCCTGAACAGGCAAGTACCATTAATGTAAATTGTTTAAGCTACATGTTTTTTGAAAGACCCATCTTGCACATTAATGACTGCGCATAAGTGAAGAAAATAACCTCTTCCGAAAACCTGAACTTTAAAGACTGAAATTGCTAATTAGCCTACAGCATCTTTTTTAATAATCTTGTTAAGTTACACAAAATATTGGTTTTAAAACCACTGAACTTGTATTCTTTTTTTTTTGTTTTAATTTAATTTTCATATAAGATAGAAAGCATAAAATTTTTCAACAAAACACGACGTAAACACCACAAAATTTTACCTGTGTGTAGCTATACTAACAAACTCAAAGCTCGGATGCAAAATACACATATATTTTTATGCGCAACCGTTACATTTCGTCGAAAAGCATCCGCAAATACATAATAATACCTTGTTTTTATTCTTGAAACTTTTCTTGCGGTTCTTTTTATTTGTAGCTTCGCAACAGTCAACGCTAATCTGACATACTTTGATCGATTCGCAAAATAAACCAAAGCTTGCCTTAAGAATTTGCCGAGATTTCTCGTCTCGTACAACTTCCTGTTATACGTTCGATTTCGGACCTTACTTATGATTTATTATTTTCCTCCCGTTACCTAAAACATTGTGGATATTTACTGGTATTTGTTGTCGCTTAACAGCTATTTATTTAAATATTGATACAGAAACGTGTTTACATTTGTGTACCTGGAATGACATGTTATAATATTTACTAACCCTGTCAGAATTTCTGTGTAGATAAATCTAGTTGCGAGGCGTCGAGTTGTATAACAACACCTTCCTAAAATCTGCCTATTGTCAACCTTGGGTAAGGTGACGCAAGTATCAAATTAATCTTTGTTAACGTTTATTTTCGTAACTACGACAGTATAACTACAACTACACGTTTTACCTTTTATCGTCACTCTTTTGTCTAGAATATTGAATAAATGAAAACCTATTGTGAACTGAATACTGTTCGTGTCCTGTTAGTTTTGCATTCTAAACGTGTGCTTGTTAGTACAACTGTCAGTAACAACACAGATTTAATCAGACTATTGAGTTATTCATCTGTTTTTTATTTGTAACAAAGAACAGCGCTGTAAATATTCGAATACCAACATTGAAACGTAACAATAACTGGCACATCCGACGTTCTACTTATCACAGTTAAAAAAGTATATTGTAGCGAAGTCACAGTATAACAGAATAAACCCATGCATACACTTTTAATAGATAACGAGCTGACAACGTTTGTATAAATATATCTAATTAAAATTCTCGCAGTTTTCGTAGGACGCCGTGTCGACGTCACTCGGAGCGTGCGCTCAGGGCTTGCGAGCCGTGAAATGCAATTTGCTGACGCTGCAACGAGCGAACTACGTCACTTATAAACTGGAGCTCCACCCTTGTTTAACTATCCGATATTTTGACTCAAACTTCAAACTATTCTCGAACATTTTCCGAATATATAATTTATTACCATTATGGATACATACAATTCATTCGTCTGGAAATGTAAACATGAATTGAAACCTCAAACTTTCAGCTTTTCGTCAAACAAGAGAAGCTCCTAGTCTCGTTACGGTTGCTACGTCTTTTTCTGGAACAACTATTTTCTTTCCTGTAAAGAATCCCATTTACCTCTGTTGCAACTGTCTATTTCCTTTGCAATCAAATTGTATAGATTAGAAAGTATCGGAAAAGCGCGGAGTAAGTAAGTAAACAAGATCGCCTTCACCTTACTTTTATTTTGTGAGGAGGAAACACGAGATGTGGTTAATGGCAGAATTACTCTTAATTCTATTCGCCATTTTATTCCGACCACGTAGAAGTTAGCCACTTAATTATCCCCTGAGTATTAACATCGCCTCTATTTATTTGATTGCAACCATTATTGTAAATATTTGAAGCCATGTTTGAATGGGAAACTGTTTCGACTACGAATAGCCCATTATTTCGGGTACTGACTGAGCTGACTAAGGGATTACATGGACTGTAGGAAATGATATTATGAAACTGCTGACGTCATTTCGCGAGATAGAGACGGATGCTGGTTTATAATAAACGACGACAAATAACTATTTTCCGGTAGCATGTATAATGTATAACCCAATTAATATTTAAATTAGCGTTGTAAAAGTTCTAACTCCCTGCTATTGTAGCTACCTCTATCAACATATACCGTATCAGATTGGACCGCTAACACTACACAAATACGGGACTAGAACTCCACAAATAGTTTTATTTGCTGTATGATTACTATCGGGCGGGACACATACGCGTCACGGGAGCGTGATTGATTGCCTGACACGCTTGTGGAACTGTAATCTCGTGTACGTACGTCATGCACACACATGCAACACCTATGTGTTTGTAAGCCAACGCAAACAGTTATTTTTCAGGCAGGTTTGTACACAAACGGTGGTTTATGATATTGGTTTGGTACAGATGTCAGTAATGGTAAAACTTTAGTCCTGTACCTATATGTTGTGTACTGTTTTATTTTTTGCAGTTTTGGCTTGTAGACCATCATTCCTTTGAACAACATATAGGTAATGTTCCCTTTATTTACAGATGGAATATAGAGGCTACAGTTTACATATTATACTTTAAGGCCGTATTATTAGAACTTGTTATTTATGAATTACATTTAATTCTTTATTTTTTACTTAATTATATTAACTATACCTTAAGGGCATTGATCCACTAAAACCCTCTACTAAAATCGTGACGTGGGTGTATCTATGTAAAGCACATCACAGGCACTGGATGGAAGTCATGTCACGTTTTCTATAGCCAATAAAAACAACGATGGTGTAAGCGCTTTACACGTTAGTATGCAGATCTGTATTAACTGCTATTGTTTCACTTGGATGGATCCCTTTACGTGACGTATCGGGTAGCGGGGGTGGCCTAATCCGATAGATGACGTGGGAATTTCCTTCTATCGTATATCGGTATTAAGATTTATTTCCACAGGATTGGACAAATTAATTTGATGAAAAGTTAAATAGAACAAAGTAACATATATGAGTATAAAGTTTATGAACTTATTCGCTACAAATGTTAAACAAACTAGTCTTGATAATTATCTGCACTCGCTACGGCTCCTAGACTAACTAACTTCCTGGAAGATGTATTCGAATCCCCTGAGGGCAGTTACTTTGCGCAATAGCGCTTTCGGGCATACAGCATAATATACATAAATGTTTATATAAAGATAGTTTAGTAACTCTCTATTTGCATTAAAGTTAAAAACATCAATTAACCTTTTGACCGCCACAGTCACGTATAGATGACAAGCCAAAAAGTACCCAGCATGCCACGGTCACGACTACAGGACAGATTTTTAAAATTCAAAATTAATTGTCACTTTCAATTGATACAAATCCGAACTCACTATTATATTGTTCTTTTTCTGACGATGAAAGGTTAAAGCCGCTACAGTCACATTGCCTCTAAATCATATTGCATCCAAGCAATAATGAAAATCACAGCTAAGTACTAAAACGTGATTAACGTGTTCGTGATTGCTGCCGCCATCGCCATGCTCAATAGTTATCGATCGACACATGCACGGTCATTTGTTCCGTACGTACGAAGTTACGAACATAATGCCAGATGATTGAATCAAAGTACGATGTTCAGCCCAGCGGCTTACGCGAAATATGGAGGAAATTAATGTAATGTAAAAATTGTAACGCAATTTTAAGAATCGGCAAATAAAATTATGAGCCATTCAGTTTTTCATGTGACGTTGATTTCGAATTGAGAGAAATTGAAATTGACTGTGCTAAATTAATAACGTCGGCTCCGACAATATTTTTGATTGTACGTATAATTTACTACTTTTCAATAAATTTACTGAATGTCTGAAATGGAATTACGATTGGACTACCTATTTCTTGTATGATTTTCTAAATGTTCAAAGCTTTATTTAATAACTAACTTTTACCAGCTGTTTCACCCACTTCCAGTGGGAATATACTCTAAAATGGGCTATCTAATACAGAAAGATTAAATAAACTCGGTCTAGTAGTTCCTGAGATTAGCGCATTCAACTAAACAAACTGTAACCTTTTAATATCAGTAAAGATTAATGTAATTCAGGTGATCGACTACTGCGGCAAACACAGCCCACACCTACACACGTTTATTGTAAATCCTTCAATCACATTTAATTTAAATTCAATCTCGTCTGGGAAAACAGATAAATACAAAACTATTTGTAGAACTGTGTTAAATATAGATTTCAGAATCTAGTAAATATAGGTGCATACGTTGTCTAGCGCTAAACGATTTTTGTAATATTTCCACACGAGAATTTTTACTGGTGATCTCGTTGGTAGCGTTGTTTACAAAGTATATGCAAAATAAATAACACTTAAACTGATATCCTAAATACCTGTTACGCTATACAAAGTCTCGGAGAGCACTAGACCCTAACAACTGTGATTCCCATCACTCCGCGCTTTATAGCGTAATTCTACGTTACGAGCGCATGTTATGAGCATGTTTAGTATATCTTCTGTGAGACTAGAATATTTGTGAACATTAAAAGCTATATTTACATTAATAAGAAGTAATGGGCGGTCGCCACAAAAAGCTAACAATATAACAAGCAATTCTTATTGTGATGGAATAATACGGAATTTTAAAAAAAGTTATAGAATCCTTTATCCAGCATAAACAAAACATCATCAATATAAAGTTAAAGAAAATAAGATACATTTCAATAACCAAATCGGCAATATCGATAACGCAGAACTTCTAAACAGTTGTTAGCCTTGACAACACACGACACGGTCACAAAATAAGATGAAAACTCCTACAAAAGTTTCACAAGTAGGTAGGTATAAGACAACTAACAACTATCGCCGCCGGACAAGCGCAAAGAATACGTAAGAGCCTTGTGTTATGATACTTATTTGAAGCACCTTAACTCTAGAACGAGTGTTTGCGCGTCCCTGCTATCATTAGACTTGGCGCTGCAAAAATATTGTACACTCACTCCTGTAAGTGGCAACATTATCCGTGTTGCCGCTTCACGCTTCGTCATCATTTATCACGATTCATGCTGAACTGATCCAAAGAGAACTGTGAGGAGAATCAATCAATATAAACCTACGTGGGCACTTGAATGAAAATATAATGACGGTCATGTTGTTCGATCTTTTGCTGTCTCCTTTAAAAAAATATAAATGAAACATTTTTTTAGAGAGTATTGCACTACTTACGGAGGACGACATCTTGGAAGCGACTGTCTATCGGGTCAAGTACCTCAGTTCTTGGGGTTCGTATTAGTGCCTCCATGATAACCTTATAGTCTAACCTTCAGTTTGGGCCTGAAATGTGGCAGGTGAAATGTGTATGGTATGACTTATGATATAGATTTACGTAAGGTCAAATTATCACCTCCTCTTATTAAACTGCCTCAGTAAACTGCGGGATGGATATCCATTGTTCTCGTGCACAACGTTTTCAGCAATTCTCCGTATTGCGATTCGTAACCAATGCATTACGGCTGTTCTGTGCAAACAAATTTTGCGGCCTAGTTCGAATAAACGTTTAAAAATGATTTTAAAACGAAAATAGACGACGAATATTGAAAATAATCCATGGCTTTAAGATATTTATTTTTCAGGTAAGCAAAATCTCCAGAAACGGCTTCAGCGTAAGGTTCATAGATTTTCTTCTAAAGGATTACTGAATACGTAGGCAGCTGCTACGAGTGTCGTAGTACCTCGTTCTCGTAGCCTATGCAAAGACGGCGCGGGCTTCTACGTAGTGCTACGTAGCTACGCACTTCACCCCTTTTATAGGACATCACAATAATGGGCAGACCATATCTTCCAGAGGTCTATCTGCGCTATAAACTCTTTGAGTTAATCGCCTTTCACACATCCGCTCCACATGACTGACCTACCAGAGTAATTCCTAAGACAAAGCATATTTATAACAACTTTCTCGGATATATCAAAGAAAAATATTGACCTAAATTATTTTAAGCAACCCAAATAAAATAGCTGTTTTTAGTTACTTCTTAAAAGTAAAGATCTTTGGCATTCAATTGGCTTTCGAATTTACCTGATATTATAAGAATTTGCACCGAAATATGAAATTAAGCAGTTGTCCACCAACCATACATTATAGAAAAAGTACATAAATTTATTATCCTGTGTAAGCGAAAGGGAACAAAAGCTTTTGTTTATAAACTTATCCAGTGGAAAATGGATACGGAAAATATGCAAACCATTGTGACTCCTTTTAACCTACAAAGGACAGTAAATAATTAAGAGGTAGGTCACATACAAGGTATATTCAAAATAATTTTGGAGCCTAAATCGCCATTTATTTTCAAAGATCATAGCGCTGTGGTAGGTGCAATGCAATATCCTTACTTCTCATATTTTACACAACACACGGGTCTCATTCGCGTTGGAATCATAAAGGTATACGCTAGCTCGGGAAGAAAGGAGGTAGCGTATATCTAATAAACATCCTTACTTCTCACCGCCGAATAGATAGCACAGTGATCTGCCGAACTAGAATAAGACCGGTAAGCAATCAGGCATCATGATGATTTGCATCACAGAAGATTTGCGGTTCTTCCAATTGTTTTTAGAATTGGGTACCCGTTAAATCAAAAATCACACATCGGACTAATCGCAGCTACATATAGCTTAACCAAACAGATCTGTCGAGCCGTACATCTTAATTAAGAACTCCTCGATACATATACAAACTGGCTGTATTTGACCATAACGCTTAGTGGGCTCACCAAAACTTAACTCTATTAGCGCCCAGTTATCATTGGAGATAACTCGATAGATTAACTCGCAAACGCTACCAAAATCGTCAGGCCAGTATTGCTCACGCGATCAATTTCAAAATCGCCAGACGCGACCATTGATTTTGTACAGTCGCGGACATTAATGGTACAGCCACTTTAATACCTTCGCAATTTTGTAGTTAAATACATTCGCGAGATCGTACAACTAAATCAAAATTCCATTCTCCAGATATTTGTAATATACAGAGGTTCGATTTCAATAAACTGCCAATGATCCGTACGCTTACTTACAACATTTTAACGCTGACAATTGTCATTTTTGACCAATTGTGAGATTATACAAGTAAATTACGAACGGTTCAATTATGACTGACCGTGACTGTACATGCAGGGAGCACGCCCGATGGGCTGCAGCGTCCGGTATCTGTCATCTAACACTATCGTAATGCGATCACCAATACACTTCGTCGAGTGTGAAGACTATTATCGATATGCTGCGCCGTGATCTTTTGTGATAGTGATGGAAGTGCACCGATCAGCACATAAGTTTGTAGACTACTGAAGTTTCGGTTAAGTATTTTTATTATAGTTTCTACTTGTCGACTCTTATGTAAATAGGAATTAGTGTCACCAATAACTCGGTGTACCTTTTTACTAATTATTGAAAGAAAAAATGATAAAAGCAATTTTTGACAGCAGGATACCGGGATTACTCAAATAAAGGGTCAATTTCAAAAAAATAAATATATCAGGTCCATTTTCCACACCATAAACATACCGGTAAAAGCGGTTGACCCACATACGTACAATATCAATATTTTATTGCCTCTGCTATTTGCATGAAAATTTGCAAATTTCGTATGCATATGTGCACACAACGTTATTGATCACACCAATAATCTCACGCATAACTACGTCCATAGACCGTATCTACAGTAACATATTTGCAACGAAGCTCCTAATTTGATAATATAGTTTCGGACTAAATAATGCCAACATAAATTTTCATTAGACTCAACTGAAGGATAAGACAAAGATTTATGGGCGTTGTTTGAATGACTAATTGAGTAACAGCGTTGAATTACTTCGTGTAACAAATAAAAACCATAAACATATACAATTTCAAATTAGACTTCATTACATCACACTTCTTTATTCACTGTGTCTGTATTTTTTTTTTTAATAAAAAAAAGGTTTTTTCAAATTTCAAAAATAGAATTCTATTTTTGTACTGTCGCCTTTGTATATGGGTGAACTCCATTGTCTCCTTTGTCGTAAAATCGACAAGCGGCAAGTGGGATATGTTTATCCTATGGGTGCCATATAGAACGGTTTATACCGCCCTGCTAAAATGTGATGCTGAAATGAAACCTACTGGGTCTTGAGAATGATACAATTTGTATGAGTAATATCAGCTCCAACAACTCCAAAATATTCACCACATAATTTTAAAACTATTGTAGGCGCGCTAAATACCAAACCACATCTAATCGTCTCATATTAGTTATTAAAGGTGGGATTTTAATAAATCCTCATCAAGCGTTACCTCTAAAACCTACACTTCATACAAAGAAATATTCCTACCAAAATGTTGAATTTAACCGCATGAAAAAAAAATCTAGTTTGAACCACTATCGAATATTGAAAATCATAATTGACTCCAATTCAAAATAAATTCTAAATAACCTACGAAAGAAATGAACTCTGATATTTTCGTTTTACTATTAAGATAACTTATTGACGTAACCACTCAAGCGTCGGCTTTGGCTTAAATATTTTTTTTATAAAAAATATTTGTACCATTACATAAAAAGAGATTTATTTGTGAAGTGCTCGACATGAAAACTAGAAGGGTTCAGAGGTAACTGAACTTTTCTATAGACACTGACAAAGTGACCCCTCATCGTGCACCCAGCACATGCTTGTCCTTTGCGTGTTGGTTTAACACAACGTAGGTACACAGGCGACACGCTAGCACATCAAACTACTACAATCTCTCAAATTTCCTTAGTAGATTTTCTACTTTATCGCTGAAGAATGTTTTTAAGTCAATTGTTGATTGTCAGATTCGGATACATGTGCTGGGGTATGTACAGAGAGTATGGGAAGAAAACTATAAAAAAAAATATCACGGCTCTAGAAATCGGTATTTACCTACTTATTTAGCAATATTTCAGTCTATACCATGATCTTGAGTAATTCTATACTTTGCTCTCCATATATTTCGGTATGATTTGTTATACCTAAACTTAAAAGCCCTAGATTTTCAAACAACACTGTCCCCAAACTGCTGACTGCCACGATAATCATTTACAGACTAAAAGAATCATTTTTCTTTTGAACTGCTTCCATTGTTCAAAGTAGTTAAAACTTTGTCTAGGCACTTAGGCTCAGACTTCTTTTATTTCTTTAACGTTCAGCATTAATTATTACAATGGCAAAAAGCTTAAGACCCATTTTTGCCAACAATAAGTAGGTATATTATATACCATGTTCGCTTGAGTGTGTAGTGGTACAAAACACACAAACATGTACATGGTACAAAACCATGTAATTGGACATCACTCTAGATACTAAGTAAATACCTACGCATTTTAGTACTGCTACCATACTACCTATCTATCTGAATTAATAAGTATGTGGCTTATATATCACTCGCTGCCTACTGATCGCTGCGGTACCAACGTGCATAGTTAATGAGGAAAGTAAGTACCTGCCTGCGGTTGCCTTCAAGCAAAATAGTTACTTCGTAAGTATCAAGTTTTTAACCATATTTAAATACAGGCCCGAAGGAACTTCTTTCCCCGCATGGATCAAAACTAGCCTACTTGTCAGGCCGTCTTCCGCCTATTACTCAGCCAATCGTAATTAATATCATTACCTATATTGAAAAGTCGTAACGTGGTGAGGACTTCGAGTTCCTACTAATCGTATACTAAAACGGACAAATTGACCAATACTCGGTAAGTATTAGTTACGAATGATTTTCAAATAGACTACAAGTTTCCTCAAAATTTATCCAATAATTAATAGGTAGTTTAAGCGTGAATGACTATGAATGAACTATGAACGAATAACATACATACATCAATCTTTACAAACTTTTCTGTTTATAATATCAGATAGATATATATAATATATTTCAGTGGAATATTAAAAATAAAGCACTCTTTATCAATCTAAGGTACTTAGGTACCTACTTTTGAACCACAATCAATCTTCTACACTAGAATGTAAAATCGAATACTAAATGAGAATACATTTAAATTTTAGTTTTTCCATTAGGTACAGCTTTTAGTATTTGTTAGTCTATATTAGGTACCTATTCTGAAGCTGAATACGGTAAGCACATTAGCACACAGATTATTTCAACGCCTATATGTATATACTCGTATATAGATATACATTATAAGGCTCGATTAAAATTCGGAGCGCACTTTCGCACCCCGTAAGTTATTCTCCGGTAATGGATAATACTTGTCGCATCTCAATTTTCTAGGCGTGTTTCGTTCAGGTCAAACGATTTGCGCAATATTAAAATGAGTTTAACCTTGGTTTAAATCCGATATAAAGTTGTTTAACATTATTTTTTTTAACATATTGAACTTAAATTCACCGTAAGGTCTTGGGTAGCAGAATAATATCTACCCAATTATTTCATCCTGTGGGTTACGTTCTTAGGGGATCTGACCAGGGATTTTTTTGTGAATGATTATTTTTGGTCGAAGTAGATTTTTCTTACTTAAGTATGCCATTACTTATAGTGTTTTTTAGTATTTTCGATTTTTCATTATTTTATAAAATTCAGACGGGCACCTGTGACCTCTCCGCAGCGCTGTGACCGCGTCTGATTGAAGTTCCCCATTTGCTGATAGACACTTAATACACACAGATTGGTACTACTATTGGCAAATGTACTGCATTTTGTGTACTTGACCCCACTTGACTATCGAATTAACATAATTATTAACGCTTTCTTCTAAGAGAACAAAAATAAACAAGGCAATATACGAAGAAATATTATTTGGAGTGAAGAATAGTTTTTTAATCTTTGCCAAAGAGATTATCGTAAGTATCCTCAACCGATTGCACGAACCATGATAATGCTGGTATTGTTAGAGTAATCCCCTTTTTAATTTTTTTTATATTATTTTGAACTTACTTTTTATGGTTTAACGGGCCGCAAATAACCCCTAGTAAAAAACGAGGAAATGTGATAATCCTAGATATAGTGAAGACATAGATAAGTATATAGGTATATCTATACAATGTTCCAATTTCACTACGCTAATGGGGCCCCAGTATAGAATATAGGTACCATTCGCACCTTGCATTACCTAGTCATACTAAGATTAGTTCCGCGCGGTCATCAAACCATAGGATAGTGCTGCTATTCCATTCGAATCGAATCGATTTGTCTCGAAGTAGGTTCACTAACGAACCTTATGAAGGAAATATCTAGTAGGTACATACACCAACGTTTATCAGCTTATTATCATACAATAAGAGCACACCAACTTCGCGCAGTCAGCCTTACACCGTTTCAGCAAAATTCACATTGAGCGTGATATAAAAACGTTACGATTTGAAAATTAAAACGGTACAACGATAGATTAATTATTGTCTTGCACGCAGATCACGGTCAGCGACCGACTCAGGGTTTCATATCAATTTAAACAAACATGAACGGTTAAATTTATATTTCATTCTGTAACTCTGAACCTAAAACAATTATTATTAGATAGAATACCTTATTCGAGATGTAACAGTTTGTTGTGTAAGGAAACTAAAGCAAATAGCTGTCTGGGTCTTGAGTTCGAAGCTCTCATTCATAAGACTGTATTATAATACTCACTGGTTACATTGATATTTTTTTTTATTTTACATTTGATAAGTACTTATACTACTTTATACTACTCAATTTCAAATTCTGTGTTTTTAATTACAAAATAAATACTTGCTACATATTAGAATCAGACACACTAATTAAGACATTTAAAATTGTGCCTAAAACTAATACTAAAACATACATAAATGTTTTCGTTTAAAAAAAAAAACAATATTATAATGATAACTTTTACTTTTATACTTTCTTATATTTGTACATCTGTCACAAATGCCAAAAATACAGATCTGGGGTTTATATTTTCAAGAGAAGGTTTAAATATTCATATTATAATGTAATAGCAACTAGCACAGTGTGATATTTGTTTGAAGTTTTCAACTATTTACATAGTGTCTATGACATGCACTGTTCAACAACATACAATAACAACAATATTATATAATGTAGGGCCAAAAATATTCTACCACATAATCTAAGTAATTATACTTAGGGTTACAACATATACAGATAGTAAAGTACATCAATTAATAGTATTTATTGCGTAAGTTTATATTGTGATCTGGCATCTAATAGTATCAATAACATTTAGCCTACAACAATAATGATATTTGATTTAAACTTACTACGGAATGAATATGAGAGCTATTGATATAATATGCCTACATAATTAAGTAATTTTAAGTATTGTGCAACACACGTGAGTGCCATCCTACAACAGACACCAAATCACAATAACATAGTAATAAAGTGAGCTTAGAACTGCACCCAGTTCTGTTGGTTGGCGGGCGTCACGGGCTGTTGTTGACTTGGAACACTGAAAACAACAAAACAAACACATTTAACAACCATGTTTGCATTGTTGAGGAATCCACACAACTGATAGTGTCTGCTTATCAAATAAGTATATGATTTTAGTATTTTTGTGAGGGTAGTCAAAATAAAAAATAACTTCATATATAGGTTTCAATGATACATTACTTGGCAGAATTGAAGTCACCCCATTCTGAATTGGCAGCAGGTGGTGCAACTGCAGCTGATGGTGAAGGGGCATGTTGTGGTGAAGGTGGGGGTGGGAGCCGAGAGCCACCTGGTGGGGGTGGTAACAGGCCTCCACCACCCGCACCACCACCCCGGCGTGGCCTACTGCCTTCACTGCCATCTTTCTTCTGCAAAAAGAACATAACATTCAGTTGCAAACCTCAATAGGATAAATCCTTCAAACAGTTTTTCTATCTAATTAGATGACTCACTACAATTTACATTAACAAGTATGAGTCAGTTGCCCTTTATTGTTGTAATATGATTACTACACATACATGTCTTAACACAGTACTTACAGTAATTTTCATGTTGATTTTAATTGTTTCTCCTTCCTTAAAGCCCAAATCAAGATTCTGCTGAGGGGCTTGCTCCCCTTCTTGTTCTTTTCTTAACCATTTGAAATGGTCTTGCAAGGCGACATTTAGGTCAAATGAATCCGATCGATCACCAAATCCAAGACCAATGTAAGCTGTTCTACCTGAAATTATATTTAAACTTTTAGTTTGAACCTGCTTCTGGGTAACGAAATTGTTAGTAATATATTTTTAATGTTCAAATTATCTTGCCATTATCATCCTGAATCCTCACGACGAAGTATCGTGAGCTATCAGTAACGGATTCGAGAGCTACCCCCGGATATTTGTCAATGGGGCATTTGGCAAACAGCTCTCCAGAAGTCTTGTCTTCCAATTTCATAATCAGTTCTTCCGCTTTAGCGACAAGTCGCATACGCCCCGTCCATTGTGGTTCTTGCAAGTTCCAATCAGCTGCCCTAAAAACACCCACCGTTTTATCGTTTTCCTACAAAACAATTACCCGCTAAATAAAAAAAATACACATACCTGTAGCCCCTGTTTGAAGTTTTAGGAGGTATTTTAAACACAAACACTTCATTCTTAACCAGAATAACACTTTCATAAGATTCCATTTTATAATGCTATTCAATTTCTCATGAAAACAATATAAAATTTTGGGATAAGTATTTTGATAGCAGATATTGACATTAATGACGTGACGTGACGTGCACAAAAAAAAATATGTGCAGAGGTATTACTACTCATACAGCATTTGGAAGCTAAATAATGTAATTAAGTTTTGTTGCATAATACGTTGACACTTCAAGAGCGGTCTCATACAGTTGGTATAGGTTTCTAAATGCAGATTTTGTAGAAAGAAAGCACGGAATTATTAAATAAAAATGATCTATTCAAGTGACGATATTTTTTTAGAATCTGAGGGATATTGACAGATTTTCTAACCATAATGGTAAACTTGCTAACACTTCTAGGCAACGTGTAGTATAGAATCCTTAGATAGGATAAAATGTACTTATTCCCCTAATTACGGTTTTTATTCCCAATAAAGTCAAAGCAAAAAGAACGCTTAAAAATCTCCATTAGTACGTTGTATCTGGCCACGATGTTTGTTATGATGCTGCGTTTAGTAAGAAATATGAAGTAAGAGAACCATGTCTTACGATATGAGAGTATACACGTACAGAGACGTAAAAAGTTTACGATTATAAAAAGGATGTAGTTTATAATTATAATATATCATTATATCATTATATATTTTAATATTTCTGGACGGAAACGATCTTGGCAAGTGACAGCTGTCTTGTCTTTTTGTAGAAATGTCAGCCTATCTTTTCAACAGTGTTACCAACTTAGAAGCTTTCCCCCAGAATTTAGAGGATAAATACTATATGAAGGTGGTCTATGCTTACTGAAAATTCAGTGGTTGTTATTATTATTAGATATTGTGTTTAATTTTCCTATTTTATTAATACATCGAGCAGAGATTTTTAACTGGAAAAAGATATAGTCAAAATTCTCATATATTTTAATTTATATTCATAAAGGGACCTCCATAAGGAACAAAGTGGGTTTCAGTCAATATAATTCTAACACTTCCTCAAACTGCACCCTCAGCGAGAAGTGTCACTTAATGATTTCCCACGAAAAATAATGGGTGGTAATGATTTTTTGGAGTTGGTAACATTATGACCCAACTCTCCCAATTGGAATCCTGAAGAAGTTTCAACTACGCTGGATAGTTTAATTATTTGTAGAATTTCTATGAAGATTCGTTCTATTAAAGTCAAACAAGAGAAATTGTTTTGCATTTTACATTAATAGTGAGTATACATTCGTGCAGAATAGCAGCCCTTGTTAAAAAACAAACTATTAATTTACACACCTATCATTGCTATTTACTAATCAAATTGTGATATTTACAACTTTTGCACTAATTGCAGTTTTTTATTTTAGCGCTCAAGAAAAAGAATACAATGGCCTATAATGTAAGTACCCAGATTTTCAATAAGTAACAACTATTACATGTAAAACTTAATTATTAATAATTTTAAACTTTTCACTGAAGTCTTCAACTGTTTGTTTTTTTTTTATATCCAAGAGAAGAAACTTTTTAAAGATTACTCTAACTTATGTTATTAGTTTATTAGTAAGGAGTTCTTCCACCAGCTAATAACAATAAAAAGATGATAATGAAGCTTTAAACAACCATTAAACATTGTATAATTTTTTAACATAAGGAAGCCTGGCATTCAGTATACTTTACAGTATAAACATTATAAGTGTCAGTTTCACCATAAAGCATTTGCTACAGGGCTTATGGTAAGTACTTTTGGTCCTCCAAAGGCCAAACTTGCATTTTTCTTGCTTTACTGTTGTCCTAGCTTATGGCTCCAAACCAAACTTTACAGTTATGTATGAAAATGGTGTCTAGATCAAACTGATTTACATAATATTATAAGAATAAAATATTTTTGTTGGAAGATTTTAAATGTAAAAATTCTTAAGATTTTACTAAGTTATCATCAGATATTAGGTACACTGCTGAGGTACACTGTCATTCACAATTTTAATTTTAATATTAAAAAAAAATTGGCGTCTTTGTTGAACTGCGAAAGTTCTTACAATTCAAGTGTTTTTCAAAAATAATAATTTAATACTATTCATCTTCGGCTACATAGACACCTGATCTTAACCAATATATGCCAGTATTACCATATTTAAATTCTTGAATTGCTCTAAATGCCAAACCTAGTGATGGCGGGCAGCAGCAACATAAGTGATAGCATTCCAGGAACTGTGGTTACTAACCCACCTGCCAAAGTGCCTATGATAATGATGAACACCCTACATTCTTGACCAAGAAAACTGCAATGGTAATGGTGTAGCGGGGGTGGGCTATGAAAGACCTGCAAAGAATATTGTCCAAACAATACCGATAACAATAGATGCTCTTTGCAAATGGACAAACATTGCCAAATTAGAAGTAAAGTTGGATGAAATTAATCAACAAATTGTGGGAGAGACATCCGAAGATATGAGACGATGATAGCTGTTGAGATTAAGTACTTCTCTATTTAGGAAAAGTACACTAACCCAATGAGGTGTCAGATTCATCTTGGTACATAAGTAATACAAAGGCAAACATTCTGAAAGTAGATAGAGTATTGATATGTTTGTACTAAAAAGGTCAGAAAAGTATTACTATGTACCCTAACGTCCAACACACCCAGATGACGAAGTCGTAGACATTTACGACGACATAATAATAGCTATGTCTCGTACCAAAACCTTCTACACTTTTGCCATATGGGTGACTGCAACGTTAAAGTGGCAGTATTAAAAAGAAGCCAGCCTGAAGTAGAACCATTTTGCTATGGGCACAAGGGACAAATGCTGGGTAAACTTCCTCGATTCCCTGGAACTATTTAATTTTACTGATGAATTCCTTTTTCCAGAAGAAGTCCCATTAAAAGTGAACCTTGTGAAGCCGAAAACCGACTTCGGTATTTATTAGAACAATCGACATATATCACATATTATATTCAGAGATGTCTCTGTGATCAAAAGGGTAAATACCGGAAGCGATCATCGATTAATAAGAGGCACTGTGAATAAATACCAATGTTAAGGTCGAACATGTGCACCGGTCGAAACTGGATGCGAAAGCTTCCAGCCGGAACTCAAAAAATCGATTGCCCATGTTGGAAATAATTCAGAACAGACGACGCCCGCGCCGCCTGGTACGTGTCATACGAGGCTAGTTGGGCACGAAATACTTTCGACCGAAGTATAAAGGAAACAAGTACTTATAAACTCATAAGCGAGCCATTCACCAAAACAGAGGCTTTAGAGTTCGCAAAGCTTCCTGCCTCTTGGTGTCATCTGATGAAATTCAGAACGCCACAAGGCACACCAAAGCCAGACGGATGAGTTTCCCAGAGTCGATTTGGGCGAGGTTAGAATAGCCCTCGGCCAGCTTCATGGTGGGTAACATGTTTTTTGGCATATCTTGTAAGGCTTTAATTTCGCCATCCACAATGGCCCGACAACAGAAGTGCCTCTGGTACCCATGTGCACCACAGCATTTTGGTATTTTTTAAGAAGTCGTGGAAGAGTGACAGACATACGGACACACATTTATACATGATGGCATCCAGGCCGATTGTCGGCTACGGTGGCAGTTCTCTTTTATGGAGATCAGCCAGCTGCGCAGGACATATTATAGTGCACAAGCATTCGCGCACATACAGGTGCACTCTCTATTCCCTCACTTTCATAGTCCGATGGGACGGCAATCCGACCCGACCAGAAAGAGATCGGGCGCAGGATGCACAGGTGAATCAATCACCAACTTCCAGACTCCAGGCTGCTTTATGAAAGTTTCTCCAAGCCCATAAAGCTATTTCGGCCCGACCCGGGAATCGAACCCGAGATCACGTGCACAGGAGTCGCGCCTTGCGACTACTAGACCAACGAGGCAGTTTATACATACCAACATCCTTACAAAGTTTTTCATTTATAATATTAGTAGGTATAGATAGATTACGGAAAAGTTATATCAAAATCAATCAAGCAGATTTAAGAGTCTCTGAATTTTCAGTTGCACTTGCGCTGAGTTAAAAAGAGAAGGATATTATAATTATTCGTTTTTAAGACACTTGTGTGGGCAGTCCGAAATGTAGTTTCTTTAAGAAATGGAATTCAGGAAGCCATTCGGGTTTCTTAAGGCTGCCTTTAACATAAAAGCTTAACAAACATAAATCTTTACAAACTTTCATAATTAAATAATTATATTACATTACTTTTTTTAGATCAATAAAACTCGCAACTTATTTTTTAAGTACAGGATTTTTATTCGATTCCGGGTCTAAAATCGACTAATAGATCGAGTAGAAAAACCGGTAACTGACTAACGATGCTTAATGTACGTATTGGACGTCACTACAAACAATGAAGAAAATAAGATGGCCGTCGAGTGGGTCGCCGTAAATATGTTGAGTTATTTTTCAAATCGTTCGTTCTTAACACAATTACAATGCGAATATTGTCAGAAATGAATTTTGAAAAAGTGTATTTAAGAAAAGACATTGTGTGCGTTTCATTGGTGTTCTGAATTATGTAAGAACAAAGAGTTATCGTCGTTTGTCGTATCTATCAGGCAGCTAGACAAATGCATGAAAATGGGACTCTCTCATTTGTTGTTGTTTATAACCATAATCCGTCTGATATGTTTTTCTATAAAAGCAGAAAACATTGAGTGTCCACACAAATGTGATTGCCTGGAGCAGTACGTCGATTGTTCAAAGAAGAATTTCGTGTCTGTGCCAAAAATTCCCAAGTGGGTGGAACGATTGGATCTCAGTTATAATAGGCTGAATGAAAACGTAACGGAGGCTTTTGACAAACTGCTGCATTTACAAGAATTGAAGCTGGATAAAAACTCCTTTCATTTCATTCCAAGCCTGCTACATCATGATCAAATACAGGAACTGAGTTTAAATAGGAATAATATTGGATCGATAGACACGGGTACTTTTCCTGCCAATAGTTCCATCAGAATCCTGAATGTAAACAGTAACCATATAAAATTCATTGAAGAAGGAGCCTTAACTAATCTGACTAATTTAGAAGTTTTGAAGCTGAATAGGAATGAAATTAGATCACTTCCTAATCATTTGTTTATGAATCAAACAAATCTTAGAACTTTAGAACTCAACCATAACAAGTTACATGTGATCAGCCCACTACTATTTCAAGGTCTGTCTAATCTGACAACACTGAAGCTCAGGTTTAATAATATTGACAATATAATGGATGGTGCCTTTTTTGGATTCAAGTCAATGAATTTGTTGCAACTGGACCATAATAGAATAAGGAATATTTCTAAAGGTTGGATGTATGGATTAGAGTCATTGATTACATTATCCTTGTCAAATAATTTGATATCAGAAATTTATTCTGGTAGTTGGGAATTATGTACAAACTTGGAAGTTTTGGATTTGTCACACAATCACTTGTTGGAAGTTGAAGGACGATCATTTCAACATTTAATTAATTTAAAGACTCTCAACCTTGGCTATAATAAAATTAGTTCAATTTCTCAAGATGCATTTGGTTATATTACCCAGCTCCAAACACTGCAGTTGAATAACAACAAAATCTCGTGGACAGTTGAAGATATGTCTGGACCATTTTCAAAACTGCAGAATTTGATATCTTTTAGCCTGGCTGCTAATCATATAAAATCAATCAATTCAAGAGCTTTCGATGGATTGTCTAATCTTGCTGAATTAGATTTGAAAGGAAATAACATAACTTCCATCCAACAGCATGCTTTTGATTCTATGTCAAAATTGAAGAAACTGCATTTGAACTCTTCATCTCTTCTGTGTGATTGCAATTTACTATGGATAGTAAAATGGATAAAAGAGAAAGCTGAACAAAAATATGTAACAGCTAACTGTGCATACCCATCTGAAGTACGAGGAGTATCAGTTACAAAACTCAAGGAAGACAACTGTGGAGACTCTCCCAAGCCAAAAGTTGTAGAACATCCTAAAACACATCTTGCCATAAAAGGACGCTCTGCTAATTTAGTGTGCTCTGCTACATCTATTCCTTTTAATAACATGACCTTTTTGTGGAGAAAGAACAATGGTAATGTAAGTGATCCTACGGTATATGAGAATATCACCATTGGCTCTAATGGTCAGCCAAGAGCAACATCAGTATTGGTCATTCCTAATGTTACTCATGCGGATTCTGGCAAGTATCAGTGTGTCGTCAGTAACAATTTTGGAACAACTTACTCTACAAAAGCAAAGGTCAACATTGTTACTTTTCCTCGTTTTACCAAAACACCCACAAATGTTACTGTGAAGACTGGGGAGACAGTCACACTTAATTGTGCAGCTACAGGAGATCCTCCTCCAGAGATATCTTGGAAAAAAGATGGAGGCAATGATTTTCCTGCTGCAAGGGAAAGGAGGATGAATGTTATGCCAACTGACCACTTGTTTTTTATAGTTAACGCTAAAACTACAGACATGGGCATATACAGCTGTGCAGCTAAGAATCCAGCTGGGACTATTATTGCTAATGCTACACTTACAGTATTGCAAGAACCATCATTTGTTAGAGTAATGGAAAACAAGGAAGTGACTAGTGGTGATTCTGTAGTTTTGCAATGTATGATATCAGGGTCACCAAAGCCTGTTATAAAGTGGCTTAAAGATGGAGCCCCTATCACACCTACAGAACGACATTTCTTGACAGGTGATGATCAGCTGCTGATAATAATTGGATCAGAGTCTAGTGACGCAGGACGTTATGAATGTGAGATTACTAATGAGTTGGGTACTAAAAAAGATATGACTGAGCTAAGAGTGTTGCCTCCAGTAGCCATTATGGTGAATGAAGAGAATATGGCTGGTATTATAATTATTACTGTAGTGTGTTGTGCTGTAGGGACTTCTATTATTTGGGTGGTGATCATTTATCACACTCGTAGACGCATGGCCAGTGCTGTGCACACATTTCCCGCCGAAAGTATAAAAATGACACATGTAGTGCATAGTGACAGTGAATCCCCTCAAATGTTTTCAGACAATATATCAGAGCACTCATCTTGCAAAGATAGTGGGACTGGTGATTCAGCTAAACAAACAAGTTTTGATGGAGTGCCTACTGATAGAAGTGAACCTGTGCATTTTGAGACTGTATGCCAGAGCTATCCTACCATGCCTGAGGCACATAAACTTCTTCCATCGTCTTTTAAGCCCTCAATACAAGTTTGTGTAAATACATCTGTTACACCAGCTACATATAGTTTTTCTAGTCACAGTGGTAATGTTTAAGTTTGTAATATATATTTCTAAAGAATAGTTTATAGTAAGTAATAGGTACAAAATACCTATGATTCCTGCAGTTTCACTAATTACATTTTATTCTACTTTAACACATTATTATTTTTAAAATAATAAATTTGATCTCTAAATATTTGGAAACTACTTCTTACATTAGTAGTCATTATATTTCATTTAATGTAACAAACTTGTGTAAACATGTTAAAAACTATAATGCCTTATATGTAATAATGTATGCTTAAAAATTTTGTATAATATAATATACATAATTTTAAAACAATACAAACCTTTGTTCAACTCTGGTCCATCAGGTAATTGGATTCAAAACCTCTAAGAATACTAGATAATATATTGCATTGTAACAACTTATGAGCTTTATATAACTTGTAAACATGATTATTTCCTATCTAATGTAAGTATTAATCTGATACAATATTGTCCCAGTTATACAGAAGTATACAAATAAAAAGATAACATTATAGTGTAGTTAGTGAAATGGCAATAAAGTTAGGCGTCTTTGTAACTTGATTGCTTAGTACAAAATGTAACAAACTTGCCAGTATTGGTTTTGATGTAAAAGACTGAATGTCGTTTAAGTAATAAGTGTATGATTACTGTTATTTTTTAATATTAAATAGGCAATAAATATTTTTAAATTTGTTATTTTATAACAGTTTTTAGATAGCTATGTCATGTGATTTACCTAGCAGCTTTTTCTATTAAATATTTAATTATAATTGAAATGAATTTGAGTATATATAGTATATGTGTCATTATAATTTTAGATATTCAACTGCATTTTGAAGAAAACTTAAGTGCACTTAAACTAAATTACCTTTAAACAGACAGGTATAGCATCTTCTGCACAGTTTTGAACTACATTATATATAAACTGCCATGTGTGCTTATAGGCAAAAATGTATTACCTTTGTAATCCACCTCTACTGAATTGTATCTAGAAAGTAACAGTAAAATGTTATTAATTTTAAAAGAGATGATTAACAAACATTTAGTAATTATAATTATATATATACAGCAAGTAATGTAATTAACTACTAAATTGTATAAGTTTATAGGTGTAGCATTATAAGGAGGGAGGGGGGGAGTGAGATTATTGGATACCTATTTATAGTTTTGGGCATATATTGTCGGCAGTCAAACAGTTAACAGATGTTTTTTTTTTTAATTATGATAGTAAATATCTATTAATTTTATTGATCACACCTGCAAAATTAATTCATTGATCTTTTGAAATTATTATTAACACATGAATAAATTAACATTATGAAGATCAAAGATCGATAGACAATGCTCATTTATAAAGACATATGTTCTTACGTACTTAAGAAGTGCAGCATTTTAATTACAATAACCACTAATGTATTACTGTTATTCTTCTGAAGGTGGGCATCAAGTGCACTCAACTGCGATACGCTGTTCTAAGAAACAGGCTTGAAGTGCCACACTATAAACGATATTTTTATAGATTACATGGCCTACTTGGGTTAAACTAGTTTTGTATTGCATAAATAAGATAGTTAAATGGTTACGTGTTCATTTACGCACATCCTATTGTCTACCTGTTTGGCTTAATGTTTTTAAGACATTACTTGTATATTTTTATCTACTTAAACTTGGCACTAATGTTTTACTATTAAATTGCTGCATTTCTTGCTTAATATTGATAAGTGTAAAAACGTAAATAGTAATTAATGCAGTTTTTTATTGTTTATACTGTGTAAATAAGGTAACTATTTATATACTTTACAGAATAAAATAATCTAAGAAAAGGATGGTTTTGCTTATGACTTCCCTAGCGGCTTAGCCGGCTTTCATGTCCTGTTAAGTGTATATAAATATTGGAGGATTGGCTATTTGTCATATAAGTAGACTACTTAACGAAACTGGATACTCTATGGAGAAAATGTCTTTTCCCTCTGTTGGTGGACCGGGCAGTATGAGACTCATACCGACAATAACAAGAATCCAAGTCCGTTTCTTTACCATCAATCTTGCAGCCCAGCAGACCTCATTTTTGATATGCCGAACGTCCAATCCCCTCTAAATACTTCCCTTTCCTACCCATTCCAACTTCCCTCAGAGTTTCTGATTGTAGGCTTTTGAATAAGGCCCGGAAAAGTAAAGAAATCGCACTAATATCGCTACTTATGTGTCCGTCCTTGGGCAATTATATCTTTATAACCGCTTTCCTTCAAATAAGTCCTCTACGTCTGAATGCTTGCTACCCAAAAAATATGTGTGAATGATGATTTTACATAAAAAAATCGGCATAAAAAAATAATTGAGATCATAATATACACTTATGTAGGTGGTTCGTCCTAGAAATGTCACACTCAGGAAATTCATGTCAAATGATAACATTGATTTCCAGCCTGGCTATGGCGCCCCGCAAGGATATGGACAACCACCAGCAGGCTACGGCGGCCCCCCTCCCGGTCAGTTGGAAATTGGACATGGGCCATACCCGTCGATAGGACCCGGGGGTGGAGTCAGTGCTCAGGTACAACAGTGGTTTCGTGCAGTTGACAAAGACCAATCTGGATTTATCACAGCGGTGGAGCTGAAGGCAGCACTAGTAAATGCTCAGGGACAAACTTTCTCGGAAACTGCCTGCAATTTAATGATAGGTAAGTTTACCACCCTTATTCAGGTTTCTAAAGTACAAAAATAGCTAATTCCTATAGCTTCACTCGCCCCCTAAGGAGTAGTCACAAGTAATATGTACCTGCGATACAATTAGCCTGTAGCCATCTCCAGGGTCTCCATCTACTTATATAATTATACTAGCGACCCGCCCCGGCTTCGCACGGGTGCAATGCTGATACTAAAATTATACATATAAACCATCCTCTTGAATCACTCTATCTATTAAAAAAAACCGCATCAAAATCCGTTGCGTAGTTTCAACGATTTAAGCATACAAAGGGACATAGGGACAGAGAAAGCGACTTTGTTTTATACTATGTAGTGATAGTGATAAAACAAAATATCATCTGAATCAGTTCAGTAATTTTACTCGTGTGCAACTAACTCACATAGTCTCGCAATTGCAATGACCGTTAGTATAGCCATTAGGTAACCAATTAATTTGTTACTTATCTGTTTACAGGGATGTTCGATAAAGACCGTTCAGGCCACATCAATGTTGAAGAGTTTGAAAAACTATACACCTACATTAACCAGTGGCTTGCAGTATTCAAGACATATGACACGGATCAATCTGGATCCATCGAAGAAAAAGAACTATCTGATGGTACGTTTATAGTGGACTAGCTAGCCCGCCCCAGCTTCGCACGGGGAAATTCAGTTTTCTATACATTTTTTTAATAATCTTCTCTTGTAAAAAGATACCTAAGGTCGGATGTCTATAAGCATAGGTAATTAAAAACCCACACATATTTGCAACGCGTATAAATTTAAGTCATTATAATAACTCAGCAATCTTAATAGAGTTATTATCTATTCCGGATCTGATTTAACATAAAATACATAATATATTAAGTTAAGCCACACCATGTGTCCGATTTGTTCATTTCTTTTTATTTAAATATTTTTTTATACGTTTCAGCACTGACGCAGATGGGTTTCCGGTTCACGCCGGAATTTGTAAGCTTCTTAGTGAAGAGGTGCGACTCAAAAGAAGGCAAAGTTTCTGTGGACAGCTTCATTGTACTATGTGTGCAGATCCAGCGTTTTACTGAAGCATTTAGAGCTCGCGACACACAGCAAAACGGAACCGTCACCATCGGATTTGAAGATTTTCTTAATGTAGCTCTTAGCTGCTCCGTTTGAAAGGGGCGTGCTTAATATTGAGATATCGCAATAAATTTTACTCTATTTTCTCATTAAGTACAACAGTGAATTTAATTTATTTTTTAGTTTTATAATATTCCATTTCTATTTTAACTATAATATCATTCGACATTGCATTATAACGATATAATGATTACAGTTTAATGCGCACTTGATATCATTAGTGTCGTGTACCAGCTAGTAAATGTTTATTTACATACTTGAGAAATGGTTTGATCTGCTTATAACGCCTAAAAAATGCTAAAAAAAATATGTTTATATCTGATTAAAGAAACTCGGTACCTGTAAAGACGAAAAGCGCAAAAGCTTGCCTTTGTATAAGTATACAAGCTGTTGTTTTGCATCCTCGTCAAATTCAAGGACGTAATTATGCTAATGATTCTCGATCCAAATCAACAATAAAATAGGTAGGTCATTTTTTTTATTTTTTTTCCTATCCGTAAGTGTGAACTAGGCGTATTTAAAGGCGGCGCGTCTGTAACTAGCCCTATAATCGCGCGTCCACACGCACACAAACGCAAACATTCATACACAATGCATACGCAACGATCATTCACAAAAATCGTAGGTAGTCAATGCCACCCCAACCAACCACGGCGCGGGCGCTCTCCCGCGCATGCGTCTTGCCACCACAGCTTGCCACGCTCCCGCACGCGGCCCCTCGCACCCGAACCAACAGTGTGTTTGATGTCGCCGCAGCGAGTGCGTGTTTTGCAAATTCCGCTCCTTTGTGAAGCCATAGCCGAAAGTGCAAGTTGGCGGACAATTACTCTAATGTCGAGTTGGTGGAAATGGTTCGCCTGTATGCCATCAGTGGAAAGCCATTCGGATGTTCACGGAAATGTTTCGCAACATTTTTATACAAAGTAGATCGGGATAAGTGTCGGGATCCTAAGCCCGTTAGGTAGGAAGGAAAATTTAAAATCAACCAATTTAATCCACAAATAAAAACAAAATCACTACGAAAAGTTTAGCTAAACGATAGGAATAAAGCAAAACTTAAATTTTATTAATCAGCTGATCGCAAGTCAGTGAACTTTATACGGCGTCTAGTGTTACTGTCATTCGTAAGATTCCCTATTATACTCGTACTGATGCTTAAAATGAGTTAATTACAGCAAACTAAAATGTGGGTGATTTTCGAAATAAAATTAGGTAAAATTATTGCTACCGGTCGTCGCAAAGGTCATTACTCGCACTCAGCTGTTTGTCGTTGCGTGCGTAGAGTGCGTAGCTTGCGTAGTTGGGTGATTCGCTTAGTTTTGTATTAAGGTTTCAATTCTGAAAATCTGTTAAATTTCAACAACAAAAAAAAGCGGCACTGATTTGTTATTTCCCGGTACAGTACTTTCAATTGATTATTTATGTCTTTTATGACAGCCACCTGAAATTTGCCGAGGATGCAAAACAACAGCTTGTATTTTAATATATTTACAGTTAGCGTTAATATCACCTGAAACTGCTTGCTTATAGACGCTAAGATAGTTCTATAGCACTGTACGGGTACCATAGCAAAAATCTTGAGTGAATAATAAGTTAGGAACCACAACATGTTAGATTGAATTTCCCAACCACACCCTCTGTGAAATTATTTTTGCTACAGCCCTAATGAATTTTTGATATATCGACTAGGCTATTGCTTGGTACGGGGAAATAAATAGATATTTTATTAATTTCACTGTTTTATTTAATACCTCAGGCACAATTATACATAGGGATGTTAAAATTAATCAATTCGTATTTTCGCCATAGCATAATTTAGCAGAACAGTTCAAGAAAAAAATGTTGACTTGGCTAACTTAAACAGTAACAGTATTATGGTTCTCTTAGTCAGCGTTTTGACCAATAAGTACTTTAACAGATGTATAAAACATTCAGAAATCCAGCGAAATATCTGAAACAATAGAGAAAACTTTTACATGTTTGAAGGAATGTGGGCAAACAATAATACCTAGATATAGGTGACCATTTTGTAGCCAACTGTATTTATACTTGTCTTAACTTTTGAAACCTAGAGATGACTGGCTGAGAGTAGCGACGGGTGCTCGATTCGCGGGATCGATCGCTTAGTCTGAAAATCCCGTGCTATCTTTCGGGCATATCGTTGGATCATCATAAAATGGAGACTACCTGACGAATTTAAGGCGCCGCGTCCCTTCACGCAGTACGTCACCTGTCGCTTCGCACACTGCGGCGGGACTTCATCAATGAAAATAGTTCTTTTCAAAGTGTGTACTTACTTCCATCATTCTTCCTTCTGATTGCCTCTGCTTTCTCCAAAGAAAATACAACTTCTTGGAAGTTTTTCACAGCAGCCTTCATATTTGTTTCATGTAGTGCATTGTCTGGCGCACTGTCATCTAACAAACTGTATATTGAAGGTATTTCATCAAGTTTCATGTTCCTTGCATTGCTCGGTTTGAATACTACTGATACTTTGCCAGTTTTTGGATGGATACTGAATGGAGACTTCAGCAAGTGGTTGAAACCTTTAGTTACATTAACATCTAACCTAGGATAGCAGTACTGTATTTTGATTTCTTCTACTAGGTACCTAAGTTTTCTGACATTGTTTCCTGACTGAAAAAATAATTTGGAGTATCATTAAAATGTATTCTTTTTTATTCCATAAATAAATAAAATGCTATGTTTCTTTCAATAAACTTACTTCTCTACAGTAATTTTCATAAACACTTATGAATGTTTTCCATCTCTCTGAAGATGAGTCTGACTTGCTTTCTAAGGACTTTTGTACTTGTGCTCTTAGTGTTTCATCTGGTATCATTTTCAACAACTTTTCTAGGCGATCCGAAGTACTGAAAAATTCTTGTTCCTCCAGTAACTGATCAAAATATTTGTCAATTATACTCAAGGCTCTCCTGAAATGTGAATAAATGTGTAAGGTTACTTTTATTATCATTTACTATTCTTCATTATTTTTGCTACCTAATTATGTTGTTAAGAAACTATCACTGTCCTCTGGTATAGTTTTTGGATATATTTCTTAAAAGTCCATGTTTTTTGATAGTGACAAGATTCACAGCTTAGTATTAATCAAAAGAGTAACATCTTAAAATAATAGACATGTTTCATTCATTATCATCCCAAAATGATTAACAATCATAGATTCACTCTAACAGCTAAACATGGTGAGAATTTGAATGCAAACTTCACAAAGTTATCTGTTTTCTGTAACTTATTTCAACATGGTTGGTGTCACACCCAAATTCTAGAAAACATTATAACAACCTATTATTGTTAGAAACATGATTATTTGTAATGAGACTAACTCCAAATGTGCGTAACTCCTTAAACCAATTAAGGTGCCCTAGAGCCAAATATGGGATAGTTATTATCCAGGGAAATATAGTAGTTCCTCCAGGTAATACTGCAGATGGAAGCTAGGACTAACTATTGGACAGAAGCTAGTACACAGAATTTTATTGTAAGTGTATTGAGAGGAGGGATGTATGAAGATATTTTACCTAATACTTGTATGTAGATTATCATTTCCCAAATGGACCTTTTTGTTTTGATTATCGCCTCCCATGATGAGACACAAGTAATCAGCGACTGCTCCCCTGCCAGGACTGTCCAGTGTCCTAGCTTCATAATCTGACACCCAGCAATGGATACCTCTTCTGCCAGAGAACACCCATAATATGCTTTGGAAACCAAAGTCCTCTGAAATACCAAAATTATGCTAATGTTAATATTACAATTCAGATTTTAATAATGTTTTAGGCAGGATCAGGAGGATTTTAATATTAACAAGCAATTGTTATGTTGTTTGATTGTCTAAATTAAATCTTAAAAATAAAAAAGGATTGCTTCAGTAAGCTAAGCAATCAAGTGGTTATTACCTTTTAATGTTTTATCTATGATCTCACAGGCAATAACCATAAATATCCAACATTTTCCACAAACTTTAGCTTCCTGGCAGCATGTCCGGACTTCATCATAGTCTGTAAGATCTATATCAAAAACTAGTTCTCTGGATAACACAACTGCATCATGACGACCTATTGACGGTCTGCGAATTATTAAAATATACATTTAGAAAACAAGTATTAATTAAATCAGCTAATAAATTCAAAATATTTCTTACTTTGTATTATAAACGGCTCCAATATCCAACTTGTGTGGACACTTTTTCTGTAGTAAAGTTTGTAACTCTTTCTGATCACTAAAAGATAAGTATCGCAAATAAACATCATCAGCTAAAGTGAATGATAGTTCCCTGTTCGAGAGTGGTTGTGGTGAACTGCCGCAGGTTAGCCACCGGCAAAATATATTTTGGGGAAAAAGTCTGGTATAGTATATAGGCAACATCTCTGGTAACATACTCTCATCATAGTGTCCAATCTAAAAAATGGAAGAGAAGAAAATTAAAACATTCAAACCACGCATGGATGTAAACATGTTATGTTATCCATAGGATAAAAATTCTTCACCATTTTTTTTTAATATTCAGCTGTCCGTGTTAAAAGATACTGATAGCACAAATGATGTCTGGTTTTACCAAAATATTATTTAATATTACTTTTTGAAACTACGAAATAACAATTAACAACTCCGATGTCCGATAAACTTCGTCATACGTCATTGTCAAATTTTGGCGCGAAACAAAACCGAAATATGTCATTCTGACAGAGTTGCCAAGCAAAATTTATAACTTCTTTTTTCTTAGATTTTATAGATTAACACCCGGCGCCAACGTTTTGGCCACTTTAAATTAATTTTACTTGGCATTTCAACTTTTGTTACTCACTCGAATGCTTGATAAACAAATTACTTTTGTAATGTTGTGGGTAGTCAGCATCTAACTTACTTCTTACTCAAATAAGCCTCATTTGTTCAAGTGACTTTCTATTGAATAAATGTGTGGAGTTGAGACCCGTACCATCATTATTTAGATTTAGTAGGGGTGTTCGAATACATTGTTCTAGTAGCATACCATGATCATAATATTGAACCAATAAAAAATAGTTTTGATTAAATCAGTACATCATGGAAATCAATATAAAAAATGCTTTCAGAGAAGCTGTAAAATTTTCTCTCAGTGAGTATTTTTAAAAGTAGCAGAATGACGGGTAATTACCAGACCGAGAAGAAAAACAGAAAACTGATAAGCAAAATAGAATTCGCTTCTTCACATGAAATAATATGTCGAATTAGAAGTTATCAATTCGAATGTATAAGAATTCTTGTTTTCATGATGTGGTGATAATAACATTCTCTATTATATAATTATATTAAAATGTCCTTTTCTTATTAATTACAGGTCCGTGTATCGAGAAATATCGAATATTAACTGAAAAAAATCAAAAGCTATTCCTTCAAACGATTAGGTTTTTCTTGGAAAGACCAGTATTCACAACCGTTTTATTTTCGGCTTTTTTCATTGTATTCATTATTGCTGTGTCAATTTCATTTATTATACTTCTCGGAGTACTCATAGTTGCTATTGTAATTTTGCTTTTTGAAGGTAAATAGACAAAAAGTTTTAATTATCAAACACTCTGTTATTAATTTCATTTATGACTGACTTATTTTATTTTGATAAGTGACGGGGTCAAGTTAACCCTTTACATTTATCGACGCACTTAACAGTGTTTTTTTTTTGTTTCAGGTTTTGTTTTCATCATAATTTTAGCAGTTTTTAGTATGATTACAGCATCAGTCACCCTGTTCATTATGATAATATTCGGTATTAAGTACACAACATCAATAATACATAATTTAGACGAAGATTGATATTACTTTCAATGGCAATCTTTTTCTTTAAGGCTATAAAGTTCAAATAGAGCCAATAAAAAATGATTGGGTTTGCCAAATGACATGATAATTTAACAAATTGTATACCAAGTATGACCTTGTTTAATTATATATTTTTCAATTATCATTACTACTTGTTCACACTTAATCATCACATTAAATGATTTATTAATTTACTTTTAATACGTGTTTTATTTGAATGGAATATATGCACAATTTGGGGATAAAATGTTGTTTAAGGCTTATTGTTAACTATCCATTATTTTCAAGCCTTTTTTGTAGGCACTCGTTACGTTTTGATTAAATTAAATGAAACAATATTTGGTTTTAATCACAGATTTTACCTGAGGATTTTACGTAATGTCCTTTAATCATTACCATAAAGAAAAGTAGCAGATACCACCGGAAACAGTTTTTACTTAAAACAACAAGCTCCTAATGTATACCACATAGTAGAAAAAGTGAGAAATCACACCTTGTAATGAAGTTACTGATAGATCTTTATCCTCGTTTGACTGACTCGGGAGACCAGGAATCATCGAAAAAATTGTTAATAATTCTTATTGACAGACGACAGCACAAAAAACACTAAAGTATGCTAGCCGACGTTGGTGCTTTTCAGCGCGGGTAAGTATCTAAGCTGGATGTGAATTTAATAATCAAATGTATAAAAGTTAATCGGTCACGCTCAATGTCTGTAGTTATTGAACGATCATTTACTGGTCAAAAGAAATTTGGCAAGAGCCCCATAAAATACGATAACTATATATGAATAAAGCTAATTTAAAAACGTTATTGTTTTTTCTAGAATACAGTGTGGGGTTCACTTGAGCGTTCACTATATTGTGCGCGGACGCGAATGTATTCCATGTATTTTCAATGCTTGCAACACAAAACTCTACTGTCGTTTTGTGAATGTGATGAATGAATACGACAATGAATAAAAAAAACGGAACGAACTGAAAGATAGTGCCGATCGGGGAACGCGAGGACAGAAATTAAAATTTGTAGTAACATACCAACAAAAAGCTTAACAAACAGTTAATTTAGTGAATTATGTTAATAGTTTAAAGTGTCTACGTTAAGCGCGAGAAATCTACATATCCAATCGTTGGTAAACGTGTGTTCTAAAGAACTGTTACAAGACTGATGGATGAATACTTTGGGGTTTTTGGCTGCAAGGTCACTGTTGCAGCAATGATGTAAATTATGACAGTAAGTTTGAACAGGTTTTTGTTAAAAGTATCTCTGAAAGATCATTTCATGCCGAAAAATTACGTCACTTCATATACAGGTTTCAAAATGCAGTGGGATTTGCAGTGTGTTGACTGTCGTTTTGTGGTTCTGATTTGTAGTCTCCAGATTGCTTTTATCAATGATATTTCACACTTATGATTTAAGATTAGTTTGCAATATGTATTATGGCTTTATAGAAAAGATCATTGTATTTTGTTATCTGCCCCTTGTGTAAGTCCTTCTGTGGAATTATTACTCATGATTCCAACTATAAAATGAAGTGCTGAAGTATGACGGCTCACGCTATAGTATATTTATTATAGTATATATTTCAAGGAAAAAAATTAAGATTATGTTATCACTTAAGTTAGGTCACAAAAACATCCCTCTTAAAATTAATTCTTACATAGCAAATACAAATCACACAATTTGAGTTATCTCCATTACATGCCAACCAGTTTTTGTTGAAAATGTAAGCAATTTTGTGATGACTACTGAAATAGTAATTTGTTCATTTGAATAGCTGGAGGATCATCAGTTTGGATCTTAAAGCAAAAGATATAAAGTTTGTAATGGATTGTATCTGATCGTCCCCAATAGTTTCATAACTCTTGTTGAGTCCATGAAATAAACAAAGCAATTGTAGCTATTTCCTATTCTAACATGCCACACTATAATTCAGTAAGATAAAGTACAAAATTGGATTACTATTCTTTTAACTGTAGATTAAAATATATTTTCTCCTTGATATTTTTGTCAGAGTATTATAATAACACTTAATTAGAATTATGGCATTGGACCTGCCTACTGTTTCCATACTCCATCATGAGGCCTTTTTATGTCTATTACTGTACATTGTACTTGACATCACATCTGACTTTTTTCAATGATAAAAGTGATCTAAAAGAAGATTATTGCAACCTTCTTTGTGGAATCTGCTTCCAAATACATTGATCTGACCTATATAAGTAGAAAAAAAGACAGGTCTGTGGATGAGAATGTTATATGTGTCGATCATCTTAACAATGGTGTTTAAATTTTAGTGTTGAACAACAGGCTGTGTTAACATTGTTCATAATGCACTCCTACTAGCACTCATTAACATAAGTTTATTGTTTTATAAATGAATAATTCAAATTTTCATATTTTTTTTCAGAACAATAATTTCATACATGCATGCTGCGGTCATCTGAATTGATTCTGTGAGTAATTCTTATTTTAATTAACAATTGAAATAACAAAGGTATTCTAGTTTTAATTTGTTTGGTTGTGATGCTATTAAAACTTAAATATCAATTGTATAGCTTTATTGTAACAACCCAAACAAATTAACCCCCATAACATAATAATTATCAAAATAAAACTGACAAATAAAGTCTGCTAAGCTACCTATTATTTTGCATCAATGGCTTATTGATTGGTATTTTGATAAAATATTTTATTTCCAAATTACATAAAACAATAATTCTTATTAACTTCATTATTTAGAAGTGATATAACTCACATATGATATGTAATTATCTCAGTAATGAAAAAAACTATCTGTCTTGATAAGACATAGATTGGAATTCTTAAAAGACAAGAAAGATAGCTTAGTGCCTTCTTATTGTTGTTTTCATATACTCAAAATCCTTAAAAATATGTATGCTGTTTAAGGAGATCAATATATGCACACAAAGATAGCATTAACATATTATTAAATGCTATTATGACATGCTAGATTGCTTATCTTTAAGTCTGAAGTCTATTGAAGTATAGAAGTACTAGGTGTAGGATAGTCTTGCAGTCTGTGTGGAACTTTCTAAACAATAGTTATTAATAGTGTAATGAAATTAGCACTATTTAATTTGCTAAATGTGGTGGGTTTCAGGTAAGAGTTCAAATAGGTAACATTACTTTGTAATAAAGTTTTATTTATTTAGGGCCAGTTTCACCGGGTGCTGATAAGTTCCAGATAGTTTATCTGGCAGATAATTTCATGCATATTCTGTGCCATTTTTGAATTTATCTGGTAGATAGTGGCTATCCGTAACCTGTGAAACCGGCCCTTAAAGTAGTACCTAGTTTATAAATGGTGATATGTATTCTCAGGGCAGTTCGTCAAGCTGGCGGCCCTTCAGGATGCGGCTCGTGCGCCCTCGCTAGCACCGCGCGCCGTTCGCCACGTCGCCACTATCACAGGTATTATTATTTATTTAATAATAATTTCTCCAAGCCGAAGCATAGATAGAATATGTCAAATTGCCAGTCTCTGGTCAACAAGTTATCACAGCATCCATTTATCTTATCGGTCAATTGAGGCGTCAGATAAATAACCGCGGGAACTCGACTGAAGATTTAATTAAAATAAAATTTAAAATTTTGTGCAATTAACATGTAATTAGAAGATCAGGATAAATCAGCAATTTAAAATTTTGCTTGTTTCAAACAAAGCTTTAAGGATGTAAGTAATAAAATTGTATTGTTTAGTAAAACTTCATGTCTAAAAATACAACTGGACTCAAGTGTTCGCAATTAGTGTGAGTAATGGAGTAATTGAATGGTGAAATATAAAATGAGAGAGTGTGTGTAGTTTTGAGCCGGTTTCTGTTCCTTTTTTACAATTGGGGTTTTAAGTTAAGATTATGAATGGGGTAAAATCATAGTGAAGGCGTGTGATTGGCTAGGTGCCAGACGGTGGCTATTCTGGGCGGGCGGGCGGCGCGCGCGCGTCCAGTCGATCGCCGCGTTTCTACCTCCTAACTGTTTGCGAGGAACTCGCTCATACGAAACACATCATAGGAGACTCTCGCAGTTTGTTCATTATTTGTTTTGATTTGAGTTAGAAGTTCCCATTGATAATTACAACGAAGAAAAATAAAACTAAAATAATACGCGGTTTAATAGTATATTTTTGTCAATGCACCGTTTTATTCGTATTCATTGATTGATTATATCGACAGACGTTTAATGGTTTTGATATAAAAAAAAAACATTACGTAGATTTCATTCTAATAATTCCAGATTAAAAAGAAAAACATTTACAGACCATAACCAGATTTGTGGTTGGCTGTTAATTGTAGAATTAATTAAGATTCATTATGACCTCACAATCTCGTGTTGTTCAGTTTTTGTAACAACCAGTAGTGCCGATGATGTAATTATAGTGTTTTTATTTATCCACCTCCAAGGTCTACCGATGACAACCTGAAAACAACCTAATACAAGAATGAAAGGTATTACAAAGTTGAAGTTTGTCTTGAATGGCATGCTTTTCAATGTGAACTTTTGCCATAATAAATCATTAACAAGTATTTTTTTTTCACAGCAACTTTAAAGGCACATTATTTCATGGAATCTAGATACATTCCATAACACTAACAATCACAATTCATTTTAATATTTCCTCTAAAACTATATTTCAGACTTAGGAAATATGAATTTCAATGGTCCAATATATCATTTGTCGAATAGGGTCTCTGTAACGACATCAAACCAATTAATCGCGTCTTTTGGCTTTAATTTTATCTGATAACAGAAGTCTAAAAATCGAAAGTGAAATGAAAGTGAATTTGCAGCGTCAAAGAATAACGAACCAATTAATCTGTTGTATTGAGTCTACACATTGTAGCGGTGCCATGAACTGTCAGACTTATGTAATCAATTTTCTATGAGTTCATCTATAAGTGTGATTCAAATCACACGGGATTTTTCATACAAACGGTTTCATAGCCGGCCGTTCTTCCACTTTTAGAGTTTTGGAGATCATCTGTGTTCAGTTTGAAAACTATGGAAGTTAAATAGGAACACTTGTTATGTAATCTTTCTCATAATTTCATTTCTCGTTTCAATGTATGAGGTGATTATGATTATGTTAAAACGTTAGGCCCTTATTCGCACTTTAAGTGGCAAGGTCACAAAATTGCGTCACCTAGTTAGCGGGGCAACCCGTAGCGGAGGTGACCCCGCTATGGTAGCGATGCCAACATATTGACGACATCCTTATTTTTATTGGTTATTCGAATGAGTACGTCGACCGTACCGCCTCCGCCGGTGAACTGTGCGTGTGGCCTCGCAATGCGTCTATTTACAGGTCTTTCCATGTCAATTGTAACTAAATGTGTTATCCCATTATCGGTCGAAAAATAGAAAGCCCCCTAGAATTTCTCCGTAGCCGCTCGAGAAATTAGGACGAGTTCGCACATGAGAACTGCATGCAGGTTAATATAATGCTGTAAAGATAAATGTGTAACAGTGTATTCGCTATCTATATCCAAGAGGCATTTTATTTTTGATAAATTCTTCCAACATCTTTGCAGACATTAGGTAGATATGGCAGACTATGTTTATTATAACCTCGTTATCCATAATTTGGTGTAAATTAAATCTATCTATATTGCCTTCTTGGTCTGTGCCATCTGCTTTGTCATGATGTCGACCCAGTTGTTAAAGATCGAGGGTCGTGACGTTAGTGAGATGTGTATTGTTCAACAAGCCGGTGCGAACGTTGATGCAATGATAAATTTGCATGTGATCGGTGCGACATTAGTGTAGTGCGGCGAACCGGTGCCTCGGCAAACAATTTCTAGTCAACGACTAGCTTGTACATACTGTAGAACACTGTGCAGTTACCTTATGGCGCGCGACTTTATTGCGGCCTACAAAACAAAGAGATTGTTATAATTTTATAGGGAAATCATTGTTATATAGTTCTAACCGTTGATAAGTCACGTTCACCCATTTAATGTTTCTTCAATCATTGTTACTAGTTGTCGGCGATCGGTTCAGCGTTGCTCGTTATCGGATTTATGACGTTGATCGGAGTTATCTCCTATCTGTAGGTAATTACATCGTTGATTGTTTGGGAGCCCGCTCACAGTGCACGTCCGCAGATGTTGTGGTGAAAGTGATCTTTCTCGTTGATACACCTGAAAGGTGCGCAAAGTGATGTGAATATTAAATCAGTACAAGTTAGTGCATTATATGTGACAAGATAATGACTGAAAAAAGACTCCGGCCGAGGCCGAGGCGTCGGGATGAGTTGCTCGAAAGGCAACAAGATATGCTGCTCGCTTGGAGTGATGGTGAGATGTTACCTTAGTCTATGTAGAAGAAAATATTGCGTAACACTGCTTATAACAGGACATTCATTCGATGTGCTCTGGTCTTCCTGAAGTTGTATTAGTACAAGGCCATTTAACATTTGCCATTGGTGGCTGAAGCTTTGTTAATACTGAACTAACAGAAACTAAACACATTACTACTCTAGAATTTCTACAAATTGAGTTAGACACTGTTGAATGTCGTCTGTATTTATGAACCTTATGAAACCACAGCAGACTGTTCTAATCTCAAAATTTGAATATCGATTGTAGATGGTAGTAGCGCAGGCGTTTTACACCGTACCTTTATGTTTCAATGCTGCAAGTTCTTGATGATATTCCTACACTTGATAATAATGGTTAGTCTGAATATTGTATAACACAAAGAAGCACCATATTTTGGACATGGACATTACCCATTTTGGATGTTTCGTATTACATACGCACTCCTTAAGCGCGACTTGTTTGGACACAATAATTACTAAAGTGGTATTAACGTAATGTTTGTTTACAAATTAACTAGCACCTTTATTGTGCGTAACCATTTTTTGGATACTTTCCAACGGATACACTAAAATAAAATTCGTATAGGGAATGAGCACACAATACTTTTGCCCAAGTAAATTGTTTGAGCGAAATGGACCGTCACGATTTTATATGTAAAAGCATATATTGCTATCCAAGAGTGGAAAGGCGTTTGTATAACGTGCATAATGTATCGACACGATAATACTTTATCAGTTATCAATAAAGTAGTCGGTAATTTTATTTCAATGTTACAGAACTTTCCACCAATTGGCTTGTAACATTGGAACGCTTATCTTGAGTTTTAAGGACAAGAATGAAATTTTGGGATGCGATAATAGAACAAAAAGGATCCATATTGTATAGTGTCCCTGTTCTTAATTCAATTTTCGTGACCGTTTTACTTTTTTTTTGGTACAAAACATTTTGTTTCTGATGTTACGTAAATGACTAGACGAAAACTTCATCTGTTTACTTAGCTGTGCATTATTTGTTTATGCAAAAACCAAGGAGAAGTATAAGTTGGAGGAATTAACGAGGCGAATATTTGTCTGGCGTATATATGTATCTTCAAATTGTCACATCCACACTTTTTCTCACTATTACAGATGGGTTATATTTATTCAGTAGAAACAACACGACACCACACTGATATCATCGCTCTAAATATATTGTTTAGAGGACAAGGAAAGTTTTTTGTTTCAGAACCAATAGATTATATTAATATATTGAAACGATTTCATAAGCGTTTAGTCATAGATACCTAACCAGCCATTACAGTATTAGATAACATAATTTTATCTCATGTAAATACGAATGCAAGTTTGTTTATTTGTAGCCTAACCATTACATGATTAAAGTCTACGAATATAGAAGAAATTTAGCTTAAACGCAAGAGTTTCATAAATATAGGTACTTAGTATTCTTGCACGAAAAGACGTTCCTTTTTTTTGTTTATACTTAGATAATTATGCCTCACCGGTGAATCGGTGGAAAACACCGATTATTTTATAGATGTCATTACTTTAGTCAAATAATTACTTCATTCCTGTCCAAAATCGATACTCAGAATCATGGTTTTTTAACGCTGAGAACCGAGTGGAAAAGCGAAAGTGTAAAAGTTATTAATCAAGTTTTCATAGGATTAGTTTAGGAGTCACAACATCGTGTATGTAATAATAACTTGCTGTAACAAAAAAAAGTTCATATTGTTTATGCAGTTTTTGTTTGTTTTTCTTCAGTTTATTGTGTGGCTAAATGATCATTAATAAATCATCACCCTCTATGCTACATGTTTTTGTCGCATTATTAACACTACATATAACAATTACGTTGTACGAAGGGTACAAGGACATTGCTGAAGTGCATGCCCCGCAGATCGGTCAGCCGCCGACGCGCCGGCAGATATCGATTCTGTCTGCAAGCGCCTTACCCATACTAAATACGGAAAGTAGGCACTCCCTGCAACATACAAAGCGTCTATACAGTTAAATACTGCAATGCGCTCAACTTTTCCAGTCACGACATTGCGTTGAAACTTGCAGCTTTCCAACTATTCATTATCTTGATCCATACCTGTTCTACTACCTACCTGCTGCTTAGAAAATTGTAAATAATTTCCGCTACTATAATTGTTGATGCTAGCACATTTCCATTTAATGTTTCTTTTGTCAACAGAGGTGTGCAATAGCGAGGAGGTGCCCGAGGTAGAGATAGTCAGTCTCCTACAGGAACATATACCAAAATATCGCTTGAGAGCCGACAGTCTCACACAATTTGGAGGTACAGATACTTTAATGCGCTTTGCTTGTAGATTCGCACTACCTTTATAGTCACTTCCAACTTTGCTAGTTACCTTTCTCTATTTATTGTGCTTTTAGCGATTCGTTCAGTAAACAGGTTTTACGTTATCAACCAAAATCATGATATTTTTATCTATGCGCATGAAGTTGATTTAATTTATAGGTAGGTAAGATTCATAATCAACTGCTACGTATATAGCAGTACCAACACTACAAGAAATATCTTTAATGAACAGTTATCGCGGAAATATTAAGAATACAGTGACAGTCAAACATGTAACCGGAGTCGCGGACGGGAAAATCTTGCTATTTGCGGCCTGATTCACCTAAAATCAATACTTGGGTTTTCACGGCCATACTCATAATTTATTGTCAAATGAGGATCATTCACGCTCAAATATTTTGTAGGTTAAACTTCATTGTCCATATTCTTGTAAGCCTTCTAGTAGAATACTGAATAGCCTATATAGTAAAGCTAAACATAGTAAACATAGTAAACAACTAGCACTAATACTAATATTATAAATCCGAATAGTTTATTGGTCAGTCGGCGCTAATCTCATTAATTCCTGAACCAAACTGAAAAATGATTTCTGTGTTAGATAGCCCATTTACAAAGGAAAGCAATTTTTTATTCAGGTGCGGTCACACATTCAATGCATATAGCCTTATTTTGGAATCATTCTAAATGATTCATTTTTCTTATTCGTATATAATTTCGTTATATTTAAGACACTGTTTTTTAGTCCATGCCCTCCAAAGCCAGCTGATTTGGGGGCATGGACCTGTATTATGTTACTTGAACGTGTGGATTTTAAGGCGTACTCATAAATCAGAAATCTATTTTAGAACTTGTGTATTGTACAATTAATGAAATCAACGGGTTTTCGAAGAAAATAAACTCCTAATATGCGTGTGACATTGAACAATTCTTTGATAAAGCGGCTTACGTCAAGACAGGCCCAACTTTACCACCTCATCCAAATAAACGTGGCAGGCACAACCTGGCACTGATTTTCACTGTAGAATGAGACAATTTTCAGGAAATAGAAATGATAGCTGAGTAGGGGAGGCTCATTTAAAATACAAATTAAAGGATATCAATAAAGAAGAAAGTGAAAATGGGTTCGTCTACCAACCTGGTAGCATTTTAGCGCATAATTTCTTATGTCCTAGGTAATAAAACTATATTTACAATGATACATCAAGAGTTATCTGTAAGAAATACACGAGACAAGCCATAGGTAAATATTCATGTTTTGAGCTGTCCTAGTTTTGTTTCAGTAAATCTGCTTTAATTTTATCGGGCCAATGTTCGGTAACTAGGTCGTCGCCTACTTTGTTAGCATTCGTTTTTTTTTAACATTTTCATTAGGCTTCAAGATCTATATTGTTCCATGTACGACATAAAGAATATTCTATTGGGCTTGCCAAATGGGATTGCAGCGTTATTTATTATACTGGTATTAAAAACCTGTACATCTAAGATTATACGGCTAAGTACAAGGAGCTCAGTGCATTCCAATGAACCAGATCGTTCAGCTACCAGATCTAATGCAACGGCTCTATTGGAATGGCAAGGTCTCCTGCCAGGCAGGGGCATAGTAGTTTCACTAAATGTCAGACCGAACAACAAAATGATATACGTTTAAGAAGTACATATCTCACTGGTGAAAGTGAACGGTGGTTTAGGAATATTTTCTCAGTACTTAAACAATATTAATATAATGGTGCTGACGTAAACTATTTTTTTATTATTTTTGTCTGGCCACTGTTGTTAACTCCTAAATTAAACGCTTACTGTGGTATATCATTATTGTCTTAAATGATTTAAGACAGTAATGGTACATTTTTTACTCTTAAACGGCCTCGTTTATATTCTGTAAATTTCTCACGACCATTCATTCAATTTGTTGAAGTTTGCTATTGAAATGACTGCAGTTAATTTATTGTATTTTACCGTTACCACAATGACACTGTTTGTATAATATGTCTTAAAAGAAATGTTTTGAAATGTTAAGAATTCGACGAAGTGGGCCTATATGTGGTGTTCCGTCTTAGTAAGTGTTTGAAACGCGGCTTCCGGCGCCGGCGCCGTTCCTAACGCTATAAATAATGGTGTCTCATCGGCCGAGTCATCGCCCGCTGGCCAGTATGCGTCCCCGACCGGTCTGATGTGTGCCATCTGTCAACTTGATGCGTTCGTTGCACATAACACCATACTTATCTTATCCGATGCTAGATATATTAATACAAATACCGTTCGAGCCAGCGCTCTACTAATCAACTGCATAATTACATTTCAATCATACTATCCACCTACTGCATTATGTTCCCTGGTAATTGTATAACCAGGAAAAACTTCTGTGGCTTCTAAGTCGAACAACGAGTTTATGTCAGTCATATGCTCTTGTGTAACTTCAAAATTGTAATGCTAATGATATAATTACGCCTGGCCCGTAGTAGTTTTGTGTACTCTCAGGTGTAAAATTAAAGCAATGTATTCTTAGTTCATGAGAAGTTCTCGACATTTAGTTAAAAGTCATTGTGATAGGACGCGATCTGAATAGATTTGAATTGGTGGTGGGATAAAGCGGTTGACGGCGGTGCGTACAATTTGCTGTGTGATTCAGCCGTCCTGTGACGTTATTGTATTCAGTCTCATCAGTACTAGGTATCAGTAATTATTTCAATGAGCGTATTATAGACCAATTGGCCTAAATTGAACAGCGCACATTTCAAGCACAACACTTTTTTTGTTAAAGCCCTTTAAACGTTTATGCTTATTCAAAACAGTGTTTGTAAATTCTACGCATTTATATGTGTTGATGGTTTCCAGGCTACGAGAATCAGGATTGGTTCATACCATCTCCGGCGCTGCCGGTGAGCGACAAGGACCTCGCGCTCACGCCTGACCAGATCAGGGAGACACTCAATTACTTCCGTAAGTATGCGTCAGCTTTCAAAACAAGAACTAGGCTTTCATTGTCTTTGAATATTTATAACAAGACTATGCAGGTGTTCGTTATGCAAGGCTTATACCTAATGCCATCAAAGTATAACGGACTTTCAAATAATTAAAGAGCAAAAAGATGCATCAACAGTTAGTAATTATATCACTGCTTTAATATTGGCACGTCAACATTCACTATATTAAAATTAATAATTTTAAAATGCTTATAATATGCTGTCAATTGTAACAATCGCATTATTAGCTACATGCATTATGCAGAAAATATGAATGTTTATACTGATACGGAGATGATTGAAATTACTAAGGTCCAAGTTAACTGACAACAACAGATTCATTTCAGTTTTTCTTAAAACAACTGTTTGCTAGGAATTTCTACGTTCACCTAAACAAATGAACCGATTAAGCACGGTATACGTCGCTTACTCAAGTAAGCAAGGTAGGAGAGGTCGTTAAAACTGACAATATGACGTTGCGTAATTCGAAATGAATTGGTATCGTATTTTCTAAACTTTTATTTTCATAATTTCTTGTAAGATTTGCTTTCATTTTCTGGAGAAGAATATTATATTCTTTTTTTATAGACAGGGCCAGTTTCACAGGTATATGTTCTGGCTGATAGGCACTCTGGTAGATAGTGGCTATCCGTAACCTGTGAAACTGGCCCACAGTTTTGCATAATTTTTGGCTAATACTTATTAAGCTATTCAAAACAGTCCTTTAATTATAATATTATATTAATTGTAGACATACATTTTTTATTGCTTTCTTTTCTATTTTATGTTTTATTCTACGTTTAAATGCCTGTGTAGTGTGTATGGTCTCATCGGTCAATTAATTGTCGGTGAACTTGTGCCTAAGCAATTTCACATACAATGATTACTTAAATCAATGTTATAAGTAGATTATTTCATATTTTTATGGAAATACTTTGTCGATTTTGATTATCATCGATACTTGGTCAATCAGTTAATATTTGAAAAGATGACATGAGGGTGGAAAAAGATCAGTTTAAGTATATGCATGGGTGACCACGCTGCGGCATCCGTGAAATATTTTTTCTGATCATAATTATGAAGTTCTGTTACTCTTTAAACATTTATTAAATACTCTGCAAAATAATAATGCGAATAGTTTTTGGTTAATAAAAACACCAGACAAGTGTGACAAGACCTTTCATATGATCCCATTTGAACTAGTAGGTACCTTCAATTTGAAACTCGACTCTCGTATAACATTGTTGAGCCCTTATATTTTTTTATTAGGTTGAAGATACATAGTTTTTAGATTTTTTCTACATATGTGGTCCATAACTATGTAACTTGCCAAATTTCACAGTTGTATGACAACTGGAAGTACCCTATAAATTTCGATGTCTTTAAGACTGTCGAAATGTGCTTTTTTCCCTGAATAAACGGCCGTATTTTTGTACTCCATGTTAGATGGATTTTTCATAAACTCATGAGACTGAACAACTGATTTTACCGTTATTTGATACCTTCAAACAATCCCGAGATAAAGGTGTTATTATAAGGGTTCCTTTTTTCCTTTTTGGGTGCGGAAACCTAAAAAGCATAGTTCAGGATTATGCGTTATTCAAAAAAACCGTCTTTAGGTAACGTGTTTACTCGATTTTCAATATCTTGTTGATGATGAACGTACGCGTAAATGGTTCTGATTGATGCCAAATACTAAATATTTAACGTAACGCTCCATAGACCATTTTGTAACTCTAAAACAGCTCAAGGTCTTGTGGAGGATTTCACATCTTTCAGAAACGTAGTGAAATTTTCGGTGAAGTATTTTAATGCTTATGTAGATTTTTTAGATATTAAAAAAAATAGTAGCACACTTATTTTTTTGTACACCAGTAAGTATTGCGACTATTAGGTAATTAAATTAAATGAAGTAAATTTTTATTATTCATGGGTAGGTTCTCATTGAAATAAAATTGTTTCACAAGTCGCTATTTATATATTTTTTAATATTATATTAGTATAACCTAGTTATACCATTACTGAATACTGTATTTGGCGGTGATTTGCTAATAGTACGAGATCCCACTGCAAAATCGTGCACCGATCGAGTTTTGGAATAAAACCATTTTATTACACATCTTTACGATTAGGAGAATATATACGTACCGGGTTGCCTATAAAAATTTGGCCGCAACTATGTTTAATTAAGTAATCATTAATTGATATTGGTACGAATTTTCCCCCCACTTGTTTTTTCAATAAAATTTCGTCCACTACACGGCAACATCTATAAGGACCCCGAAAAATCAGGGTTGCCACCGCGCACTTGGCCGCAACTCTGCGCAGCCGGGTTAACACGGGTACGACTGGGTACATTTAAATACACCCATAACGTACACTTATAAATTATATATCAAATAAAAGCTATTTTTTTTCTGTTTATTGTGATATAGGGTTGCCTAATAAAATCTGGCCGCAAATAAGGGTTGCCAGCTGTTAAAGATAGTAAATATTCAGATTAGAGTGAAAGAGAGCTAGCGCGCATCATTACCACTCAGATGAGGATATCGATTGCCAGCTATAGGAAAGTAAAAAATACAGTAAAAATAATACTATAAACACGTTTTTATAGTAAACTTTACTGTACGGTGCTCAATGTACGAGAAGTGTGGAACAAAACAAAGCACCCCACAGTTTGTTCACAATAATTCAAACAAATATTTTCTGTTCAATTTTTTTTTTCACTGTTGAGTTTAATTTACTATAAAAACGTGTTCTATAGTCTTTTTAAACATAATTTTTACTTACATGTACATAAAATAAAAAAAAAAACCTCTATGAGGTTGCAGCTGACTGTGTTGTACTGACACCAACTTCTTGAGCGATGTACTTAAAAGTATTTATTTTTTTGCTTTATCATCATCATCATCGGCTTTTTTATCGTCTATCTCAAACATACGGCAGCTGCCACAAAACCATTAAAAAGTTCCCTGAAATTGGAGACAAAGTAGTACCTACTATCATCGCCTAAACCACAATGACAATCAAAACTTATCCCGGTGTAAAGATCTCATCAATAAGAATGAAATAAACCTAAACACGAGGTAGTTGGCACATGTCGTTGAGGAGTTCCCTCGACTCTCTTTGGTCTCCATCATCAGACATTCATGTGTATGCAAAACAGTAAAGGCTAAATCTTTTAAGATATAATTTTAAGAGATGTGATACCTAAAAATTTAAAGGTTTTATTTTTCATCAATATCGATTTTCTTTTGTAATTTTTAAATTTGTAATATTTTTGTATATAATTGGTAAACGTATCATTTATACTCGTAGTTTATACTTAAAATTTTACATTAAAAAATATATATATTTTCGAAGTATTTCTTATTTAAGGTCGTCCCTACTCAAAACTCAAAATCATTTATTCAAATTTGGCTGTAAAACAGCACTTGTTGAACGTCAAAAATTACTAAAGACAGCCCCCAAAACGCCCGCCCTTCACCACTTCCTATGTGTTTTTGCTGGGAAAAAGAAGTGGCGCAACAAACTCCCCAGCAACACATGTCTGTCTGTTGGTTTGAAGAACCTTTACTAAACAATATTTTCTTCATACACAATTTTCATGATGCATGTAATTAAATATATGTATATACATATAACAATGTAAAGAAATTTAAATACTCATGTAATTATGTACCACACGCGGGCTAATACTCAACCTTACACCTACATACCTTTACAACCCAAGCATTAAATACATTTTATAATAAAGTGCAACAAATAAAACTAAAACTAATCAAAACTTCAGCCTCCAATTATATGATGCTAGTAGGAGATAAGGAAGTTCCCACCTACATGTGCTAGTCTGTTGTAACCATAACGTACAACATAAGCCGCCAATCTAGAAAATTAGGACCACAGTATAGAAAAAAACAAATAAAAACAACAACAATTACCTAAATACTACACTGCATATGGTCAATGAGATACTAAGATAACACTAGCATCCCACGCATGCGCAAAGGCCGTTTTTACTATCTTTAACAGCTGGCAACCCTTATTTGCGGCCAGATTTTATTAGGCAACCCTATATCACAATAAACAGAAAAAAAATAGCTTTTATTTGATATATAATTTATAAGTGTACGTTATGGGTGTATTTAAATGTACCCAGTCGTACCCGTGTTAACCCGGCTGCGCAGAGTTGCGGCCAAGTGCGCGGTGGCAACCCTGATTTTTCGGGGTCCTTATAGATGTTGCCGTGTAGTGGACGAAATTTTATTGAAAAAACAAGTGGGGGGAAAATTCGTACCAATATCAATTAATGATTACTTAATTAAACATAGTTGCGGCCAAATTTTTATAGGCAACCCGGTACGTATATATTCTCCTAATCGTAAAGATGTGTAATAAAATGGTTTTATTCCAAAACTCGATCGGTGCACGATTTTGCAGTGGGATCTTAGACTATAAGACGTGTTCTTTAAAACTCTCTCGTTCCAAGTATAAATGCAGACCTACAATTGGCTCATAATTGGCATGTCCACCAGTGTTACCAGTTGTACCATTTTTGCATGATATGAATATGTTATCGAAATTAATTGTCTTTTCTGATAACTAATAACACAAAGACTGCAATTCTTTAGCCAATCTTGTGGTTAGTGTGGTATATTATAGAATCGACCGCATTGTTTATGAAGTTGACGTATTTGTCCGCCGTGGTCGGTGCTAGTCATATCTATGGCAGCACTGCGCTTGCGCGAGCATAGAGACGCGCGACCACCAGTGCCGGTCGCGCCGGTAGCCACGCGGCACGCGTGCTCCCTCATCGCCCGCCGCAACGGGCCGATCGATACCGCGACGCCGAAAAACGTCGTGCGCCGCACGCATCGCGCATCACACGCCCCGACCCGTGCTAAACTTAGAGAGTAGATGTGCACCGTTGCACCGACCGGTGTAGCATAGCGTTCTATATCACACGTGCCTCGTTCTGTCGTCAAAAGAAGTAGTTTATCTCACCTCAAATTCCTTAACTTTGTGTTGTTATAGACTGTATTGTGTGATACTTATGTAAGAAGGTGAAACATTTCCCTTGTAACCTTACTATAATTTATAGTTTATATTTTCATAAACATTCTGTTAATACCAATATCATATTTGGCATGCTGTAGAAGGTAAATTAGCAAGTCTCTGCGTCATCGATTGGGGGTGGTTTTGGGAGTTGGGGGACACGAGACGCGACGGCGTCGTCGCGTCGTCGCACCGCGCAACAGCTGTGAGCCAGATCTGTTATCTTGACCGTGAGAGCATAATTATGTTCATTGTTGTGTTGTGTAGTACTATACAAAATTTAAATATAATAGCAACTATCTATTTCCCGTATTTAAGCGTGATAAAGCTTTTAAGAATTGCCATTATAACGCATTCATTTCTTTAAATTTTATCGTATCGCAGTAAAATAATACGTAATCTTGAGACAAATATATCGTTTCTCTAGTCCAATAAAAGAGAAATATATGCCAGTACCAGAGGCGTGAGTTTTGATGTAGGTATTTATTTAATTTATATAATAACATAGTGGCTATTGATCTATGTACCGGTGCTTTGCAATATTTACAGTAAATTCTTCTTCCATACCATATCCGCCTGATTGAGTTAATATGATGCCATGAAGTGTGAATCTATACTATTTACTTTAATATATGTATAATTGCGTTTTTATGTGATTTGTTTTTATTACATAAAAATTTAATAATGAAAGTAATGTAAGAATACTTCATTATATGTATGTATAATTAATGTAGTAATATTTAGCGTGCTTTATTGATTCTAAATATTAAGAAATATCTGGTCACCCTACATATTTTTTTCAAGACTAAGCTTGAAGTGTTGGGCTGCATTCATTTGCCATATTTGTTATACGCAAGACACTCGTTAATGGGTTGATGTCAAATTATTTACTATGATATATTCATATCTATTCCATTAAAGAACTGCTTCAATACTCATGCAAAAGTACTCTGATACCAGGGAAAGCTGCTACAGAAATGTCCTTTTTAAAATTGAACTTGGCTTGACACGCTGCCGCGTACCTAGTTCCGAGTAGATAATTAAATACCTTGTCTATTTGATTCCTAGTTTAAATTTACTGCGTACTTGTAATAAAACGTTAGTATTGCCACAAAGCAGTTGAAAATGATTTTCTTAAGTTGTGTGCGGTTAACTACAGAATAGGAAATATATCGTAACCTGAATCATTATGCGTAACGAGCCGTGATTGAACATTTATTAGGTGCGAGTGATTTTCTGTTAAACTACATTTTTTTATAAATAGAGAAATACGGTAAAAACTCTTACGTTTTTCTCTTAATCCTTATCTAAAACTATAGGTCACACAGGTCCCTTTAATTTTAAAATCTCTAAAAGTGACTAAATTAAATTTTAATTATAAATCACGTTCAGTTTCTGTCAATATCCTCTATAAAAAATTGTCGCGAAAAAATCTAAGCAAGTTCTAAATACTTCCTGTAACTCAAGTTTGTCGTAGTCGTAGTATTAGAATGACGCCACTTTAGGTACACAATACATATTATTATTTAATTTATTTTGATCATCATTATATCTATTTTAATGAAATCATAATTATGTATAGGCAAATGACGTAGGTATCCGTAGGAACATTGCCTATCAAACCCGCGACCTGTCGTAGAATTACAAAAACACATAATATACTCAACACTCAATTCTTTATTAGCATTCCATATGTAAAAAAGGGTTGTACATTTTAATAAAGAAGCAATATGGATCGGGTTGGGCACAGCTTAAAGAAGTTAGAGAGCTATGCAATAGCTCCTACCTAGAAAATATGTATGTATACATTATTTAGGTTTTCTTAAGATATAAAACAACATTATCAAAATATTATTACTTACAGTTACTAGGTATTTAGTATGCAACAAGTATAAAATTTGCGTAATTAAAATAACGCTTACCGTAGTAGCTTTGCTTCTAGAAAATTATTTTTATGTAGTTAGTTAAAACTTTTATAATACATACTTGTACTTTGTATTTTATTAATAAATTTGTGATATCACTTGAGGCCTGAGACTCGTTATCTCTGACACCTTATCTTATAATTCGTACAATGAGGAGCGTATAAGCAGCGCCGTTAAATCATACATACATGTGCACGTTGAGTGTTACTTCAGTATGACTTGAGCGTAAGTGTAGAATACTAATTTAGTTTTAGTTATTGGTATGGCATCGACGGAAGTGGACGTGGCCGGTCGTTTGCTGCGCGAATCTGTCCCGATACCGTTCATATGTGTCGTGTTCGCGCAAATAGCGTGCTGCCTCCGTACTGCAGACGCCTGCACTTGATCGTGAAAGTTTATTACCACTGGCCTCAAACACTAGAACCGTTACTAAAAGAAATCGCCTTTTTTTGAGATAAAGGTTGTTTTGTGTGTAATTTCAGTGGTTAGATCGGAATTTACGTTGTCATGGTGTGGTTTAATCCAGAAACTTTAAGACAGAAACGTTTTTAGTTTTAGAATTTGGTTATAATCGGTGTTTAGTGTAAATCATGTGTTTTGTGTGCAGAATGCATAGTGCCGTAGATAATACTCATGCTGAAATCGATGTTTACGAATAGGTAATACCGGTGATAATACCTTTCACTTTGATACGCTTGTTTAGCGTACAGTTGAAGTGTTAGTCGTCACGACTGCGACGCGTCCCTTAATTATACATCAAAGTTGAATAGACCACGGCATTGTTGATGGTTAGCTATAAAACGCGTCTGACATTGCTCATTGGTATGAGTGTATTCGCGGGTGTGCGCACAGGGCCGAAATTACGTCATTTGTCTGTTAACCTACTTTCGTTTTACTATAAAGTTTGTAAGGTAATTGTTATAGCAAAATTTTAAGATCAATGTCATTGATAAATGACCACGTAATATAATGCGTTTAGTTATTTTCGGTCTTTGATCTTTACAATTTGTAAATGAAAGAAAAATGAAACTATTGAAAAAGTAAGAACTTCTTATACCTCTATTAACTGTTATAAAATTAGTAATCGAGTCAGGTAAAATTTCATAAATTACACAGACCGATTAATCATTCGGTCTGGTAACTTAAACCAGCAACATTCGGTCCATTAGCTAGCAGTTATTATTTCGATTGATCATGCAAGCTGTTCATGCGTTACATTATGCTTTATATGTAATGCTACTTGAATTACTAATTTAAATTGTAATTAGTTTAAAAAATAAAGTCAAACAGTCATTTTCCCAAATGTCGCAGATGAAGAAATCCGATTTAATGAAGCTAAAGATTGATAGGTCACCTGTCGAAGGTAAACAACCATAAAAATAACCCTGACCATGAGATGGGAACAGTTAAATAATAAAAAGTTAGTATGTCGTGTAATTTAATTGATAAAAGCGATTAAAGCGTGACAAACGATGTAAGGTCATTGTATCGTATGCGCAATTTGGCAAACACTATTAATTTACACAAATAAAATATCTGATCAATGTAGGGTACTTCTCGTTTATACACTTCTGTGCACCGGCAGCGGTGTTAAGCCTTTCGGAGAGGTTGTTCTACGTCACTGCTAAATCACGTGCCCTGCCTGGCTGGCCTTCACTTCTCAACCAACGCGACTCGATAAACTGGAAAAAGGAGAATGACAAATATATTAACTACTATGATATCATTAAATAGATTTATTCACGCAATATACACTCAGGTCACAAAGTTCAAGCCAAATAGACTCGTTAAATACAATGCAGCCACATGTTTTTACTTAAATATTGTTCTCAGAGTTTTTGTACATTTACGGAGCCAGTAATGTACTTCAAGCTCGTCTTCTTAAGGCTATTTAGGAAGTTAGTAGCAACTAAGCAATTACACCGTTAATGCGTTTGTTTTTTAACTTGACCATGAAAACACGTCTAAATGAAATATTTGCTCGTAATTTACAGGCTACTGAGTCTGAACTGAGATCATCGAATGTTTTGCTTTCAATATGACAATAAAAAGGAATAATTGGAATTGTTTGCCCATTGTTCTAACGTTGGGCTTTCTCAGTTATAATTTAATTTTCAAGTCTTGTCCAGCCTATTATACGCGTCAGTCAATAAGAAACCTCGTGTTTACCTTATTTAACATTAAAACATAAATAAATTCTTGTTTTAGTTTTCGGTAAGTATTGCATATCAGTAGCGTATTTTTTAAAATTACTCAGCCTTTCTTTGTTTCTCTAACAAAACATTTACCATCTAAAACACACCCTATTCATTATACTTAACTGCTATTTACATTACATGCGTGGGAGCGTCCAACTCTGCCCTCATTTCGGTGTATGCATAAATCGATAATTCGGAGTCAAACCTCATTCACTTAGCTAACACACTAGGGTTAGACATGAACATGGCGATATGGCGTGAGCGTTATAACCGTGCTTCGGGTATTATGAATTTCATAAGAGAGTTAATTTAAGCAGCTCGCTTGGCCACCCGAGCGTGTTGTAGATATCCACCAGCTAACACTACCTCGTCAGGCGTGTTCCATTACATCCTCAAATGAGTGGTCGACACGATTCTCGTGATTTTACAGGTATTACGTCTGTGTAAATATTGGTTTTAGCAGAGTGTAAAATGGTTTGTCAGTTCAGTTCATTTGTGACTTTACGTCGGAGACATAGTGCATAGGAATCGTATGTGATACAAGTGGACAAATAGAAGGAATTCAGTCGGCGCAAGGGACTCATCGCCGGCGTGAAGCGGGCGGAGCAGATGGTCGCGGGTCGCGCGCGTCACGGCGGAGGGCTGTGCGGGCTCGGGCGCGGGGTGCGCGGACGGCTCGCGTGCCTCGCCGCCGCCGGGCTTCGATCGCGAGCTCTTCCAGGAGCTGAGCTACCTTCCCGATGCGGAGCTTCGCGAGTGTCTCGGCGAATATCCGGACTTCCTGTACCACGTCGCTCGGGACAAATTTGGCCGACTATACTTTCGCGTGATCAGGACCTTGCTCCTTGATAGAGGTATACATCATTAGATGAGTACGGTTTTCACTGTCGATCACCTCATCGCCCGCTACAACCTCCAATGTCGTCTGACCATCATTTTGCTTATCTTCTTATATCTGCAACGCGGTGATTTGCATTGCATATCATTCCTTCAGTTGTGCTTATTGCCATGTCATCATTTAATGAACTGCCTGTTAGTTTCCTACTTGAATCGTTTCTTTCCAATAGAAGCGTAATGCGGCTAATAATATATAGATGCCATAATAACACTTTCTTTCGCTGTACATATATTCTTATTAACCCTTTCCCTCACTTCCAATAGTTCTTTCGCGATATGATGATCTCTGACAGTAAAATTTTTCTCTGCCTTCCTTATTGAAATGATATTTTGTCTTCGTAAGTCACAAAGTTAAAATGATTTTGGTATAACTGATACTAATAAATTAAGTAACTAAAATATGTATAAATCCTAAAATGTCTAATGGGCATTGCTGGCAATAATTGACAGGAGTTCCGCTCCACGCTGAGTTTATTATGAGAATATATACTTTTTTATTTTACTTAATTTATTTAGTAACAATAATAGTTCTGACTGTTCTCATTGTGCAAATTTTGAGTACTTGCACAGACATAATCTGGTGTAGTATTAAATACATTAGCAAACTGCTTTGAAATATACGTTTCTGGAATCGGAGATACCATCCCACAGGTATGTATCCGACCCAGTTCTCGAAAATGGTCATATCACAATGTACTGCGATGATCTATCATCACTGATCGGACTGTTATAGCTAATAAGCCTGCTGTAGTGGTGACAGATCCATAAGAGCGCTGTACAGTGATTGTTGACATCACCGTGTCACAAGGTGATAACTTCGTAAAGGCTGAAAAAGAAAAACAACTTAAATATCTTGACTGCCTGACTTAATTGCTTGAGTCTCCATTTACACCCAGATACACCTCTTTAGACGTTTGGATCAGCGCTTGATGCACAAAGTGGTACTGCACGCATCGTCAGAAGGTTGTTAATTATACGTTAAATAATAACTTACGAAGACGAAATTTTTTAATAAGTACATTTGTATTTTTTGCCTGTTTATTTTTCATTAGGTAAAAATTGACGGGAGGCAGGGAAACATGAAAACCGTCAGGGATATCATCGTATTGCGAAAGAAGTATAAAATTGATGTCGCTAAACATGTTCTTGCCTTTTGTACAAACATAATCCTAATTAATACTAGATCTAAGTACATGTAAACAATGTGTACGTGTACCCATGTAGTAACAACTTTTTGCAACAGTTATTCTTATCCCGTTAATATTATGTGTGAGCTAGCAATTTTATTGACTTCCATGAGCAACTTACTTGAACAGGGTTGCCAGAACTCGTTAGCCTGTTGAATGTAAATTTGTACCCGACTGAAAATAGAGGTGAATCAAATCATGAATGATAATTTTTGCATTTATTCTCAAAGAAATATCTAATATATATGTATAATATATACTTGACAATTATAATAGATTCGTTTATCATAAAATAAGCGTTGTATGATATACATTAATTAATGATAGTAGCCTTTTTTATTTTACTAGAAATTTTGATCCTTTTTTTCTTAAAAATGGCAACACTATGTCTGGTACTCTAAATGATTGCCACAAAAACTGTGAAAGTCTTTCAGTATCGTGCGAGAGATGTAAGTACGAACACAATCAATATCCGTTGTAATCGAGTTAGGTAAGAGTGGGAAACGCCCGCATACCTGCGCTCGCGTCGCATTCAATGGAGCTATTATATCAGTCAGTTCCCATCAGTTTTTAATCTGGAAATCAGCCTCGCCCGTTAAAAATTTAGTTGCTCGTTAGATTTTATATAGTCAAAACGACCATCGCCATAAATTCTTCAACATGCACACCTCCATATCATATATTTCACAGTTATGACTTAAAGAGTTATAAACTGTCTCAGATTATTACCTTTGATCATAATACGTATGATAAATTCTACCTTCTGACATACCGACATAAATACTTAAATTATTACTATAAAAATAAACCCGTGAGAATCGAAAGCGAATTGGTCGAAACAATGTCTTTAGTGAAACATTTAACATTAACAAGTGATAGGTAAAAAAATCATGCTGTTTATTTGTTTTGTAATCCCATGTTCCCACAGAGTTGATACAATAGAAAACTATGTTTTGTCTGCCCTCCGCAAGAGCGCCATGGACTCCACACGTCATTGCGTAGTACGCGCGCTCCACAGTCTCTTACTTGATCGGGAACTCCACGCTCGTATTTGTCGCTTTGTCGCCAACGTTACTAACTTAGTGCTATTTATTGATGTAACATCTATAGCAGTGTCATTCTTCGAATTGCAGAGTTCATGTGTAATGTTGCATTAGTGCTTGAACAATAGGGGGTTCGATGAACGCCGAGAGGCCAAACACATATGATGTACTCCCTGGTTAGTAGATAAATATAAGTAGAACAAGTAATTGTTATAACAATAGGTGATAGTAAATATAGCGCAAAATTTAAATTCAATGATATCTTATCAATGTGATTGAAGCGGGCAAGCGGCAAAACGTTATTCGGTGTTTACAGTGCGTGCTTACTCGATGTTTTGCGATACTTAGTGGTTTGAGTTCGTTAAGTATCGTGTGTAGTACTGAATTATTCGCCCATTGTGCCTGTGTATCACTGTGATTGTTTGGTTGAGTACTGGAGACATAATTATGCACGTGAAGTTAAAATTGTAGTAACAATGTTTTTGATATGTAAAAGTTTGTATAAAACGCCAACGAGTGGAATTTCAAATCCCAAAGATATACCGAATCATTATTCAACTAATGCCGGTTTGATATTATTTAATTTTATTAAATGCATAATATTACGATTGGTACCACGGAAATAACTTTCAATTTCTTCTTGAATTCCACTTTTTAAAATTTATTATACGTCTATCGAATGATACAAGATACCAGGTCACTGGCAGATTTGTTGATAAATATTGTTGAACCAGCCTAGCTAGTTTTAATCAGAAGTTCTTTGTGAATATAGGATGTTTTATATCGGCTCTAATGTTACAATTTTACACGATTTTTTCAAGCAAAAGTTCAATTTCTTATTTTCTCGATTTTTAATTTGCGTTATACAACTGCTTTTGGAATGTGTTATAATCTCGTAATCGCTAGATAAGTGTCTAATTCTAATTTCCATTTAGATTATACAATTATTAATGCTTCTATAAATCTCAATTTACATAGAATCGGATAATGATCCTCTATTCTTATGTTCTACGTGCAGGTACCGACTATAGTCTCTAGTATACGAACCACATCTAGGTCACCGATTCAATCGATTGGTGTATTAATAGGATAGCTTTGAGATTAATTTAGTCTTGACGCTATTTTAGTGCTTTCAAATATAAAATATTGATCGACTCTGTGATGGGAATATTTTGTGGGTTAAGAGCGAGTTTTGAGTGCCCAGAAATAGATGGTGAGCAAGAAAATAAATATTGATGTTTGACCAAGGTTAGCTTATTAACAATAAAATATCTTTGAAGTATCTGAACCACTAACGCAGTTCAATATTGTAAGCTCCTAAAAATTCACCGATTGTGTGAATAAAAGAACAACTAAAAATCACAAATGTTCGTAAATGATTATGGGTGCTCTAATAAAATTCTGTGATATTTTAAGCAGCTCATGTTTTTCCATGCGACTGATGAAAACCGCAGACTGGCAGGTGATCTTGAAGGTTGACGCTATGTATGTAAAGTGATTGCGATACATGTTGTACCGTATCACGTGCTTTATTTGACTAGTATTCTAGCAAATACTAAACTGTCAGTGATATTGCGCAGACACCGTTTACTGTCTGGGACTAGTGCCAATAACAGCTCCGTAGCAAAAAAAAATCGGTAGTTCCTAACATTCTTAATAGGGTAAATTAACTGTCTGTTTCTCAGATTAATTTATTTTAGCACAAAAAGTTTATTCTGTACAATAATTTGTCTCCATGTACCGATACATGAACAAACTAGTTTCGATATCTAAGCCTTTAATTAAATCAATGAAAGTAGATTATCTGGATACGTGTGTTTGGTCGCGTTCAGTATCAATATTATAATAAGTACCTGGCCCGAGAATGTACTTATCTAACCCAGTCCCAAGTCCGGGTTTTTGGCTTGAAGAAGGTTGTATTTTGATGGGAGGTTGTTAACTCGGAAGAAGTTCAGAACAGTGTATGTAACTCGATTGACCAAGTATTTTTCTCAATATTAGTCATCGTTTCGTACCAGCTTTTTTATTGCACTCGTGTGACCAAAAAGCATATAATCTAAAAGTTCACTTTACAAAGGTCGTATTTGTTTGCATGTGTTTGGCACGTGTGTGATACAATTATAATTTGCAAAAATTCGTCCGTGACACTCCCATTGTCGAAATGGGTTAGCGGGGGACGTTACAAAGTCACAGTGTTGATATTTCCTAAGGGTATCTCTGGCGTAGCAAAAAAAATAATTCCAGTATGTTTATAAACAAAGGAGTAATAATAGTAAATTCATTTCGCTCTTTGATGAAAATCACCAATACTATCAATAGATAATATAAAGTACGATAACTTCTATCTACACTTAAATCACATAATTATCTGAACTCATTCGTAATTTAACATGTATAGTCTACGCTTGCTTTATAGAAATGCTACAAGTATTTTCCATAGCATAGACGTTGGTGCTGTTTGCTACATAGTGGTGTTCTTTTTGCAGTTCTATGCAGCAACAGGGTGAGCCAAATGACAAAAACCTACAATGACATCGAAGCGGTAACACGGCTCTTAGAAGAAGTAAGTCTTGCTTTTTACTTTGCATTGTAATTCGGCTAAAGAGGTTACCATATTACGTAAATTGGAGTCCAAGGACTTCACATTTCAGAGCCAACTCTTGTAGACGACCGGTTATAGTCACACATTTTTATATTCAGTGTATTTGTATGTAATTTTTTTTTTATATTTCGACCTCTTAGTTTTCGCTGTGATGTTTGGCGCTTTTTCATATGATTTTAGCTAAATAGAGATACGAGTACATTTCATTGAGTAGCATGTCTTTAGATTTTCAATCTGATGTCGTGTTAAGGGTTTACTAATAAACTTCAATCTTTACAGAAAGAGAAAGATTTGGAGCTAACAGCTCGCATCGGTAAGGAATTGTTAACTGCCAATGGGCGTTTGGAAGCGCGAGTCACCGCGCTCGAGGGGGAGTTGCGAAGCGCACGGGACCACATCACGCAGCTGAGGCACGACCTCAACGCGAAAGCGGATTTACTACAGGTAAAAACATCTTAATTATATCAAGTATTTCCTCAAATAAGGGTGACCTTCAAATGTTGGAGTAATACATCTTGTTTTTTTTTAATGACGTTAAAACAAGCTGCAGCAGAGCAGACTGCTCTGAGCAGTTCTGGCAGTCTGAGAATAATCAAATTGTTACAATTGTCTATTTCCAATTACAAAGACAGTTTGCTTACTGATCTTTGAATCTGAGCGTTGTCGCGCATGTCAAGAATAAATAATCTTTTATTAGCCTGAAGATGATATCATCATGTTAAGGTATTCATCACACCAGGAAAATCAATCTTAAAAATAAACTGCGAAACGTTGAAGTCAGGATTTCTTTAAAAAGTCTAAATAATTTGAATGTGCCACGTATCACGAAACTTAGAGTTGATATAATGATATGCTATTCGGCAGGTTTTAACGAATGACACGGAGGAGTGTTCGTCCCCCGAGGAGCAGGAGGCGGCCAACGCGGCGCTGCTGCGCAAGCGCACGGGGGCGCTAGAGCGGGAGAACCGGGCGCTGCGCGAGGAGGCCACGCGCCTCGCCGCCGGCGCTGACAGCGCAGAGCTGGCCGAGCGACAGCTGCTTAGGGACATCGCGCACCAGCTCGGTATGACATCCGTTACTAAACCTTCAATCTTGAAACACCGTGTTACAATCAGTTGGTAACTCGGTTCGTCTGAATTGTTGCAAACATTGAAAATTCTGTTGTTTTATACATCTTTCGTCTTATAAATTGCGTTTATGCAAGAATTACGAGTATGTCTGACTTGTGATACTATTATAACCTAAATTGTTTGTAAGTGTTAACGGAAATGTGTGAAGTTTAGGATTGTTAACGTTTGCAAATTCCGTGGCTATTTAGGAAATTATTCAAATACTTTTTCAATGATATTGAATATACCCATGTCCCAGGGTATGTATACCATTCCTAGAAAATTCAAATAATACCTAAAAAGGCTCAGAAATGTCTGAAATAAATAACAATACATAGATTTCCTAAATAGCAATCGGAAATGTAATAGTACATTCAAGATATTCTGTATATCAAGGTATGTGAAATATGTAAAAATATCAAGAATAAATTACCTTAGTGATAACAGCACACTATAAAAGGGATTGGCCGACACAAAAATGCATAACTTTCCGTTGTCATGCGACGTCAGCGGCGAACCTGAATTAGTAATAGGCTGCACCTAGCCGGAAGAAAGAAGTTTTATCAACAGAACTGTTCAAATCTACAATTATGTATTGGAATGGAATGTCTTGTTATCAAGTCTTAAAATTCACACTTACGTCGTGTCGAATTTTAATTGGTCCATTCGTGTTATCAATAGCGAAAATTAGTTTTCTAGAAGCTTCGAATCCGTTTATGATACCTATTTTAAATTATTACTTATTTATGCGTAAAATGAAACTTTTATCGTAATTGTTGCTTTACTTTCTTCTCAAGACATACGATGTCACATGAAAGATTTTTCTCAAGATTTTCTTTTAACTTTCGATAAAATATAAGATGTGTACGCGTTTAAATGTCAACAGTCAGTGAAACTTACCTTTAATGTATTTTCTCCGGAGAAAACACACCAGTGTTTATTCAAATGCCTTACAAAGAAGGCGAACATTCAAAACAGTATTGATTACTTTAGTCAAATCAGTCATTGTATTTCTACGAGCCGCTTGATATCAAGCACAGAAGAAATTACAATACAAATTGTAGGGACAATCAAGCTTTGTCTGAGTATGTGTAATATCCTGTCGAGAGTGATTACATTGCGTCATATGGAGCATGAAATCCCGGCGCAACCTGGAGATTCATTGAACGCCAACGAGTTTTTATAATAATTGCGATTCAAACTGTAATGAGTAAATACATTGCCTTCTGTCGCAAGTAAAGTGAGCGCAGTGATATTGCTTTTATGTAATCTTTACTATCACAGTCATCTGAGTAACCGGCTTGGACTTTACAGAACAATTGTACCCGATTGTTTGTATTGCGTCTAGCTGTCAGAAGGTCGTTGGTTATCGTTATCAGTCATACGTACGACCTACAGGCGGATTTATAGCCTACTTAGCTTACTTGTAAATTAGACTATCTTGATGATAGATAGGTTTAACTTAAGCCAAGTAATTAGGGTGCCAACAAACGCATATTTATTATGTATCATTTAATTGAGGACTTTATTTGCCATTTGTACCTCCAATGTATGGGTGTCTGTCTCGAAATTCCTTAGTAGCTTCTTATCGCTAAACTGTTAATAACCCTAAATATATTCGATAGCTGATAGTAACAATCATAATAGCTCGACCAAGATAAAAATACATATCGCAGATGGTAAAGAGGCCAGCATTGTTTTACTAAGAACTAGTTAAGTAGCAATTATATTTGTCCTTTCTCGTACGGCAACGTCAACGATGATTATTGCAGGAAATGTATTAATAAACGAGGATACTTTTTTTAAGGAAAGGTCATTCTTATAGTGTTTACTTGAGTATTTTAATGTTGATAAAAGGTTTGGATTAACGTATGTAACATCAAGTCGTGAAACTTATGCGATGTTGACTTAAACCCTCAATGTTTGTATAACCTTCTATGTATGCTAAAAATAAGTTTGTTAGTACATTAAAGCACACATTCACATTTGGTAATATAATTTTTGAATTGTTTGTGTAAGATTCGTGCTACACTTTTTTGTTGACGGCGGAAGTTATTTTCAAAGAAGTTTTGTATTATAATGTTAATGTGCCATCTGAAATTATATTCCAAATGTGTATTTGGAGGCCATATAGTTTAAATTCGGCTAAGCGCCTCGTACTTGAGACTAAGTTCCAGTAAAACTGTTTTCTAAGCAATATCTTTTATTTATTGTATGAGATCACTAGCTATCTAACTCCATTATAAGATTTCAATGCATCGCGTCGTTATAGCCTATTGTAATCTTTGCTAGAGAAAGTATTGCTCACTATTACGTTGAAAAGGCGATAAAATACATTAGTCGATACTGGGAAATCTTAAAAAAACATTCAATGATCACACCATTGGCTATGGGCAGACAATTATTGTCGTTCTTATTTTGTTTGATATTTGATATTTATTTTGCAAATAGGTTGAAATCAACACTTACACGTCAATACATTTTTTTTTCGAAACTAGATGCGGTCGGCATTTCCTAACTGACTACCTTGAGAAGAAACGCCAAAACAAACTCAAGGGTCAGTGTTACTGTAGACTAAAGATATAGGTTTTTCTGAATTTGCATCGAAGCTGGAAAGGGACTATGAAGAGGAAGCAGTATGCCTTGGATTGCTGAAGAGTAAAAGCTTGGTGACTCAAGGTGGCCTAGCAGCGTGTTTTCTCTTAAGGTTTGCACCCTGTCAGACCATACTTGTTTCAACTTGCTTGCTATCACCAAACGAAGAATCAATCAAAGAAGACGGGAGTTCAATTAAATATTGTTTGTTTATTATTTTGCTGAACATAGGTGTTTCTAGTTTATTGATGGCAAAACACAGGTAAATGAAACAATACCTGTTTTTCATATTGTTGTGGCGATGTGGTAAAGCCATTATTGTTTTACCTCGATAAATAAACAAGATGAATGTAGGTATAAACAAGTAGAATTATCCTGAATGCAGATGTATATCGCATTCATGTTTTGCCTTCAATTTCTAGCACCATTATTAGAATATTAAAAGCCAACGTCTACACTGGAATTTCTGTGTATGTATTGCCAATTTTGTAGCATTTACTCGTGTAACACAAACCCTATGATATTGTAATCGTACAGCAGACTATAAATAATATTTATTTGACATGTTTATCGCAACAAATGTATTTCAATACCGTACATATTTACTCCCATCTTGAACTTTAGCGTTGGCTCCGCAAATGTATAACAATTGAATAATTTCCAGCCAGTGCGAATTCTGAGGCGAGTGCACTGGGCTCGGAGCTGGTGGAAGAGCGGCAACGTTCGGCAGACCTACAGCAACAGCTTGATAGTATCAATTCAAGGCTCGCCGTTAGCGAAAGAAATTATCAACAGGTAAATTATTTGTTTGATGAACTTGAACATTAAAGCAAATAATTGCGTGTAATTGCGCAGGTAATCAACTCACTCTGCGAGCTTATGTAATTATTCCAGTGCTGAGCGCCAGGCGAGAGGCCGGCTCGTCGTGACATAAATATTTGTCGTTTGGCAAACATCATGTGTTACATTTGTACTCGCGTTACCGGACATGTCCGTTTGCAAACAGCGTGTGCCGGCCACATGCGCGGAACATAACATACGACACTAGTTGCTTTGAATTCTTGAATAAAAAAAATATAATAAAAGTATCGAAGGAATGAGCCACACACTATATGATTGACATTACGTTATAAAGAACAAAGGTCTTCAACGAAACATAACAGAACAATGCGTCATAATATATTTTATTACACACGTAAAAGATTATCATATCTTAAGCATTAAGAAAATTATTGTAAAGTCATAGTGGCTTAGTGGTTAAAGCATCAGTGTCTCAAAGTATGAGAGGGCGGAGTAGGTTCGATTCCAGGTCAGGATAGTACCAATGTATCTTTTCTAATTAATATGCATTTTATGCACTTTCTAAGTTAGTCTTGGACACTAATGACTGAGTATGGGTGAAGGAAAACATCTTGAGGAAATTTACTTGAGGACTTTAATTATCTGAAATCCGCCCGCGTGTATGCAAGCATGGTGATCAACGCTCATTGCTTCTCGGTATGAGTAGACGCCTGTGAACTGATGCATTGGTATAATACAAAGACAGATTATGATGAAGCACATTATTAGCCAAATAACTTACATATCAATAAGTTTTCCATGTAGGTATTCTTGATAACAGATATAAATGGCGGAACCTTGACTAAAATAGCAAATCGGATTTCGTGAGGGCGCTAAGTCGTAGGCTATCCGATTATCTGGTTTAGAACTTAGGCTTCTTTGTACAGACACTAAAGAATGCCTCTAATTTTATGTAATAGATGTTTGTTGATATTTAATTTATATCGTTTAATTGTTCACAGTTAAGTGCTGAGCACGAGCACACGTTACGGATATTAGAAATAACAAAAGAAAATCAAAATGCTCTCGCCGCAGAACTGGCTGACACGAAGGTAATTACGGCTACTGATTGTTTTCATTGCGCACTCCAACCATTGTTTAATGTGTAATGAATCCCATAAAACTGAATCTTAACAAATGATGATTTTAATCTAACACAAATGTTTCGAAAAATTAAGGAATTTTAATTTTAATGGAGGTGTGATTGTTACAATCGGGCAGTTCACACTATTCAAAAGTTAACGACACAAGTTTAAGAAACGCTTTTGAGTAAATCTGATTGTTCGTTGATTCTCCAGTCACTAATCAGGTTTTATTTGAAACGGTAGAGTAGATATTTTGTTGCTTGTTAATGAATAAAGTATTCTGGAAAGTGTTATGTATGCATTTAATGCCTCATACCGCTCCATAAAAGGAATACATCTTTAAAAATATCTGCTAATATTGGTCCGTCAGTGAGTGGTAATATGGCCATATATCTATTGTTTGCAACACCAGGAGCGGTATGTGGAAGTGGCAGCACACCTCGCGGAGGCGCAAGAGCAGCTGCGCGCGCTGCGCAAGCGCGGCGAGCCGGCGGCGACGCGCGGGCTCATGCCGAGCGTGGCGGCGGCGGCCGGCCTCGTGCCGCCCAGCCTGCACCGGGAGATGCACTCCTCCATCTACTCCGAGCTCAGCCTGGACTCCGGCATCGGCGATCCGCTCGCACAGTACGTACTTTGCCACACTGATATTATCATCAACGGTATATGTTAATATTATAACTTAGTAGGCAATTTAGTGCAATGAGTATCATCTGCACACCCAAATAGGTAACTCGACTCGCCATGCTGCCTCGGATTGAACGAAAATATGAAGACTTATTCCAACATAATAAGGCCTGTTGAAGTTCTCAGCAGCACGCATATATGTATTGTAACGTTCTCTAAAATTCGTTGCAAGACAATACGGTTACGCATTTACGAACTAGTGCGTGTTGTATCTATTGTCAAACAATGGTAGCAAACAGCGACAGTATAGCAGCATTTTTTCTAAACAACACATCAATCACCGTGATAACCTACTTCCCACATGTTAGACATTTCTGACAAGGTCTCTTCTGGTTTCTAGACATTTATTTCAGTCTGTTTATTCCAGATCAAGCATGCACAAGGTGTTTGAGACCGTGCAGTGTGCATCGCGGTGGTCGGGCCAGTCCGGCCAGTCGGGTCCCTCGCTGCCCGGCTCGGACGTAGCTGACGGTCCTTCGGCGAACGCGGCGTACCTGCGACCGCCCATCAAACCTTCCAGCGATTCCTTCCTCGATGACACTTCGGATACTGATTCCGATGATCTTTACCCGTGAGTATTTTATTAATAGTGAGGGGTATTTTGACACCTTAGTCTATTCTTTTTTTTTTTTTTTTGGTGTGGCTATCAAATCCCCCTGAGGAGCTGGAGGGAGTGTCAGACTATAACTGATCAAAACCCACAACGTTCCTTCCTTCAGAACGTAATCTTCAGCTCTACGGTAACTCTTACGAACAATCCGCAGCTCAAACAGATCTTGGCCCAAAGGGGCTCCTCCGATGATACCATAGTCTTGAGTTTAATTGTCGGTAAATGATAGAAAGAATCAGAGAGACAGAGAGAGTTAATATCTGGAGTGCATTGTAATGGTCTTTGTGGTATAGTTTTGGTATCGAATGAGGATCTATTTGGCATAAATTATATTATAGTTTAGGTATCAGACTGAGATAGAATGCAGTTCTACTGTTTTGCTAGCAAAAAAGAAGAATAACATTCTAATTATAAAAACACGATGTTATAATCATTTTGTGCTATTACCAGTGGCGGTACCGGCGTGGGTGTGCCGGGAGCGCCGGGCGCGGCGGAGCTGGCGGCAGCACTGCGTCGCCTGACGCCGCAGGAGATCTACTCGCGCCGCGCCTCGCTCACCGCCTCGCACGTGCTGCGTCATCGTCGGTACACCGGTACGTATTAAGTTCTAGCATTTAACCAACAAGCTTCAGCAAATAGAAACGGAAGATAGTGTCAGGCAGGCATCAGGTCTATGGCCGATGTTAGACTTTGGAAAACTCCAAATCCCCATTCGCCTCTCTACTATTCGGTTTAGTATTCGCTGTATCTTTTCTACAACCCAAAACCTATAGTTTGAGTTTCTAATTTTATATTTAAACCGTTTTAAACTGCAAATCGGAACGAATTCAAACAGAACATTATCTGCTATTTGTGTCTGAGCTCCCTTCCAAAAATCCTTTCAAAAATAGAACGACGGAGCTGATTTTGTTGAAATGTGTCTTACGAACCTCCGCTGAAAAACTAGGTTTCAACTAGAAAAATCCACACCGGTCTATCCGTTTAACAGCTACAATGCTACAGACAGACGCACAATGAATACAACGAAGTTATAAGCAAAAGTTTTTTTTTATTTCCATCATGTCTACGATCGGCTGTATGTAAGCAAGGGATTATTGACCGATAGATCGTAAATAAGATACGAACACAATGCGCCACTCTAGACAATCTCAACACGTTGCTTGTTTGTTTGAATAACTATTACGAAAATGTTTGCTTTTAAAGATATTTTACTTAATCGATTGTATTGTTTATTCAACGTGATGTTTCATTGTTTCACTTATTTATAAATTTACTATATTTCATAATAATTGTCTATTGTAGAGCGAGACGCGAGCGAGGAGAGTGCTGTATGGGGCGCGGGCGCAGGCGGCCTGGCGCGGTTTCGTCCGCCACACAAACTGCAGATCGTCAAACCTCTGGAGGGCTCCCTTACCCTGCATACCTGGGCTCAGCTCGCCAAGCCCTCTATGTCAGGTAGGCCAACGTGCTTGTTTTTCTTTGTTAATAGAATTACTCTTTAGAGTAATTAAAGGTCACAGTGCTATGATATTTTCGACTAAACCTTTGTATTTGTTTCCAGGTCTTTTAGAAGAACAAGAAGGCGTCGGTGTACGCGGTTCGCGCACATCTGGTCACGGCATGCGCCTGTATCGGCTGTCCGACGTCGAAGAAGACGACGACATGCCCCGTCTGCCGCACTCTAGTCATGTCTACACATTCGTCAATAGCACGGTGCTTCATCCTAACGACGGCAGTATGATGAGTACTAGTGCCAGTAGTGTATGCAGCAGTGGCATGAGTAGCCTCGCGAGCAGCGTGCTCGGCAGCGCGTGGAGTTCGCGGCTGACGTCGCGCCGCTCGTCCGCCGGCGGCTCGCCCGTGCACTCGCGCCGCGAGTCCGTCTGCCTGCCCCCCTCCCGCGCGCACTTCACCCCCACGGCGACGCCCGCCAACAGCCCGCTGCTCGGTTCCCCCGACAGCACGCCCCCCGCCTCGCCCCGCCCTGGCGACGCTCCGCCGTCGTTACACGCGCTCATCGCGTCGGGCACGTCCATCCTCCGCCGCCGCCACCTCGCGTCACCCGGTGGCGACGGGTCACCCGCGCCCATCGCCCTGCAGACGCCCGGTTCCCTTTACACTGGTCTCATGCATCGTAGCCCAATGGAACAGCTGACGTGCCTCAAGCGCACTCTGCGGTCGCCGGCCGCGGCGGCAGAGAGGCGCCTGGGCGAGCCGGTGGAGCCGCCGCTAGGCGTGCCGGCGCACCCGGGCTCGGGCGCGCTGGACGCGGGCGGCGCGGGCGCGCCGGGCAGCCTGCGCCGGCCGCCGCGTGCACGTGCGCCGCGCCCTCGTTCGGACCTGGGCACGGTGGGGTCGGGGGTGCCGGCGCCTGCGCCGACGGCGCCGGCACACTCCTCACAAACGTCGGCGTTGGGAACGCTGAGTCTACTGTTTGGTCGGAAGGGTGGCCTCTTGTAGACTGGCGTGTCCCCGGTAATCCAGGACCGGCGATGCGTCATTGCCACCAGTAGCTGATTGCATTCGTTCGTTCACCGTCCCTATATTTTGATTTTGTTCTGTGGGACCTTAAATTAATTCTTATTTTTTTTATGTTTTGACGTGTGTATTTTGGAATTATTTTGTCGAGTCGAGGTAAGCTCGAGTGCATTTATAATATGTAAGTGCGTCCCGCTTCCGGAATTCGACCAATGTGCAGACACTGATAAAACATTAAATACTTAATGTATTATTAAAACCTTAAATCCTCATTCATACAATTCACACATCATTCAGATAATTAGAGGTAATTATTTCACCGCATACCGGAAGCGGGCGTCTTCGGCTTGCATTTGATACTGAGGAATGGGAGAAATTACATTGAGTTGAACATCCAGAAAAAACGACTCATCACACGAATTATTATTTTTTACTACTTTAACGTTTTAATACTTAATTGATGCTATTAATTTGGTAGATTTTGTAGTTATATGAACCAAACAATCCTGAAACAGAAGTCTGTAGTATTATATAATTATTTAAGGGTTGTAATATTTCTTAGGATAGGTAAATAGTGAGACTTAACACTAGGTTTAGTAGGTGCTTTATGAGTAATAATTTACATATTCCCAAATCTCATCTCGTTGCGTAGTATTTTCATGCTTATGATTATTACTCTTTGTCTAGTTATAAATTTTGTATGTTGTATTGTAAATAATTGAATTTCCATTAACTTAGAAGAGTACAAAGTATTTATGTTTATGGATCCGATTTAGTGTAATTCATAATGAATGCGGAATAACTTAATTTTGTTTTATATATTGCGAAACTAATATCTTATTTCCTTACCATCGTATTGGTATGTATTGGCATTAGTACTGTTAATTGATTTTTATTCGGCGATTCTTTTGTGTTTAAATTTTAATAACATAGGGTCTGAGTAAAATAATGGTGCATGCCATAGGATAAGTAGAACTGAATTCATTTTAAATTTACTGATCAATCAATAAAGTATTCACATAATATGTGATGTTATTTTTTGTTTCTGTAACAGCAGCCAGTTGGTAATTTAATTTCACAGATAATTTTAAGTTATTGAAATTGGTGCTAGATAAATAGTATTTCTGCCAGTGAAGTTATGTTAGTTGCACGATCACAATTATGTGATCGTTGGTTGTCATATGTGAAAAGATGTAACATCTTGTGTATGTATGACAAATACATTGAAGAATGTCAAAGTGTCTACATATTTTTACATGTGACTCAATTCTGTTTGTTCGTTGTGAAGTTGTATCATTCATAATCTGGGCCAGGGTTTCACTTTTGTGTTTATCAACATTACAAGAATCATAAACGTAAGGAAGCGGTAATATGAAAGGGCTGTGAGGTGATGAGTGTGCGATAATTACGCGAGTACGAGTGTGTAGTCAAAAATCTGAGATTACAATATTGCTACAGTGAGGTAGGCACAAATCGTGTAGACGTAAGGCGAATTTGTTGATATTTTGACGATTATGAAAAAAGGAAAATGATTGAATTGTAAAGAGATATAATATAATTTATTGAATGAAAATGCTTTTTATTCAAACATTACCCATTTCCTACCTGAACTGTATTTCCGAATGTTACCGTTATGCGCCACAAAAACAGGAAAATTAAAGATTAATTTGAAAGGCAATCTTTTGATTTTTGAGTCACGATTTCCTGGTCTTAAATGGCAACATCAAATCCAAGCCAGAAGCGCTGATCTGAACCTGAACATATCTGAACAGCTTGTCTTTATCTTTTGAGATTTAAGTTCCAGGAGAAAAGCAGTGATAGCAAAAGCAAAGGCAAATATTCCAATTTGAAAATTTTGTCGAAACTTAAGAGTTGGTAGATTTTGGTAAATCCTGTACTTTATCACTTAACAGCGTTAATGATATCTATTAAATATTAAAAAGAAAAAGACTTACCTAGGGTACCTACAGGTAGCTACTTAAGATATGTCATTGTCATTGCGACGTGTCTGTCGGTCAATTCGAGAGGAAGGAGGATTTTTCTTTAGGTTTAGCCATGCGAAGCTGTTGTGAAATTGTTCATAGGTTAACGGTTACACGCAGCGGGAAATTTAGCAGACCTATAGTTGTTTTCATTCAATATTCATATCACAGGTAAATGTTAAGCTTAATGGAACCGTAAGACCTTTTTTTTGTTACATTAGAAAGTAGCCAAAAAGGTTTCGTATCACTTCACTTCAATTGAGGTTGTCATGGCAACGTATGATGTCAACAAACCTGTCTGTGGCCTGAGTAAGCAAAAGGGTTGAGTTGAATTTGGGTTCTTGATGTTTTCTGTTGTAATACGAATTTGGCCAACAGAAGTGTGGTGAAGTGTTCCAAAACATCAAGCACAATGTCTGAGCAAATGAAGTATATTGTAAAAGAAGTAAATGCGACTTTAGGGCGTAATTACGATCTGATAAAATTCGACGCTTTGAATGAGAAGCAACTTCTACAATTGCTTGTAGACCTGCTAGTGAATTTCAATGCCGGAGAGAAGGTAAGACTAAAATTTTACGGTCTACTAGATAGAACGCTTATAAGATATCTTTCAAGTTAGCCGTAATTATTTGCCGTCCCAGCGAATTTTTAGTGAGGGAATAGAGAGTGCCCCTGAGTTGTGTGTGTCTGCTATAAATATATCCTGGGCCGCTAGCAGTTTTTTTTATGCTTAGAGACAATGGCCGAACATCTGAACGCCATTATTATTATTACACTGAACATTGAAATATTAGAACCACATTAAAATAATGACAGCACTTTAATTTTTACCTTCTCTTATTTAATACTAGCGACCCGCCCCGGCTTCGCACGGGTGCAATGCAATGATCTATTTAATGGATGTTATTATACATATAAACCTTCCTCTTGAATCACTCTATCTATTAAAAAAAACCACATCAAAATCCGTTGCGTAGTTTCAAAGATTTAAGCATACAAAGGGACATAGGGACAGAGAAAGTGACTTTGTTTTATACTATGTAGTGATAACCTGATAGTCTCCATTTAAGTATAATTTCCTGTTTATTTTATACTTAACTGATTTTAAGCCTGACCTACTTAAGAAACAAATTTCGCCAAAAATATATTCTCTTGTAAAAGGATACTTTCCATGCTTAAGGCCCCAGTTACTTACGTAGAACTAGTTGATTGCGGCAAGCTGCGCTGCGGCGCGGTGTCGGCTTTATGAAATAGCTAAGAATAAAATCTCCTTACACCTTATTATAAAAAGCGAGGTCGCCTCACACCGTATATTGCTCTTTTAAAAGTTTACTAGCACTGTCATTTTCACGGATAGAGGCTGTACAAACGCCAGCACATCAAGCTATCCAAAACTGTAAAATTTTCCCAATGAACTTTAAACCATATGCTACAGCGATAAAGTTTGATAAAATTAAGAAAGTTTGACATATTTTGGAGCCTGACGTGCTGGCGTCTGTACATAGAAACTATATACTCATACATGATCCTCAGTCCATGATCTTCAAAGAAGTCGATTCCGAACGCAGGCCTTCCCTGCGTACGATAAATGATAGGAACGATTGAAAGTGACCTGCCTAATAGAGCCGCTTATCTTAATCTCGTAGGTACCTGATAAACAACTGGGCATTTAATTTTCATAAACATCGTTTATACATAGGTACCTTACAAGTTCATATTATGGTAAAAACTTTACAGTTAGATGTAAATGAAGACGATTCCGAGACGGTATCACTGCGACTGCTAGAGATGTTGGGAAGTGTGAAGTACCGCCCCCCAGGAGGAGTGGAGCCGACGCGGTTCAGAGCACAGCTACTAGCTGGAGACGCCAGGACTATACATCATGTGCTGCACTGGCTCTTGACAAACAAAGAACAAGTTAAGAACACGGCGTATCTTGCTAAGTATGTATTTGCCAATAATATGGGTCTTTAGTTATAATGAGTTGTATGACCGAGCTGCGGCACCAATAAGTTTTCATTGTTATATTTTTCAGTACCAAAGATTGACGATTCACATAATTAAGGTCAGGTTTTAGTGTGTTCCTAAGCTTTTGCCCCACGTTACTAATAAGTAAAATAATGGTAGCGTGCAAAATATTACAGTGTAATTAATCAAAGCAGGAAAACCCGCAGACCATCTGGGCTCGTTTTTATCAGCGTTGCCGATCCGTGCGTATATCGAATGCCTCCAACTATATCATAGCTTTTATTCCCCGATTCCTGTTCGGGTATATTCGGTAAAACGAATTAGCTACAGTTATGGATTAACTGGTATTGGTACGACTGAGTTAGGCTTTACGTGACTAGAACATAAAATGAATTGACCTTTCCAATCCATATTTGGAATTAACTTTAATTTAGTGCTTTCCTCCTTACTGTAATTTATATATGAAATTTACCATGTGAATTACATTTAGAAATCTAAGCCTATACTAAAAGAATAGAAAGAATGTCATGAGCTGAAAACCATTATCAGTGGTTAATAGGATTATGTTATTTATTATATTTCCTGTTGGTATTAACATCTAGTAATTAGGTATAAATACTAGATAGCCCACGGAACAGAGAATTTTTGTAACTATATAGGTACCTTCAGGCTTACGAAAATAATATGTTTAATTTATCTTTTCGATGAGTTGACATAGAGACAGGAAAAAGTTGCGAACGCCATCCGTTGTACGACGATACCGCTGTCACTGCCATGGACAACGGTATTTAGGAGATCCTTCGAATTCACTCTACCATTATATTACAAAAATAATGTCTACAATCTAACAAAAAACGTGTAAATATTTTTTTCAGGTACTTAAAATTGCCTGACATACCACCAGACGTAGCACGCAATAACACCATTCAGGACCTTCTGGACTTGTATCAGAACCTAATTGATGAGTTTAAGGATGTTCACAAACGGACCAGGTTGCTGCAGAAAGAGAATGCCTCGGAAATTATTAACGACATCAAGGAGATGGCACTCGAGAGGGACATAGGTAAGATAAGGACCTGAGTGAAAAAAAACTCATCAAAATATATTTCATAAAACCTCAGCTCTTTCAATACTTAATTATAGTGGACTTCTGACGCTTGAACTTTCTTAATCTTCAATACTGATGTCACTTCAACTATAAATGGGTCCGATGAACTTTAAACTTTATTTTATAAATGACATTGCAGTGATAAAGAGATTGGAGAACGTACAAGTTAATTTAGTTGATATAAATGACAAGGAGGAGATTTTAAATATTAGCAGAGCGCTGAGGGTTCAACAAGAGAAAGCAAAAGAGCTTGAAAATCAGGTAAAATTAAAAAGGCATTATGAGGATCTTAAGTTTGATAGCTTGAATGTCTGTTAAATTTAAAAAATATATTATTTACAGTATGATGCTCAGCAGTCACAGTTAAAAATGGCGTCTGATCAATTAAAAAGATATCTGAACGTCATTCATGGACAGAGTGCTACTCCGAAAACGGTAAATGACGTCATGAAACGTTTGCAAGAAGAAGTTCAGGTAGGCGTCTCACTAAGAAAGTTTACTTGGTAACGAAAGACGAGTAATGATTATGACTTATGATTTTAGCTAAATAGCTATTTGGTTAAAGAAAAATTGCCGCAAGAGACAACTAGCCGCCAGAAAGAATTGAATATTATGCAGAAAATTGCTGCGGAACAACATCCTACTCGGTCAGACTTAGTTGCTGTGCAGGACAAGGTAAAATTAAAGGGATTAGGCTTGTTTTACTTTTTGCAATTTTCCATTGTTCTGATTTTATTGGCCAGAGAAATATGTAGGCTATATTTTGTTTATAATTTAACTTTTGTTGAATCGATCAACCAATACCTGAACATTTCAAAAAATAATATTATGTTGCGAAAGTTCATCGTTCATGTTTTGTTTATCGAACACTAAAAGCGCTGGGAGGCCACACGAATGCCTTTTTGGGTACCTTTGGAAACATTGTGCGCCAGCTATAAATAAATGCTTTTATTTCAATATCCTGGCCTTTTTTAGCACCATTGCTAAACAAACTCTTAGATGTACTGAGTAATTATTTCGTCGTAGAATAGCGGTAAGTATACGAACACTCAAAATAATATAATCTGAAATCACTATAAGTAATAAAATGCATCTACCACACACCTAAAACTGATATTATAAGTAATCATGAGTCGGCTGAACGAACTACGATGAAATATAGGTAGTCTTGCAACCGGTTTTTCAGGGTACGCGAAGGACATCCCCAGTTACTTAGATAGACACGTAGCTATACACGAATATATATTATTTTAAATGTATTCAATACATAAATTGAAAATATTATTCAGATTGCATTAGTGAACAGTGAAATGGAGCACCTAGTTCAGCGCAAGCTAGCGACTGCGGGCCCCCAAGAGGACAAGCTGGCGCCGTTCCGACAGCAGGCAGCCGTCATTCGACGCAACAAGGAGGCCAGTGCCGACAGAGTTCGCGAACTCGCTGCCACGCTAAAAGATCATGAGGCCACTTTAGCTGATCTGCAGTCTCAGGTACTTAAATAACGTATAATAGCCTCGTACCTAGTTATTCTTATCAAGAGTTGTGGGCAATAGCTTAAAACATTGTCAGTGGTGAAAAGTTTTTTTTTTTTTACAAATAATTTGTTATAAATTATGTCATCCTATTAATATTAAAAAGTGTGTAAAATGGTAATGGTGTAAAGGTACATACCATTGAATGTTCCATACCACATAATCATTAACTTCCCAGAATGCGATAATATCCTAACGCCGCCTGTGTAACATCTATTATCTCAATATATATTTCCCCACAAACGATACCAGTGACCGTATCGCAAAAACTGGATACCCCTACTTACTGAAGCCCCTTCTTCAGTTTTGATAAGACGGTGGCCAACATTGATCAGATTTAATCGAAATCGAAGACTGTTGTCGGAATGTTTCGAGTACGACACGGCAATCGGATAAAACATTTCCCCCCATTTCAAATAATCGGTCATTAAGTCGAGAAGCGGGAGTTTCCACTGAGATAATGCGCTTTTTCCTCCAAAATCGATATTGAAGTAATGCTTTTGTCTGATTTATTGTTTTCGTCATATATAGCTGTTTTTTATTGACGGGCCCATTTATTTTTGTTTTGCTTAAGTTCTTACTTATTCACTACGCAACGCCAGGTTTTTAATAAACTAATTCGTCCCGAATTTATTTCAAAATGATTTATTAAACATTCAGGTCAGACAACTGTTGGGGGATACAGTCCTCAGAGGAGAAGAATTAAAGAAATACGTTAATTCTCTACGCACAAAGAGCACCGTGTACAAAAGGCAAAGAGCCAATCTCTCAACGTTCAAGGTAGATAAGTACGCCTGTCTGTATTTTATTATTAAAAGCTTTTTTATTCTTGACTGTCGCCGTCCATAATGTTGGCATTTTCTTTGGTTTGGGTTTCAGGTCGAAGCCGGTATCTTGGCTAGAACGATACATATTATTAGTACTGCGGACCCGACTGTCGAAATGGCGCTCTTAAATCACAAGAAACTGAAAATAGAAGACGAAGAAACAATGGGAAAGAATCTAGATAAATCTGCAGATCTAACCAAAAAGTCTTTGCACGATCTGTCTCAGGTAAGATTGTTATGGAGTATTTAATGTAGTACGTTATTATCGCCATTACGTTTAGTATAATGGTGAGAATTTACGTTTTTACAGTAAGTATTAAAGTAAAGGAAAATTATTTGTTCGTAAAAGCTTTTAAAGAGCATTTACATGCATATTTTCTATAGTGCAATATTTAATTCGAAGTGCTAATGGAATTCGACTTCATTTAAGGAAATAGAAAACTATCAACTAAAATGGAAAAAAAACTGAGTAGGTACGCACATTGCGTTGGCTCTTGCATAACATAAGCTATCAAGAAAGTCGGCCGTCAGTGGTATCTCGTTGATAGTATTGTGTCAAGTCCATTTGAATTGCATAGACAAGACATAGTGGGTCATCCGATATCAATTGCCTAACTAGCCGCTAGCTGCCAGCGTCAAAAGCTTTTTCACTACCCGTGCATCTCCTCAACTACTTTATAACAGCTTGGAGTATGCTTTTTACCTCGGCGTGGTAAATGAAACTCGACAGCTTTATGATATTTAGGGCCAGTTTCACAGGTTACCGATAGCTACTATCTACCAGATAAATTTAAAAATGGAACAGCATTTGTATGAAATTATCTACTAGGTTAACTATCTGGAACTTATCAGCGACCGGTGAAACTGAAAAAAACTATGAGATAAATACAATAAAGAATATATATTTTGGTCACAAAAATAATTCTGAATACAAGATATTTATAATACAGCGGTATCAAAACTAAGATATCATACTTCAAACAAAATAAACTCGTTCGTGAGGAACATAACTATTTTATTTACAGTTGGTCGCACAAACAGCCCAAAAGTTGTCGCAAGTCCGCCAAGAAATCCAGCCCCTTGCTGACAAAATAAAGCCCGTGAAGGAGGAGTTCCAAACAGTCCAACAACAGTACGAACAGAAGAAAAGGGTTTACGAAGCCACATCCATCAACATAACATCACAAATGGAGCCTCTCAAGAATCAAGTAAAGGAGTTGACTGACCGCCTCAATAGCAAGGAGGATGAATGGAAAAACTTACGACAAAGAATCACAAAGGCGGAAACTTTGCAAGAAGTCGTAATGTTTGAAATGAAAAATTCAATGCAGTCCCCTAGGAAACCTTCTAAAATGGAGGCTTTGAAGAAGAAGGTCGCAGACACGGAATTAATTGTGAAGCGTCTGGAAGAGGTAAGCACACAATGTATTGTATCCAAACAATATAAAGATTATTTTATCAATGAAACAAGTTTATCTATGTACCTACGTCATTGAAGATGATTTATGAATGGCAGATGAGTTATCTTAACATCAAATCTTACACAAAACTCTTTTTTATCTATAGTTTGTATCCTATATGATACTATTTTTAAACGTTTATTTTGATATTTGTTTAAAATATCATTGATTGATTATCATTACATAAAACAACAAATCTGTAGCTTCGTTCACAAAAAATCTGTTTTTATCTGATTAAACGTGATTCTATTTTAAAATGTTTTGATAAGCACATTGAAAACTATATTTGTTTCTAGGTTTATGTATAAACTACTGCATTTAAAATTTTATTTTTGTACCGGACCCGTAGATTGATTTCTCTAACATTTCAGGAACAACAAGCAATCAGTTCCCGCCAAGGAGCCGTAGAAGAGCAGACAAAGCTATGGGAGAACGCTCTGCAATTGTTGCGGTGCAAGATGCGTGCGCGCAGCGAGCCGGCCGCACGGCAGGGGCGCATGCATATCACGCAGCATTCACAGATGCTGACACTTACCTAAGAAGACAAATTTATTCATATTACGTATTCTATGTTATATCACACATGTAGTATTTCAAAATTGGATCTATTAAATTATAATTGCACTCTACTTTTTTTTTGTCTGATAGTTCTAAGCGCCACTCTATTTAAACGTCAAAGAATGACCTCTTAAACTGTGCATAAAACTAGTAGGTGCGAATAAGCGCCCTTTTAGCTTATAGGTCAGCGAGGGTCACGAGGTGAAAAACGTTTCAGATAATCACATCATTGGGTACGCGCGTGAAAGTAATCATGTAACGAACCGCAAAATGACGTGAATAAACTAATTATTCTTAACTAATTGCAGCTTATTTAAAGTTATTGTATGTAACTTCAGTATGGGCGAATATTGTTATAGCTTTGTCGTTATTTTTTTATGTTTTTTTGAGATTTTTTCTATCTTTAATTAAAGCTAAGTAAAAATACAATAAAGAGATTGCTTTGGCAATTCTAACAGTGTTTTATAATTAGACATTAATTATATCGATGACATATTTATAGCAATATCAAAGGAAGCCATCAGCGGAAACCATAGAATGTCTATAGGGCGTAATGAAAATTATATCCTGTAACCGGTAACGACATAATAACGTTATTTCGGTTATTGAAACCGTTACAGATATTTCCATGATGTTATTTTAATTGAGCATGTAGGTAGTGTGTCCCAGGGTCGCCAGACATCACTTATTTTATCACTAATGAAATATGCCATAAGATAAAGTTCTGACGTTGAGTGTATGATCACTCGCAAATTGGTACCGACTCTTCATTGATAGATATCGTGTATGGTGTATGGCATTCAGGAATATGGAATAGGCTCGCAATTATAGAACTAGCTGAGTTCAAAAAAGTCCATGTAAAGTTACTTATGACATTTCAGCGTGCGATGCATCGATACGGGTGTCATTTGCAATGCAAATGTATCTCTTCCGCGTTGGTCGGGAAAGTACTCGCGCTCTCCCGGGAATAGCTGACGTATTTAAATGAAAGGTGAGGTGCGTCACACGACATTTAAATGGTTTTACTATTTTTCCCTCTGTGTGGATGATCAAAATGGTAGAATTCATTTAAATGGAAGTGGTATCTGATTTCATTTGTAGATTGAATTTTCGAATCTAAAACCAGAGCAGGCTTTATTCTACCAACCTTTTTCACTTAATTGGATAACAAAGAGTGTAGGGACTATGCGGTTGTATGCTGTCCCGTCGCCACATTTGCAATCTAAAGTCATCACAGACGTGTAGTAAAACAGAAATTTGGACCTAATGGAACCAGTCGCCGACGTCGCTTGATGAATGAAATAATTAGCTTTAGAAATACAAGACGAGATCCTACGACGTTGACCTTCTTTTGATTATTGAATTGTCACTCAATTCCTTTAGTAACTGATATTGATTAGACCCTAATAACGGAATAACAAAATTATGTAAAGCGCTGTGTATACATAAGTGTTGTAACAAAAGCGTCGACCAGAATGTCCCGTTAATTAAAAATCAAGACGGGCACATTATTCTTCAGCACGTAGCGCCCAAATTACTTTGTCATTAGGTAACACAGCCACTTTATTATACTACTCAAATATTTTATCACAGACTTTTCTTATTCAATTTTAATATATAACTAGCTATTGTCGCATATTTTTATATAGATATTTAACAAAGAAGGTAGAATATACAAAAAAAAAAAGTAAAACAATGTTGCTATATTTTTTGTCACAAATAAAAACAGACAGCCGCCTGGATTTTGATAGCAATATAGGCATAACATAACATTATACGAGGGATACTTAATAGCAAATTGTTATTACCGGGGTTATTATTCGCAAATGTTCGTGCCATATTGTTGTAATTTATTTGTGCCATCAGCACAGTATAAATTAAGACGATGTCCAAATTATATTTTACTGATTGATTTTATTAGTGATGTACAAAAAAAAAGATTAGGTTACTTAAGTATCAATATCCAAAAATATTGTCATAATGATGTAAAATTAGTAGGTTATTTTATATATAAGTTCTCAACTACCAATTCCCGAATAGTTTAGTGTTAAAATATCGCTGGAGGCATAAGAAGACAAAGTTTTTTTGAAGATCAAAGGTACTAAATAATGATAACATTTTTTTAAGGGATGGAGTTACCTGCCTTGATTTAAGTATTTATTTTAGTTCGCAAACTCATTACTAAGCTGTCAGCTGTCTAAAGTAGTTCATCTTAGTTCAACTTTGCTATGTAGTTCTGACAGAAAGAAAGTTGGCCCTGTTGATAGTTGTAGCAACCTGTCAACTTTGCTACGAGACGTGAACTCTGCAGTTCTGGGTTTGAGGTTCGAGGCTGTATTATAATTGGTCGAACCAAAATTATTGTAGAATTATTTTATACTGGCATTCGCTCGCGGTTTCGTCCGCGTTCCGGGAAGAGTCCCGATAAAAAGAACACCAAATCTTATTTTAATATACGTAAATTAGCTTTATTGCTGATTCGCTTCATCAAAATCCATCCAGTAGTTATTTATCCACTAGTGTTTAAGTATGACTTAGTAGAATGACTCCAATTTTCTTCTGTTCTTGTAAAATAACGGCAATAAACCGTTTCACGGTGTTTCAAACTAATACGTCGATGGAGAATTTTTCATTTGGTTTTAACACAAGATATGACACAATAAAATTACACTCTTACATATATGTTACATAAAGTTGGTTTATGGTTCTATTTACAGCACATTCTGTCTTTTGCAAGCTAAGGAAATAAGGAAAATCCAAATGTAAAGAGTAAAGCAAGCCTTGCGGGAGTTCTTCGCGATATAATCAGAGAAATGAATGGCGTCGTTTATTACCATTATCCTGGGAGGATGAGGGCTATGAGGGTCGTGCAGTCAATTTCTCCGTAAGCATCCACACGACACTACGTAATATGTACTATTTTATAATGGTCACTGGCATCTGCACATAATTTCCTCTCTGTGGATTAAGCCTAAAAAACTGGGGTAACTGGGATCCGGGCATTCAAACCACAATCGTTCAATAGTCGACGTTTTTTAATGAAAAATTCCTTGCTGCTGGAACTAGTGCGGCCAGAAATCTAAATTAATATTATAAAGGTAAATGGTTTTTTTTGCACGCCCTAATCTCGGGAACTACCGATCCGGCTTGAAAAGTATTTCAGCGTTAGATAGCCCATACAATATTTCAGCTTTAGAAAGGTATTAAGGAAGGCAGTAGGGTCACTTTTTGTTTTTGTGCGCGGAGTATTACCCACGGAACATGCTTGAAACCGCTGGCTGAAGCTATCTTCCGTCAAATGTGTCATCTATATCACGTTGCGGTGGAGGTTTCTATCTGTTTCAGTTATGTACGAGTGCCGTCCAATAAATCGAAGCGAGCAGAGAGCTCTCATCGCGTACTATTGTTACATTTTTAAAGTGAACTCTCAACTAAATAACGCTTTGCTGAATACAAAAACAGTTTCAATGGTCTCTCTAATCCAGTTTCATTCCACTCGTTTCGATTTATGTGGACAAATCTCTGAAAATCCGATTACGCGCCGAGAGAATCCTCGTCTGAAATAAAATTTATTGTTTTTAAACAAAACTTAACTAAGCGGTAAAAATAGATTAAATGTTTAATATAACATCGCTAAATGTATTACGGTAAGTTTGTGATTTAATTGTTTTATAAGCGAATTGAAATGAACACAATTAGATCAATCCACGATAAACTTTTCGCCACTCGAATAGAATGCCTATAAGTTTTGGTGTACACAACAGACTTGATGATTCAATTTAAACTAAACCTAGAGTTAATAGAAGTTGACCTTGATTGTTATTTTCCAACAGAAAGGCCGTGGTTATGTTATTTATTAATTTTGATTGTTTTTGTCTCATAGCACATTTATAGCGCTGCCAAATTTGGAAAATTTGTTACATAATCAGATTTTCAAATCAGATTGTTACAAATGCGCCATGTTTTGCCGTGAAGGCGTACAAGTATTGCAATGAATCTTAAAAGAATACTTATTTTAGAAAATTAAAACTTAAAAAAAAAGAAACAAAAAATAAACTTATATAGGAACAATAAAAAAGGACCATTATCTATCGGTAAAATGTATTTGATACAAAAGACCACAATAAGGAAACAGTCTTAAAAAAATAAACCACGATCTTCTGATTTCATATAAACATTAGTATAAAACAAATACTAAATAAATAGCATTTATTAAACAGGCTGTTCGTGTTTAATTTTGGAGAGAGGAAGTCAACCAATTGGTGAGGGGAGTTCTGATGATTGATGTGCCAGCCAACTTCGTAGCGAGGGGTATCGCACGAATATCACAACGAGGCCATGCCAATGTCCTCAGATATTAAAAATATGGTGGTTAGGCTTTTGTTTTTACAAAAAAAAATAATACAACATTTGATCAAAAAAGAAGTTAATCAATTTACAACAAATTAAATTATAAAAAAGTGCTGTATACTTATTTATTTGTGTGTCCCTTTTAAAAAGACTGCAATTGTTTTTAAATTATATTTTCTAAATTACATGTTATTATTTTACTTATGATCAACTATTTAGTATAATTTTATTTATATCGCAAGAAAAGTTTCAGGTTAAATACAGCACAGAATATTATATAACTGAAAACAACTGCCTTAACAAAGCTAAGAAACGAAAAAAACACGTTTAGTTTTATCCACGTTGTTTTTCCTCATAACGCGCTGCGTGCAAAGCTTTTTACGCAACGTAAGTGTAAAGAATTTTATGTCATGAATTCCAATCTGGAAGCCCGAAATGATGACAAAAACACTGTATATTCTCCGCTTTTATACGACGTAACTTTCAAGAAAACATAACTAACCGAAACGCCTTACAGAGCTTTCACACTAGCGGATTTTCTGCTCGATTTTCCGCACAAATCATACGAGCATTGTCGCTCGTATGTATACGCGCGACGGGAAACAATTGATAACTACGGGTTCAAAAGGGGACGCGCGACAGATTTTTGGAAGTCGTAATGTGTTGCGTGTACAAATACCCAGTGACAAAAGCCGCTAGTGTAAAATCACTCCTAGCTTTAGTTGCGTCGAAGGAGGAAAGAAAGTGTATACTCGTATGTTATAAGACCTTTTATAAAGGCACAGATCTTGTTACTCTTTGGTTTTCCTTCGCTATGAATACTTGTCTTGTTAAAAATGCGATTCCTTACAATTGCTGTAGTTTCACACATGCATATGGAATGCATTTGTTATGATTTAAGTTGGCGTAACTCACATATTCAGACAACAACGTTCTTAGTAGCCGACATTCTTTATTAAAGGTTGTCTACACAGTAAGAGGATTGGGCTACAATATTTGTCAAACTCTTAAACAAGTGTGGTTTACAAAAGAACTGAGAACAAGATAAATCAATCCAGTCGAGTGTAGTCTTATATGCCATCGAGATGAAAACTTCAACGAGCAAAGTAGGTATTGCTGCATCAGGCAGAATATCAAGAATATTGCAGAATATTATTGGGGTTAACGGAAATGTCTAGAGTGGTTTATTGCGTATGTTGTTTGCAGCTAGAGGTTTAATATCCGAGTTCCCACTGCTGGCATATCCATTACACTCACGGTTCAAACAGCTCGTTTGGTATATTCCGACGGTTCGCAATCTCTTAGCATTCCTCCACCGACTGTAATTGATTCTATTTTCATGGATATAAGCTTCGTTTAACTCAAAAGGTTTGTTTCAAGCTTTTCGGGGAAGTTTTTTGTTCTGATTAATTTTGTTGCAAGTTACAAAACAGTTTTTAACTTGTAAGGACATTTTCCGTCTTATAGCGAGCTTGTTTCTTTTTGTTTTTGGGACAGAACGCTTTTAATGGGACATTAAGTTTTAAATGGAACAAATAGTGCACGGTTGGCTGGGCTAGCGCTTACATGCTAAAGATACCTACTTTTTAACCGACTTCCAAAAAAAGGAGGAGGTTCTCAATTCGGCCGGTATGTTTTTTTTTTAGTTTGTAATAGAAGATAAGCTAGTAAATTCTGTCACAAAACTCGATAAAATTTTGGCTTCTTATCATTCAGCTTTGGCTTTTACCTTCGAAGTTATGTTAATGTCTACAAGAAATTAAAAAAAAAAACTACGGTTGTGATACGTTACGTCATTGAAACGCAATTCTCGCGAATACAAAAGAGAATTCTTTATTTGGTTCATTATAATAAATAAATATTCCAGACCAAATAAATAACATTTCCTGATAAATGAGACTTATTTTTTCTACGAATTAAAATATTACACATATGTATTTCCAATGCACGTTAAATCTCCGTGTATACGTCGTAATGTCGTAGCCATATCGTAGATTCGTTCATTTCATGAAATGCTCGATCATTTCATGATGTCGCAATTTATGACATAGTTTGGGCAAATCAATAATAAGAAATCGTTTCTCGATATGGACAACTAAACACGCGGGGTCTTAATGAATTTATTCACGGGAGGGGTCTGCGCGTGCGCTGTGTTTATGTGTAAAACAGTGGCCTCTGACGACTTTTCTTTGGTTTACTTACGGACGGAGGTTTTTCATAAGTTAGACTTAAACTTAGAATAAAAGTAATAAGTTACCGTCTTTAAGCAAAACGTTTAATTTATTGTTCACAGGATGACTAATTTCCGATACATTAGTGCACTCCGATTCGGATGCGATTGGTTTAAGTTAATAGTTTTTTTAAACCACTCAGAGAAAAGAAGAGGTTTCGTCTAGGTACTTCAATTTGGTAAATCCGGCTGTTGAAATCTCGAGCTCTTAACATATTCTATTTTTACGATTCGACCAAAATTGATGAGAAAATCATGAAACGGTTGACCACTTTATGAAATGCGATCATTTCACGAAGAGACAAGACATACTTGCTAGATATAGATAAAATGTTTACTGTCTATTGGCCACAGTCCACAACATGAAATGATCAAAATTATTTGATTATGATATTGATTTGTGGAGGTACTGCAAGCGCTACGTTTATGTGTAGGGCGGCGGCCACTGGCGACTTATGCGACCATTTCATGAAATTATTGAGTATTTCTTGAAGTAAGCAAATCTACGACATGACTACGACATAAACATAAAGAATCATTAAATCATCAAAGAATATGAGTGAAAGGCTTTTTATTCACCAAAATTTACTTTTACTTTGATATTTATTAATTGCTTTCAAAGCAGTTTTAAATTGAATGGTTCCATATTAATTTGAAATAAGAGCGAGTCTGTTATGTATGTACTAGTTCCTTCCAGTAACTTGTTCGTTTACAAAATTGAAGAGCTTGCTGCAATACGGAATTTCCAGGAATTATTTCTTAGCGGTCGGTTATAACATGCGAGGTGCAAAGCAGGTATTTCATTATAGCAGGGTTATTTAATATTCGCTCGAATATGTAAGTAGGAATCTGAATAACAAAGGATGACGAATACAAATGAATGACAATGTATCATAATTGCGTAGCTGACCGCTGAATTGTACTCGTTTTAATATCACGAGAACTTATACACATCAATAGAATTAATATAGTATTATTAGAATGATAATTGCTGTATTTATCCATAGATTATCGTATTAAAGTCGTGGTGGCCTAGCTTTCAAAGAGCCTACCTCCCAAGTATGAGTGCGTGGGTTCGATTCCAGGTCAGGCAAGTATCTACCAATGCAACTTTTCTAAGTTTTTATGTAGTTTCTAAGTATATCTTGACCACTAATGACTGTGTTTCGAATGGCACGTTAAACTGTAGGTCTCAGCTGTAATTGAACATCCTTGGCTGTCGTTACGGGTAGTCAGAAGCCAGTAAGTCTGACACCAGTCTAACCATGGGGTTTTGGGTTGCCCGGGTAACTGGGTAGAGGAGGTCAGATAGGCAGTCGCTCCTTGTAAAACACTGGTACTCATCTGAATCCGGTTAGACTGGAAGCCGACCCCAACATAGTTGAGAAAAAGGCTCGGAAGATGATGATATCCATAGATTACCGAGTCACCTTATGAAACGTAAAAAATACTTTATACCTTAAAAAATATTTACCAATAGAATAAATAAACGTGAAAGATTTGTTTATTTTAAGTAACTCTTGTGCAGCTTGATCAGATTGTTGGCTTGGATTATGTTGTTTCAGCGTTCTGAGCTGTGCAAGAATAGTCGTAAACGGCTGCCAAGTCGCTCGGTGCATGTTACCGGTGAAACTTTTCTTTTTATTGCTCCAACTTCTGGCCAGTAAGGAATACCCAATACATACATAAGGTATATTTATCTTTATTTTTGAAAAGTTGAAAGAAGATACAAAAACCTGCTTGGTATCCAAGCAGGTTTTTGTTGTTCCCCTTTTATTGTTTTGTTTTCTTACTGTATTGCTTATTCTAGTAAATTGTTTGTATGAAATTAGCTCCACTAAAACTGGGACTTATATATTAAATAAAAATTGCTGCTGTGGATATTTTATAATAGTTAATTTAGAGGTCACATCTAAAATAACACATTTGTCATTTTAATTTGAGCAGGTACCCAACGTAGCTACCTGTTATAAATATCTAAGCAAAATACGCGCGCTAATAGATAGTCGTGTAATTAATATTCGAGCAAAAAATATTAATGTCTCATGCCTTTATTAATGGACTTGGGAGATAAAAGGGGAGGGGGGCATGGAGGGGTACTTTAACAGCCTCCACAGCTATTTACAATACGTGTACTAAGAATAAAAAACGGTTCGTTAATTTCGAAGTGATTATATTACAATATCGGGCGAGGGTCATTAACCGACATAACGTGAGTGGCGCACATTGTGCGGAGGACGCTGAATGTTAAAAAGATTTCTGGACTCCATCATCGCTTCCTGATTTCAAGAGGGTATGGAGGTACCTCCCCAAATGTGAGGGTTGCGTGTGAGGAGCCATTATTTCCGCTTAAAGCCTCACCTTGCTTGATATGGGAAGGTCGATAAAGAAACTTACGAGTAAATTTGAGGCCGCGACCTTGCTATTCATACGATATCGACTTTCCCATAGAGGTTATTCGCCGGCGTACTCATAAAGTATAGTCGTAAACAAAACATGACTGACATATATGGGGCTCTATACAAATTTTGAAAAGGATGTATTTTTTTATTGATGTAGATTAATTTATTGGACAAAATATGTTTGAAACGAATTTTACTCAATACACGTGTGTTTGTATTTATTTTTATCCGGCAAGGAAATTGTATATTTAAGTAGATATTTAATGGAAAACGGGCAAGTCGGCCGGCAGGGTGTCAGGCGTCAGGCCTCGCAGAAAAGTTATGGGAGCGGCGACAGGCGGGCTCGCTCTATTGTGCCGACGGCGGCGGCTCATTTGCACCCGTCAATTAACTGCAATTAACGGCGGTTACGCGCCATTTGCGACCTCCCTTTGTTACTTCTAAGACCAAAATAAAAATGTAATTTCACTTTTGAGCGTCAGCGTCTATCCTTACTTTTTATTTTTAACGAACTTAAGGTTAATATAGCCAAGATAAAATGCACCTATTTCATTACGTTAAAGTTTTAATGATTATATAATAAATTGTTGTATGTGCGCAGCGATTATAAGTTTTTTAAAGTTGCAATGAGTTCAGATTTTGTGCAGGCTTTTTAAGTTGTAACTTTGTTAATTTGATTAAAGTTTTAATTATAATTTAATGGTATACGTGGTTTGGTGAAGACTGTGAGCGTTACTACGTCACGTATTTTTGTAAAAGAAAATGAGCGTAGTAGTTTGTTTTTATTTTTACTTAGGTACGTAAATATTTACCTGAAAGTTAAATGTTTTAGTAGTTAATTTCTTTCTGCATAGTGTAAATAATATACCTACTTTATGTTTATTATATGTACAGATGTTGTTTTAATTTTAAATTTTACTTTAATTCCTTTTTATTTCCAATAAAAATTCCACAGGTAAAAAATGATACCATTTTCTTAGATATACATACGTATGCAATGATATTGTTGAATTAATATATTTAGTTAATTCAACTATCATCAACAATATTATAAATTCATTTTAGAATATTATCAGTTCGCCATTAATACAAGAAAGTTATTCAAGAACGTAGCAGATATGATTGAGTTTCGTCCGGGCGTCACAAACTCGCGCTGCCGAATTTGGATTCAACGAATATTGAAATGTAATCAATGTTTATGATTGTGCTTGTTATTATGAAGTTCTAAATTCATTTAAACTTTATTTATAGCTCAGAATATTTAGAAGTCTTATTTATAAATTGCGTAAGAAGGTGACTGGCTGTTGGTTTTATCTTTTGCCTAAAGTAAACTACATGATTTTATACACTAATAAGGGCCAGTTTCACAGGTTACGGATAGGCACTATCTACCAGATAAATTAAAAAATGGAACAGAATTTGTATGAAATTATATGCAAGATAAACTATCTGGAACATGGCTCCATGATCTGGAACTTATCAGCAACCTGTGAAACTGGCCCTAACAATGTTATTAAAAAAAAAAACGTTAAGCAGACGTACCCCACGCATTTAGACAACGGTTTTTCTTAACACTCCTTAGATATTGTTTAAAATGAAATATTTGCAAGGCCGTCTATTAGTTGCGTTTAAGTTAGAAAAAATAAATATTTATTTTTGTAAATATGTGCACATATGTATAGAAATTTACTAGTTATGAATGTTTTGGATCAAAATTGCTGTTATATATACGTTGCAATATTGATTTTTAAGGATTACCACATACAGGCATGATATAAATATCTTTTGTATTACTTCGAATTTTTCTTTGGTAAACATTTTCCAATATTTGGTGGAATTAAACGTGATATAATGGTAAGTTTTTAAATTTTCTCTTGACTATATAATTTAAAAAACTGAAGAAAAAGAATTTAAAGGCAAGCCTTACAATTGTCTCTACTGTAAAAAAATCTAAAAGTCTTCATCTTCTTTTTATTGAAAGTCTTAGCGAACTATTACATTACAATACAACATGTGAAACATTTGTCTAAATTAACATTTTCAAAGGTGATCCATAACATTGGGATAACTCTTACGCACTGTCGGTTAGCCCCAAGGCCCCATTCAATACTTTGTGTTATTGTTGCTAATACAACTGATAAACTACATAATATATACATATAAACTATATACTTATCAGACCACAGCCAACAAACAGGCTTATGACGCAAATGTTAGTCGTACCGGGAAGTGAACCTGGAATACCGTCCGGTATAGGTTGCGCCAACGGCTCAAATGCTTGCAAGAAGTTTTTTATAGAGAAAGCTCCTCTAAGTTTAATAGTGGTCAGGTACTTGTATTTGTATATTTCTTAAATATGTATATTATCTTTCTATTTTTAATATTTCCCAATTATCATTTCTGACGTTCCAATTTCAACTATAGCGTTTTGATGTTATTCATTAACATTATGACTTTGCATTACAGAACTGTCTAATTAAAACAGAACGGTAGGAGTCATTCGTATGCCTACACGCATGAATACCCACAGCGGTATGTTCTGCGACGTATATTAAGTTAATCGCGAGATTCGCGACTCGCTCCATTCACGCGCCTGACACAAAGTGACAACGTTACCGTTTCAAATTAAATCTTGTCTTGTAACAATAATGCTTACGATTAAAACAGCCACGACGGCTTTAGAAAGGTTTAGCTCGACTAGTTCATAAAGTCTGTTCTACTTTGTCTTTGCTCTGTACCTAATGGAATGAGAATCGTAAAGTTGCAAGCTTTGGTCCAGGACTGATCTCTAAAAGTACCTATTAGAAATAGACGTTACTTATTTTAGGAGTGTTTAGAAAACTGTTTTGAAGTAACAAATAGATTATTAAGAAATTGAATCTGTGTTAACATAATTCAGTCGACGTTTGTTTGATTGTGTTACATGGACGCTTTTCTCGTCTATCTCATTATCGCTAGTGTCAGTTTTACAAATGAATTGTTATATGTAGGTGGATGGCCTCATGTCAAATTGCCTTAATAGACTTTCTACTTTATCGCTGAAGCATAGGGTTCAAAGTTGATTGGGAAAATTTGACAGTTTCGGGCAGCTTGATTTACTGGCCTCTGTACATTTATAAGATTTATCATACTCCAAATTATTGTAAGGGCAGATGGCGTGATAAAAATGATAAAAGATAGGGTGTAGTAGACACCGTCATGTATCACGAGATTGAGACTGACTGAGTGATAGGGCAATTTAGATTCGCGACAGACCATATGATGACGCACGAACTATATCAAACGTTATCCATCACCCGGCTAACGAAGACTGGATATCTGAGACGCATTACTGAAGCCTCCGTGTATCCGGCATCGATTTCACTTGACATTTTAATTTGGATATCGGGTCTTTGAACTTGTGTCATTAGAGGACGATCCTCTCTCGTCTCACATGATACTTATGAGTTATAATGTGTATACCTACAGATTTACTTATTAAGTATTCCAGGGAAGAAACATCCCCAGATGTGTACCTTTAATAAAATACTACCAATAATGCAATGATGACAAGTCGTGGTGGCTTTGTGGTTAATGCACCAGCCTCTCAAGTATGAGTGTGTGGGTCCGATTCCAGATCAGGCAAGTATCAATGGAACTTTTCTAACTTGTATGTACTTTCAAGTATCTCTTGGATACCAATGACTGATTAAAAGTGAAGGAAAACATCTCGAGCAAACCTGGACTATAAAGTCTGAAATCACCAACCCGCATTGAGCAAGCGTGGTGATTAACGCTCAATCATTCTCCGTGTGATTGGAGGCCTGTGCCCACCAATGTAACGATGATGCTCTTAATACATTTATGTATTTGCTTGATATAAAACCCTCACCTGTTCTTTGTAAGAAACATAGTTCAGCTATATTTACCAACTACGTATTGAATAGGTACGCCATTAAGATTCCGTCGCCGTGACTCCGTCTCGTAAAAGAGATTGCCGACGTGGATGGAATATCAGCCGCGAAGTACAATCACAAATCTACAGCCGTCATACGTATGCACATCGCGCCGCAGCGTTTTCCGATAAAGTGTTTAGACTTCAACATGCTGATTTTCCCGGATCGTCGGCGGAGACATTTATTGCTGAGCTCGCGGCCCGTTATTCACAAATTGATTTGCGATAAAACGATAATTTGAATGTCAACATTATTGTGATGGGAGACTTTCGTTGATATTGTTATTCATATTTTGTATGCGGCTACGTTTTTTGATGGATATGTAAAGTTCAATTCTTTATCGTGTTGTTTATTTCATTAATATTGAATGATAAATTATAAAATTGACGTGTTTAAGTATTTTTGTAAACCTGTTAACAGAAATAAACATCATTTGCGATGTATTACAAGAATGGCAGTACATTTAAAGACATAGTACATTTATTATTGTTATTACCCGGAAAATAAATCCGATTAGCAATTTTCGTAACTTATGTATGAACCCAAAAATTCTATTATAATAAGAGCATGATAAGAAATAAAAAAGAGAAAAATAATAACCAACAAATCAAGAGTCGAGAATGGAGGAAAAGGGCCGCGCCATAATGCGTCCAAAAGTACTCTTTCATTTCCGAGTTGACAGGAAAATATATGTATTTCCGTTGAATGCATAACAATATGGTTCCATTAGAACATACGGAATACACAACTGCCAAATGGATGTGGTTCCCGTAGTGTACACACGACAATTGAGAGCGCCGCATTGTCAGCGGCGGAACAATATTGTGCACCTTGCGGTAATAACGACCTGCCTTCAGATCGCAAGCCTCCCTTGTATTGATTCTATACCACTTGTGGACGCTCCTTGACGAAAAAATTGAGTACCAAATGTTGGTGAATGCTTCAGATGTTAATTTTGTACAATTTAATAAAACGAGCTTTTGTCATTATTATTTTTCGAACATCAAAAACACTTTGCTAGATTAATGTACCTATCAATAAGATTTGTAACGTTTACGAGCGAACAATACATACAAAATGGGTAAGTGCTTACACATAAACACCCTATCTCCATTCGGTAATTGCGTTGGGTTCGTATACGCTAATGTTATAGCACCTATAAAGCCGGCTTGTGCTGAATTGATGTTTCCATGACTATTAATAACGTCTAACCAGACGTTAGTGCCTACCACACCACACTACCGAACGGCAGTTTTGGAACTTTAAGCAGTTAAAGGAGTTGAGCCCATGCGTGTCAAATCGTCCATCGTCTGTTACAATAAGTTTGCAACGCGAGGCGTAACAAGCCGCAGCTTAATCAGCAGATTTGTAATTCTAAGTAAGCCGAGGTGACCTCGCCTCGCTCGCTGTGATTACTAGCTGGGACTTAGTTTTGGGTTATTCACTTAGTCGCGTCCACGATTTGTGTCAGTCAATCTGTATTCATGAACTTCGACGTTCTGTCGCACAACTATGAAGCCATCCACCGAACACGTAATGTGAGCGCTCTAATTTCTTTCCAGCATAATTTATGAGCTGACTTTGCATTATAATCCCTAGCTGATGGCGTAATAAATTGTGAGATCAATGTGCAATAAATCAAGATTAGAGCGGTTATCTTAGCGTATCAGTAATAAATTGATAAAAACATGCGGTACCTGTAGTACGCAGATAAATTCGTTGATATACTACAAATATCAAAGCTTTTATTTCCATTAAGCGTTGGTATTTTCGTCCATTGACAGCCTTATACGAATTTCTATGTGTATTTGAGTCTCCAGCTGGCGAAGTTCACTGCGATCAGATCTTGACTCAAAGGCTTCTAATATTTCTGAACGACTAGTATTTCAAAGGAATTTCGATTTGTTTTCGTCTTATTGGTGTGTTCCGAGTACATTTTATAGCGACATAATATATTTTTTAGATTTCTTCTAGTTTTTTTTTTCACAAATATTCTATTTACGACTGTAAGCACCTCCTGTTCATTGATTTATATTTTTAAAAACATATTCTGAAGTCCCTGGTATTATATAAATCCTAAGACCTTTTAAAGTATGTTTAATAGCACATTATTACACTAATGAAGTATACAAATATAAATAGGAAGACATGTGGATAACAGAATGGCAATTTTCATTCTGACCTTAAGATCATAAGCTTAAGAACGCAATAATGTTAGTATAGCAAAGAAACAATCAGACGGAATGGGCTAAAATAAAATGTATTAAGTCATAATGCAGGATTTGCGTCGATCAATCAGATCGGCGCTCAATCGTAACAGCAGGAGGGCAAAGACAAGGGTCACTAACTAAAAATAAATATTGAACCGCAGAAAAAGGTTACTCTATTCAGCCAGTAGCCAGCCTATTTACTCTTGTTGTGTAATTCCGTTCACAAATCTCACGTTATTATGTCGTGACCCTAAATGGGGATTTGTGCTACTCTTTGTTATAGGTTTATTATTTTGTCTTTACTCCATATAATTCCCCACGGTATCAACCGTTTTGTACTTTTAGGAATCGTATACGAGTATATTAAGACTCATACGCGTTTCTTCTGGTAGTCGTGGATGACTTTTATTTTTCTTTAAATAATTTTCTAGTCACATCGTACAAGCTATGAATATTTAATAGGTTATAATAGAAATAATTTTACGTGGTCGTAAATTTGATAACAAATCATGAATTATACTGGATCTAACGTAACAATTTTAAGAAAATCTTACCAACTCTTTAAGAATTAACTTGTTCCCTATTATAAAACCTGGTCTTAAAAAGTACCGGTTTTAGTACTAGATTTACCTTTGTTCACGAAGATGGTTTAAAGGTAGCACTAAAGGCGGAACTTTTTATGCCTCGGTTTGTAATAAGGGGGTATATGTGTCTGAAAAATATAATACACCTATTATTTTAAAAGCATATATTCTTAGTACTTTGTCATTTGGACGACTCTTGTGAATTTGCAGATAACATCTTAAATTGACACATGTCATTGAATATAGTATAGTGTATAGTAGTCATTGAATTTTCCCAATATTGTAAATGACAGTTGAACAGTTCAAGTTATTTAAATATCACTTATTGATGACTTGCAGGAAAGAGGCGACGCAAGATATTGAAATATCTATTTATCGTTCATGAAAATTGAATGATCTCTAATTATTAAAGTTTGCAATACGTATAGATTCATACATATATTTATGTATATATTTTTGTATCACTTATACGATACTTATATAGTTATTTAATTTGTTGCAACAACTGTTTACTACAGCTAACCAACATAAGAATATTTACGAAAACAAACCAACATACAGAAGGTTTTATCAAGAGGAAAACACATGGAAAACAGTAATTTGAGTTGGGCTATAATCCCATAAAGCCTTCGCTAAATCCTCGCCCGTACCATCATATGAAAAAGTCAGGAAACGTGTATAGTTAAATGCTCATTTTCACTGTACACTGTAATCTTATTATCAGACACTTGACATTGCCAACAAATAAATGGAAAGCACTTCTGAATACGATGAACGAATAAACTAGAACTCATTGTACGACGTGACACGAAAACCCTCTTGTACAAGTATTACTTGATATAACAGATCATTAGCATATTTATAAATATGTAAGTTCTTGTATTCAACAAGAGATATTCACTGAAGCTTTTTGTGAACCTTGTCTTATTTATACGAAGGTCGCGTCGGAAGGTGAAAAATAAAAATACTGTGGGAATTTGATACGGGAAGACTTTATTATTTCCAAAATACTTCTTTGTATTTATTATTCCCTAAGTACTTGTAATTTTGTGTTAATGGGTCATTTTATATATAAAATGTTTGTGGATATTTCAGCCTATACGCGCTTTGTGCTAACTCGTCCTTTTTTTATCGTAGGAAATCATCAAATGACCCCTCCCGCTGAGGGTGCAGCTGGAGGGAGTGTCAGACTCTTACTGACTAAAACCCACTATGTTCCTTCTGGAGGTCCCTGTGTGCCAGGGCCACGGTAACTCTTGTGAACAACCCTCAGCCCGTGCTAACCCGTCCTAGAGTGATAACTCGCACTATAATGCAACAACAGTATTTCACTTTTTAGAACTTGAAATTGTATTAAGTAATCATTCTTTTACCAATTTCCATATTTTTCTAATTTATGTGCTGGTTTATGTCTGCAAATTTCCTTCTGACTATATTAAAACAGGCTTATATGGTAACGTAAACGTTTGTTTTTACTACTTGAGCCGGCCAAAGGCTCGCATTCCGGAACTCCGCAATAACACACATCGTGATAATCTAATAGATAAGGAGCCAGTTTGTGGGTTCCTGCCATTCCGATCCCAATAATCTTGCGGTTTCTATCACGAAACTGTACCATTAAATCTGATAACGGTATATTTATCCTATACCTACGTAAATATGTAACTGAATTACATATGACGTGACGTCAATTTACATAATGTTGGTACAGTTTAGGAAACACGTTTGTTATTTAATAACCCATGTCAGGGTAGGTTGCGTCGGTATAAATCAGCGAGGGTAGGGTTGCTAACTCGGTTTAAAATTCAGTTTTGGATGACGCGTATCCAGTTATATGCCACGTCATTGTTATGCGTAGGTACGTCATGTCGGTGTGCGGTTTATTGTCGTCTCGATACACTGTGAAACTGACTTTATATTCGATGCTTTATTGCATTCCATAATGTACTGTACAGAGTCCAGCGTATTAAGCTACACGAAACTGACTGGATATACAGCTTTGTTATTATCTGCCTAGCCTTTTCTCAAGCTCTGTTGGAGTCGGCTTCCAGTCTTAACCGGATGCAGCTGACTACCGGTGTTTTACGCGTGGAGTGACGGCTTGTCTTACCTCTTCAACCCAGTTACCTGGGCCACCCGATGCCCCCTGGTAAGACTGTTTGTCAGACTTTCTGGCTTCTAACACGTAACGACTGCCAAAGATGAATTGAATTTGAAAGAGAATTTAACATGCCTTCCAAAACAAGGAGGAACTCGTCACGGCAAGATGGTCACCCATCTATGGACCGACCGCGTCAAGTGTTGCTTAACTTTATGATCGATCGACCCGTGCGGCTGTTACTTAGCCACAAGCTCCTCTACAGCTTTGTTATAACTAACACAATTATTAAAAATGATAGATTCTGCGTGGTATTTTGCTTTTGCTGTGGATTTATCGATATATTTACTGTTCTCCATAGTATTTAGTAGTATTAGCATAGTATTAGTAGTTTCCACACACAATAAACAATGCAAACGCGTACGCATAGTATGGTACTGATGCCGTTTTGAGATCTGTCTTCATTATTTCTTTGGGCGTAATAATTTGCTTACTTGAATGGACACGTGCAGCATTTTTTATTAAAGGCTGTATGGATAGCTAGAACGTAGGATATAATAATATTTATAGAAAGGTTAGGGTAAGTATAGATAAAAATATTCTTTGCTTGCTCATATCTTGATATCTAGAGGGTGATTAACATTATATCGAACGTATTTAGGGACTTTAATAGTAGTACTTTTTAATAGTATTAAAGAAATACGGATAATGATACCTCAACAGCTTTATGATATTCTTTTATGCGTAACTACAAGATTTGCTTCGGCTTCTAATAAATTATTGGATATCTTAGCAGATAGAAATTCTTGTTCCCAACGAAATTGATTTTCACTCCGTTGTTTAACTTTCATTTTACTTTGAAATTCTATTAACCATTCGTTTATTCAACTAATCCGAGGGTTGAGACACATCTAGTCTTCACGTAATACACGTGTGTGTCTAGGCTTTTGCACTCAAATGGTGGTGAGTTAGTCGAGTGTGCCCAGGCCGCGGCCTCTTTGCTTTTCGTCCATCCCGTCTATTTGTCTTCTAGTATCGCCTATCGATTTTTCGGCCATACCTTTCTATTTTCTGTTGAGAATTTTACGATAGTTTTAAATTTTGTTCGAAGAGAATATAAAATAGGGCAAGGAAATGTAACTTTCAGAACTTTCCTTCCTTATTATCCAGAATTGCAATTATTTGACTAGGATTGGTCTACTTTTGACTAGGATTAAATGGTTACAAAATTGCGGCGAATATTTTCAGATTAAGCGTTCTTAAATTGTAATTTCTCAGGAAGAGGTATTCTATAAGCAGCTCAATCAAATTAAGGGGGCTATCTCATGAACTAAGATGAAATACAAAAAGATGAAATCAACACCGCTGTGGATACAATAGACTGCATTGTCTAAGTCATACCAATTACACAATCAATACAGGATATTGCGTCGTCTAGGCAATACCTACATTGCGTCCTATTCCGTTCTGTATTTTTCAAGCAAAAATCATTTACATAATTAGTTGGAGTTCATCACTGTTTAAATTCTACAAGAAAATGAATGCATTAATTCTTAAATTAAAAGTCTTCACTACATAGTATAAAACAAAGTCGCTTTCTCTGTCCCTATGTCCCTTTGTATGCTTAAATCTTTGAAACTACGCAACGGATTTTGATGCAGTTTTTTTTAATAGATAGAGTGATTCAAGAATAAGGTTTATATGTATAATTTTAGTATCAGCATTGCACCCGTGCGAAGCCGGGGCGGGTCGCTAGTTAGTAATAAACGGTTACAGAATAATAACATGATTTATTATCCTGTGCGTAACAGTTATAACCTTTATACGTCATAATTTCACAATCATCTGTTTCCAACTGCAAATTGAGACGATTATTTAGAACTGACACAAAACCTCTTAGCAGTGACAGTCATATTCATGAAGATTGACACGCCATTGATCTGCAAACCTCCGTGGGATACAAACCTTACATTATTCACTCTACGTAGTGTCTGCTGTGCAATCTTCGAGGGAAAGTATACGTAATAAGCCGGTATAGACGGTCCCAGGAAAGCAGTAGCGGACGTTACTCGTAGAAATAAAGGTGCTATCTAGAAATTTATTGGTGCAACCGTCCCATTTTATAGCTGATCTAAACGGCTCCACAGTTTTTAGCACGTCGTCTTTAGCACCCGAGATCTGGTCGTTTTTAAGTAAAGAACTACGTGCAGATGTGTTACAAACTGGAACAATGACCTATATATAGTAGGTTCTGAGTGCGCCTGGTAACAAATAGGCCATTCTGTCCGAAGTCGCACGTGTTTTAAAAGGCAACTTAGAGTGTTAAGCGGCCTGGTTTAAAAGATGCCTCGAGGTGGGTCCCTTGAACTTACCTTATAATTATTGATATTTTATCTTTTAAAGGAAAAGGATATTTCGGAAAGTGTACATCTAAATCTTGATATGTAGGGTATTATTTGAACCTAGTCGTTACTTTCGATTATTCATTAGATTTTTGGCACGTATATTTGTCCCTAAACGTTTCGGGTGCGTAAGTACGATATGGTGAAATTTTTGAGTCATTTATTTAACACTTTCGCGCCACCATTCACTCGTCTATACCGTGGCGCGTATTTAACCTCCTACGATTATGATGACGTATATATACATATGTATTCGGGTTTGTTATTGTATTATGAATTTGATGTATAACATAAAATGACACTGTCGTCAATATACGTCGAACTTGTATGCATCCGGCGCGCCGACGTCAGTGTACATATTATATAATGTTATTTTTATTTTTATGTTATGGCGCAATGACATGACTTTAAAGAATTAAGTATAGTTAGAAAACGAACTTCACTTTATTCCTTTCTAAATTTCTGAAATAGTTGACAATTTTAGATGGCACGAATTACGAAAATTGACGGTCATTATTTGCAAATTGGTGACACATTATTTGCCCAGACACAGGTATCGCGATAAATTGTTTATCGCGATTGATAGCTTAATTGCGGCAATTTGTAATGCGATCTCAATAGCTTTGTGTTGGTCAGGGTTAATGTCAACGCTTATATCGTTTTGAATTTGTGATAAGCACAAAATTAGGTACTGATATAACTTTCATCTTTATTCCAGACATGTCATTTGATCTAGGTGCATGAATTTTACATGACGAGATGAATAATTTCGACTTTATTTGTACCAAAATTAAAAACTGAAACCCCGTTACATGAAAGAGAGAAAATAAAATTTTGCACAATGCAATAATCCCGGTCCCAGATTTAATTTACGAATTTTATTTTAAAATTTAATTCTATTTGAATGCTTTATGTACAAGAAAAGAATTTGCACAAAGGCGGACTTAATGTCAAAAACTTTAATCATAGCAAAAAAAAAGATCATAAGGCGCGCCTTTTATGCAAAGTACATTGAAACTTAATATGTCATTGAACTGTTAAGGTACCTAGTACGTCATTATATCTTCATATTAAGCCCAATTTATAAAGATCCCTATGGTGGAAAATATCTTCACACCTCACGCAGGTCGAACCGACTGGCATCATGGAGAGTTTTTGCTTTATACATCGCCACCGTAGTGGAAACGTGGCCAGACCGCACAAATAATGAACATTTTTGCACCAAACATGATCAGAATTTACTAACAGGCTTGTCAGGAAATATTTATTGCTTCACTTTAACAGCGTTTTCCCACTAGCGGTTTTTCCGCTCGGTTTTTCCAGGCGACATGGTTCAGTTCTTGCCGCGCGTACACGCGTGACGCGTGACAGCAAACAATTGGGTAGTTGACTAGGTCAAAAATATTTTTTTTATGATATTCATTTGGTAAAGCATCTTAAAATAATGTCAACTTTTATTTATCGTTTTGACGGGAAAATATTTGTTTTTTTTTTATTGATAATATCAGTAAAATATGAAATGTAAAAAAATTAAAATGAATGATTTTGACTATTATTTATATTGTCGACTAGCTTTTGCCCGCGCGGCTTCGCTCCCGTTCTTCCCTACTCTACCCTACTCTTCTCACCTTTTAAACCTTCCCTAGACCTCCACGAACATTTCAAGACCAAGATAAGATAAATCCGTTCAGCCGTTCTCGAGTTTTAGCGAGACTAACGAACAGCAATTCATTTTTATATATAAAGATAGATAGATAGATTAAAACCGCGCGACAGATTTTCGCATTGTGTGTGATGTGTCGTATGCGTATACTCTCGGTTTAGTTACGCGCGGAAAGAACGGATGGAAAATCCGCTTGTGTGAAAGCGCTGTAAGTGGATGAAATAGTAGTTAAATAAAGGAATTATGTTCCAAACACTTGAGTGTCGAAATTTAGCATGATATTTTATTCGAATGTTTACATCTTGGAGAATGATGGTCTAGTATTAGTAGATAATAAGCAAAGTTTATTCGGAAACATGTTTCATTCGACGTTTGTTAACTGAACGTATTGATAAATGTCATTTTTCAAATGTTCTATTCTAGTCATTTTGTTCTCCATGGTTCTATTGCAAACAATGAGTGATACAGAAATATATCAACCGATGTACATATTTTGAAGACTCATAATACGTAGTGAATTTTTGTTTATAGTAGGTAGTATTAGTTGACCTTTGATATGTGTCAAAGGCGCCGAAAAGACTAACCTTTTGCTTGATGAAAGTCTTCATTCATTCATGTTGAACCAGAGTGATTGAAAGGGAATAAGAATGGGGTAATGGATTACAAAGTCAAACTTTGGACGGCTCACTATACTTAGTTACTTAGTAATTGACTTTAAAATTCCGCGAAGTTATTTGACAGAGAATTTGCGAAATCTACGTTATAGCTAACATTTTAAGGAGAATTTGTGATTTTTGTACGTAGTAACTAGTTATTGTCAATTTTTGTTAATAGGTACGCACACATAGCCATCGTCGATTTATATTAATATTTAAAATATTTTTGATACTCTACTTAAATGAGACTTTGTTTTAAGACAAGATTTTGAGACAGGTTTTGAGGATGAGAGTTCTGAGAAATTTGATTCAAAATACGAGTGATGTCGTCTAAAGTCGACTTCTTTTTTACAATCCACGAATAAAAACTTGCAGAAGATATTATAGGATTTTTGTGATATTATTTTTAAGAAAGTAAAATGTTATATAAAGATTTTTGATGTAACAAATCTACAACACATCACTCTCTAAGCTTTCTGCTGAAAAGTATCGATTCATAACATTCACTCGTATCGAATGTTCAGATTCAGAGATTGTTATTATTTTTCCTCAAGGTTACCAATACATTACTCATAGTCGTGTAAGTTGACCGATCGAAGCGCTCGGGACGAAGTTGCAATCAGCACAGATTTTCATTAAGGCCATGCGTTCTCATAAAATTCCTAACATATAAAATCTGAAGGTTACGAAACTGCACCCTTAAATAATTGTTCATCTAGAGTATAGTTTTGTGATAAGTATACGTACCCAAATGTTATACCAAAAAGGAATTCAACTACAAGGTAACCGGTTTTTTGGGAATTGACTTTTCTAACTTGCAAAAGATAAAAATAGTCCAAAGGTATAGATTGAAACAAGCGCCTAACCGCAGGGCTTTCACTGGCTGTATATTTTGTAAAATCCAGTCGTAGACGTCACTGTTTGTTGGCATTTCGCATCGCTCCCAGACGGGGATAAGTGCGGACTTCATTTAAATAGTTTCCATACGTAAACAGAATGTTACACGTCCCTACTTTGAATATAATTATATGGGATTTTGTTTGTTTGAATAAGATTAACGTACATTGGACCGTAGTGGGCAAGCACGCGCGTTCTAATGCGAACGTAATGTAAAACTGAGTGATTTTTGAATTGAAAGTACCCCTTGCTTATATCATAATTTTAAAGTATTTTGTATGTAAGTAAGTGCTTGCTCAGTTTGCGAATGTGTATTTGTCATATTTAATATTATAACTTCAATATAAGTAACTGTAAGAAAGTGTACATATTATGTATTTCTTAATCGTTTTACTTGTTCTACTTTTTCCTTTACACCTGTCATCTGCAACTGCCAGCCATTCCGTCCATTCCGATGACAATTCTGGGGTTCCTTCAGATTCGGACAATTCAACCGCATTAAAAATTCTAAGATTCGTTTCGTTCGGCGCGTTCGATAGATGTGCGTTCACCATAATGCAGAAATAAGATAAAGTTCTATACTGACCGAGCTGTATTTATGTAGCAGTTGTCACTTAACGCAGGTTGTCAATATCTGTTTTTCTACAATAGGTATACTATTAATAACAAAATTGCACTTAGGTTTACAACTCGCTGGCGAAAGATAAAGCTTGAAACCTTAGATTAACAATAGGTCGTTGCGGTGCTTCAGCTTTTCAGCATTTTGTTTTTCTTATTTTCCAGTAAACTGGAAAATTGTTCCGAGTGTTTTTAAACAAAAAGCTAAAGCTAGAGACGGCGGGCTTTGAATCGTTAGAGTACCAACATAATCATATACATAAATGTTATAGGTTTTTCACAAGCTAATATAACAAACTAGTAGATATTTTAATCTGCCTCTTCCCCGCCGTTATTTGATGAACTATGTTTTATTAATAGGTATAACAATGACGTCAGAACGCTTTGTATTAGCTTGAGAATACTGAAGTAGGAACTCGCTGTGTATGACAGTGGAAAGTGTAGGTACTTTTATTTTATTCGGCTAGCAGTTGGCGAGAGAAGCGGCAGCATACGAGGGCCCGCCCTTTGCCACCATTAACCCGCGTCCATTAACTAATGGCTGGCCCTAATGGTGCGCTCAGCAAACACCGTCTTGGCTTAGTTTAACTTAACATGCATTTAGCTCCGTCGTCTCAACTTACGTCTTTTGTCATCATACAGATAAAGTGGAGTACATTCTTATTCAACGTCTGCAGCGAGTGTATGCAAATATAACATGTGGTGCAGGTATTATTAATAAGTTGAGGGAAACTTTATCTGGCGTGGGGAATAAAAGTATGATGAACCATTGTGTGTAAGTTAAATTATTCGTTCCTTGTTAGCAAATCTACGTGCTTCAAGTATAACATAATGCAACGATCGAGTTTCTTCTACACGAACTGCCTTATAAACTCAGTTCGTTTCTCATCATTTATGTTCTTACTAAAATTCTGAACGTTTTATTTGATATCGTTATTTTTAACTTAATTAAGAAATGCAAATAAGAAAACTACCCAAGATTTTTCGCAATTAAAACCTTCTCAGTGGGTGCGATGGATGTGAATTTTTCACGAGTAGTTCCTTGCGGGGCTCGCACTCCCCCACCGCGCGCCTCACCCTCGCGTCTGCTGCGTCGTCGGCGGCTTGGCTCAGTTCCGAGCCAAGGACTACTTGAAATGCCCCAGTTCCGAAGCAAAAAGAGTATTTCACTTTTGTGCAGGATTGACAGCCTAATGTAGTGCACATACATTGTGCTTCGGGTACGCTTGCTTAAGAATTTGTATGCATATGTTTAAATAATCAGACACTCAGATTTAAATAAACTTATTAAAATTTTCTATATCAAAGAAATCTGAAAAGAATATAAAAAGCTTAGTTAAATATAATGAAATGAATATCTCATGAAATATTCTGAGCTGTACATATACTTACTTACAATAAGAAAGTCTACACTTATTGTTATGGATGTCCCGACTCTGACTGCCAGTCAGGTGTTGATATGACCTTGTCGCGGCGTAGCTGGTGTCGGTGACTCGGCGGGCCTGTCGCCGTGTCCGGTGCGCGCGTGATTAATGAACCCTGCATTATTCGCACGGTAGTGATCAATCAATCACGGATAACCTGTTGCCGGGCCGGCTCCTCGCACTATTAAATAACTATCATTGTTATCTTGTTAGTTATTGTTTGAGCGCAGGTGCTCAGCCCATTTGACAGCTCCTAATTACTACACACAAATGAATCTCGCCAATTCATTAATTTTGATCGACAAGCTATGGAATGGAAATAACATTCCGCAGTCGCAACTATTTCTTATTAAAAGTTGCACTCTAAGTGTCGTTAGCAACTTCACAAAGCCAAGGCAAACAATACAAAACACAAATGCCAGTGCACATCTGTAAAATTACTTTTTAAATCTCTGAGCTTCCAACATTATCTTTTTGCTGAGATTCTACTTTATTTTATAAAATGTTTGAGAATAACTTGCAACGAGAGCAGCCAAGATTGGCACTCCGCCACTTTTCGTTGCAACTGTTACACACACATTATTTTACGTCAATGTAACGAACGGTTAGTGATACATGAGACAGTTCTTGTTGTATATGGTCAGTGAGCAACAATGTCATGTCACGGAGTAGTTTGTGTGGCATATTGTATTCCATAATTAAATCGTTTCATATGCAAATGAGGATTGTACAGTATGTTGTCATATTATTAATCGCAACTAACATCTACCTATGCATGTTTGCGCAATATCATAAATTAATACTTCAGCATAAATGTGGGAAACACGCCTACTGTACACATAAATACATTAGCGTGATGTTACATAACGTTTTGTGTCGCTGCTAATCACCTTTGCTTGTCACGCGACACTTCATCAATTTTGAATCACACCCTGTAAAAACTATGTTTTTTAAATTATATGAATTAATCTGAAAACGCTAATCTGCCTTGAGCAAGCGTGGTCATTGAGACTCATTCCATTTCTATATGAGAAGAGTCTTGTGTGATGCAGTGGGACAGATAATTATTGGTGATCATGAAATAATCTTATCCTAAACACGTATGCTTAAAACATGTCTTTAAAGACATTGTCTTACTTATAACAAACCAAGAAACCCACAATGCCTTATTTATATAGTTGACTATGTACTTAAATAAGGCATAATGCATATGGCCGTATATGCATATGTACGTAGCCTACGCCATGGTCTACACCTAACTGTATAAGCCGCCATGTGTAATACGTGTACGTTAGATATATAAAAATAAATTGTTTCTTGACGTTAAACACTGAGGTCTTACAACGCAATAAATAGGAGTACAGCACACAATATATTATTCAATTTATCTTGCTTGTCTCTGCTGGGAATCATGTTTCGCAGTTTCGAAGTCATTCTTTTACGCCGGGCTCGTAGCTCATTATGTAGTGAGTTAATATTATGTATATACTTATTTGCAATTACGCAGACCTCTAAGTATATTAATTGGTTGGAATCTGTTATAAAAATATATCCAGGGTTTTAGATTTAGATATTTTGTGAACAGTGAAAATCAATATTAACTGTTTTAAAACTGTCTTCGATTTTTACATCAACTTTTAATCCAGTGCCATGCTTACAGATATTACATCCGTAACAGTTATAGAAGTTAATTTGTATTTTTAAGTCGTGTAACAGTGTAGTAGTGCGGTCAGATTTAGTTTGCTCGGCTAAAGTAAGCTAACTTTGTGTAATAGTGTTGTGAGCGGCGAGACTCAAAGTAAACTGTAGCCGAGTTGTCGGCTTTCCGCAATCACCGCGCCGCCGTGCAATCCACTTTGTACGCGTTATTTTTCAACTAAATATTGAAATACCATTTAACCTTTCAAGCATAAAACACACTTAAAGTCTTCTACGTGGATAAACTATGCGCTGTAAACTACTTTTATCTTTTAAACGCCGTTTCATTTAGAAAGGGAAAAAGGCAAATTAAACTTAATTGCTCCAAATAGTTTGTCACACTGAGCGAGATCGCTCGCGGCGATTGCATTTGCAGCAAGTATTCGCCCCGGGTGAGTAAAGCGACAGTCCCCTAGAACAGTTGTGGTGACAATCCGCGAAGTAACAATATGAGATTTCTAATGAATTATTTTTTAATTAGAAATGTGTTTTTTTTTTTATAATTAAAGGAGGTTGTTAATATCGCGATCACTTTACCGTTGTTAGTGATCATTAGAAAATCATGTTTTTTTTTTCACAGCTCTTTGGAACAAGCAATGAGTGTCAACAATATTCCTTCCTTATACGAAAAGGGGCCTTTGTCTACAAGGTAGCTTTTATATTAATCCAAGCAATTCCTTGATAAATGTGTATTTAGTTAATTAGTTTACTGTCACCAATAAATCACGTTTGGGAGCGTTGCGCGTTGCCGCAGGAATTTTCTCTTTAACGAGTTTTGTTGGTCGCGTCATGAGATAACACCGCGAACTCCATCACTTAGAACAACAAGCGCCGCGCCGCGGTGACGATCCTCCGCCCTCGCCAAATGAAGCGTGAACTCAACTTTTTATCCCATTTACTAGTCGCGCACTTGGAACTTATACTCACAAACTGTCTAACCGAGGGTGCTTGATTGATGACTCCGGTGAATGTATTTTCTCGCTACAAGTATTAAAATTCGAAAGACAAAAACATCTCGTTTCTCAGCATGCAATCTTTCGTCATCGAGATTTTATCGGATTTCATCTAAAACATTATATCGAAGAGCACAATTTAGAAAGAACGAGGTAAAAATCCTTTTCACATCACGTACAAAGTCTTTTGAGCTTTAATCTTGTTATGATTTTTTTTAGATTAATTTTGCAATACGCCGATACGTTATTCAGCCTTTCAAATCGCGAGAGGATAATGTACGCTGATACAGCCATGTAATACATGAAAACGTGCGACGCGCTTTCAATATTGCCGTCGGATTTTTTCAGGCATACATTTTCACCTTCATATAGTCGTGCACATCTGCTTAGCAATTTACGTTAGGTACTATTGTCATTCTAATGTAATAATAATAAAGTTATGTATTTTCTGTATGAATTGTGTTGATTTAATTCAGTTATTTTTACTAGAATATTTTACTTAATATTAAAATTTATTTACCACATGTTAACTTTTAACTTCAATGTACATAATGTGATGATGTTCGCAGGTATACGCAGGTTTTGCAAATAAATGATCTTTATCTTTACGACTACGACAGAAGCTCGCGTGTAGACTCGTTGCTACGAGCGTAGCGGTGCATTGCGTAGCAGCGCCGTGCGGCATACACGTAGTCGCAATATGTCCAGTCTTAAGCTTTTTCAGTCTATGACATTGACATTACTGCAGTATTGGACGTAAGAATAAATTATAAAATGAACAAAGATAAGACTACAAATAAAATAAAACAATCTATAGCATAAAGTTGACTTTTAAAAAGTTAAAATAATACTAATTGATTAGCTTTAACGTCAGTATATAAATATGCTTTATTTAGTATTCACCTATAAAAATATTGCTTGACTTGGCGGTTTTTTTACTATGGATTGGTACGAACCCACAAATAGAGTATAATGTACTAATTGGATACATCAAAATTAAGCTTAGACGTACATACGTCTGAAGTGAATTTTGTAAATACACATTTTGTTCCAGAGATACCTGTCGCGTTTGTCAAAAATAGCTTTAAAATGGCTGAGCCAATTTTTCATGCAGACAGACACTCAAACTCGTTATGTGCTCGGGGCTAATAAAAATACATACATTCAAACACAAATAACGCCAGTGACATTGTCCTGATATTAATAACCTGGCAAGCTTTTATCGCACTATATTTGGTTGCATTTCGTCCTACTGCGGTTAGCTATCAGCGCTTTACCGATAACCTTCACATGTATTTATAAGTGCATTTCAATACGTTACCATGGCATTCAAAACTCCGGTATCATGGAGTAATCTATGTATATAAATCACATAAACCGCTATCAGTTGAGGATAAAAATAACAATCATTAATATTTTCCTACATTTTATTCTTAAATACTTATTGTACAAAAACAGTTTATTTTGCTAGGACGCTTGTAAGAAAGGCGACAGATATTATAGATTATGGATGGCGCCCGGCTGATCTCCAGAGACAAGACCCCGGGATACGAAGAATGGATCGGCGAATGAAGGATTTTGCACAAATTGCTGTCTCCGAGCCTCTGTCGTCGTTATTATTGTTTATTACTTCATCTCAGTTCTATTTGGAAATATATGAAGAGGCTTATGTTTCGCTATGAACTGTTATGACACATTACTATTGTTTATCACGGTGATAACAGTTTATATCTTTATTCGTTATGAAAGAAGCTGACGCCTATTCTTTTCATAAAGTTCTTGGATTTATATTAAGAAAGATATACGTAAAATTAAGGTAGTAAATTCTCAAAACTGACGAACGTCTATTGAGGCGACTAAGGTACAGTTTCTACCGAAATTCATGCAAACCAGAGATGAAAGTTGGAACAGAGGGCCCTCCATAACAGATCCCACAAAGGGTCGAATCGCCTTCAGTGCAAACAGGTTAATTACGTTGAAAACCGCAGAGACCCGCATTGCCATGCCGTTGCACTACATTGCCACTACACGCGTGCTAATTATACGCGTGTGAAAGCTACAAAAAGAATTGCAACACTTTTGAAATGGATCAAAGTTAATGAGGGTTTGAAAAGTACCAGCCTAACCTAACTTAACCTACTGTTTAACCTACATTTAATTAAAAGAAGTCCGATCGTGCAGTTTTATACCGAAATAGCTAATGTGATTCACACACGGCATCGCGGTCTGCCGCGGCTGGCGATTTAACTCGTTTCTCTAGCTTCTATGTTATTTGAATGATTTTTTTAAACGAAAATCGTGTCCGCTCTGAATCCGCTCGACCCGACTAGCCCCTGATAGGAGTTGCTTGACACACGATAGTTAAATAAAGATTAATTAAATTCCAACGTTTGAGAATCATCCTCATCTAATAAATTACATGTTTAAATTTTAATTTAAAAAAATAGTATACATAGTTAATAGTTTAGCTTATTTTATTTACGATCTCCGCCAAAAAATCTCCTTATTGTTAATGTTATTAGCGACAAAGTAATCGCTTTGGAAGTCAGTAAGAAAAAAGCTTAATCAAAGACGTCGACTTCCGAAACAATCAATTGAAGGATGGTGTTCAAGAGTATTCAGAAAATTAAATTATTTTTCACTCTGTGAAGTAGCTTCGATAAAAACTCATCGGCTTTAAGTTGATGTTTCGTTTTTATTTTACTGGGCTTCAGTAATTGTGTTATTGGTGAGGGATAAAATAAAATTTATTAAAAATCTCACTGACAGTATCATGTAATATTGGTTTTCCTTAATAATTACTCTAAATAAATTTTACTTACAATAAAATAAAACATACCCTTCATTTACGTATGATATATGAGTCAGGTTTTATTATTATGTACAAATGTGGGTTTATTTGCTCATCTATGACGTAATATTTTGCAGGCACACCTCAATAAAGTCCATATCTTTTTCTCATTATTTGTAGAGGAACGATATTACTTTTCACCTTTCACAAAAGATGGATCTACGTGAGATACTCTCTCAGCCTGATATAAAGCTTGTTTGTATTTTTAAAATTGAGTTTATTGGATATGTTGATCGCTTGCATCTTATTTTGACGTGTTTATAAACAAACTATACTTAGTAGAGAAACGTATTCAGTGTTTGTTGCATTTCATGATTATTATTTGTTTATTGAAATTTTAAAAACTTTCCGCTGGTGAGTTGGCACATTTTTTTATTGCAGTCATGATTGGTCCATTATCACGTAAAATTAAGGTTTTCCATCCCGAATGGATGCGCAAAATGATGGAATTTTTCAATTGAAGTATCGCGAAATCTAGACGGCTGGAATCGTTGATATCCATCACCGGTTCGATAAGAAAACAAATGATTACTTTCTACCCATTGTTGGCAGTCACGGGTGATATTGTGCGCTTTATATCGGCGAGTTCGATAGCCGACACATCATTAGCTCCGTACTTAGCTGAGCTGGTATTGGATGGTTTAGTATGAGATAGCGGTTTATTATCGACTGTAACTAGGGAAGTATGGGTAGAAATATTAGAGGCTTTATGAATACTAGTGGGATTCTGTACTGTGACTTCAAATTCTGTGTCAGTACCTAAGTAATTTTGTGGATTTTGCGTTTTCGGGGCTAGCATATTGAGATTGAAGTGTTTTGTCGCCGTACTCAATGAAAAAATATAAGCTTACCTTACAAATAGTATTTATTTCTAAAGTACGTAAATGTTAATAATTGTAAAGAAACACTTCATCTAGGTACTTGTTTTTTAAAGATACAGGCATAGTATGTAATTTGTTACATCGCTACATGTAAAAGTTTTCTATCTTATTTCTCTTCGATCTTCTATCCATATTTATGCCAAAAATTAAATTAATAATTATTTATCAATTTATTAACTTTTATTATATATTTATTAATTAACAGACCATGATTTTCGCACACACAAAATATTGATAAACTAGCCATCAATTAAGCGTCTCGAAACTTCTAGAAATACATATTGTTACCAATATTAACGAGGTCGATGTACTGCTTTGTTCTTGTTTGATTTAAGTTTAATGTATTTGTGATTTGTATAGCCTTTTAATTGGCAACTTTTATTTGATACGTTTGTTCGTGTGATATTGAAAATACCAGTGAAAAGAGAGCTGAATTTTAGCGAGCAAAATGAAAACAATTTTGATTTCGATCGACGAAACTAATTAAAATACCCGCTATTGAGAGTTCATTACGAGTTTTCTGTTCTATGCATGAACCGTTTAAATAATCGTGCAATTTAATTAACTGTAGCTTTAAATTAACAGCCTAAGTTTTGAGCTGACAATGTCGGTGCTCAGCGGCGGGGGTCTGAAGGGAAGTCGCTGATATTGTTTATGGTCAAAGTTCGCCTCAGCAAAGTTTTGTTGCGGATTCATGGTAATCTGACACTACCGATGTCAGTAAATTGTGAATGTTAGTTTTGGGCCAAGTTGGGCCGTAGGTACACCTACCCCAGTAATTTAGGAGAATCTATTGGGCGCGGATTATAGGCTCGCACAAAGGATCAGCTTTATAGTCAACCCGGCTTAAGGAATTAATGAATACTAATTCTCTAACGTCTGCTACGGTCGGACCCCGTGATGTTGTATTCACGGGCCCGGTTATATTAATCTGCCTTGTAATAAATGCGTTGGCTGTCGGAGTTAACACAGTTTGCAATGTAAAAAGTTTTTACTGTCAGAAATCATAAAACAAATATTTTCGTAAGCGCAGTTTTCAACTGCACGAACAATATTTTTCGCAGATTTATTGGTAGCAATAAAAATGGCATTTCGCTTGACGAGGTTTTACAGTAGTAGACAGTCATTTGTTTTAGACGGGTTATATGAACTGGGAAAAAAACTTAATAATATGAACAAGCAGTGGAAAAAGCACTCGTTATCAATGTAAGAATGACTTATCATCTGAGCAATAGTAATAAAGTTATAACTGTCAAACCGTATAAAGAACAAGCAGAGAACCTAATGGCACATTAAATATATGGATGCTCATCGTTAAATGACTCTCTGAAGGTTTACGATCAATATACAGCCAGCTTTATGAAAAATATTACACTTGAAGGGAATTTAATCACAGAGTTTAATGTTTTTCTATTGAGATCTAGTTTTTGTGTTTGTTATCGGGAACATAAAATATTTCAGGCTTGTAATGCGCAAGATAACGTTTAATTATAATATTTTATTCAATGCCTTCCATTTATTCAATTATGTATATATTGTTATTTCCTTGTAAATAATTGCGTATAAAAAATTCAATACCTATGTAAATAAACTTAATCCTGACACATAAAATATTTTCTATAGTAATCTTGTTAATGGCTTATTGAGATCTATCTAAAGGTCTATTGTCAAATATTCTGCTAGTGAAATTGATTTATTAATATCATTTCAATTTACATGTAAATTTCATAATATAACGCAAGTTCCCATTATCGTATAATTCAATGATTATCCATTAATTGTGACAAAGTGGCCACTTGAGCGTAGCAATGCCTCATAGCATTAATTTTATAACTCTGCGAGTGTTCGCCCCGAGACCATAGAAGCTCACTTTTGATCTACGGTCTTCATTCAAATTTTACGCTTGCGATATTAACGAACTTTTAGCGATAAAAGTACTTGAAAAGAAAATTAAAGGATAAAAACTGTTTCTATATTGGAATACAAAGTATACATTACTGCTAGAAAGTTTGAATGTTCGAAAAAGTTCTTTTGTGTAATCAGACCAAAAATGTTTTAATCAAAACTATTCAATAGAATTATTTCTTTCAAGTGCTTGTCTTAAAACTAGGTACTTTTAATAAGCTTGGGGAATGAGTCTGGACTTTACACATTTCTATATTTCGTATAAACTTGCTTCCCTTGGGACAAATATGATTTCCCACGTAATGGATTTTATTCAGCTCGACTTGGAAGTTTTCTTCAACGCAACTATTTACTTCAATCGCAATTTGCGAAATTGTGTAGATTCCCATCGCGAGTCCGACCCTTCATTATATTGCTTTAACTTTAATCCAAGCCATTTTCTGCCGGGCTGGTAGGTACAGAACGAATGAAACAACGTTGTAAAGAGAATTTGTGATTTATTTACTAGACAGGTTTTCGTATTCACATTCATCACGTACAAAAAATAAAGGGGTGTAAATATATCTCTGAAAATGTAACAAGGTAACATAAGTATGTTTCGAACTAGACGAGGTCAGTCGGGTAGGGGCGAGGGGAGGGGGAGGCTACGGCGGGGCGCGACGGCGGCGCGCGCGCCGCCCGCACAACAACCGCTGGAATGCGTGCCGGAACTCCGGACTGAACACCGTGTAGATGATCGGGTTCAGCGTCGAGTTGAAGTAGCCCAGCCACAGCGAGAACGACGTCAGCACGGGGCTCACTTCGCAGTCACACGTCGGCACCAGAATGGCCAACACGAAGAAGGGAAGCCAACACGCTACGAACGCGCCGGTTATTATTGCCAATGTTTTCGCCGCTTTCCTCTCACGCTTGGAGTCTGCGGCCTCTTTGGGTTTGCGCCTGACTAGCGTCGGATAGTAGGCGGCGGCTACGGCGCCGTAGCCCGTCGTCGGTGGGTCTGCCTCGAGGCCGTTGGCACAGGACTGTTTCTCGGGGCTCGTATTATTCGAAGATACATTTGTGAATCCCGTAGTAGTCGTTTCGGATATAGTCGGCAGGGGTCGGCCTATGACCGCGACGACAGCGGCTGCGATACCACCACTGCCGCCGGCTGCGACCAGCGCTCCGCCGGCCGGCACAGGAGGAGGTCCTACTCCGCCGCGCGCCGTCGCCCCTCGCCGTCGACGTATTCTTTTTCTAGCAGTTTGATATATCCGCCAGTATAATATTAATATTACGAGAACGGGCACGTAGAACGACGAAGCTGTCGCAAAAATTTGATAACCTACGTCTTGACTGACGACGCAGCGTAGGTCTTCTGAGACTCTTCGGTCCCAATCGGGATCCTTCCATCCCAGCAGAGGTGCGATACACACCAGAAAGCTTACAACCCACACGCAAGCAATCATGAGGCCTACCCGGCGAGCAGTTCTTGCGTGTATATAATCGATGTTTGTCACAGCCCAGTACCTTCAAAGAACGAAGAACGTAATTAGAATGTGGTCAATTTTAATGTTTTTTTTTAATTGAATTTAAATGAATTCGTTATGTTATTATTAGGTTAAAGTTGGTGCTGACCTGTCAAGTGCAATAGCAACGAGATGCAGTATGGAAGCGGTGCAGCACAGCACGTCTCCAGAGGTCCACATGTCGCAGAGCTCGGGGCCCAGCGTCCAGCGCTGCGCCACCTCGTACACGGCCCCCAGCGGCATCACTAGGCAGGCCACTAGCAAGTCCGCCACTGCCAGTGATAGAATCAGCTGGTTCGCCGCGCTGCGCAGGTGCCTCTCCAACAATATTGCTGCTATTACGAATACATTTCCTAGAAGAAGAGAGATTTGTTATTAGCAAAACATAAACAAAAAGGGGCCTGCTTTAAAATACTAGGCCCCTTTTTGCTCTCAGTAAGGTTGACGAACAGAAAATAAAATATAAATTCCCTGCGGGAGTCTCCTAGACATGTCGCTTCGGGGCACCTATAGCAATATTTTTTCTGAAGCCCTGGACTCTGGTAAATATTGTTGTTGGTACTTGAGTTAGAATTTACCTAGGTACCTATGTGTGTATGTTCATGTTCACAAAGCGTTGAGTTTACAGCAAATGAGAGGGTGTCCAAAGTGTTTGCGGCAAAACTGAAACTAACTTGTTTGACGTAACATACTCAGCAAACTGCATTGGCCGACAAAGTCAACTACAAGTGCTACAACACGGAGTTTCGTGTATAACCGCATGTCTACGTTAGAACACGTTTCATGTGCAACCACTTTCTAAATTGGTTGAATGTTGACGGTAGAATAAACTACCTTTTGTTAGCAAAAATGCTATCATCACGGTTTCAGTAATACGTTCATGTAAGTCCAATAAAGTTTCATACTTTAATATTTTCGATTAAACAACCGCTTTAAATTAAAGTGAAAATATATCGTACTTATCAATATCTAAAATATTATATGTAACCGTCCGCTATTGGCGTACAAGGCCAAAAGACTCATCGAAGGAATGGAGCTCTCTGAAAAATTACGACGCAAGCATTTTCTATATTAATAGTGAAAGTATGAAGAGAAATTTTCGAAGTAAGCTTATGAAGAATTTGATATGATAATTCTTTAATTATAAGAATCCTGTTTTTATATGAACAAGTTATTATTTTTTGTAGAAGACTGACGTTAATCGTCACATTGATTTTAATAATAATTTTCGTTGAATTATTATTCTCGTAATTTAAACTACGTGACCAAATCTGTAATAACATACAATTACATCAGACCGCTCGAGTCACGGTTAGTTACCGCTACTACAATATCAGAGGTGTATAGTTACCGACTACAGTGGCGAGAATCAGTAGTCCGAGTACAACAGCCTTGGCGGCGGCGCGGACCAGCGCGGCCGGCGAGTCGAAGGGCGCGGCAGCCTCCCACCAGGTGGCGTTGGGCACCACGGTGACATTCCACGTGGCAGGGTCCCACTCCGTTGCGTTCCACGTCGAGTTCTGCAGCGGCAGGCGCAGGTACAACGCCTCCCATTCCAGCAGCTCATCGCGGCCGTCCGCGCCCTCCATGCCCTCTCACCGAGACTCCACGTCGCATACTGCACATCATACACGCTCGTTAACTCTGGGGTTGAACGTCAAGAACAGACGGTAAATGGAACATGATACATGCTATATACATAGATGATGGCGATTGAAGCGAAACTTACGGTTTGTTAGATTCATAAAATCATTCAGTCGAGAATTTTATTTAGTGTATTAAACAGATATAAAAACCGGTAGGAAATAATAAAAAACAATGCATGCATATTGAATTGTGTATAGAATGTCCAATTTTGATTTTGTGTTCAAGTAAAAAAGGTGTTATGTGTTACATGTAAAACATTAATAGAAATGTAGATATTGCGTCAAATAACTGAATTCTTTACTTGCCAGGAAGTAGGAAAGGCCTGATTGTGTTAAAGAGTGAATGGTTGAGAATAACAAACGCTGATAGATTTGGTAGGCAGGGCGGGCACACCGCATCAAATAACTTCACTCCGCTTTAACTTCCAAGTAATTAAATAACAACCGGGGTGACAGCTACCGTTATATTTGAATGCGGCATGATTACGCTGATTCATTAGCAGCCATTGTGGTACTCACTGTTCGTGTTGTATTTTCGGAGGATACTGCTCAAAACACGGCCCACCATCATTAATTGTAGTTTATTGCTTACGTTCCAATCTGTAAACAAGAGAACATAGATTTAGTGCCACTGCTAACCCATATCTTTGGATCGAAATTATAATTTCCCCATATTTCACATTCACATTAGATTGCTATTGGATTTTTTTTCGATACAACTCAACTAATCCAGGCGTAGACATCATCCGTTCTCTGTCTACAAATTTAATCCCGTTTTTTATTGCCATTCAGAGCTAATAGATCATTTTGATGGTGACATTAAAAGCTGCTATTTGTAAAGGCAGATAGAAATAAATATTTTAATATTTTTATATGTTGCTCAATAAAAGGTGTGAATACACAAACGCATATTAACCATGTGAGACATGTTCTGAGGTTAGGGCGGCGGCCATGTACGGAGGGTCGTGAACTTTTAACTTTCACTACAACTCTCAGTTTTCTATTGATTATGTTATTCCGTTTGCATATTCACGTCACGAATCTAATCAACGCTTCTTCATAAATCGAATCAATGTCAAAACATCTCTATATTGGTTAATTGTATTAACTATAGTATCGATATTTTCAATCATTATTTCCCGAGCCTTTTCCCAACTATGTTGGGGTCGGCTTCCAGTCTAACCGGATTTAGCTGAGTACCAGTGTTTTACAAGGAGTGACAGCTGTAGTATCGATATTTTCAATACGTAGGAATATTCCTGATATATTCAGCGGTTCTTTTCAGTTTGAAATTTTGAATCGGCAACGTACGTGTATGAAATTGAAAAACGGAAGCGCAGTTTCAATATCTAAGTTAACAGGCGTGCCACGTCCGAATAAAATAGGACGTTCGTGTTTCTATGTACAGAACACACGTGTAGGTATGTTCTTATGATATCTGTTTGTAGCATGAGTATGCGGGTTCGATTCCTTTTCTTAGTTATATGTACTTTCTAAGCATATCTTGGACCTCAATGACTGTTTAAAGGCGAAACAAAACAGCTTGAGGAAATCTAGACTGTAGAGTATTAAATCACCAACCTGCATTGCGCAATCGTGGTGATTAACGCTCAGTTCTACTCTTCGTGAGAGTAGAACTGAGCGTTAATATAACTGAGTATCTTTGCCCAGCAGTGGGACGCCTAAAAGGCCGAGGATGAATGGACACGCTTTTCGCTTTAAAATACACAACCGTGTTAGTTATACGTGTTTAGCCATTCAAATTCTGCATTCTATAAGTACTGTTATTTACGAGGGCCCTGATTTATACAGCTTTATTGTTTTGCAATGCAAATGGATCAATAAAACAATGACTGTCTCACAGACAATGGAGTTAATTGAGCCTAAAAAACAGCGATGATAAAAGGTTCCATTAGAGATTTCTATTAGCGTTTTCTTGCATTAAATTGATAATTATTGTGTTTAAAGGTGTCATCTCGTTAGTAGGTATGATGGCTGATCATTAATAACAATGAAGTTGACAAGGTAAGCGACGGTGACTGGCGGATAACTGCATTTTTAATTCTAGGTACTAAGATTATAAATGCGAGAGGATGTATGGATGAATGTTTGTTACTGTTTCACGCCAAAATGAAAGGATTTAGATGAAATTTAAGACAGTAATATACTTTGTATATGAAAATAACAGATAGGCTAAATAGGCTTTTTTGGTAAAATAACGTTTAAGTAGAACTGTTTTGAAATAAAATGCTTTGCTAATATGTAAAATGGAAGCTAATCGAGTATTATGTATTTGGATAGTGGCCGAATTCAGCACCAACTATCTCATTATTTTTTACTGTGTAGGTATATACTTATGTACTAGTCTACGAACATTATAAAAGCTAGGAGTTTAAATATATAACGAACTCTAGAAGCTGTTTTAATGACACTTATATTTTCATTGACTGCAAAATATGTATGTACGAAACGAAATAGAAATAATGTTAATGAAATAACAAACAGCGCACAGTATAATTATAATCACTAGACATTTATTAAGATGGAAGTACTATTTTATTCTTTAGCTTGTGCATTACGTACACTGAAAATGAAAAATATATAAGCGATGGAAATTTCTGTGAATATTAAAATGCATAACAACTTCTTTTAAAGTACCTACTTGCCATATTCTAGTGCAGTCAATCATTTCGGCGTACCTTGAATAATTTGGTAGGTAACCACGAGCAATCAGACAGTCAACAGCGCTTGATTGATATTGATTGTTTGGGTTTCCATTGCAGGGAATGACGGTGAGTGGACCTGTGTACCTTGATGGTAATACAATCGCTGAGCATCGATCGAATTACCGTTTGCATAAGGACGTAACAAGTACTTTGTAGTAGACGCCCATTATTTTCTTTATCTAGAAAATAACAACGAAGACCCCTTGATATCCAATTTAACGCAAAATTATGATGCATTTTTTTTTCTCATTAAACCACCCGAGTTGATTTATAAAGTTTAAATAACTAAAATTATTGTCCTCGTTATTATTCTGGCCCTAATAAAAGTCGCCATCTTAAATTACTTATTAGAATTTGAACGCTAACTAATCCAATTTTGAAACTTTGTCGAATATTGTTATGAAAACAATTCTGTGATTAATCTTTGTTATTTATTATAGGTATTTGAGATCTTAGGGTGTTGTGATATGCAAGCTCAAATATTTGTACACACGGCTACACATCAAGCTAAACACAACCAGTATAAGCTGACCGTTCAAATTGTACAAAGACCGTATAAAGCGGACTCAAGACAAACTGGTTTTGTATAGCTTGATGTGTCTGTACACTTAGGACACAGCAGAGCGTTAATATCACTATATGAAATCAAAGACGGTTTTCTTTAAAATCCATTTATCAAGCGTTGTCGACAAGCCTTACCTAATTAAGTAGTCAACAATTAAATGCTTTTGAATAATGCAAAAATGTGTAAACCCGTGCAGTAAAGGAGTAAAAATAGGAGTTAATAAAATCTAAATATGGAAGTGGAGAGGCGGTTTTGCACGCAATTGCTTCATAGTGTAGCGTCACATTCACATTTGTTATATTTTAAATGTTTTCTGCATTCACTTTGTCATTTATAATGTACTAGCTTCCGACAGCCGTTGCACCCGTCCCGTAGGAAGTACCTACGTCACGCATCTGAAAAAGTAGCCATTCTCAATAAATGGGCTATCTAAAACAGTAATATTTTTACAAATCGGTCTAGTAGATCACGAGAAAAGTGCGTTTAAGCAAACAAATAAACTCTACAGCTTCATAAATATTAGTATATTTATTAAACTTTATACCGTCTTTGTATTATTATATTTTGTAATTTATTATTGCGCCACCCAGCGCTACCCCTTGACAAGACTAATTGACTGTCAGTATTTCAATCGATTATAAATAATTTGTTTGTGTAACAGCGCAAATAAACTGATAAACGTAAATAATGAGCACCCAAATTATTTCATATTAACGAAATAAATGCCTATACAAATATTTGCTGCTGGCAAATAATAAGTTATTTAAAATTAAAAAGATGGCATTCCAAATTCAAATTTAGAAAGCAAAGACTATATTTTTTTCAAAAGAAGAAAAAAAATACGAGTACATACACGCAAATAATCTGTTTAAGTTTTAACAATTAAGATTCATTATTTAAACTCTATCTCTTGGCACGAGCAGTCTTAGTTATTATTTCGTACCTTATATGGAATTATGTGTTTTGAGTAATTGTGTAGGTACTATTAAGTCTAGAGGAAGAGAGAAATTCAAATAAATAAAGCCTAGCTCAATATACCTATATAAGGTACCTACTAAATATTCCATGCTTTATAGCATTAATCAGCACGATCAATTCAAAGCCTAGGATTACATCGGAAACTCATTGATCTTTATTAGCTATATCACTTAGTACTTATAGACTATAGTTGTAGCCTATCACAGTACATCAACAGTAGTTTAGTAGACTCAGTTCGATAGAACATTGAATGCTATTGATTCAGAGTATAGCGTTACAATGTATCAATATTATGTATATATATAGATATATAGATGGTATATAAGATGAATATATATAATAAAGAATATATATAGATGGTATAATAAGCAACTGTTTGTCTATGCATTCAATGTATAACAGCTGCATGGGTTGATCGGATGGATGACCATCTTGTCATGACGAGTTCCTCCATGTCTCGGAAGGCCCATTAAATTAGTCGGTCATTTGAAAATTTTTTGGCAGTCCTTTTTTTTTTCGTGGAAAATCATCATATGACCCCTCCCGCTGAGGGTGCAGCTGGAGGGAGTGTCAGACTCTTACTGACTAAAACCCACTATGTTCCTTTTGGAGGTCCCTGTGTGCCAACGTTTAACCTACCAAGGAGCTGACCAGGTTGAGGCATGGGTTGAGGAGATCAGACAGGCGGTCGCTCCATGTAAAACACTGATTCAGCTGCATGTTACACTGCAAGCCGACCCCAAACATAGTTGGGAAAAAGCTAGGCAGTGCCGGCCGGCAGTTTGAATAGTTACCGCAAATATAATTTAGATATTTACACACTGAAAACATTTTTGGAGGCTGTTCCTAACCACTTTTAATCCATATTAGTGCTTAGTGTTGTTTTTCAATAAAATCAAACTTTCAATTATTATTCCATACAGCCAAAGCCACAACACAGAAATTATAATTTGAAATGTTGTATTAAATAAATTTGGTTTGCGTATCAGATGGAAATTTTGTTGCTAAAACATTATATATCAATTATATTTTCCATTTAATTAATTTATGGCAATGACTGTTTTCAATAGAAATTAATTATTTTCAATCGTGTTGAGTGATTGAATAAAACCCTTTCAGAGTCGTCGCTAGCTTATCGTACATCTGGGTCACGGTGCGTACGTATAGAACAAAAGTCATTAAAACAAATTGAGATCACTTCATTTAGGCTAAATGGCACAGCTGCATTCACGAGCCATTTCTTCGCGTCTTTTATCTATTGATTTTTCTTATTTTTCTTAAAACTATAACGAACTATTATTAACCTGTTTAATTTTAATAGGCATAGTATGGAATTTGGGATAAGCGTTTGTCAATACAACAGTTTTGATTATATGAGTATGATAATAGAGAGGAGTGCAAATTAATTAAATATACCCATTGCTATGGTTCTTTGAAATAACAATTTCTGAATTCAAACTTATCATTCTTTCGTTATAATTGTAAGTAGGTAGGTATAAAGTTCCTCAGACATTCACACAACGTCATCTAGTCCCGAACTAAGCCAGAGCTTGTACTATGGGTACTAGACAGCTGATAAACATACTTATATACTTTTCTTTTGAATAAACGTACTTATGTATTTTACATATTACACCACTGAAGACTGCTTGATAGAAAAAATAAGCTTTCAAATAATTATATGTCAATTATGACGATCATTGACGAATGCTTGATTCTTGTTAATTTAATGATAGGTATATAGGTAGTTACCTATCAATATTCATAGATATTCTCAGTCAGAGAAAACGCGTCAATGGTGCATAAGCCGGTCAAGTTTGAGTTGTTGAGTTCAGTTGTTTTGTTGGCCGACTTAATGAGTTGTTGTCTGAAATCGTTTGTTTACAAACCACAGTTGAAAGTTTGTAAACATTTGGCTGTAAGACCCGATTTGAACTCCCTACTGGAATATCTGTCTGTTTTAATTTACTTTGGTGATTTCTTGTAGAAATTGATAAGTATTTTGATAGTATAAATGCCTACCTATTTCTATTTTATGAATACTAAAGTTTGGTTTCCTCACTATACAAATTATTCTTGATATATCCCCCTATTTGTCGCGTACATTTGATCACTGATTGCAATTGGACTCAATACGCCAAAAACTGACAACCAAAACAAACGAAAAGAGCAATAAAGAAAAACGTCTGATTTGTTCGAGCCCCGGCCTCTCACTGACATCCCACAAATCCCGGGTTTAACGTATGTTATGACAAAAATGTAACACGCGTTCTTCCCCGACTTGGCGAAAGATGTCAAAAGGATTTCTTGTTCCCGAGCCCGTAAAACGCAAACGTTCAACAATCGGATCAGTCGGCATCATAAATACTTGGTTATTTTTGTTTATGGAACCGCCATCGTTTTTAGAATATTGGTTATTCTGTTTATTTCAATACAGAATTGCGCCTTTGAACGGTTTTCGACGCCCGACATACAGTCTGCTCGTAACTCTATAGTAAACTGACAATAAATATAAACTGTTACACAAAAATGTGTATTACGATATTCCATCTGCGGTAGAGTTATTTATTATTGTAATATTCTCTGATATATATCAAAGTTCAATTCATACATTTACCACTTCTCATTTACGTGCATTACCGTAAGTACCTACGTGTTTCAGCAGAAATCTATTATTTATCGATACCCACTACGCTGGAGATGCAATCAATTCTCTTTTTTTTTCTACCAAAAGCTTTTCTCTAATCTATTAAATATTTTTGTAAAATAATTTATATTATGGGATATTTTACTTTCAAAAATCTTTTAGACCGCAATAGAAAATGTTAATATAATTAAAATCGCACCGATAGCCATCGGTATTACATTTTAGCCATATTATCATGCGTAATTCTGTGAACTACTGAAATTAAGATTTATAAATAAAATAAAGGTATTCTATTATTTTAACTATGGTTAAGAACCTTTTATGAATACTTAGCTACACCATTATGTATTTTATATCTAGAAGTGGAAAAATATAACGATCAGATATAGGTTGACATGTTAGGACTCCCTTCTTCCCTCGCGTGATAGATTGTCTGTTCCTATAACAGTAACGTTAATAAATAATCAAGTTACAATTTGGAAGTAAAAGCCTACCGCTGACCTCAAACCAATTTATTCCCAGTGGGTGTATTCGTATAGATAAATTATACCAATCACTTGAAATATCGTTATTGGCATTATTTTTTATTACCAAATATAACACGCAATAAATAAACCTAAACTAGGTTTGATACGGCCCTCCCGTGGTTTCCTTGACGTAGATTTTTACTAATTCTATCAATATTTTGGTGACCTCATAATCATGTCTTGATTGAGTACATACACAACAGATAGTACTTAACTACTTAAAAAAAAATGGAACTAAATGCAAAATAGTGGTGTTCTTCAATTGCATTTGGAAGACATCAGCAACAAGAATAGAAAAAGAAAGAAAAAGAATAGAACTGCAATAAAACAAAATGTACGATAAAAATGTACGAGATACAAAATACTCTATAGAACGTGATCTTGGTAAAACCTCTTTGGCGTTTCATCGGCTTTTTTGCAAAGTGCCTGTAATAAAACAAAAAGAAATGGAGGGAAATAAAAGGTATCGACTAATTGAACATATTCGAAGCGTAGAACAATCGTGCAGGTTGCAGCGGAGCGTTAGAAAGTGCAATTAGTGAGGGTGAGGGCGATCCGCCGCGGCCCGCTCCCGGCGGGGCACGACCCAATGCACTAATAACGTTCATAACAAAAATCTTACGAGCTTACCTATGAAACTGACTTTCTACAAACAAATAAAAAGAAACTATTGCAATATTTTACGGTATTCGTACTAAAATGATTCTATTACTTAATTAAGTATTTCTAGAAAGAAACGATATACTTACTTTTATTCAGCTTTGGTTAAAACCTGCATCATGAGATAAGTGGGCTACCTATGTATTATCCTTACAATATATGGTGCATAAATAAAACAAAAAGGCATCGAAAAATTCATCCGCATCGCTGTCTATTGGGAGCATGCTCAGGAGGATGGCAGAATTGGCACATTGAATGGCGATGCTTATTCTCTTTGGGATTCTTTGCGTCACGGGAAACTTCCATCAAAAATGTACTACGTCACTAGATCAGCTTAGACACCTGACCCACGAACCGAGGGTGTCGTCTCCAAACGGTAACTATAATCCCGCAACATGGGGTTTTCCTATAATTAATTTTATTGTTTCATTTAAGATAAAAAATCATCTCCCGAGCCTTTTCCCAACTATGTTGGGGTCGGCTTCCAGTCTAACCGGTTTCGGCTGTGTACCAGTGTTTTACAAGGAGCGACTGCCTATCTGACTTCCTCAACCCAGTTACCTGGGCAACCCAATACCCCTTGGTTAGACTGGCGTCAGACTTACTGGCTTCTGACTACCCGTAACGACTGCCAAGGATGTTCAATGACAGCCGGGACCTACAGTTTAACGTGCCATCCGAAACACGGTCATTGGTGTCCAAGATATACTTAGAAAGTACATACAAACTTAGAAAAGTTGCATTGGTACTTGCCCGACCTGGAATCGAACCCACGCCCTCACACTTGAGAGGTTGGCTCTTTAACCACTAGGCCACCACGACTTTTTTAAGTTAAAAAATAAACTATTTAAATATTCTCATGTTTACTGTTCTTGAATGCATCAGATTTTTACAAACGTTCAAATCTTTAATTTATCACTGGTTGTTACTTTGACTTTAGATGATAAAAAAGGTCTGAAAACTATTTTCAAAAAACTTTAAATGTATTCTATGTATTTTTTAGGTGTAATCCGCAAGTTAGTTTTGATTTTCAGAGTTCAGAGTAATATAATTTATCCTTGTCTTTGTGAAGCACTAACCCAGCTCTGCCGGCAGAAACCATTTTTATAAATGTAAGTACCTTCGTGCACATTCGAATGAGTTATTAGAACATAAATCTCCTAGTCTTTATTTTACGCTGCTGCGGATTCTACAAATTCACCTAGTCTACGAAACACTTTCTAGTAGCAGACTTCATTTTAATAAATAAGTAATAAATTGTTCAGATGAACCATTTCGCGGGTAAACATGAGTTCGGTAACTTCATCTTTATGAAGTCATAATAAAGTTACGTATATGATTCTTTAATGGAAGTTACATACTCAAGTACGCCATAAAACCTCAAGCGTAGAAAGTTCTTGTTTAATATTACACGACGCGCTGCCTACACCTATAAATCACATTAAGATTAAACCGGTTTTTCTATGAACATTATACTGCATGACTTACCAGGATAACTAATGTTCTATTCAGCCAAATGAGACAGAACTTACGGGAATGGTTCAGAAACTCCTTTCAAACAAATTCCATTGAAATCCGATGCAAATAACAATTAACTGTTCGCAGACCCGACGACTTCTATTTCCTATGGAACTTAATTTAAAGGCAGTTAGAACTTTTTACTTCATTAGCGTTCAGAAACTAAATTCGAACTGCAGAAGGTCGAATCAATTTATTTTTAAGTTTCCTTTTGTTGAACTTAAAATACTTACGAAATAGAGAGTTCAATATTTCAAGCCTGTTTATTTAGTATCAAAGTGACTCAAAATAAATAGATCATTATTTCTTACATCACAACTTTAACAAATTGAATAAAATATAACGATGTCAGTAAAGGAATTTTAAGTTGAAATGCTTTATGAATAACTGCTTTTATTGTATTTTCTTTTTAGTCAATGCACTTGTTGTCGTCATTGTTTATGACAAACAAGAATACTGGAGGATGAACAAAAATTCTGAATCATCGTAGGAAAATAATGAATTCATGACGTTAAGACAGCCGAGTTTTTTTCACACTGTAACTAATCGTGAATACCAAAATTACCATTATATGACTGTTATGTCAGTGTCATACAGAAAAATTTTGTTTGTCAAAAAATATAGATAATTCTCCATTTATGGTTTAAATAACCATGTAATAATGTATTAAATTTGACTTACAAATCAGACATATAGTATAATTGCCACACTTTAATATTAATTTGAACCCTAAAAAATGCTGCATGTCGCCATACTATCTTAAACCCAGTAGACACTGATCGTACCTCCAGTTGCTATCACGAGATGCGAGCACCAGAAACGGTCACGAATCGAATTTTAAACAGGCTATTACGTACTCCCTCAAGAACACTTGTTTTAAATTTTCATATGCCGTAAAATCTCAACTCGATCGTTACGGTATCGGATCGGTGTTCATGAAATTAGCATCGCCCGCGGTTTGGAAGAGGTAAAGTACAGGCTTCACGTAAAGTACAGTCTGTCTCGTGAAAATAATTTTTCTTTATGAAACAAACTGTAGCAAATTCGTAACTCTTTTTAAATAAGAAAAAGAATGTTGGCTGTCGCAACATAAAAAGGGTTTAAGATAAACATAATCGGTGATTATTTTAAGAAATAAATATTTGGCATTGAAACATCATTTCAGTGAGCTTACAAATGAAGTGCGTTTGATTAGCACACCGTTGGCCTATTTATTAAGCATTCGTTTCAACCCGCATCTTTCAAATGGGTCACGCAGACGTAATCACGTAATCCATCAATATCCTTTGTTCGTTTACTTTGTGTGCACAAGTTATAAAAAAATATATTTTATTGCGGTGTTGGTCTAAAACGTATATTGAACTTGGGCCTCTTCAAACAACGAGAGGGCATAGGTTCGTTTTTCACAACGAATATATATGTAAGCACCTATGTATGTATGGATTTGTTAGGATTCTACAACTGTAATCAATTTGGCTGAATTTTATTTATCAACGGTTTCAGTTTTACTGATAATGCTATACCAATTTAAGTGATGAGATCGCAAACCTTTGGAGCAAGAGTTATGTTTTCTATTTTCATAGATAGCTCATATTATTTGTCTACTAATGTTTGAGTGTCAAGCTGATGCTGGTGGTTTCGACTAATTAAAACCCATTTTTTATATGAAGACTGTATAATATTGACCGGTTGGTTACAATGCAAAGACTTAATGACCGTTGCATATGCACGGTGTGCGAGCAAATCTCCAAGGGACCAGGGTATGCTCGAGAGCTCAGCGTAGGTAAGGTGTACGATGACGTAAGATGACGCAATCTCACAGGCCGGCATTACATCAAGGTCCGGAACAAGCTTAAACGTTTACAAATGCAGGTTTTCTTGGTTACGAATCACACTATTCAAGATAAAGTTTTATTTTCAAGGAGTCACACAATAAGATTGACATCACTTTCGTTATCCCTATTTTAGCTAAAAGCCTAAAAGGTTTCTTTCGGACTTATCCTCCCTATTAGAGTTGTGGGACGTATGCGAGGTTAGGGTCGGTTGACGTCACATCAACTACTTTTGTGAGCAATGTTGTTGTTCTAATGTTTTTGACCTTTCCGTTTAACTATTCGATACAATATCCTAAATACATAGTTACTAGATAACATATGTGTAATTTCCTAGTTGTGTAATGAATGTTATAATAAAAATATGTTTCATAACAGCTAGCTTCTCCAAACTCCCTCTTGTGCAGTTATTTATAACTAGGTAGATAATTACAGTCTTAATTTAGCCTGAATATGCCGGCGCAGAATCTTATTAAGTCTAGGTTGTCTAAAGCTGTGCTTGCAAGAGCCTAATTAGATAGTTAGTCGTGAGACTGAGCCAAATAAAATAGTCATAGATATTTTTTAACCAACGACTCAAAAAGAGGGGTTTTGTAAGTTTGACTAGTATGTGTGCCATAGCTCTTAAACTAATGAACATAATGTGAAGCAATTTCAAGAACCTACAAAGTAGTATTAAATCTAGGGGCACAAGTACTATCGGGTGAAAATTACGCGAACATGCAGTGAAAACTTCAAAACCAAAAATAAGATACCGATATTGGGTTTGTCCCAAACTGCTAAAAACTTGGGGACCGATTTTTTGGGACTTTCCTGAGGGACAACCTCTGTAATCCCTTTTCCAGATATTCGATAGGGTTATGTATCATCACACCGAGTCCTTTGGGGACCGCATAGTAAACACTTGTGATTTATAACTGAGTTTCGCAAATGTTACTTATTTTTATTGGTGTGCCGAGGTTAAAGAAACAGACAAGGTTACACAGGTATATAAAGTAAAAAACTAGCTGAAAATAATGTCAGTACGTTCGATTAAAAAAAAGAAATACACGACAACAGAGAAATCGTTCTATATTTAAAATTAATAAATTTTATCTAGAAGGGCGCTTCAGCTACACTTGACATTGTTATTGTAATAGTATAGCTGTGCAGAGCTGAACTACAAACAGTAATAAAGCCGGGCTTGTATGGCGTGTCGTCACATTTCTACGCAATTATGCATACAGGAGCCTTGTGTAACGAGCCTTATACGAACATTCCCAAGCCATTTGCGCCGGCCAAATGACAAATACCGAGACAAACAAGCTATTGTACGTACCATGTACCAGCTATGAAGGAACATCTTATCTGCTTGTCCGTTGTACGCTCGACATTCAAACTCGGCAAGATTATACGAAAACCACAACACGATGTGAATAAAACTGTCCGTCTATAAATATCCCTGTCTAGTAGATTGCAGATTTTATCGAATTCATATCGGTTAATGTTGTACGCATTCGACCTCTTTAGTTTTGCCGCTGACGTGGAAACGTTTCGATACAGAAGCGTTTGTGTACACAGATAAGTGAAATTTGTTTATCATGATTTTTGCCTCATGAGAGTGGATTCAAATATTTTTTTCCTAAATATTGTCTGTCACTTAATGGAATCAAAGTGTATACGTTTTACTATGGGATAAATTAAAATCTACACGAAGTTACCATACATATATTTAATTTCAGTTGCATTTGGCAGAGCCAAAAAATAAGAAAAAAGAGTTGGCCATTAAATATTATTGTTGATTTTTTTGTTCATGTGGTATTTTTCAATTAATTGTTGCAGTGTGTACAGTACCTATAAGCGCTTGTTTTATTTTTATTTGCGGATTAGTGTAAACAATAGTTGGTAGACCTAATAAGTAAATGCTAAACGGCATAATAAATACGTACCTGCGTTCTTTAATCATAAAGCGTAAAAAGAAAAACTATAGAATGCAAAACTCCTTCATATTATTGCGAAAAGTCTTCTTACACAGTACACGCTATAAATATGGACTTTAACATATAGGTATATATAGACATATCTATGTGTTTATATAGACTTTATTATCTTGTTTATAGCCATTTAGATTACAAATGAGTCGAGGAAACGAAGCAATGAACGGTGTCTGATGCAATTTTCAGCTTAGGAATTGTATACAAACTATCAGTATCTCTATACCGCACGGTTCGTGAACATTACGATAAACATCGTTTCTTAATCGACTTTTGTTTGTTTCCGATTTTCTTTGTGTCACTCTATCGGTTCTGTCTAATCTGATCTGTCATGTCTCTTAGAGAGTGTATCGGCCATTGTTTTAACTTTTGTGAATGAAAAACACTACAACTTGTATCATTTACAGTTATATTTGTGGTTATAATGATAACAAACACATTTTTACTCACATGTTGAATCCTGTCGAATTTAAGTTTATACACTTCACTCTAAAACACTTTCAAAACTACACAATAATACTAGAAATACTAGTTTCACTACCTATAAAAAAAATAAATTGAAGTAAATCAGTCTTATGAGTAACTAGCTTCTGCCCGCGACTTCGTACGCGGTCCAGTCGCTTATGCCAGCGACTACAGGGCCGTCAAAATCGAAGATTTGGAACGTCTGATATCGAATTCTAAGAGCCCGGGGAGACGGGAAAACAACATGATGCGCGAGATGATTCGAGACGCTTCAGTTCTTTCATTTTTGGAATGCCTCAAATTGAACAGTTTTGTTAAAACGTCATTCCTAGATGTTATAATGTAGCTGGGCGCATGGAATTCCACAACAGTTGTAACTGATTATGAATATTTCGTTCAACATCATTCTGGACAACGTATAATCTCGATCAGCAATTAGTCGCGCATTAAGTTCATAGGTGCCAAGCATGATTCTGTATCGGCAAATTGTCGCTTACTTGTCTCTAGTCACTTAGAAGCAGTTGCGTAGATACGCTGAGAAGTCAAGCGTGATTCTCTTTCCGAGAACGTCTCTGATTTGCGAGGCAATGCAAGACGTTCAGGATCAGCTGTCAGTGGCGAATCATATTCTTCTTTGGTCTCTAGAGCCCTGGATGTAGATGCGTAAATACGCTGAAAACGTAAGCGTGCTTCTCGATCCCAAAAGGTTTCAATGGTGCAAGTTGCAGCCTGATGTTTTCGAAAAGCATCAAGCCTCCCTCGACTTAGATTAGCTCTTCGTTGGATTCTAAGGTTCGTATGATCCTTAATGTCTTAGCTTCTTGGAATAATGGAAACAATTTAACCTTTTTGAAAGCATAGTTATAGTTTTGTTGTGAAGATACTTGATCCATAAAAATCTAAGTGTCTGCTCTCCTGCACTACCTGGTAGGCTACCGTGTCACGGAGATAAATGGAAAAGTAAATTAAAAACTGAAATAACGTAAGTCGTAATGCGATAGAATAAAAAAATATATGGGAGTTTTGGCCAGAAGTCTTCAATGATGCAGCACATCAAGCTACTACAATCTGTCAAATTTCCTAAATAGAATTTCAACTTTATCGCTGATGCATATGGTTCAAAGTTGATTGGAAAACATTTACAGTTTCGGGTAACTTGATGTGCTGACGTCTATACCATGGTCATCGAAAATCAGTCGTAAACTGTTATAGCCTTCACCGCGCTAAGGTACTTTCAGCTTATGTTGTTTTTAACCGACTTCAAAAAAGGGAGGTTCTTCAGATGTGTCTGATCTTAGATTTTTATATGTCAAACGGAAATGCCTATCAGACAGAACAACTTTTGCTAAAACATCAGTCCTATATGTTTGATAGTGTAGCTGGGCTCTTAGAGTTCCTTAACAGGTGTTCTAGATCTTCAATTTTTATACGTCAACAGCGAGTGCTCATCAGGCTGAACAACTTTTGCTAAGACGCCATTTCTATATGTCTAATGGTGCAGCTTGGCCCTAGGAGGTCCAAAACAGCTGTTCCAGATCTTCAAATTTTATCTCGCAGCAGCAAATACTCATCATGTGGAACACTTTTTGCTATGGCAGCATTTCTCTATCTCTTATAGTTTAGCTGGTCTGTTGCTGTTCTGCATCAGGTGTTCAAATTTCCAAGATAATTTATAGCCTATATGTTGCCCCGACCTACCACCTATACAACAAAAAAAGAATCATTCAAATCTGTCCAGTAGTTCCGAAGATTAGCGCGTACAAACAAACAGACAAACAGACATACAGACAAACAGACATACAGACAAACAGACAAACAGACATAATATTTTTTTTGGATTCGTGTTCTACTGCTTTTTCTAAACCCCCCTCAGTTATTATTTTTGTCAATATATTAAATGTACAGACACGGATTTTTTACTGTTTTATTATATGTATAGATATAGATTATTGGTATCTGCCGTAGAAGTGTCCTCTTTTTTTATTGTATACAGGGTGATTCAAGGTTAAGATGGTGTTGATGATGCATAGGCACACGAAGATTTATGTTTGTTTCGCCATTCTTTGGTGATGGTAAAAAGTTACACTTATTACAACCAAAATGTGCGAAAAAAGTCAACTTGATTTTTTTATCGCAATTTTTAGTCGCTGAAGCTGCTACTACATTCCGAAAACTACAAAAAATCGCGGAGCATAATGGGGTGTCTTTGTTTTCCTAGGTACGAGGAATTTAGATTGAGTGGTTTGAAGCCACATTATGGACTACTCTGTATATCACTTAGGTATTGGAATATCGTAAAAAAATCAAGATAATGTAATGAATACATTCAGTACGTACATGTTACAATCTTACTTTTTTTAAGTGTTTGTTTTTAATTTAGAAAATTGGCTCTTGTAAATGAGGCTTGATTTAAACGTGATTTCACCTTTCCTGACATACATAGTATGAACGTACCTATCTATACACCTCATCAATCTATCGATATAACATAACATATTGAATACCAAAATCAGTTATAACTTACACAGATAACTAAACCAAATAACATATTGTTATTCGTTTCACATTCACTAAACCACAATGCTATTTTCTTGCGAATATTGGATTGGGAAGTATCTACTCGTATATATCGTAAAAGGGTTCCGCTTGATCGAGTTACCTCAGGCATAGGGCACACGACTAGTGTCGGTTTGTAGTGTGGCGGAACGGAGGAACTCTGTTCCTTTGTATTAGTGAGGAGTACGGCTGCATAAATGCGGGACTTAAATGCATCCGGCGTTTGTTTGTTGGGCGGATGTCTACTTGATTCTGAATGCAACGACACCTTAGATAAAGCTGCATGACTGTTTTTCTAAGAATAAGTGAATGTTGATATCGTTTATAAAAAAGTATAACATGTTTTCTGATGAGTTTGTAAAATATTAATATAGAGGTTATCAAAATCGTAAAACGGGAGAAAATAAAAATTATTCAGTAGTGAAATTAAATTGCCACATTGCTGTTTTAATTGTTAATACCCCTACAGACCAGGACCTAAACAGTAGTGGAGTAATATGAGCAAATGGGAATGATCCCATCGTATGAAATCTGTTTATTCGTTTACTGGAGCGAACAATCTAATTTTCAGTCACCCGGTAAATTGAACTTAGCCACAAAATCCCGAATACATACTATATAAAACAAGACGTGAATGTTTGATTTGCAATTATAGTTGGACGGGTTGACACAACCACAATAGTATTTGTGGGAAATAAAGTATGAAAGTCGAGTTACAAAGTAGTTTCGCGACGTCTGTGATATTGGAGCACGTATTTCAGGGAGTGTTCCGCGTCGCCGTACAAATCGAGTGCAACATGATTTAGTGTGCGACGTCTTGCATCGGCGCGTCACGTGACGTAGGACGGCGGGTCGGCCGGTTCGGTGACGGGAGCACGCATCGGCGCGCCTCCACCCTCGATTCAGTCGGCTAGAAACTGCTTGATTGCGAACGCGGCGCCCTGGCCACTCGACCGCAGACTGAAACCCAAAACCTCACCCACTTCATACCTATTCACCGAACGTCATTTGTAGTTAATCGTTTGCAATATTGCCCTGTTGCCGAAAGTACGTTTAACTGAGGATTAGGTAACTGTAGTCATAATCGTTGACAGTCATGTTATCACGGCTGAATTTGTTATGCGATGTGTGTGCTGGCCATATAAAATAAATGATTGATGAAGCTACTAGATACACCGAACTAACGGTCTCTTAAAACATTACACATAAAACAGAACAGTATAATGACGCTGGAAAATGTATGCAATCATTATGCATTTACATTGCTGGATAAAAAGTTAGTACGACAAATGACATAAATTAAATGGACGAACAAACGCCATCCTAGAAGAATGGAAATTGCACTCAACGCTTCATAATATTATTTCATCTTGACACAACCCCAGAGCTTCGTTCTACCGAAACCCTTAAGCTCGCTTTTATTGAAAAATATTAAATCTACACAGGACAGGCGCGAAATTGCTTCAGACTCTAGACTATAGTTATGATGACGTTGATGGGAAAAGACGTGTCCGATTAAGCTTACATTACAATTAATCCAAATAAAGATTATTTGATCGGCTTATTTGCAGATAAACAATGCTGAATTCAGTATGTGTATGTGCAAAACAAACACGAGCAATCGTAACCTTATCATACACAAGTTGTTAGGGGAAATGTGGAAAGTTAACATTATAAAAAGTTTCGTTGGCAATCAGATTCGTCTTGTCATATAAGAAGTTGGCAACAGAGATCGATTGTCCCACTACTTTACAGACAGAAGATAACCCGCCGGCCGCTAAATAATTCATGAGACGTCTCATGTCGTGTTGTCTTACGGCGGCTTAGGTCTATTTATGCAAAATTACATCGATCACCCACATTTCACGTGCCACATGTTAAGTCTCTATTATTTCCATATCATGCCAACTCATCAAATATGTTCACGAAAATTAAGAATTATTTTAGATACCAGATTAAAATAATTTAACAAAACAGTTTTTTTTTTCCAGAGCTACTTCGGACCTTCGTACTTATCCCAGGCATACACTACTTTAATAGCTGGCGTAAAGTGAAATTTTGAAAATGCAATGGGCCACTTCGTCGACTCTTAAAGCCACATAAAATAGTTTATATCTAAAGGCATTAATGTACGGAAAATGTTCCCTGCCAAAGCAGCATAAATTCGTAAAACATGTAACACATTCAGTAGCCGGCGGCGGCCCGGCCATAATGTAAAACGTTCTACACAATATTGTTTATGAAACCTTACTCCGTACTTGAGCAAATATTGTCGCTGTACTATTTTTACTTAGCTCTTTGCAGTGTGAACGTCTGTTCTGTATAAAATGTCAATTTTGTGATGTATATTTTCAGTGGCGTCCGGGTTTATGTTACAGGCTGAGTTTGAATTATCTTGAAGCTCTCCGGCGATGCTTAGACTAATAAGGAAGGTTTTTCAGCTGATGAAAAGAGTATTATTGAAAGCAATTTTCATTATTTTATGACTTAGGGCTGGATTAATCAAAGCAAATAATATTGACCTTATAATGTCAACACGCTAATGTATAATGTAAATGCTTAAGTCATTGGTCAATAGATTAGCTAAACGCTACGCTAAGGTTAATACAATAAATAGTATCCAATAGGTCTGGGCTAATTAGCGAAATGTGATCAATTATCGCAGTAAACAAAAAGTTCCCTTTTGCAATACCTACTATGGTGGATACTGCAAAGGTTATCGAAACTTGCTTTAGCTTTTTTAATATTTTTGGTTTATTTTTGATGTCTATTTATGCTCTTTGCATAAATTAATCAAACTCAGTCAAATATCGAAGGATATAGTAAGCCGTTTAACAACTTAAAAAAATATTTTCTATAAATATCATGACCAAAAACGAAATAAACAAATTAAATTTGCAACATAGTCATGTTGTTCTAATGAAATTAACCCAGATATGGTGGCCGACGGGTATAATAAATGTACACGGCTATATTCGTCACGTCCACTCAGCCCTTTCGACAATGAATCTCAGGTGTTTCGGCCAGTACCCGTATATTTAATGCGTCAGAAATAAAACATAAATCAAAGAGCTTCGCTTGACATATTTATGCACGTTTCGTTGTCAAATGTCTTTATTCAATGAAAAAAGGGGTCGCTGCGTGAAAAGTTGGAATAATAGTCGGTTTTGCGGGTATCTGGCAACGAGAAGGAAAATTCTGGAAAACTTCTTTAAAAAATAAAATAAATCTTATTAAATAAAAATAAATGTATGATCACGTTTTTGTTACAAGATCGATGAAATGTTTTGAAAGCGTATTATTCACAATTGGCCTTATATTCGTATTTCATATGATGGCAATCAAACTGTTAGAGATAAACAACGTTGTTAACGAACAACAAACAACAATAAATGTGGTACAAATACTTTTATTTGATTTTTATTATATTTAGTACAGGTGCATTTACACCATATATAGGTCACCATAACAACGAAAACGTTTGATTGAGGTAAACCGAAGTGTTATCGATTTAAAATCGATACGAAAATTATAAATAGAAACGCAGTGTTTACACACCTTTCTTGAAATTTCAAAAGTGAAGCGATCGATAGCGAGAAGGTGATAAGAATGTGACACTATGTTCACAATTTTTGTATTGAATTTGATAGTAGGTCACAGACAGTATACAATACCTTTATTTAGTTGCACATTTAACGCTTTGTGGCCTTATACACGCGCCCGCAAGTCGATCAGTTATGAGTGAACGTCGAAAATACATATTTTTGGTGATAGATCTTGTTTACAATAATGTACGTTTCAGGTTTTCTTTGGTAATGATTTCTCATCCATCATCCGAAATTTATTACGTTGAACCTGCGAAGTTTTTCACCTTTAGTATTTCATCATGTTACATAAACATGCAAATCCTTTTAGGGGCGCTGTTAATAAGACGTAGGTATGTGTTAAACATGTATTTATTAGGAAAATGTAAAATTAAAAAAAGTAGGATTTTATAACCTCCGTATTATAATTTGAACACATTCGAAACATAAAATTGGACTAACAATGGCGGTGTTTGTTCAAATTGCTTAATTTCAGTGTTTTAATTTACATGTAAATGCTTATTTGATTGGATTGCCTTTTTTATAGTGAGATAGCGTAGAAGTAATAGGTTTTATGTTCTCAGTGTTGTGGACAACTAGAGTAAGTACATGCCTGAATACAAATATAATTTGTACAAATTAATATGTACAAAAAATAATCACAATTGTGATATAATTAATTTGTACAAATTATATTTAGGAAAATTCTCCTGCCCATAGGTATCCCAAATTTTATTTGGCGTCTCGGCGCGGTATGTTTTCTTCTTCCACACTCTTTTATTTTTTTTTAAGTTTCACACAATCTATCCATTGTTTCTTTGGCCGTTCCCTTCAACTGCGTATACACATTCATGCTCAAAACCTTTCTCCAACATTTTTTTATTTATTTATTTTCATAATATGATATATATATATTATCCTTATTCCTCCATATTACATACCCATATCGTGATAACCGGTTTCTATGTAGTTTTTCGGCTATCAGTGCTACTTTCTAATTAATTATATAATTACGAATAATTACTATAGGAAAGAAATCCAATACGCTGTCGGTAAACGTTTTGATATTGCTCAATGATTAAATTGAATGTTTCGCATAAAATTAACGCGAATGCGCGGGTCGTTACTGCCCACTGGCCAGTTCAATTTGTATTACCTGGGGAAATGCGGGAAATAATCGCGCTCGTACGTGATGTATCATCACTGATTGATTGCAATACTTGTAAGCGCCCATTAATCCCCGTACAACACACCAATTTATTACCCGAATACGACAAAAAATAGGATTATGGTTTTAATTACATTTTTTTACAAGCTGTTTCTGCAATTACGATCGATATCTTTTACGCTCGTGTAACGTAGCTTATAAGTTAAGGAAGTGTAAAGAATTTCCTCAAGAGGTCCACTGAAATTTGTAACAAAAATATTTTTGAAAATCACCCTACAACATGGTACACAAAAAAGTTAAAATATTAAGTAAATGTCAGTTATAAATAAACATAGAATCCAGTCAAAGTAATATAAAGCTAGCTATAATAAACATAGAAAATCCAAAATGAGCGAGATAGGAATCCTGTAAGTGTTATGAATTTGTTTGTCAGCAAAAGTAAGACATTTTATTTTATTTTCAATGAAATCTATTTTGATTAAATATATTTCATTAAATAAAGCGCTGTCATAATAAATGTTTATTGTATTCAACGATGTAAGACGCGATTGCTGAGAAGTTAGAGTCGAAAGAAATATATTATTTCTTTTATTTTCATTGCCCGTTTAAACGGTAAGGCTCGCTTTAATGGTTGTAAACCAACACTTAAAACATTGAAGTTAAATGGAGTGAGTCCTTAGTAATTATAATTAAAATAAGTAGGTAACCTTAGCTTTAATAAACACCTAAGCTAATAGTGGAATGGCATTTGATATATCCAAATAAATTTCGTAGTGCTAAATAAATCTCCCGAGCCTTTTTCCAACTATGTTGGGGTCGGCTTCCAATCTAACCGGATTTAGCTGAGTACCGGTGTTTTACAAGGAACGACAGCCTATCTGACTTCCTGAACCCAGTTACCAGGGCAACCCAATACCCCTTGGTTAGACTGGCGTCAGACTTACTGGCTTCTGATTGCACGTGACGACTGCCAAGGATGTTCAATGACAGCCGGGACCTACAGTTTAACGTGCCATCCGAAACACAGTCATTGGTGTCCAAGATATACTTAGAAAACGATATAAGATACACGTAGCGCAAATAAATGATACAAAAAAATAATATTCCTTTGTATAAAACCTAAGTTTATTACGTAAATATCGAAATGTTTGATTAGCCGACCATTGTTATAAAGCTTGTCAAACAATTGTTTCTGACACGAACGTAATAGGATTTATCGCAAAGGTTGTTGCTAATAACTAACATTTACTTTTTCGGTATTGTTTTCCTTGTTCGGTCCCCTACTTAACTGAAAGGGACCTGAAGAGGATTACTTCGACACCAGATCATGGCGTCTGATTCTATACAGGTCTTTGTTTAAACTGGGATGCCTCTGATATTTCCGTATCCTTAAATACGCATTCATAACAATGCCACGACACAAAAAAAAAACTAGAGTAATTTCATACTTTATTCAAGAAAAAAGGAACGTTTCTAGCTTTTAATTATGATATTAATTAAGATCAACTTTAAATGTAGGTACTGTTTATTGTAAATTATTATTTAATTATAATCAAGTCATGGTCTTTGTTTTTGATTCAGTATATAGGAATAAAACGCATGTCATAGAGTTTCACTAGACAAGTCTAGATGCAGACTAATTTAATAAAAGTTAACACCCCGTAAAACGCAGCCACACGGCAACTAATAAATCTCTCCGTTTCTCATGAAATGCAACTCGTCGCGCAGTAATTTGTTAGAGGCATCTGTCCCGTTTAATTACACGTAAATAAATCACGCACCTACAGCATCGTATGACGTTGCACTAAAAGATAACCAATTATCGAAATAACGAACACTTGTGACTATAAAGTGCGCATTTATCAGAATATTCATTAAACGCAAATTAGGAGTGAGAAGTCACCGCGACTGTCACCAGACTAATCGTTAGCCTACAGCTGTTACGCCTTCTAAATGACAAGCGGTTAACTTTTAATGAATCAGTTTGAATCAATTACAAACGACATCTTGACAGTGATAACCTATGATTTGCCAGCATTTGACGAAGCATTTTATAATACAGGAACAAGTATTTTAAATTACTTAATCAAGAATGTACGAATAAAGATGAGCTCGTGCCTTGCTAACAGCTGCACGGTTCGACCGATCATAAGGTATAAACAACGCTTGGCGCGGTCGGATTGTGGATGGTTGAAAATCTTGTTATGACGAGTTCCTCCGTGTTTCGAAAGGCGCGTTAAACTGGTGGGTCCAGGCTATCATTTGTACATCTTTGATTGTCGTTACGGGTCGTCAGAAGTCAGAAAGTTTGACAACCAGTATTACCAATATTTATCGGGTTGCCCAGGTAACACTGGTACTCAGCTGCATCTGGTTAAGACTGGAAGCTGACCCCAACACAGCTTGGGAAAAGACTAGGCAAATGAATCAAAAATGTACGGCTATAACAAGGTAACATTTAGTATGCAAAACAGAGTGGATCCACTCTAGAGGGCGTCTTATTTTCCGATGCAAACTATTTCTTGGAAGAGCGCTGAGGGTCTCAAATGTTTTCTTCCGGATACTCGGAATAAGCTTTTAAGGTACGTGAAGATATAGCGCAAGATTATTTCTTGGTTATTAAAGCTAAACATTGCTTGCTTATGCATATGTGATGCACGGGGCGGAGTCTTTTAATGTACTTCATAAAAATCTGTAGGTATACTGTAGGCACTTCATAAAACATTAGGTCCTTGTCTGTATAGTTTATGATTGACAATCTAGTTACTTATAAATCTAAATAACTACGTCATAAATGAGACTATAATTTCATTGACATCAATACAAGAACGGTTGTCTCTGTTCAATGTTGAATGTTATTTTTATCTATGTGTTATAGTCGGACGGCATGGTTATTATCTAACTCTGGGCTAAGGGTTGTGACTCATCCTAGTTGCTTCAGGCGCCAACTTTCCTGTGCCGTGTACAAGTTTCTGTTTGTTTTTATATACACTTTATAACTATATTTATCTGGATGTTTGTTTATCTTGCCAATTAAATGTTATAATGATACATTTAAATTGTTTTCGGCAATTCATTTTCTTATATTGCATAATAATAATAATACAAAAGATTCTTTGGAAATGTTAACAAATGAATAAAGTTCTCGATATCGAATTTAAAGACGATGCATCTAATTTAAACTTTTGGAATCGAGTGCACACGGCCACACACCCTAACGACGAAACTTGTTGAGATAAAGTTTTTGAAGAGGCAACTAAAGTTTCTTGGTCGAGAATACCCACTGGGTACGACCTTAAAGTTGAAAGAAATAATAGTTGTATCCAACGTACAAATACATTACTGGAGTACCATCTGCAGCTGCTTCCGAGCGGAGGTATGTCATTACACATGAATGTTTTCGCGAAAACGATAATAGCATATCTAATTCTGTAATAACACGTAACTACAAATGTTTCTGCTTCTATGAATATTGTTAATATTACGAACTAATAATAGGCAAAGAAATTTGAGAGCACAAGTTGGTAGGAATGTAGAATTATTCATAACAAATAGTGTTTTTGAGCACAAAAATGTGGTTCAAGCGATTGTAAAGACCGGTGAGCCTCTTCCGCAGTTACGACGTCGATATTTAGGTATTCCCTGTCCGTCGCCGGCGCCCCTCAACGTTCAATCACGATAAGAGGGGAAACATCAACGGAATAGCAACTCTCAGATTTGTTACGACCAAAAATAAGCTATTAAACTGATCTCAACATTGATAACGCTTTGTGATCTTTGAATCCGAAGGCGCACAGTAATACCACAAAAGTCCGCTCTTTGTTATAAAATTCACGGGAAGCAAATGTTCGTACCTATTTAAATTCATTTTTTTTGTAAAGTCACGGGTGTTCTGTGAAAACAAAAGGCGAATGGAACAGAAGGGTTTAATTTACTGTGATGTGGTGTTCAGGAAACGGAATGTATTTTTAACCTTAATGCCTAAATTGCGTGAACACTCTTATTTGTAAAAGCCTATCTACTTTTGTAATCACTTTAATGGACACTGTTTTTAAGTAATTGAAAAAATCTCGTGGTACGATATATCCTATAGACAGATACGTCTACAAAGAAGGACCACGCTGTATTAATGAGATCAATATCAGTGCACATTGTTGCGGTGGCTTGTTAAGTAATAAATCGATGCAACTGTCAGACGACACGTTATGAAAATTGATAGCTCGTAGAATATAACGAAAACTCCAAAAACCTTTTAAAATAATTGGATTTACGTACCTTTTCAAGATGCACTTAAAATATTCTGAGAATGCATTAGCGACATGGTTTTGGGGCTTTAGAATTGGTTGCGTATAAATTGTTGAATTCGATTCTATTGATCAATCTGTTATGTAACACATTAAATTGTTGAAAGCAGGTTAGGTCAAATTAACATATTTGATGACAGTTTCAAGCTTTTCCTCATATATTTTGTAATAAATAATTATGTACATTCAGACTAATTTGTCTACTAATATCAAATTTGTAATTAAATGTTCTTATTTTTGCGAAGAATATCTACTACAAATTGGTTTAAGAATTTAAGCAAAATTATCAACTTACTTACTGTGAAATGTGTATAAAAAATAACGACTACTAATTGAGCAATATATTTAATTTAGCAATGGAGTCGCCATTACGAATTTATTATATTAAATTAATCACGCCAGTCATAAGTAAAAGGACGCGTCATTTGCTGTTTATGTCTTTCATTGGAGTTATGTTTGTTTTGCTCGGCCGTTGACAGATCAATAGCATCCGAGAATCGCTTTAATGTTATGGGAAATGATTCTTTATGATCTCAACGACGAACTAGGTGATATTTTGGTATTATATGAACTGCTTCATACAGACAAAATGCCGATAACATTAGACATCTGAAGGAGGCGACTATCGCCGTTTTATAGTCATATGGCAAAACGAAATAGCCCTAAAGTTACAAGTTTTTATTGCAAGGCAATGAGTATAAGATTTTATGTGAAACCTTTTTGTGTTGCTAATGTTTGTAAACGGAATTTAATGAAACATTACATCGTGCACGCAACATTTAACACTTGTTCCTGGTTGTTATTTTTTCCTTTCCGGACCATCTTAATCTTTTTTAGAGTTTGTTTGGACATAAAATCATTAAAAAAACAGTGATGGTTGTTAAAGTGAATTTATAGCATGGAAGGATCCAATATAAAATAAAGATATTATTATTAGAAATAATTCAAGAATAACGGCAAGATATAAAAATATCAAAACTAGGAATTATCATTGTAGGTAACTCTAAGACCATAAAGCTTAAATACAACTCGTTTATTTTTATATTTCCATCCACAGACAAGAATAATATCTTTGTAGGTGTTTCTGCCAGACAGGGCAAAACAACAGCGTTTGCCAATAATGTTGATTTAACGGTAGGTAGTAACTGAAGTGGGTGCATTTGTAAGGATTTGTATTGACGGAGTAAGCGGCCCGCTAAACTGTATCAGTGGCTCTGTCCATCCGGCCACAAATCCCCGAATAAACCGCATGCAAGAGACTCGTGGGCTAGACATTGTTACTGTTCTGAGAATGCCCCGGGAACGCAAATAATTGTGCTGGGACTGAACTCCTGCAGCCGAAGTGCACGCCGTTTATATCAAATGCCAAACATTCCAATCGCACAGTCGATTAAATTTTAATCCACATCGCTACAATGCAGGAAAAGCAATCAAATCTGCTGAATGTTTTATATTGTTCTTTTTAATCGTATCCAATAACTATATCGATCAACATGAGTTTTGAAAGACATAAGTGGTAATTATTCCCCTTGTATACTATATACTTACTATATATTACATAAATGTTGTATCAACATAACATTATTTTTCTTACATGTGTCATATTTGTCCTTCAATCTAGTAGGGCACTACCCAACATTTTCATGGAGAAAAAAGCTTTTATTCCGGTATAAAGGATCCGTCATATTACGTATAATGATAGGTTATACAATGCGCACAATGATGTCATCAGCTTGGTAGATACAGAAGCATATGTAGGCTGTTTACTTATCATCAAATACATGGATGTTGTTTCGTCTAATCAATAGCAATGGACAATAATGTCAGATTGGCTGCTTTATATAAAATATATGAAAGTTTTTTTTTTCTGGACCCAGTCACTGTTTAATTGAGAAGTAACGTATTAGAAAAAAAAATGAATGTTTCGGCTTTAGTTTCGGTTTCGGTAACAACATTGCCAAAGCTGGCCTGGCCGAACTCTAGTGTTTGTGAATTTTCGCAACTAACTCGTGCTTGTTCGCCAGCACAGCCCCGACTCAGTGCGCCACCGTCCATATAATCGTGAATTGAGGTTATATTTTTGCGATTGGGTGATTTGTTAGTATTTATTTTTCTTTTATTTGTACTTCGTCTTATTCTCACTGAATAATATAAAGTTATTATTACTGTTTTTTTTTTGTTTCATCTTCAAACGAAATAAAAGTTCTATTATTAGATTTAGTTTGCCTTGGAGATGTAGTATACCTATAAGTTAAATAAAACAGAAAGCTGTTTCTTTTTAAGTATATTTCCAAAAAAAAAACATATCTAGTATACATGACATTTTTGTATTTGTTGCAGCTTTAATAAATTATATTTTTGAATAAATTTCGGTTTCGGTTTCGGCCCAAGTTGAGAGTATTTGTAATAGTAATTTCATTGTATCGTCTGATAATATGCGTTACCGTTTGGGACCTATTGTAATGCTGATACTACTGAAATGTTATCTTGAGCTGCGCCATTAATTGGCATTATAATAGGAAACCTCTGTCTTTTGTTCAGCTGATTGGTATTCCGAGCTATTATTACTGCGACTAACAGACTATAACTAACATTAACCAAATATTAAACATGAAATGGGTTTGAATTCGATATTCAATTTTATCAAAATGTCAGGAACATGATACATATGCTCATACATACGATCCTGTTGTTCACTATATTATCTCTGATACTAATGTGCTAATAATTTGTGATCAATGTTTATGATACATGCATTTATCCATGACTCTCCCGAGTAATATAACAAAATGTGAAAGTAAAGTGACAAGCTTAAGAAAGGGTATCGGCTTTTACTTCGACTTTTTATCTGGGTGTGGAAATTGTTCTGTCGGGACGCGGATGCCACCACGGGGATCAGCTGGTTATTAATAAGTTCTTCGTCTAAAGTTTCAGATATTGTTCGAATGGAAATTGTAGAAATTTTTACGTTGGGGAGTAGAGACAAATACAGAACACTGATAAATGGGTTCGGAAATTGAATTCCCTCAATGCGAAGTTTGTTAGGAATAATGGAACTGGTACATAGAAATGCACTTTAAATTGATAAAATTACTTTATTTGTAAAAGTCATGCAGATTGGTACTTGAAAGGCTGGTTCTTTAAGTACCTACGAGATCGAGACGGCTTTCTTAAATTGCAAATTCCTTCAACAAATTACTACTTATCAATATTGTTTGGAAAATAAGTATAGGTGTAATTAGCCAAAAATATTTTGCAATAATCTGATTGATGTCAATGACATTTAAATCTTTGTCCAATAAGGTCCTTAGTTTTATGGCTAATCGGTAGTTTATCAATTATTTTTCCCATTTTCTGTCAATACCTAATAATTTCTAAACATTACTGTCATTTGTACATCTTTGGCAGTCGTTACGGATAGTCAGAAGCCAGAAAGTCGGACAACCAGTCTTACCAAGGGGTTGTGGAGGTTAGACAGTTGCTCCTTGTAAAACACTGGTACTCAGCTGCATCAGGTTAAGGCCAACATAGTTTGGGAAAAGGCTAGGCAGATGATGAAATAATTATTTCTAATGGGAACTGAATGGATTAACCTTCAATAAAGGTGCAGTTTCACTATAATACATATATACGTCGGTGATAAATATCAACTAACAAACGAACACGGTACATAAATCCCTTGAAATGCCAAATTTTAAACTTGCTATTGATACTCGGAGGTCGGCGACAAGAACAGACCACACAGCTATCACTCTTCCACATCAGTGGACAAGGCTCGTCGCCGGTCCACTTACTCCTAAATTAAGCGACTCAATTTAAATTCTAATATTCAATGAAAACTATCCAAGTGTTATGCAAGTCCATTGAGTACCAGATATGACTTATGATGGAGATAGTATGGAAGCCCGTTCTAACTCTACTGTGGATTTATCACTTCCTACAGCAGGGAAATTGAATTGAATTTCATTAATGTATCTGTCTATATGAATGGACAGTGGACTATGGTCAGTGGTTGTGATGGGAACGGCCAGTGTGATGTTACTTTATAGATAGTGTAGTTAACAATAAAAATAAAACTAGTCAGCAATTTATAAGATGCTAATATTATAAAGCTGGCGAGTTCGTTTGTTTGCTTAAACGTGATTATATCAGAAATTACTGAAACGATTAGAAAATATATTTCAGTGTTAAATAGCCCATTTATCGAGGAAGGCTAAAGGCTATTTTTTATCCGGGTATACCGAGTAGTTCCCACGGGACAGGAATGAAAACGCTGGCGGAAGCTAGTAATATAAATTTACAGACGCCAGCACATCAACCTGCCTTAATCTGTCAAATTTGTTAAATAGATTTTCAACCTTATCACAGTACTGGAAGGTTAGTATTCCGTTGGCAAAAGACAGATTCGGGTAGGTTAACCTGCTGTCTGTACGTTATAGCTGACATAGGTATTTCATTTGGCACCTGAAGCACTTCTAGGTTTATGAGTTGTAAACATAAACCGACGCAGTGACTTCTGGATGCAGTCTATTCGAGTCACAAACATTTTCAGGCAAGCATTTGCCATCACTAAACAAAATAATATCTACAAAACACTAACTAAAGCCTCGCTTAGAAACTTCCTACATAATAGGGTATTTGACAAAAAGAACAATTTTACAAAACTAAAGACAGAAATAATTTTTGGAATCCGTTGAGAAATAAGTAATTTATAAACCTTTCAAAAGTCAATCAGTTAAATAACAGAAAAAGCATGCACATACAAGCTTGTGACATCAACGCTATTTGATCACGCATACTCCAAAAGAAATAGCAAGATGTCCCCAATATGATCCCACTCTTCATCATACGAATATAAAAAATATTGATTGCTGCTCCATTTATCAACCAATTTTGACGCTGGTTTTAGAAAAAAATTCCTTTTGCGTGTGTTTATTTGTTTTGTTAAATTTTTTGTACAAAATCAAACACAGACAAATACCCAATTTTCAAGTGTTTTAAATAAATATAAACCTCTCATATTTAACAGATTTACATAAATATCTTTCCTAAAATATTCTAACAATATTACAGAATCCTTAGCTAAGACGATAAGGAGTACCTGTACTATACAAAATATTACATAACTATATCACCAGTAGGTAAATGTTTGACGAATAAACAATCGCTAGCGTTTGACTAATTAGTAGAGTACTTTTGATTAGAGGATGGTTCTGTGTTTCTAAGCTCGGCAGGTTTCTATTGCAATCAGACGTTCGGCTGCACTACGTGAAGGTCCGACAGACGCTTGCGTCAAAGACGTAATCACTTTCCGTGAGAGACAACAGTTGCACTATGCTTATTTGGTTTTGTCTTATGTGTAAGTAATCTATTGGCATGAGATATCTTATTTGGAATCTAGTCTGCATCATTAGCCTTTTTATCGTCTCACTACAGGGCATAAGCCTCCTCTCGCACAGAGAAAGATTGAGCGTTAATCACCACGCTTGCTCAATGCGGGTTCGTGATTTCAGGCTTTATAGTCCAGGTTTCCTTGATATGTTTTTCTTCACCTTTAATCAGTCATTAGTGTCCAAGATATACATACTTAGAAAGTACTTATAACTTAGAAAAGTTGCATTGGTACTTGCTTAACCTGGAATCGAAACCGCACACTCATACTTGAGAGGCTAGTGCTTTAACCACTAGGCCACCACGACAAAAAATATGGTCTGTAGTATGCATAACATTACTAATTTCCGCTAGCCAGTTTCACCCGGTTCCTGATGGAACTCAACTAAAATCCCGGTAAGGCTGTAAGTTATTCTTATATATATAAGCTATATACTGTCTTTCTTTCTTATATAACCTTTGTCTTTATTAGGGTAAGGGCCAGTTTCACAGGTTACGCATAGCTACTTTCTACCAGATAAATTAAAAAATGGATCAGAATTTGTATGAATTATCTGCCAGATAAACTATCTGGAGCTTATCAGCAACCTGTGAAACTGGCCCTAATAATCCTAATTATTAAATAAATTTAAGAAGTGTAGATAAACAATGGTGAATCGAATAAAAATTGCATTGCTTATAAAACTGACGATCTATCATCATTTAAGATTCAATACTGTGAAGGTCGCTCACTAGTTACAAGGCTTGAACAAACTACTTATTTCACAATCACACAAATACTAACACGAACTGTATCGATTACGAAGCCTACCATATCCAATATCATATCGCGATAAACCATTCATTGGTTGCACATATCCGTATTGGTTTTTATATTGATTTATAGAAACAACCCAGTGAATCGTGGACCGATAGCCAATATTGGGCTGTGGAGCTTAGTTTCAATATTCTAATAGCCGTGGCGCGGAGTACATACACCAAAATAGAAAGGAAACAAAAAATGTTCAGTTATAAAACAACTGGTGTGTTGTATCTATGTTCTGTGGTAATGTTCAGTATATACAGTGTGTTCACTTTCAAAAGAATATTTTTTCTATCTATATCACAAATTGATGGGCACAGGTCTGAGAAGGATTGAGAATTAATTACAATTGCTCAATGCGGGTTGGTGATTTCAGACTTTATAGATCAGGTTTCCTCGAGATGTTTTCCTTCCCCTTTGATTGGTCTTTGTTGTCCAAGATACACCAGAAGGAACATTAACCTAAGAAAATCTGCATTGGCACTTGCCTTGTCTGGAATCGAACCCGCACGCTCTCACTGTAGACATATATGTTATGTGAGAGGCTGGTGCTTTAACCACTAAATCACCACGACTGTTTTTGAACTAAATACTAGTTTACTTTATAGCGCCAGGAAGATTTTCACTTATAGAAATATATTAAGATACATTAAATAATGGTTATTTCTTGAAAATGCCTCTCTACTGCATGTAGGAAGTGCAAACACATAACTTATGGAAGGAGCGATTTTGCGGTAACTTGCTCCATGTTATACGTGACAGTGAAGGCAAGATAGGTGACCCCGGGCCAGAGCAAAGTGCTACGTTACCCAGTATGAAAGCTAAGATAAAATTCATAAGACAGCTCAGGAAAGAATGTGTAGAGGAACGGAAAAGGTATTAAGATAGAGTATTGTACGTAGACGTATCGAGCGGGCAATGCAACCCTAATAGCTTTGTCAACATCGCTGAAAAATGTGATACAATTTTATTTTTAGTGGAATTTTGTTAAAAAAATGTTTAGTAAAAAGTGGATTCAGTCATTTCTGTTGAAGCTCCGTTTATCGGAACCACAGCTGACAGAAAGTTAATTTTTATTTTTTATTCCTGTCAAATAAACTGCTAAACTCCATACGATGCGATGAACGATGAACCGATATAGAAAGAAAGGAAGAAAGAGAAAACATTTATTGACACAGCACAAGCATACAATTAAAAATAAATATAATTGTGCGTGCCAAATAGGTCCAGTTCAGCATTATGCCAGACAGCTAGTGCCTGACGCTAGTTCATGTATACGATGAACCGGTAAGCTACTGGTTTTCCTAACATCGGAATTCCATAGAAGTCGCTTTTCTACTTTAAGCGTAAACGTTGCGAATTAATGCTCATGTATAAAGCATGTGCCCCACAAAGAGGGAATACGATATTTCATGCATAGCAATAGATTGGTGCCGATACGATGTTATTAACGCTGAGCGATCCTAAGGTACGCGCCACCGACTAAAGCGTTATCGCATCACACTACGTATATTCGAAACCGAACTTAATTAAATTTTGCTGGTCATTTAATTTCACGAACGTACGGTAAGCGTCTCTCCCCTTCACAGCGTATACAATTAAGGAAATTGTGACGGTTGGATCGCCCTGTGCCCTATTTTGAATATAAGACAATGTGTAACTATGAATTTTAAATAGTTTCACATTGTTAGTACGGGAACTGTAGTTTGGAAGGAGCAAAACACAGGCTTCCGACCTGGCCTGTAATTGTATCGGGTACTGTATTGAATTTCAGGTAGATCAAAGGATTCGTTAAAACAAAGGTAAAAGTTACATTTGGGTGTTCCTTTTATAAATGTAGGTTTCAAGAATGTGACAAGAACTTAGAACGTTGACAACGACAGTGATAAAATCTTGTCTTCGTATCAAATGTTCTAGAATAATGTCGGTATCATTACTCTTAAAGTTTCGCCAAAATTCCTTACAGAAACAAATATCTTTTTTTATTTTCCCTACTCAGTCCAAATGCGATTTGAGTGAAACAAATACAGTGAAAATAAATTAAATTACAACCGCAAGATGTTCCAGCCAAAACTTTTTCTTTTCTCCTTATTTTCCTGTTATAACGAAACATTAAGCAAATGGAGTATATAATAAAATTATACATCATGTACCCGATATAAATATGAATTCCAAGTATTTCTAACCAAATTAAATACGCTTTCTTGGTTGTTTGTTATTTTTTTATTTTCAGTTACTGTTGCGGATATTTTTATATTTTATATTCCAAGCCTCGAAGGTACTTCGTCAACTTAAAAGATTCGCTAATCGCTCTTTAAGACCTGTTTTAAAGGAGCGAAAAGTGAAGGACGGGGTTTTACATCACGCTAAGTATAATAGAATGGCCATCTTGCATCCCGAGTAATCCCGCCCATAGAATTCCAGCGTTATCTAGTTGAATGGAAATGGGACAAGCTTTTCAGAAAGATATGCATAAAGGAATATTTTAAACCCAACTTACTTTTTATGTAGATGGTACTAAAATTCTAGAATAGCTTTTGTACTTTTAATACGAATTGGTATTTTAAGTGTCGTAGTTAAACTTTGATTTGTCTTAGATAAGATTGCTATAATTAGCTTTAATTCTTGAGGTTATAGCCTGACCAAGAAATTATACTATTTTCACAATTACAGATTTAAGTAATTGCTACACATAATATTAAAAATACTAACAAAACAATATAACGTATCAAGCTCCACGTGACTAAAACGCCATTATAGAAATCTACATTTAGCGAGTTATCAGTAATTAATTAGTCTGCCTGTTTGGAAGAATTATCTCCCCTATAAATGCGAATATTTAAGGATAAATACAATAAACAAAAGGGCATTTTATTAATTGCTGCGGCTGACCAGTAACCTGACCTTTTCCGAATGGAGTCTACTTTTGGGAAATGCCCGATTTTCCTGAACTTTATACACGTGTCGTGTTCCACAATGTGATATGACTTTCCACATTAATCGTATAAACTACTCGATAGTATTTATCGCTGTAGTCGTTAACAATAATGCGATGTGATTATCTCCCTCAGTGTTACAATAAATCTAATGTGACCTTGTTATGACCGATGCGTTAGATTGGAGCCCAGTTAATTAATCATGTTATTACGTACAATATTTCGGATGTTGTGTTTGTAGAATAAATATGTATAAGATGTATTGAAATATAGATAGGTAGATTATTCTTTATTATACACCATAATAATAAAAAAAAAATAGGAAACAGGTCTTATCGCTAAAAAGCAATTTCTTCCAGACAACCTTTGGATGGAGTTTAACTGTAGAAGAATTGAATAAGGGAATAATAGAATAGAAGAAGAATATAATATATTATTTTCTTTCAATCCTAATACTATTATAAAGGCGAAAGTTTGTAAGTATGGATGTATGGATGTATGGATGTTTGTTTCTCTTTCACGTAAAAACTACTGAATGGATTTGAATGAAACTTTACCACAATATAGCTTATACATCAGAATAACATATAGGCTACTTTTTATCCTGGTATGGAAAGTACTTCTCTCAGAAAGCGGGTGAAACCGCTTGCGGAAGCTAGTATAATCATATTTTTTACTAATATTGTAAATCTAAAGTTTGTTTGTTGGACCGATTTGAAAAATTATTTCGGTGTCCGAAGTAAATAAAAAAGCGTAAGATAGTAGCGGGTGAAACCAATGGTAGTTGCTAATAATATAATATTTAGCAAATATGTACATGGTATGAAATAAACGGATTTCTTTGTTTATTTTTAGCAGGCACCGTGTATGCACGTAGGTTACAAAATTCACTTCTATAGATGGTTGTTATATTTCAAGAGGGTCATATACAAAGTAAATTGTAATGCATGCATGTTTTATGACTGTAATATATAATTATATTTTTTTACTTTACTTGATTATAAAGTAATTGCAGTTAATGCATTTCAGGTGATAACAATGAAGTCTATATACTTTCAATTAATATAAAAACCTCGCCTTTATGCCCTGGAGAGCGTAATAACGTTACAAAATATCTCACATTGTAACTGATGTTACACTAAGATGCAGGTATTATCTAAGAGTGGGATCTTCAAGACGAGATGTACCTTCCTAATTGAATATAATATTGTACTCTTTTTAATTTGGATTATGTTCTGTATATTTCTGCTTCAGTAAATAGCAAGTTTTCTTGATTAATAACTTAAATATTACTTGGGATTTTAAATGTATTCTTATTTATATTATATTTGACCAGTTGCTATTTCTCTTATACATTATACATGATATGAATAGAAACAATGACATAATAATTTCAAATCAATGAACTAATATGATTTATTGTAATTGCAGGATTATAGTATCCGGCTGTAGGAACTAATCAAATGTGATTGTGATTTTGAATGCCTACAAACTTTTAACATAATCCATTTCATTGAATTAGGATTGACACTAAAATAATATACCTAATTTATATTTAGAAACAAATATTTTGTTAGTGATAGTTTACTTGCATATTTTCATAAATACATGCAAGAGACAGAATTTTATAAAGTACTTGAAATAGAGTTAAAATTGTAAGCTAGAAAAATCGATCGACTTTCTTTTGTTTACATTCGCTTCTCAATGTAAAAAGCTGCCATTATGTGTGACCATGACTATGACCCCAAGAGCCAGACGAAGCCAGCTGAGATCATTCAGATTTAGAACCTCTGAATTATAAATACGGCTATATATAAAATGGGAGTAGACCCTTTCTTTCCAACCATATACAAAATTATAATTCATTACATTTGTAAAATATAATGGCATATAAAATTTTCATTTTTTGGTATGAAAATCGTTAACTTTTTATAAAAATATAGGGTTTATCATGTTCATTTACTAATATTATAATACAGTCACGAATCATATCCAGGCTCCACTACAGGATTTACATGCACTTTAATTAATAATTTATTCATAACTTTCAGCGAATTTGTATCATTCAACAATGATATAACTGAAATCTACTGTTTAATAGTTCCACAGAAATAGTTAACATCAGTGAATGAAAACGTATCAAATAATGCGATTAATATCTGTGAATATACATAATTGTTGTGATTATCCATATATATCAGCATATTTATGGTAAGAATTGATTTTCACCAAGTGTATGTATTCAGTTGAGGACGTCTTTTAAGATGTTCTTTGAAAAGGTTGTGAAAACCATTGTGGAATTTAGATCAGACCATTTTATGTATTACGTATATTAATACATGATTTAATAATAAAAGTATATTTTGAAATAAATCTCAAATAATATCTAGAACCAAAGCACAGAAGCTGTAAATCTCTATGTGTATAACATAATATCTAGATGTACCTTAGTGTAATAGTAGTGTTTACGAGTTGCCGAAGTCGTTGACTAGTGTTATGACTCGGTGCATCACCCAGTGGGCAAGTCTGGCGCGGTTACTACAGCAGTACTACAGTCCGTGGGCGGCAGACGGGCCGTTTACCCCTAGTCGGCACTTATCACTGACAGACGTAAAAGTCACAAAAACTAAATCACATAAGTCGAAGTCGAAACAAAGTGGGGTTTCACAGAAGCGTAAGGAGCATTGGGATACGTAGTAATTTGTTTACGGTTGCGTGAAGGGCGGGCGGTAGGGTCGCGTGCGGCGCGTTCGTAGCGCGTCCACCGCGCTCGGCGCGCAACAGATAGTACGTACGGCAGGGCCAGTCGGCGGGCGCGCGAGCGGCGGCGCGCGCCACTGCCCGTCCCGGCCCCCGCGCCCCGCGCCTCTGACGTCACGCCACAACCTCCCGAAATCCTCGCGACCGCCGATCGCTGCAACGACTTGAGCTGAGCTGAGCCGAGCGACAGTTCGCCCTAATACCCCGGACTGGCCTGAAAATTATTTCGCATTATGCAAAATGAAAACTTTTCAAACTTTTTGTTTAAATTATTCAAGTTTATTTCGAGTTTTCTTCGTTCTTCATTACGTTTGTACCTACTTTTAATACAAAAATGCCTATCTAATAAATCAATAAAAATAAATGTAGTCAGTCATAACCGAGTTATGGCTGTATTTATCTTGTTTGTATACAATATCGTAAATGTCCGCACACAATAGCAATCCGTAGTAAGGGATAGCGTAGCGAGACAGCTCGTCAAACGACTGTTTGTAACATTGAAGATATATTACTCTGACAGACTTCATCGATAAACATGAAATACGTACTTTCTAATAAAACAAGTAAAACTTACCAATTTAATGGAAAAATATACAACCTTTTTTCAATACAGCCCGATAAAAGAACAAAAACACCTTACCTGAGTACTAAAAATTAGGACCATGTTGTTTTATCGTTCTTATTTACAGGTTCGATAATAAAAGCAGCTTGATAAAATCGTACCGCGAGCTCGATATCAATTATTTTATGAAATTCACAATTAAAAGGTTGAGTATTTTTTTACTAATTATAATAATAACTTAAAATCTGATAATAGACTCATTCAAACCTCTTTTCGTATTTGAAATACTATAATGTTAGAAATTGTAAAATGCTTCAATTAACGGCCGAAATTAATAACCTATCTATCCGTTGTTTTGCTTACTAGAGACTGAATTTTGACATTAGCCCCATATAATTTGTGTCAAATTCCTATCTCTAGTAAGCAAAACAACGGATAGATAGGTTATTAATTTCGGCCGTAAGAGGAATAGTTTGTGTACCATTTACATACCTACTTAGTCACAAAACGCTAGCATATAGAAATTATGTCTAGAATTTGAAAGAAACGTGTATTGGTTTAGTTGATGATTCAGAAAAAAAAGAATTTGACTTCGTATAATAATATCGTGTATTAGATTTTTATCTTATTTCTACGGCTTTAACGTTTTTGAGACATAGGCTACAAACATAAAGGTGTATAGGATTCCCGCTTTACGCGAGTATCGTACGGCCGTCCTTGTGTATTCTCCAGCCAGCAACGGTACGATGTATAAAAATATGTTTGATGCCTTAGAGCATAAAAACCAAGATATTTATCGACTCCTCAGAGTAAAACCTCGTAAGCGTAAAACACATAACTTTTTGGAGGAAGATACGTAAAAACTAAATAAGATAAATTTGAGCAAAAATGCATTTCCAAGGTTTTAAATCTAAGACAATTTTATAGAAAACTGAATTTTGAGAAATAAACCTAACTAAACTAAATATCTGACGATGCCGACAATCTTACAAGATTATTGATGATATTGAATGAATTAAATAACTATCTGACATGTGCTAATGACGACAGGCATTGCTGATCTGTTAACTGTTAACATAATTTTGATTAGTTTCAGCTACGAGTATAAAAACTGTTCTTGGTATAAACGTTTTTTCTCTAAATAATTAAATAAAATATAAAACAGAATAGCAACGTAACTCAAAACAGTAAGTTCAAGCGTAGCGAACAATAGTTAGACTCTAGAGACTCAACTACCCAACAAACCGTGGGATGTCAAAGCTTACCTTTTACAAAACACATTTATTTCATGTAAAAGCTTACATTTCAAATCACATTAAATGTAAAAATAAAATATTCTTTATTTTATCATGTAATAAAACGCGAATGGAACAAAACGGGATGTAGACATACCTGTTGACTTTCGACATTTGTAAATGTCACTGCGTTTGTTTCGGCTACTAAAAAATGAATAATAGGAGCAAAACAAATGTGAAACAAGAGACGGATCAGCAGACAGCTGTCGAGCTCATCAAGAATAGGAATTTTGCGACTTTTTCAAATATAAAATGTGAGGTTATTACCTCATGTGTCAAATTTTATTATAAATCAATATAGGTTTTTTATTCCCTAAATCCCTCACGATCATTACGTAACAAGTTAGAATTTCGTGACCTCTTTCCCGCTGACCTAACCCAGTAAGAACAGCGTGAAGACTTAGAATATCTTCCACTAAATTGCAGAATGTTGCTCACAGTATTGTTTATGTCTGGACTTTGTTACGATTTACTATCACTATTTAGATACTTGTTGAATTATCTGGCTTTGTTGAATTACACATATAACACTGAAATACAATTGCTGAGTCAAATCCATGAATAAATCAGAGTTAGAATTCTTATTAGAATTTGACCAAAGCAAAAGCCAAACACGACTACACATCAATCAATTTCCGAAAATTGGACTTTTAATAAGGATTTCCATTCTTGTGAAAAAATGTATTCGCCTAATTGGAAAAGCACATTTATTTCTTAACTTCAAATAGGTAATCAATTGTACGACTTAACTACAAAAAATCTTAACGAACAAAAGCTTAATAAGCATTAACTTTGCTTTGTAAACTTCAATCTGGAACTTGAGATACACATTTACTTTATATAGACCACGGAAAATGTGAGGGACTTGATCCAATTTGAGCTTGTTGATCCAACAAAAAAGCGTCTCGACCAAATCTGGTTAGCATTACAGTACGGTGAGTGGGGTCTAAAAATACCCGTACCTATAGATTAGTGAGTAGGGGACAAACAATAGCAAGTGAGTATTAACAAAGACCGTGTGTTCGTGACGACGGCGCGAGTAACTGCGCGCAATAAACCGCCTTTGTCAGACATTTAATCCACTTAAGAGTTTGTAGCCCCTGTTCAAAGATGTGGACCGACTCGTGACGGCTGTCGACAAAAAATATTGCTTCCGATAGGCGACCCCATGCTCATGATACGACAGTCTGCAGTAATCAATCGCAGATTTTATTTGTCTTATATCTTTGTTGTTTCATTGTCCTTAAAATCGTTATTCGCAAAATTGACGTGGTAAATGATAGCTGTCTATTATTTATATGTCAATAATGTAATGTAAAATTAATAAAAATTCTGTACAAATAATTAAAATGTATTAGAAAGATGTTTTGCTAGGAAAGTTTTTCTTAGAAATAAGACTAGGGAATAAAACTAGGGAAGAAAGGGGAGCGGTTCGGGATGCTGTCCTTTTGTGTCATTATAGCGTGAAAAAGTGCTAAATTAATTAGCCCATTTTATATTATAAACAATTTTGACTTTGAATCTTTTTGAAATATCAAATTTATTCTCTGATACAATACAGGTAAGTATCCTCACTAAATATAAGGTTGGTTCAGAAAAAAGGTCGTTTCTCACCTGCTAATCAATTATTTGTACGCAGCACTCTCGACCTGCACACATATTACTTTTGGAACACAAAAAAGGTCGAACTCGGAAGTAGTTCTAATCCCATGTCCCGGGAACATTCAGGATATTACGCTTAGCTAATGCCTTTGCAAAACGGGAATAAAAATACGTTAACAGAAATATTATTTGAATGGTTTTCCGAACGATGAAAGCAATAGTAACATCATCATCAGCCTTTTTATCGTCCCACTGCTGCGCACAGGCCTCCTCTCACACGGAGAAGGATTGAGCATTAATCACCACGCTTCTCAACGCGGGTCGGTGATTTCAGACTTTGTAGTCCAGGTTTCCTCTAGATGTTTTCCTTCACCTTTAATCCGTCATTGGTGTCCAAGATATACTTAGAAAGTACTTATAACTTACAAAAGTTACATTGGTAGGTACCTGCCTGAATCGAACCAGCACATTCATGCTTAAGAGGCTGGTGCTTTAACCACTAGGCCACCACGACTTCATGAACATGCATGAATAGAATTTCCTTATCGGATACTCAGATCACAGAAATTCGGAGTCACCTCTACACCGGTAACTCTGTGTTTGCCAAAATACATTCCCCCGAAACAGGAGAGTGACATAAATATCTTAAAAGGCTCCGTGGGGCCTGTAAAGCTTTCTCCGTAATGTAAACAAACTTACCTATGCTAAGTACATATTCCTTTCAGATATTCCTTATTCGCAAGCCTGCTCTTAAGAAATCACCACGATTACTAAGTAGGTGCCTACTCCTCTAAGATGTCGCGACTACGAGAAAATAATGAACGTAATTATTATTTGCAATTTCCTAAGCCTTTGACTCGGCGCACCTTTTAAGTCGTAATTTAATTATGTAATATAATAAGGCTATTATTATTTTATATACTCAAGCGAGTATTTTATTAAATTAAAGAGCAAAACATTTAAGCACAAATAAGTATAGGCGATGTTAAAATTAGAATAAAGTATACATATTATTTGCCACAGAATTCAAAGATTTTTATTTAAGTTCACAGTACGTGAAATCTTTTTGACAACACACAAAATGTTTTGATATACATACCATTATGTATTATGTTTTATATCCCATCACGTCCGATTAAACGAAATTACATTAACTTAATCTAAGGGATTAGACCTTCTTAATTAATTAAATTACATGACCGTATAGGTACGCAAGCGCAGGAAACATTTAGGTATCAAAGATTACCTTAATTATGAATAGTGATTGTTGTGTAATTTTGTTAGAAGTAGGTAGCTATGTGGTATTATTTATTCGTTATATTCCGGACGAAAGGCAGAGTGCTAACTAGTGGGCTTAATGAAATAATCACCTCTAACCGAAGGGAACAGTCGATAACGCGATTACATTGCTCGGTTAGCTCCGATATTAACACCGCGACCTGCTTTATCCCGCGCTGTAAGCTACAAACTGGCTTTAGCCTCAATATTGTACACGACCGCCAGTAAATTACATTTTGATTGAAATAGGGCTTGCAAATCAATTGTGAACTTTAAAAACAAAAAACCGAGTGACCCGTGAACTTTTTCAGCTATTCTTAATCAAAACTAAGAGCCTACGCATACTGCATACTTTTTAGTTGGCCGATATTTCACGTAATTGGTATACAATCGGCCAACTGTAGATACCTATAGCTAATTTGCGCTCTCATCACAACTTGAATATTTTTTTGTTATAGTGTGCGCGGTAGCAGCCCAACCCGATCAAAGTCGGCCGACTACAAGCTTGCAGTGTGCGGGACTCTTAGGTAATTAACATCTACTTATTCTTGCCGGTTTGTGTGTTTGACTTCTTAAACGCCAGACTGTTTAGCCAAAATATTCAGATTCGCCCTTTGAGTTCCTTTTACAAATTACTTTGGAAAATCGGACCGAAAATACTTTTAAGTTATTTTGTACATTTCTAAGGGAGAAGAGCTAAGAATGCATTTGAAATGAAAGCAATAAGAGACCGACATCAATCACTTAAAAACTCTGAAAATGTAGAAATTCATTGCAAGGGAAGGGCACGCGACCTTTGGCATTCTCCGAACGATCCGCGCGCAAACTCGCTGAACAAAGGTTTGTTCCTGCCGTCGCTATAGCTCGTTGTCTGAATAATTTAATGTACACGTAGATATGTATTATGTACGTCGTACTTAGTTCATCTTTTTTCCCACAATTTACGCGACTGCTTAAAGCTAAATCACTTTGTTCGCGGTTTATTTTTGCTAATCGTATGTAGATTTGCAATTATTTTCGAGGATTTTTAATGTTGTTAACATCAGAACGGATCTTTCGGATGTTTTTTATGCTGTTAAATATAAAGTTTTCGGCAAAACAAAGGTGACAGGGATACAATCGCTTACCTTCTTTCATGATGTATTGCCATTTTATATGATGTGACCCTACCCCACTCAACGTGTATACTTGTCTTACATGAAAATCGGGCACGGTGAAATGTGGTATCATATACATGTCTGGCCGCTGTAAGCCTCTGATAAATATGGCACACCAGGTAGAAATGACTACCGTAGGTGTATCACCAAACAAAATGGATAACATACATGTTTGCTTCGGAATTTAATAATAAATATAAAGTAGTACTAAGTTAATAATTAAAGAGACACCGCATTTGCTATCTTTCTTTTCCACAACAAATATTAGAATGTTGCAATTGCTATGTATAACTAAGCTGTCTATATAAAAAAAAAAACTAAACTACTTCAAATACATAACATATTATATCTATCATTAATCTATAAACCCATCAGATTTAAAATTGTATGCAATCAAAATGGAATTAATTCGTCTAAAGGATTACGATGGTTCGCTAATGGGACGCCCATTTTCGGCAGTAATAGAAAGATATGGATTAATATTTACCTTATTTAATCTGCATGGAAATTCATCGTTGATTGCTATAGAATTCACTTAATGTAATGAATTAAATATTTGTGGCGATTACAAAAGGGTTTCTCATCATCTCCCGAGCCTTTTCCCAACTATGTTGGGGTCGGCTTCCAGTCTAACCGGATTTAGCTGTGTACCAGTGTTTTTCAAGGCGCTACTGCCTGTCTGACCTCCTCAACCCTGTTACCCGGGCAACCCAATACCCCTTGTTTAGACTGGCTTCTGACTACCCGTAACGACTCCCAAGGATGTTCAATGACAGCCGAGACCTACAGTTTAACGTGCCATCCGAAACACAGTCATTGGTGTCCAAGATATACTTAGAAAGTACATAAAAACTTAGAAAAGTTGCATTGTTACCTATTTGTCTGACCTCATACTTGAGAGGTTGGCTCTTTAACCACTAGGCCATCACAACTACTACTATACAAAAGGTTTCTATATTGTTAAAATTTAAGAGTCGAGATTATTGGGGAAATCATGGGATTAAACTGAGATTAGGGTCGCAATCCATAGGGAATATTATACGAGTAGAGCCGGGCTAATTGGAATGTATTACCGCGCGGTGGTTTCATCGACTATGCATTACTGGTCTAATTACCTACACGGGAGCGCGGCCACAGATCTTGGTCACCGGTCAAATTAATTATAATTTAGTGTAGGTCCTAGCATTTGCAGGTTACAGAACTTCGAACGGAAAAAAACATTAAAAGGATGAAATAACAGAGGAGTCGCCTTACATATTCTCCAAATTGCATATAAACACTTATGAATATAGTGTGTCAAGTCGTATAGCGTGTGAAGTGTGTAAAAGTCGTAGTGGCCTAGTGGTCAATGCACCAGCTTTTCGAGTATGAGGCTGCGGGTTCTATTCCAGGACAGGCAAGTACCAATGTAACTTTTATAAGTTATACGTAGGTACTTTCTAAGTATATCTTGGACACCAATGACTGATTAAAGGTGAAGGAAAACATCTCGAGGAAACCTGGACTATAAAGTCTGAAAACACCAACCCGCATTGAGCAAGCATGTTGATTAACAGTCAATCCTTCTGTGAGAAGAAGCCAGTGGGAGGATAAAAAGGCTGACGACTTATGAAAATATAGGCTTTTCGGACCACATAATACGTGATAACAGACTCAGCAAGGCGACCTTCAAAAACAGTACTTCAGAAAACTTTCATAAAATCGAGCGCTTATCTAAAATATTTATTGAAAGGGATAAGGAATCGTAAGAAATCGACGTTAGGAAAGTAAACCCCAGTGTTCCCGGTCGAGGTACGATATAGATAAGTGTGATCGGATTTCTGTAAGCGTAGCTTGTGACGCGGGGCTACGAAGATCAATACGACGTGGTGAGCTGATTGCTACCTACTGTTAATCTTTTGTTTGGGAACTTTAACGGAAGCCGTATACTTAGGATGTGCTACTTGAAGCAAGTAGGTATAGAATTAAGAGGATGTTATCGCATTAATAGAATTATTTTTTTGTGTTCTGTCAGTTTTTGTTAAAAGTATCTCCTTACTTTTTGAGGAAAATCAGTGTGAACTTTCCCAAGTAATTTATGATATTGAAGAGTTATTTGTAGACTTAGGGCCTATTTAATCACCTACGAATAAGTTCCAGATAGTTTAATTGGTACATTATCTGGTAGATAGTGGCTATTCGGACATTGTGAAACTGGCTCTAAAAGTAATACCATCATTATTGAATTCTAATAATACATTATTAGCATTAACAATGTATTTTTTTATGGCAATTTGCCGAAGGCTACGGCAATTTCTGCCAGTGTCGCGTGAAATGATAACTCATATGTACATAAATAGGCAATTAATTTATTAGGAGGAGAAAAGAGTTTTTGTGGTGATCCTTTTGAGTCTGAAACAAACACCAACATTTAGGTAACAATGTATTTAGAAAATGTTTAAAATTAATTCTTCACCCATGAGTAGATTATAATGACAACCAACACATTTTAATTAAATGGTGGGCTGATGAATGAAGCATGACTGATTTTAAACACAAGCCCAATATACCCACGAGTTGTGCACTTAATTAATTAAATGACGACATTTAATTAAACTGTAACAAAGTTTGTACGTACACCAGCAGATCAACCTATCCGATTCTGTCAAATTATACCAAACGAATATTAACCTTCCGGTATTGTGATAAGGTTGAAAGTCAGTTAAAGAAATTTGATAGATAAAAATTTGGTAGGTTGATGTGCTGGCGTCTGTACATCCACCTCATTAAAAAACTTGTGCAAATGGCTGAAATTTTTCGTACGTTGATAAGTAATGTCTGTCCCAGGACTCGCTTCGTTCCTTGTTTCAGCAGAGAGAGTTTTGTATTAATGTGTTTTGGAGCCGCCTATAAAATTATTAACTTTATCGTGAAATGGCTTGGGAGTATCGTGGGTGTCGGAAAATATAATTATTTACTAATAGACGTCACATATACATATATACTTTAGATATTGTAATTATTTGGAGATTATATATAGTAAATCACTTTTATGATCCGATTTTATGAAGGAATCACTTTTCATTACCTATGGGATGTATTGTCATAATCAGTAAGTAGCCTTTTCTTACGATCAACATATTCTAAAGTAGTTGCATGTCCACAAATAAACATAAACAGGAAAATATGTTAAAGATTCCTACACAATAATTAACTCAAAATATGAGTTATTACAATGATAGTAATAAAGTGCCGGTTCTCGGATACATTAAATAGCCAGCATTCAGCGCACTGACGTTGAATGAAATATCAGCCCAACTCTAGCAACTATGCAAGTATATTTTAGCCAGGGCGCCATAATATATTAACTGGAATTATGGCAAAGAATTTCCAGCTAAGGTAAGTAATGTCGCACCGCACATAAATTTAATTTAGGAGTTGCATAAACGTGATATTTAAATCATACTTATATTAAAACACACAAAAGTTTGTAAGAATGCTAGGTTTTGTTTGTTGTAAAAACTGCTGAGTAGGGTTTGATGAAACTTGTCAATAAAATAAGTAGCAACTTTTTCCCAGTACAATAAGTTGTGCCCTCAGAAAGTGGGTGAAATCGCTGGCAGAAGCTAGGCCTTCAGGAAGTCTGTAATGTATTAAAACAAAACATTAATAATCAGCAATATTAATTAAATTTAACGTAAACAGCATACCTACAACATATAAATGACAGTAAAATTTTACACTACGTTTTATTTTATTGGTAAAGTGCCTGGAAAAGGGGATTAAAATACACAATTGTCAATTGTCAGTAACAAAACTATGGACAGTTCTATGAACAAAATTCCCTGTCGTGTTACCGGCCATTAATATGTTTATCTGTATAAAGATTTATGAAAAAGGTTAACCCGGTCTTCATCATTATCGGAAAAAATATCATAATTTATTTTTAATGAGAGACACTACCGAATATTTGATTTATCCTCATATCAACCTACGTAACAACTTTTCTCATTATACAAATGTATAAGCAAAAACCTCATCAACCCTTAAAATAAAAATTAAACGGCCACGAGGCACGTGGCGTAAAAAGATTTTAACATAATCAAACCCTTTACCACAAACGCAAAATTGTCGGTACTTTTAATTACACGTAAAGACGAAACAAGGTTTAAATTAAAACAAGAAGTATTTACACTTTGTGGTAGGGAACGCGGCTACAGCGCTTGGTATGTAACAACAAAACATTCTTTTGTAAAGTTCAAGTTACGTAAACAATTAAAGAGACTCCTACAAGTATTTTTGGTGATAAACAGCCTCGTATCTGTTTTCAGAGCCAATCAGCTAATTCGTATAATATTTATGAGCGTATAAACGGCCGCTGACTCGTGTATTGTGTCTTTTGTAGCATTGTTATTACTGTCAGTGACATGTGACAAGATACAAGTTTATTTCTGAAAAAGAAGCTGATAAATGTGTTGGAGAATTTCTTTATTCATTGTTTGTTATTGCTACTAAATGATATTTCTTTTTCTACATTTTTGGAGACGATTTTTTTGTTAAGTATATGGACGGCTTTAAGATTAAGCTTTTGAAATACCTTGTGAAATTATCGAAGTGATACCTGTACCTATAGTTAAGGCAATCCAGCAAACTCATGGTTACATAGATAAGAGATAATAGTCTGGTTGGCTGGTATCATTCCGAAAAGACATTCAAAAGTCAGTTCAAGTTTCGCATCGATAGCGCTAACGATATTTACTGGATTCGAACAGTGGGGACCGCATACAAACCGCCCCATTAACAAACGCCATGGGACTACCGAAACCATAGCATTTGCCAAGCAAGTGTAATAATCCCTTACATCAAAGAATAGAATACTCAGTTAGTACCTAACTGAACACGAAAATTACCTAGCAACAGGCCTTAATTAGATCATTTCTTTATGCATGATAAAATATTATTTCCATTACAGAAGTTTAATTAATAGGTATCATTAGCGATCTCTCATCAAAGAGAGAAAAAACATTCAGCCAATAATACTCATTTTCAGATGGGAAAAGTTATTTTCAAAAGTAATATAAAACACGCCAATCGTATATAAGCCTTTTATTTCGCCGTAAAAAGTTAGAATTTGGCACAGTTTGGAGGAAATGGCAATTCAATTTGAAACGTGACGTCCTTTTCATTTAAGAGTCGTCTGGCACTGTAAAGAATTATTTTGAGATTGTTATTGTTTGGGTTCAAGCGCGTTTATGTCTATTGAAAGAATATGACATGTTCATTTGTTAAACGTGGGAAATCATGAATGCTATAGCTGCAGCTAGAGAGAGTATCAGACTCTTACTGACCACTCACTTTGTCCCGTCTAGAAGTCCTTGTATGCGAGGGCCATGGTAACTTTTGCAAACAACCCGCAGACCTGGTATCTTCTTATCTTCCTGGTATCTAGAATTCAAAATAAGAACTGTAAAACCCCGTTAGACTACGACACATGCGTCAATTTTACAGTTAAATTACATTGGCTGTAAAATACTGAAACGTTCATTTCCTCGTCATATCAAAATCACATTTTTTTTCATGAAATATCGAAAATCTACCACATAATTAAATTCATACAGTTCTTAATTAAAACTAATTAGTCAAGTTTTCTGCAACATACTCGAGGAAAATGAAGAAAAAAAATACACATTCAACTTCGCCCGTCATCTCGCTTTTGTACACCCTTCTGAGCATTAAGTTGTTTCAGACGGACTCAGCGGCGACGGACGACACACTATCGTAGTTCAGTGCGCCTATAAAAAGATACTGAGTAAACAATATTCTGTTGAATGCAAATTTACGTTAAACAGTGGAATGCCGCGTATCGCATGGAGTCTGGGTGTTATAAATCGTTATTATAAATCAAGGGTTACGTAGGCGTTCGCGTGTGGTGCTAGCTACATTAGCCGGAACGAGCGGCGTCGTGGCCCGTTCCCAACAGCTGCTACCCGCAATAATACCTAATGATATGCATCTTACCTGACGACGTACCAACCGTTATCGTTACTTTTAATCGCTCCAAACAGTATTAAGCTAATGATCAAATTACTTCCGATGTTATTCAATTTTAAACACGGAAAAAAAACAGCCTTTTAATTGAACGTAAAAACCACAATTTTTATAATTGTTATGGCCAAGTTAATTTGTTAGTTACTTCATAGAGGGCTTTACTATAAAATGTTTCTTGTGCCTTTAACTTTAACAACAGGTTTTTGACAGTAGATGTGTTGATTAACTAAGCTTATTATATTAATTAAACCTTACATGCTACGTTTTCCTTAAAATAGGCTCTTTGTGAATCTGTCTTATTTAGAATGCGTACTAAATCTTAATCCCTTGCAAGCCAAAGTCGCAACGAAAGAAAATTAATTATTTAGACCCTATAGATAATGCGTCGGCAAAGTTTTAAGATACATTGCGAACGACCCACATAAATAAAACCCTCTGGCTAATACGTGTCTAACTGTCTACGAGTGTGAGCTACCATTACCATTAATCTCGAAGTTGGCTTTCAAGACCCGTCTCGAAGCACAGCCCTCTGCTAGAACCGAAGAATACTCGACCCGGCAAAGTTTGAAGCCTCGCCCAATGAGTCCGGGTACTTCTGAGAGGAATAATGTCCGTCAGGCTTAAGAGGGGGAATCGTTTAAAACAAAAACAGTTCCCGCGGTCTAGTCCCGCCGCGCTGGCACTTTCCAACTGCATTTTGCAGTGAAAGTGTTAAAGTACCACTTTAGTCAGCGTCTCTGCAACAAAGTTTTTCACCACAAAAATGTTTTTGTAAGCAGCTTGTTTTGGGTGAAACTAAAATCATGTATTCACCTAAAACGGCCGGCGTTTATGTAAATAACGTTTGGAACAAATGACTACTACTTCACATTTGTATTTATTCATTGACGAATTTGTATAGTATGGAATTAATTGTGCAAATGTTTAACATAAACAAGCGAATGTTCATTTAGTGAATACTTGAACATTGAAATGCAATAGACGACCCGGTGTTTGTCCACACAAACGGAATTTAGATGATCTGGACCATTTTAATTGATCATTCGAACATTGTTGTTTTCTACCTGGAATTGTGGTGGCCAAAGGAGAATTCATTTTTTAATTGTAGAATCATTATTTTCATACTATAGTATTGTTTCAAACACCGAACCCAAATATAAAATAAAAGTTTAAAGCGAGAAGTCGATGAGATCGAAGATTTAATATCTGGCGTCTCGCGTCGTTAATTCTCTTCCTATTTCTTAGAATAAATTAATAGTTGGTTGGAGGTGTATAAATTACTTTAACGATGGGCAAGCTCTATAAAGTTTGTCGGGATGTCCAGATACCGGCAGTTTGCGATGCAATAAATTAACTGTCGTGTAAAACTAAGAGCTTGTTGCGACACTACATCGTAGTTAATGCTGACGTTGTTTTAAAAGTACTGCATGATTCCTTGAAAGTTTCCTTGTTTCAAAACAAATTGCACTTTTAGTGCACTCCGCTTTATGTGAATTTAATGAAATGTTCGTATACTTGACTTGTAAAACTTTTAATATTTTTCTAAGTGCTTGGAGACCGTTAAGGTTAAATTCATGGCTTACAAGCCTTTTTCTCACATTTATTAAAACGGTGACTTTGCTATGCTATAGTCGTCTAATATCTAATGCGAAAGGATCTCCCTGTCTGTCCATCTGTTACAATTTCATGGTGAAACCGTTGAACCCTTTTTCTTTTAAGCACATATGATAGTGTATTTCCCAGTCGCGTTGGGAAATTTCCTCTTGAATTGACGGTAAATGTGTTAGTTAGAAGTGACTAGTAGATGTGAAGAATTATACTTGAGTATGACCACCGTTAGAAAAATCTGGATGACTCAGATAGATAAAATACATTCTAAATAATTGAAAATATATACTACAAGTAGGAAGAAGAATATTGTCGAGTCAAGAAAAGTACAGCAACATAAATGGAATATCTGTACTCATCTAAGCACTCAACTTTGTACTGCATATAGTTGAGGGCTCTTGGACGTCGCTGAATTCTTATATAAGTCATTCATTGTTGAGTCCACGTAGGAATCCCTAGGCCATATAACATTCCTATTTATTGTTGCCTGAGGAAAAAATATATCTTGTTTACCATTTTTAATTGTAACGTAAAGCAAAACTTGGCACAAAGTCACTCATGCTGTTGAAGCCGGCTGCATATTCATAAGTCCACCAAACGTTGCCGTGCCACATCAAACAGTAACGAACCCTGGTTTCGTGCAACAAACCATAGTTTTTCCAAAGAGATGACGTCACAACGTGAGTAGCGACTGCTAATGAGTCACGTATCATATTAAATGGAACAAGAGTTTCGTTTACAGCAGCACGCGAGCTTATAGCGCATTCACATTCAACTACTCGACAAAGAGGGCGTTGTGCGCCGGTCCGTATGTTACCTCCACAGCTCACATAATATGCCAGCAACGAACTCGCCTAGATACCATCTGTATACTCCAAACTTCTTTTGATATACTTCGTTTTGTATATAAATGGCAGTTTACGGCGGTGCTTCGGATTTATTTGCTGATAATACTGTATAAAGGCTGTATTTTGAACCAATTTCAGATGGATATCAGATTTCGATGCATGTGAATGCAATCGTTTTGTCGTAACTGCTGTAGGTATAATATGGGAGATTAAAAAACATGGTGAATTAGTGGAATAAACGTCATCGACGAATGACAATGATATAGGACTATTCATTTTTAAAGCTAATCAAATAGTTTAGTTTACTTTTCGATTTGCGTTAACCAATTTACTATTGTATAACAATATTCTTAGTAATAAATCTTGATTCTAAACTCGATATACCTAAGGATCACTAACGCTCACAAAAAGCGACGTATTTGTTCAATAGCGACGTCGCCTCATTGTCGCCAACAAGGACCGCAATTTCCTATACCCACCAGTTTACTTTAAGAATTTGTTCAAGATTATACATACGATACAGGGTAGGTATGTTTTCCTTTAATTTTCTGATATGAAGGGTAAATATAAAATTATATGACAATATTGTTTATGCTTGCTTTGATGTTGTGTCGATGTATGCTGCCTATTCTGTTTTCCAATATCTGCAAACATTGCATGCTGTTTTGACACGAAATTGAAAGTACACATCCCATAAATTATTTGCTATTATATATAGTACATATAATATAAGTACATGTATAAATTAAGCATGATTAATATATATGTAAGTATGCTTGCCTGCGCCACATATATCAGTTGTAAATGTTAGTGCAGTAACTTCGCAACATACCTAATAACTGTTTCAGCGGTCGGAGGCTTGCAATAAACGCCATGACGCTGCAAACTTTATCAAAGGTTAGCTTTAATATCGTCGGCATTAAATTAGTTTTTCATCTAATGAGGAACTTGGAAATAACGAGTGCGCTCCAACAAATCTGTGCGAATATGTAATTAACTTGACGAATGTGTCGCGAACGAGGTAATCTTGTTGTTACTTCAGCCAACTTGGATGTTCTGACTTCCGAGACGTGTGCGTCATTATTAGGTTTCGTGGAACCTAATAATGACTACTAATGCTAATCGTACTTCTGTTACTTGTTTACCGCTGAGGAATTAAGTTCAAATCACTGTGTTTTCAGCCGGATTCAGTTATCTGTGTGACGTAAAGTTTGAACATAGTCAAACACGTTTGCGTGGGTACTTTAATTACTGTGAATTGTAAGCTAAAATTATGAAATGAATTGCTGCATAGTAAGTTCAAAAAAAAAACTGGAAGCCGACCCCAACATAGTTGGGAAAAGGCTCGGGAGATGATGAAGTTCAAAAAAAAAACAATTGTACATCAAAGGAAAACACTAACTACTTATCTTTTAATACGTTTACAAAAGCAATCGAGAAAGGACATTAATCCTCTATAATAGGCAGCGGTTGGTTATCCAATATCCATTTACTAGCGTTGGTTCCCGGAACTAAGTTTCACGTGGCCGAATTGATTTATGGCACGATTTTCCGCAATAAAAACTGCCCTTTGCTCTAATCTACGAGTGGCAATAATTTATACGGAGGCTAGGAAGCATCCCCGGCTAGACAGGCTTTACTTTAGTTACATATTCTACTTATAGTTTCCTAAAACACACATAAACTAAATAACATCATTGTACGTATAGAATTGAGCTCAATTTTCCTGTCATTCGTCAATCGCGTCGCGTGGTAACTAATCATACAAGTTATAGTTACCTACGAGAATACCTATTGAACATGTCAGCAAGACAGTCTGTCATTAATTACCTCCAACTAAAACTTAAATATAACAGCAGACATAACACCAATTGGTGTATTAATTACTCATGTCAAGTTTAAGTGACACTCCCTCACACCTTCGGCCTTGATGGATAATAATTGATTAATTGAATTAGCATAATATATCGCAATCGTGCTACAATATTATTCCACCCTCGGATCTAATCCCTGTAAGCTTTGATATTGTCTCTTTAATAATTAATTCCGTTAAAGTACGCGCTAATCGGGTGATTAACGTGACAGATGGAAAATGTTCATGAAGATAAAGGTGACTTCACAAGAGCGTATAGTGGTAACAAGAACTTAAATTATACGATTTTACTAATTATTCTTATTTATACTAAACTGAAGAAATAATTAAACGAATCATTAGTAATACTCTGATCAAAGACTATACATATATACATAGATACCTATTAATAGATGATGCTGCTGTATCGATAATTCTGTCTTTTTTATCTTAACTTATCCAGCAAGAGTGTACAGACGCCAGCACATCAAGCTACTACAATCTGTCAAATTTCTTCAATGGGTTTTCAACTTTATCGCTGAAGCTGATGGTTCAATTTGACACTTTCGGCTAAGTTGATGTGCTGGCGTCTTTACATAGAAACTCTTAGTATGTTTTTTACTAAACGAGTAAGGCCTTTTCAAGATTCAAATTCAGTAAACCTACGCTTCTGTCCACTTTGTTAGAACTGGCTGGATTTTCGACTATTACCGCCTATTGATAGGACATGTTTTCGACCATTAAACTGCCTGTGCCTAAGCAAATAAACAACCCATTTTACTAATCATTATCTAGGCAAGTAGGCGTTTACACGTGTCCCGTATTCTATATGTTAATGAGCTTTTAGCTGTTGTTACTTTATCTTATTTAACTCGCGTCAGCGGGGGGTGTAGCGTAATGTATCTATGGCTTAATTACATAATGATACATTACGAAGATGGACGGAATATCTTTTATTGTACACAAATAAGATAAACGTACAATATGATGCGCACACTCATCTGCAATTTCTTTTTGGATTTAACGAATCACTGTTTGTAACTTTTGGTGTAAAGAATATTTAAATAGTTTGTATATAATGTTACGAAAGCAACAAATTAATGTAATTTTATATTGATAAAATATAATATAAATAAAATATAAAGCAATATATATGGCTGTATCGTTTTAGTGTTTTAGTTATCGTTTTATTTTGTGTAAAGTTAAATATTGTGTAGTTATTTTTAAATGTTTAGTAACAGCCTTATTTCAAATACTGTATATTATAATTGGTGGCCTAGCTATCGCATTAGGTCTACAAACCTGTAAGAGTAGTATTTTTTTCTTATTTAATACATAAATCAATATTTTTTTCAACATTGTATGAATAACTTTTCTCTCACGGCCAACACGGGCAACATTTGAAGAATTTTTTTACACACCTCTTTGATGCAACCATTTTGGTCAAGCAAAATTGTGCACCTATAGCTTTTGTAGTGACCTTGACCTTAATTAGCTGGAAGCTGATGTGTACAACTGAGACGTGAAAGTGAAAAGATGCATGCATGTGGAAACTGTACAAGGGGTTTTGTAGTCACCATTTCTATGTAGGGTGAGGGACAGTGGTAACTAGGTGAAGGGTGAAGGAGATAAGCTTGTTTAAAATTATTGATTGATAGACAAAATACCTAATCATCATCATCGTTCTTCTTAATATCCCATTGCAGGGCACAGGCCTCTTCATGTAGACAAGGAATGAGCGTTAATCACCACGCTTACTCGGGGAAATTGGTGATGATTTAACAGAGTGCTTGAGAGACAAGTGCTGACCACTAGGCCACCACGAGTTCATATCTCATCATCATCACAGCCTTTTTATTGTCCCACTGCTGGGCACAGGCATCCTCTCCCACGGAGAAGGATTGAGCGTTAATCACCACGCTTGCTCAATACGGGTTGGTGATTTCAGACTTTACAGTCCAGGTTTCCTCGAGATGTTTTTCCCTACTATATTGGAGTCAGCAGCACCTGTGTTTTACAAGGAAAGTTGCCTAACTGACCTCCTCAACCCGATTACCCGGGCAACCCAATACCCCTTGGTTAGAATGGCGTCAGACTTACTGGCTTCTGGCTACCCACAGTTTAACCTACAGTTTAGTGCCATCCGAAACACAGTCATTGGTATCCAAGATAAACTTAGAAAATACGTATAACTTAGAAAAGTTGCATTGGTACTTGCCTGACCTGGAATCGAACCCGCACCCTCATACTCGAAAGGCTTTATCTACTAGCCCACCATAGCTTCTTGCGAGACTGACAGCAACGCCTGACTGACCATCCATCATCATCTCCGTAATTAAGTTATTCATATCTCATGGTACAAGTTAATTCTGTCTTCAACCTTTTGTTAACATAAAATACTACTGAAATCCTATTTTAAATCAATTCTCAGAATCTGGATACGATATGGTTTGTTATTTATATCAGAAAAAGCTACGAACAAACATAAGTAAACCATCGTATCTAAACAAAACAATGTGAATATCAACAAATGTAATTTAACGTAAATAAATCTCCCTTACTTTGTGTAGTGGCAAAAACTGTAGTAGATAATAAATTGGTGTGGCGGACAAGTTTCTTGTTCCCCGCCGAGAAAGAACGACGTTCCAACACAAATACATAGAGCAATAAACTACACGCACACTCTCGTAATTAAACACAATATAAATTCAGGCGAATCAATTATGACAATGCGCAATGGTTACCACACCGGACTGCAGAGCTGTGCGTGCTGGTTGATTCCCGGCATGGTCGACATTTGTGTGATGAGAATACTTGTTGGCACATATATATGTGTGTGTAAAGTATATGTTACAATCTATCAGTTGTGTTGGCACCCATAACACAAGCTATTCTTATTGCTTACCGTGGGGCTAACCGACCGTGTATGAAAAAGGTGTCCCGAAATATTAATATAATAATATATAATATAATATCCCTCACACATTCACACAACGTCATCTAGTCCCAAACTAAGCAGAGCTTGTACTATGGGTACCAGACAACTGATAAACATACTTATATACTTTTCTTTTGTAAATACATACATATTATACATAGAAACACCCAGACCAAGTCAAACACCCATGTTCATGCACACAAATGTTTGACTTATGCGGGAATCGAACCCGCGACCTATAGCGTGGCAGGCAGATTCACAAACCACCACGCCATCGGGTCGTCAATATTATTAATTATATATCAATCTTGAATAAAACTAGCGATCCTTCCCGACTTCGCACTGATAAAATTATATACTAAAACTCTACTTGCAAATTCCTTTACCTGTTAGTGAAAACCGCATGAAAATCCGTTTACTAGTTTTTGAGTTGACGCGACGAGGACTTTGTTATATAATTATGTAGTGATGCGATAGTGATAATGTTATTACTCCATGTTATGGTTACAGTTTCGAATATTTTCACTGTTATTTTCCCCTGTTGGTCGCAAAATGGCTCAATAACTAAATTTGCGACCGTCGGGACGGCCGACATTTTATTTGAGCAATCAATTTCATAATAGATTTTCATCGTAAGTACGTTTAGTGGGTGTTTTATGTTTGATCGATACATACTCGTAAACTTGTAGTAGTTAAGAAAGTGTCTATGTAAGATTTTGACTAAGGGCGCCTTTTAATTAGTCCCACAGCAACTGAACGGCTGCAGTCGCACGCCATTTTGCTGCTAATTTAATGGCCCCTTTATTGTTATGTACTTAAGGTTTAATATTGTAGTGACAATGCGGCTCTTGGCAGCTAATTTGAAATCGCTCTTAATCAGTGTAGATAAATGCCCCTCATAAAATCTAGAAAGAATAATAATTTTGCTTAATAAGCATTTGACGTTCAAACAGTGCCAAATCGGTCTTTTGTACATTTATTATTTTCATCACAATAATACAGAAACGAAGAGGCAGTAAAATACATTTCATCGTATGTCCGAGACTGCGAATCTTTACGTCACGGATCAAAAAACTGACGAGGGTGCTGTCTTTATCATTTTGGACTCTTTTATAACCGAAATTACCTTGTACGACGTTTTCGAACCCTTAATACACTGCGTCCGAGTGTTCTACATAACGTATATATAGTCTTAAGACCCAATTTAGTCACAAACCCTCTGAATAAATCACACGAGGACCAAAACTTTATCGACGGACATTGACAATTTAATTTATTCTTAGGTAACTTCTTGAAAAGGATTTAATTTGATAAACTGTGATTTAATGTAAATTCTAGTTGCAGATCAACCAGTTATAGACAGTTATTATTATAATCACATGGCAAAAATATTACCAGATAGCCTTTTAAATTAATTTGGACAAAAATAACACACAATACACCAATATTCGAGATTGCTAGAACAATTGACAGTCGTAAAATTACTAAAATCAAAAAGACCTTTTAGTATTCTGCGAAGTTTTCAATTGGCGAACATTGTTTCAGATCAAATTAGCAAGAGAAAAACGAAAAAAAAAACTCTGCATACAAATCACGATGTGTAATTGGGAGCAACTGTTTGAATATGATACAGTGCCCCGAATTTAGTTTGATTGGGACATCATTTTGTTTATTTCTGTTTATCGAACTAGCAGTCTGCCCCGGAATCGCACCTGATAAAATTTATTTACGCTAGTTTACCCTTGAATCATTCTATCAACTGGTGAAAAACGCATAAAAATCCATTCAGTAGTTTTTGAGCTTATCGCGAACAGACACTTACAGACATATGTATGTGCTTATTGGTTGTAGAGTTTTATTGGCCAAAGCAGTCAGCTCATGAAATCAACAATGAAATCCTTAATAATCTTGGCATTTTCCTTTACAATAGCGGACCATATTTGTTGAATTTAAAATGTAACAAGAATGGCTTCAATAAAAATAAAGATTTTCACATTGGATTCGTACGTGAAAGGAGAAGAAATAGGACAATAGCAGTGTGCTGTGGCAACTTGACAGGGGTCCACATTCGCGAGGCTCATATGTGGGTTGCCGCAATCGTTCGTATTCCTTAAAGGAAACGTTACCTACTCGACCCGCCTTTTAACGCTCCGCGCTCCCGGTCCTAAGTTATTACTCGCTTTTACCCTTACTGTTGGCTATTACGACACGTGTGAACTTAAATATATATAACATATTGTACCCCCGGTGCGACCGAAAGGGACAAAGGCACTTCTTAGTCCTCATATTTATGTTAGGCTTGTCATAAATAAACTCAACCTCGATTTACTGACTAGTTATTAATGTCCTCATACACGTTCATGTTTATGGTTAAGCGCAAGGCTTTTGATAACACTTTTGCTTTCATTCATATTTAATAATACAATTTAGTAAATTACCTCAGTTATAACGTAATAACTTTAACTACGTATTGGCACGCAACGCGAACGTTGGATTTATAGGGTTACTTGTTCTGTTGTAAAATGTCTCCCAAAACTGGGTTCGTAGTTTAGAAGGCAAATAAAATTAAAACAGTGTAAATGTTTTCATTGATGACATTGTTTTGTTCAATAATTCAATTGGTTAGGCAGCGATCAATATATCTATAGGTAATATTCTAGGTATAGTTATTGTTGCCGCCTCGAGACTGAGAGCTCACCGCGACGCAGACGGCTTCGGATAATGAATGCTTTCGCAAATTAAAAGCCATGCCACTTATTTGCTTTCGTTTTATCGAAGTATTAAATTTCCTTTCACTCTATTATTATTTGATGAAATTTAGATAAATTAGTATATTCCTAACATATTTCATTTTTTTTTGGGACTGTTATTAATAAGCCATCAGTTACAGACACAGCTCCTACTCTTACAGGCGCCTATAAATAAAACACGTCATGTGTACTCCGCACTTAGCATTATTTCGTAATATTGAGATTTTTTATCAAACTTTATATCGTGTCATTAAAATGTATATAAACGCTTACAAGAAAACCACGTGCCTGTCGAATCATGTCACTTGTCAAGTGGTAATAGGCTGCCATTTAAGTCATAGAACGCTTACAGAACTTTTGTAAATTACGATGCTCTAAATATGAATTCGAAATTGCTTTCAGCGCTCGCTATGTTCTCGTCAGAACAGTTCAGTAACAAAACTTAGGTGACAAGCATAGAAAAAGTTTACGAAACACTTTAATAACGTTTTAAAGAATTTATTTAAAAGCAAAATTATGTTAGAATAAGATATGGGTCATTGGGTACCTAATTTTATTTAAGCAAATACACGAAACATGTTTTCGTTGGTCTTGCATTTTAAGACAAGAAAATAATTCAAAAAGTTGTATTCTTCATACCTAAGGACCAGCTTTGCGTCTTTTTAGAAATCGATTTATTGAAATGTCGTCCATATAGAATTTACAACCAAATATTTTACCGTACCCTCAGAGGCACAGAAAGGTTCATAAAGAACCCAACTAAGCCTGACTCAGATTGACACGGCTTTTCCTCGTGGCTGAATATGAGCTAGCGTAAAAGAATTATATTTGTAGCTTATTGTACAGAAACAACAATAGTTTCCATTGAACTTCCTATACAATACATAAATGGATTTTAATTAGATTACGATTTTAGTCGACGGAAGTATTAAACCTTTTTGAAATTATTGTTACAATGTAAAGGTTCTATAGAAGGCTCGCTGCTATTGTGTGGAAAAGTCAACAACCGGATTAGAAGGCAACATTGAGGGCATTGATTGTAGAATTTAAGAATTATAACGTTGGAAATTAATAAAATTGAAATTCAGCAGACGGTAACGAGTAAAAGTTCGGGTAGCAAAAGGTTTGAGTTATAGCTTTGCTGAATAAATACATATTGTTATCGATTCATTTTAAATACTTACTTATTGGAGTATTTGAACTCATTTGAAATTATAATAACTGCGTATAATATGGGTCTGAATAATATAAATCTTAAAAACTTATTGGGTTTATTTCCATTTATAAATTGCAGGTCATATTATACGAGTGCTAGTTTACTAATGATTATGAAAATTATATAATTTATTTATAAGGTGTGTGTTATTTGATTTACAATGGTAGTGATGGCACAGGTCGGGCGAGTTCGGGCGCAGGCGAGACACCGACCGTCAACATTGCTCGGATTCGACTTTTAATTAATTGCACACATAGCTCACTGTTAGCCATCTTCGGTATTATTTGCTCAAGAGAAAAAAGCTATCGAGGGCTGCCCCGTAGGTGTACTAACTAAAAATACTGTTTAATAAAGACGACTATAATAACATTATATTAAATTAAGTATTTGCATTTTAATATAATTAGAATTGACATGGACTTTTTTTCTTACTAGCAATCAAGGTAACATTATCACTTGAACCGGACTTATAATAATCGTGACAGGTAATGAAAAATATGATACATATTAATATTAATAATTGATAAATATTATAAACGGGTCATTTACCCAAAAAATGCAAACCAAAACAATCACGTTAATGAAGTAGATAAATAAATCTTTTATTTTTAAGATAACATAACGCTTCTGTTCTCGTCTCCAACGGGAGATGATATGCCAATTGCCACACAATTGCCCACTCGGCTGGGGTACACAAAATTTCATTAGAAGGTCCATAAAAGTCCATTAGAGTCGTGCGACATTCTCTCAGCGAATGGCAAAGGTCGACCTCAGGGTCTCACACTTCCACCTGATCGCAGCTTATTATATTATCTATGCGCATGGATATTGTAATTATTACCTGTCATTTTGATAGTTTGGTTTAAAATTGGAACACTTTGGGCCTTAATACAAAAAAAATTGACGTTTGACATGGTGTTTTAGAATAATTTTGTTTTTTTTTTCTTTAAACACGTGTCAAACGTCTTTCCAACGTTTAGTTTATTTAGTAAGGCCCTTTATTTTTAAGGACAATAATTAATTACACGTCGTGAACTTTTCGATCTCGCAAGAGCTCGTGATAGGCGAGTTTCTTCACTCCTTCGATAAAAATAAAACTGCACACGAGAGTAATATTACTTAGATATTTAATTAAACATATTGTCTCCTCTAAGCTTAACTTATCTAGCAAATAAATAAAAGCCAGTGAATTGACATTTATAAAGCGTGATAGCTTAGGATTGTTTTTGTTTTTATTTGTGTTTCAAAGCCAGTGTTGCGGTTTCGGACTATGGCGATAAAAACTGGATAAATACAGTGGAAAAAACGTACCGATAGCTTTTGAACACTCGAATTTTAAAACAAACATTGGTGTAGTTGATATAGTGAACTAGATATTGGGTTTCACAATGTCCAGATATTTTGTGAATAGTTATTGTGATACACATGATCCAAAGAGAAAACAAAATGAACGCTCAAAATACTCGTTCAGATGAAAAATTTTGGAAACGATTGAACCAGACGCATATCAGTTTTGAAGCACAAAGACGCAGTTTTGTGACTTCTTTGTTATAAACGAAATGGATAAATAAAAATAGACACCTGTAGTTACTTTACTCTTTGATATTAGATGGTAGCTGGGATTCTTTAGATTCATCAAACAACTAATTTAAAAATACCTTTGCAGCAACAATACAAAAAGATTTTTTTATTCATCAGTTCGAAATGTTACATACCTACTTCTAATACAAATGTATTTATTTAGTATTGATTAATAAATTTGTGTATTGAACCGGTTTTATAAAAGAATATTACGTAAGTAAATTCAAGAGGCCATACATGTTTACAATACGACAAAAGAATACTATCTTACAAGGGTAATTCAATCTTCATCTTCCAAAGTTCGTAACATTTTCGCCCTCTGTAAGGGCTATTCCAGAAAAAAGTGTTTTTATGTAAATTAGTTACAATTTACGTTATTTGTCTTCTTTAAAAAGCATCCTGAATTAAGTCAGCCCTCCGTAAGTATGGGCTTCATACCAAATACGTTCCGCACGATGAATAATTAATGAACTCCAGCCAACTTTATACTACGTAGGAGCGAAAACTTGTAAAAAGTTAAAAACTCATACACATAATAAATTCTGTAGCAACAGGGGCGTAAACATTGCCTGTTTGCTACGCCGTAGCCGGCCTACGGAGAATAGATTGATTCTCAGATAAAGATAGAATCAGATAACAAGTTTAACTGTATTTGGACGTTACTATTTGTACTGGGCCGCTTTTATTTATTGTATTTCGTTGTCTATCTTCATCTGATTTAATTAATTAGAGAGAATAAGATTATTTGATCGCGCGTCAACAATATAACAGCCTCTGTTTGTCTCCTAAACTTATGTAATCTGGCGAAACAAACGTGCTTTGAGAGAGATGACGCGTGCAACAAACAATCTAGTGTTTGAGTTACACTTTGATCTCGTTAGTTTAATGAATCTACTGCTTGCATCGGGACCTCAATGACAGCTGTGAGCCGTATCACAGGGGCTCTGGGAACCGTGGCGGAGACGGCAAACTTGCGCAGCTAACTAAGACCTAACGACGGGATACGAATTATTTAGATATAAATGCAAGGAGTTCTAATTAGTTACGTTTTTGTTTGAAGTCGGCACAGCCTTGATAGTCTTAAGTAAACCTACGTACTCACATAAACTAGATTTTTGTAATGCATGGAATTATTTTGAGCGGAGATGAATTTTTCATCAAAATTCCGTCATCCAGGCATTTTTCTGGCACTTAATGTATCTTCCGGCGCGCGTGGCAAACACGTACATTTGGGGTCAGCAATAAATTTGAATATTAAATTGTGTATGTACGTTTAAAAAACACATTGCTGCTGTCGGCTTCTAACCGCAGGACGCTGCTGCATTTGCATTTACTTTTATATAGCGCTTTTATTTTCATTTCAGAACTTATTCCACAAATATATGGAGATTTCTGCGGATTGCCCGGACGTACGCTTGCTATAAAGGTAAAATATGGGAAGTGGCAAGCGCAGGTTCTGAGGACTATATTTCTAGAATGTTGACGCTCGAAAAGCTAATTTTCTACCTAATTTGAATTAACTTTTGAACGTTTTAATGAAGACCGACAAAAACTTTGTTTAACAAAAGAAGCCGAAGGTAAAAAAATAACGTCAAGTGAAATTATTTTACGAAAATTTCAAAAATATGAGAATTTTTAAATAAACTTAAGTCTTGGCATTTTTATGACTCTTGAATACTTGGCAAGTATGTATTTGATCGTAAACCAACTCAAGAGCATCGCACGTAGAAGCTATCATTAGCATTACTCTTAATAATAGTATATTATAATACTAGTTAAAATGAACTAAGCAAGGTTTTATGCGAGACTAATGAGTTACATCGTCGTTCGTAGACGAGTTAAGCACGTCGAGACGTACGAAGACTTAGCACGCTAATGCATCCAGTCTCGCAAGTACCTTTGGAATTACTGACTTAATAACTACGCTGCATAGTGTTATTATTTATTTTTCACTTATTCTGTTGCATTTAAATGGACTTACATTATTTTGTAGTAGTAATGATTATGTATAAAGTTAATATAGTACCTATACGATAAACAACTTCAACTTCGAGGGAGTTACTACCATACCTACTTTACGAATATTCGTAAAGTAAAATATTCGTAAAATAAAAAATTAAGTATATATAATTTATAACCGTTCTAACCAAGGCTTATTAGGTTGCCCAGCCGGCTTAGCATGGCGATTCTATATCTATTCTGTCAAGAAAAGACAAAGCTCTTTCTGTCAATGTCAATATGTCTTCTGCTCGAGCATGGCGCGACCTGTCAACTCGCGTATAATCACTTGTAAACTTATGTCAATCGAAGAAAATAAAATCTTACGTCAATCTGTCAATTTTCTGTCCTTACGTCCATTCTCCGGTAAACAAAACTTGTTTCTACGGTTGCCATGCTAAGCCTGCAGGTAACTGGGTTGAGAAGTCAGATAGGCAGTCGCTTCTTGTAAAACACTGTACTCAGCTGAATCCGGTTAGACTGGAAGCCGACCCCAACATAGTTGGGAAAAGGCTCGGGAGAAGATGATGATGATATATAATTTATAGTTGGAACTTCTGTCCAAGAGTCGAAATGCAACAAATTACTTAACAAAAGCCCGAAGTGCAATCAATGTCAAAGATATTTAAAATAACCCTTCCTGACTTTTAACTACCTTTCAAAACGATAAAACAAGAAATATTGATTTTCCTCTCTAAACTTTAGCGAAATCTCCATTTTCACAGAAGACGTAACATTAGAAACTTTTGAAGCTTTGTAACTCTTTTATCTTTCATCCGATTTAATTAATTATTATTCAAACTTATGAAGCAAAAAGCCAGTGAATACTTGTATATTCATTTTTATATGATTACGTCAAAAACAGCATACACTCTTGAAGAAATAACAAGAACATGATAAGAACACTTAGTTACAGTTCTCCGAAACATAATTATTGAACAAAAACATCGTTATCGTAATTCCAGTTGACGCTGAACCACAGATTACTGAATAGTGCTGAACGTCATGAAAAAAGTGACTGTTTTATATTTTAATGCCAGGCGTATTTTGTTAGGTTCAATAAATAAAGTTCCAGTTAATTGGATCTACTTTACTTTTAACTTTCACTCAGATATGCATCTATCTATCTATCCGTACCGTTTTATTATATTTATTTCCAAAGTTATAAAAATGTACATGATACATGTATTTACATGATTAGAAATAGTATCTTCAAGATGGATTAATAATAATAATATAATCTACCTTCTTGGAATTCTGTAATTAGAAGACAGTTTAGGTAAATCCCAAAGAAATATGTATACACTTCTTAGAACGTTAGTGATATTAAAATACAAGGAACCAGGGTTTTTAGAATTGAAGTCATGCAGTTTTCGATTTTATTGTGTTTTCCTTTAATTTCCCAGAAGTATGCATGCAATCGTCTTGAACACATTTTATAGACAAGGCATAAATTTTACAGATCGTTCGAACCACAACAAAATACAAAAAGTGCTGACAAAATATTTGGTTAATATTTTATGTTCCCATGTGCTACGGAGTCTGAGTCTATGTACGATTTCAAGGCTTCTTATAATAAGCGTATGAACCAATCGTGCCATTTACGTGTGCACTTACATTTATAGATATATAATTTTAAATAACATAAATATAATGAACAACGACTTGTATATTTGTTTGTATGTATGCATATACAAACTCAAGACTCGGTACAGGACGGATGAAGAAAAAACTCAATTATTATAATAGATTATTCCCGAGTAGTTAGGCAAGATTTATTTAAAGCAGGTACGAGAAGTTGTGTCTATGTAAGGCAGATGAATCCGCGGGAAACATTTAGTACTAATGAATTCTACCTATAAATATCTTAATGCTGGGATTTTTCGAAAAATTACCTAACTGAGTTTCTTAATAACAACTAAGTAAGATAATAGCAGATAATAACGATCTTGGGAGCAAGTTGACAAGTAAACAGGGTCGAGGTTATCTACGGATATTCTTATAATTGCTTATATTCGCTTTCCCAATCGCATTATACATCACAACTTTCGTCTAGTGCGCACGAAGTAATCCTCGCTACAAAAATCAAGTAAGTTTCATAATATTTTCTTTATAAAATAAATAATTTTACCCACTCTAACCATATTAGCAAAGTTTAACTATCTAATGATACATTAAAAAAATCATTTAGCTACTTATAACTCATATACCCGACTGCAGCTGTTTCAAAACTCTACGTGAAAGGATCTCAAATAACGCTGTACAAATCCACTAAGTAGGTAGCTATCACTCGCCGATCAAATCTAAATCCCGGAATACACATTTCCTGTAACATTTCCTTTATTGTTGATTCGCAACACGCTCACAAGTTATTGTCGTTCAATGCCAGTCTCCGAAGATTGTTTTCAGTTTTGCTAAACCGTTTGGGGTTTACCCAACCCTCGGATGGATCAATTCTGATTTGGTTAGGTCGGGAGCGAATTGAAAATGAGGGCAAGCCTTCATTTACATTGTATGTTGGATTTTTTTGCATAATTCGATTAAATAGCCCAAAGTTTTTCGATAAGCAAAATACATTATCTGTGCGATCGGGCAGCGCGGACGGCAACTGAATATTAATCTCTTGGATGGATAACTTGGAGATACGGACGCTGACTGTTTTCACAGTGCGGCTGATGTGTACCGCCAGAATGTAAAAATAGCTAATTCCATGTAAGTCCCATTACATGTCAGGTTCATCATTATGATCGATATATATATTATTTCGCCCTATTGCATACTGAATGTGAAAAAAATGCGACTCTAATAAATACGTATATAGTGCCACAAATATTGACTAATTAAAAGTTGCTATGACAGCTCACTGTCACATCATTTTCCAATCTTGGTTCCACTCTCATCATCAATTTCAAAATGTTCCAGAATGAAGGCGACTCTCATCCTGTTGGTGCTGACTTGCGTCGTGGCAGTCGTGTACGGTGACCTGGTGTGCGGCAGCAACTACTGCAAGCAGAACCCCTGCACCGCCCCCGTGGCCAGCAAGAGCTGCCGCTCTCCCGCCGTGTACCGCGCCAACCACGCCGGCAAGTGCGCCTGCTGTCCAGCTTGCGTCACCTTCCTTAGTAAGTATTAACGAGATGCTAAAATAATCTAATACCTACTATTAAAAAACTTATTTATGGAACATAATATATGCCTACCTATATACTACATAGTGCTGACACCATCTTTTGTGCAAGTTATGTATTTTAACTGCACTAATCCTGAGCATTGATTGCATACATAGCAATAATCTTTATTAAATAATCGAAACGCTAGTAGTAGTCCTTAGTTGCCTCGATTTGACTAAGACCTGCATATTATTTTGTACATATAGTTTATAAAGTTTATCACAAGCCGGTTAGAACTTGGAAAAACTTCAATATTATTTCGGAAAGAATCGAAAAGATAACTAACTCTTCCAAAGAAATAACTTCGGTAGACTATTAGTTTAGGCTGAAAAGGATGTCTTATGTATTTAGGCAATACTCAGATATCAATCTCATTTAACAAAACTTTTAAGACTGATATGTTCGATTGAAATAGTAGTTACGCGAAGTCTTAAAGAATACAAGTTATTAAGCACCTATAACATTGGTATTTGATTGAATATCCTTAAGAAGCCTCAATAAAACTTAAAATCAGCTTACCATAATCCCACATCACATAATAGTATTATTATTATACAGTATTATACCCCGTCCAATATCATTAATATAGAAAATGTCTTGCAGTTCCTAGAACAGCACATCTTTCTAATAATCCTGTTATAGCTTCCACGGCACTCGCGGGAAGTGATTACATTGTCGACGGCACAGCGCCACTGTATAAAAATAATGGAAATTGTCGTATATTACAAGCAACGACACGTTTCCTTCCCTTATGATGTCATAACAGAGTAAATGATGGTCACATGAGGCGTAAGACATCAATAGAATAACTATTGGTTAGTAGTTTACTACCGATAATGCATAAGCTATTCTGTAACATCTGCAATGTGAACTAAGGGTTACAATTCTCAATAATAACACAGTAGCCAGTATATTATAGTAGGTGAAGGTTCAGAGAAAATAAGAGTAGTTCATATATTTTCATTTACCGATAAAAATAAACTCCACAAGTTAGGTAGTCGTTATATACAATTTTAATCTTAGATAACCTTATTTAAATATATTTATAAATTTAATGATTATATAACGAAAATAAAACTAAAATTAAAAAGAGCATATTAAAAGAAAGTGTTTCATCGCTCATCGCGGTCAGCGGAGATTGTGCCCAAAAGTCTGGCCGCATTACAACATTGGATAGCAATGCTGATTCGTTGGCCAGCCTTTTGGTCACATGTGGATTCCTCTAATAATCCACTTATCTTAATACCTACTTAATAACACACTGTTCCCCAAAATACAAATTACAAAATTTACTTAATAAATCGTATTATCATTTTCAGACGAGGGCGCTGCGTGCAAGACCTACAGCAAGGAGTTGGGAGAGACCCCCTCAGCCATCTGTCGTGAGCCCCTCAAGTGTCTCCGAGGTGTATGCGTTAACGCCCCCCTTAGGGTTTAAGTTATTACCTAGTTTATACACTGAAACTATTTTATAAAGAATATGAAAAATAATGTTTTCTTGTGGCATCAAGTAAATAATTGAAAGTCTACTAGGTACTTTTATTTGAAAACATTCTGCATACCCCTTTAAATAACCACCTCTTTTATTTAATTTCTAAATATGTATTCGCGTTCCTCCTTCCCCTTAACCTTCACTGCACAATAGCTAAAACTATTTAACGATGAGGCGAGAGGCGTTAAGGAGTTCAAAAAGTATGTGAAAGAGTTAGAAATGGCTTTTTATTCGACCCCAGAGTTTGGTAAAGTATGCATCTAATGCTTTGGTAGTTCAACAATGTTTTCTCCTTTATAATATGTCATCTCCCGAGCCTTTTCCTTACTATATTGGGGTCGGCAGCACCAGTGTTTTACAAGGAAAAATGCCTAACTGACCTCCTCAACCCAATTACACGGGCAACCCAATACCCCTTGGTTAGAATGGCGTCAGACTTACTGGCTTCTGGCTACCCACAGTTTAACCTATAGTTTAGTGCCATCCGAAACACAGTCATTGGTGTCCAATATAAACTTAGAAAGTACATAGAAACTTAGAAAAGTTGCATTGGTACCTACTTGCCTGACCGGGAATCGAAACCACGCACTCTTACTTGAGAAGTTGGCTCTTCACCCACTAGGCCACCACGAAGTTCATAATATGTAAGGATAAGATAATATGCTGCGCCGACCTATCTCCATCTCCCGAGCCTTTTCCCAACTATGTCGGGGTCGGCTTCCAGTCTAACCGGATTCCGCTGAGTACCAGTGTTTTACAAGGAGCGACTGCCTATCTGACCTCCTCAACCCAGTTACCCAGGCAACCCAATACCCCTTGGTTAGACTGGCGTCAGACTTACTGGCTTCTGACTAACCCGTAACGACTGCCAAGGATGTTTAATGAGACCTACAGTTTAACGTGCCATCCGAAACACAGTTGCTGCGCCGACCCTAAATAAGGAATTAGAATAAAGGGAAAAGAAATTATGAATATTTTAGCCATACTCCCGAACTGGTGCACCATAAATTCTTCGTTTTGTCAGTGTTATGCAGAAGCATGGAAAACTGGAATATCATCGAGCCAGGGTACCTAATGAATGCAACTAAACCGACCTTAATTGAGATAAGTTACTGCATGGTATTCTGAACGAAAAACTAAACGGCCTCTCTATATTATCCGTCTATTTAATTCAAATAAATGAACTGACAAGTAAACTGCTATTGGTGAATTAAGCAGAAGCTGTTGAAATGCTTATTGCAGAATCGGCATCAAATATACTACAACTCACAGTCAGTTCGTGAATTATTAATGATTCAGGGTATATTAAGAAGATAGAGATATTAAGATAGCAGTATCAATAGATAAGTAACAGCTTTAATTTAAACGATAGGACACCTGTGTGTAATTACTGAGATATCGACGTCAATCTTAATGTTTAAATGACAGTTGCATATTTAGGTATCTTCATCTATAAATAAGTGAAGGTAGGTAGATGGATAGGTACTTACTGTGGAAATCTATCTTCTCTGGAGAAAATAAAGGCTTCCAGGTACCGCTCTTGGGATCGTACGTAAATTAAAAGACTAATATTTATCTTCTACTTGTATTTGTTGTTCTGGAGCTGACAGGCGACTTAGTGTCAATCTAAAAACAAACCACTTCCTCTTCAATAGATTCTATATTTAATTGATGTTCCGGCCAGACCCATAATGTTGAGATGCAGAAAGGTTACATCTCTACATCATCTCCCGAGCCTTTTCCCAACTATGTTGGGGTCGGCTTCCAGTCTAACCGGACTTAGCTGAATACCAGTCTTTTACAAGGAGCGACCGAATCTGACCTCCTCAACCCTGTTACCCGGGCAACCCCATACCCTTTGGTTAGACTGGCGTCAGACTTACTGGCTTCTGACTACCCGTAACGACTGCCAAGGATGTTCAATGACAGCCGGGACCTACAGTTTAACGTGCCATCCGAAACACAGGTTACATCTCTACAGTACTATGAAAATACAGCAGTGACTGTAAAGTGGCTTTCAACCTAAAATTGTCATAGTATATGCCATAACAAAGAGCCAGTTGGACCGAATGCGCGGTGCACCCATACCAGTGTTTTAGAACAAAGCATTTCGCTTGACGCTGCGACACGGCCACTTCGACACGGCCGTGGCCGCGGAAATTGAGAACCTTTTACCTTTGTACGACTTCAACTTCTTGCTTTTTTTTTTAAATAATGGTAGTTCTACATAATAAAACCATACATTAGTTGACTTAAAAACATGAAAGTAAATTGTGAGAATGTTTTATAAATATAGCCGCAGGTTTGTGACTTCTGACCGTTACAACACCATGTCCAAGGAAACATTTAACTAAAAGATTAATTTATCCATAAAATTACAAAATATCCATTGGGTCCACTACAGAAAGAGATTTCGTCTGGAATTTCAGATGAGATGATTTCAGAGATTCAACTGCAGAAATGAAATAAATATCACTATCATTTCTAGTGCAATAATAATCTATAAAAATGACGATCTAGTTACCAAAGCGCTTTTTCAAAATACTAATTGTATCCTACAAAACTACGAAATAATCTTATTTTTACAATTTCCTACAGATGTATTAATTAGTTTAAAATCTTGTCATTTATTAATTTGAATAAATTTTAAAATTACAAAGAATAGGAAATTACTATTTACTTACGTTCTTTAATTTTCGACTGCCTTTATCTCTATTTTTTTTTCTTTTAGATTTTTGAAGGTTTTCTATTATCTTATATGTTATATGTTAAAACAGAAAGTTAAAATTCAGCACAGAATAAAACAAAATGTCTATAACAGCTTGTCAGACACAACAATATGTATCTACCTTTTGTTAGCTACTGTGAGCCCAACATTTTCCGGGTGGATCAATTTCTTCTATACTTACTTTTATAACAGCACTTACATTTCCTTACGAAGGTTACCTTTCCTGATCATTGAGCGTGGTAATGAAATTAATTAAACGAATAAAGCGAGCGCCTGATGGATTCTGACTAAACATCTACGTAACTACGTAAGTTGGTATGTAATCATAGTATAATGTAGGTAAATATAAAGAAAAAAAAATCGTATTAGTACGTATGCATACACTACAGATTGTAAAAGCCGATAGCCAGCCACAGCAGCCGTTCCCTTTTATGGAAATCATCCAGATGTGCAGGACATTATAGTGCACGAGCATTTGTGCCAATTCAGGTGCATTCTCTATTCCCTCGCTCTAATACATTGATAGGACAGGAATCATACGCGACTGAAGAAGAAAGTGAAATAATGCGCATGACCGACATAAACGTGCTCTGCAATGCACAAGTATATCACCACCAACTTCCAAGCTTCTTGAAACCCGCAAATTCAGCCCGACCTGGGAATCGACCCGAGACCCTGTGCATTGCAGTTGCGACTACTAACCATTCGACTACTAAACCAACGAGGCAGTTAAACTAACAAGCCCTAAAGGTGCTTGTTATAACCTCGCTCGTTAATAATTATCTGCTCGAGTTGAATCAATTTCCTACTATTGAATATTATTAATGCAATTTCTTAACTTCCTTCCAGTCTAACTGAGGAACTATCTTCAAGGCAAACTATCTTCGAGTACCTCTACCGTATCTGAAGAGTTCTTTTCCTCTTTGCTAGCTATTCATCTGATATTATATTTAATAGCTTTTGCTTTGCTTTATAGACGCTTTCAAGATCGAAAGGTATTATATGAATGTCGGAATAATGAAAATTGATGTTATAAAGCACGCATCTGTGGCAGATGACGAGAGACCAGAGACCATCTGCTCAAGGGATAGGATACTGACACAGGACACGTCTACCGCCCATGGCTTGCCTTCATCGACCGCCCATAGTGGACCCTCTAGAACAAAATTGGTAGCTCTCTCGCATTCTCTTAGTCCGATAGGATGGCAATCCGACACGACCGGTGAGAGATCAGGAGCAAGGTGCATTAATCTACTTTCTTAAAACCTACAAAGCAATTTCGACCTTACCCGGAAATCGAACCCGAGGATTTGCTACTATCATGCTGACGTCAGTTCAGCAGCCTAAAAATAAAACATGTTACGTAAAATAATGTGGGAGGCTCGACGATGAATGTTTAGTGAACAATAAAATATCTGCCGAAGTTCCGAACGTATTGACGGCAACTGACTAACAAACCAATAATTAAATTGGTGTACGTGACAGCAACAGTAAATTATTTGCTGACGAAACATATTTTGTTTCTATTTTTGGTAAAAATGTTTACCTCCTATTGAAATACTAGCTTCTGCCAGAGGTTTTACCCGCGTCCCATGGGAAATTCTTCGCGCATCCGGTTAAAAGTAATTAACCTATAACATCCCTCGATAAATGAACTTTGTATCACTAAAAGAATCTTTCGAGTCGATCCAGTAGATCCTGAGATTAATTTACAAGCAAACAAACTAGAACATTTTCAGCTTACGACAAGATAATAATTGCTGATATCTCATTAACAGCCGCATCGGTCGACCGATTACAGGTTATAAAAAGACGTTTGGTATGTAGATGGGTGACCACGTATACCTAACACTCACAATAACAATCAAAGAAAACACCTCTAATTCATATCGTAATCTTAATGTAACAATTCTTAAACTGAGTAAACCAAGCTCCAAGCACTAAAGCGCAAAATTCTATGACCGACATAAAACAAACATTCTTAGTGGAAACAAATTACAGAGCCAACTGTAAAATGGATGATATTGCATTCAAAGTATAGTGCAAGTTCGTGTTTGAAGGTGAGAAGGTGATTCAGATACAATGAAAGCTCATAAAGTTTTTATAGATTTTCATTGTTTACTGCGCGGCGTTCCGCTGTGCGCGGCCTTACTGTGTTAGTTTCAGAGTTACAGCCGCACAAACAAGCTTTTGACTTACCTTAATAAGACCCGAGATTATGATGCTGGCTTGGTGAGGTGTTGACCTAAGTATGCATAAAAGATGGAATGCATCATGTAGAACCGTAGATGAAGAATTCAGAATGCGTTGAGTGGTTTGATACTCAATAAATAGAAATGGGCAACCTTTTTATAAATGAGAATAGAGCAGAGTTAACAGTTTCTATTTTATAGTATAGTTCAATGAACTATTTGAAGATTTTAAAATTATTTTCGATTTTAAGTTGTCTATGAAACCATCATTCATTACGTAATTGAATATAGCAACAAGAGTGATCGTTGTTTGTCATGCAATCACATCTGTTGAACGCAGACGGTATCGATTGTTACGTCTCCTTCCCATAGGTGGGTCGTACCAAGAAGATCTGGAACAATTCCCTACTTACACAATATGTCAACATTTCTATAAACATCCAGACCTAGGTATATGGGATAATATAACATCATTCAGTCTATCTGACAAGGGTAGCAATAGAACTAAAATACTTCAGTAAATAGACCGAGTAAATGGTCCGTATTCCCTGCATGAAATATGTTCTATATCTATTTGAAGCCAGCCAGGCTTAAATTCGTAGCAATAAGCCTCTTTTTGAGAGTTTCAAAAGAATTAGGAATAAGTTACACTATTGGGATGATGGATCTAGGAGTTATTTTTTATCGCTCATAATAATAAAAACCGTTCAAGATGCCATAATCTGTAGTACGCAATAGTTTGGTTTGTTGGTGAACCCTTTTATTTCGGTAAGGCCTTAAACCTTATATAGAATAAACCCAGCAATAAAGAAACCAGCAATAGCTTAACTAAGCTTTGAGCAAGCAAATATGTCGAATATGTCATTTTGTTTAAGGGTATCGAAAAGCTTAGGGGAGTTACCGTCGCGGCGTTACTAAGAAAATAACCAAAATAATCAATGAGAAAGCAAAGGCTTGCCCTTTTCGGGGCTGTCTGATTTCCATTACTTATGTTTCGTTCATTTCAGACACTTGACACTAGCATTTGTAAGTAAAGGCTATAAGTAGAAAACTTCCTTTGATAATACAACGATTTGGCAAATCACCTACACAATATACTCCAGTATATGAATATCAATATCCAATATCATAAGAGATTGATATTTGCCGTCTTGTACTATCGGTAGAGTCGGCAACGAAAGTAGGATAACACTACTGTTACTAAGCGTTGTACTCGTAAATGAATATTTGTCGATAAAATGTCTTCAGCATTTCATGAAACCAATAAGTCCAGGTTTTTTCTGAAATCCTGTCACTAATAGTCCCATATCCCTTTACAAAAAATTGCATTCATAGATATATTTTTGCCGACCGTACAAAATAGTGTGGTATTATTACAATATACTGAGTTCGCTCCATATTTGCTTACGGTACGTTTATTCTAAGGATTGTTTTGTATCCAAATAGTTCAAAAGCTATTTGACAAACTCATGCAAGTTATAATTAATGTTATAGTTATGATATTATTCATAACGCTGATGAAATACAGTTAAATTCATTTTACATGTAAGTATAATATTTATTTTGGGGATCAAGTTTTACTAAATATAAATCGCACACGAGTACGTAAATAAATAAAAGTTAAAATTATAGTTATTATACATATTTAAATGGTATAACTGAATCGTTTATTCAGTTATACCATTTAAAAATTGTGTAATGTATTTATACTTGGCGTATTTTTACGGGCATTTACGTTTCTAAGATGTTTTAGTCATTTTCATCGGTATTTGTAATTTATTTAGTTACTTTGCTGAGAGATTGACAATACATTTAAAAAACTTTATTATGGCATAAAGAGCTTACGATGTTACAATAAATCGAATCTTTTGCCTTTTTTATATTGTCGTTGCTCTTAAGTTGTACCTACATCTTCTCAACCGCCCTTGATTTCATTGACACGCACAATACATATATATAGGTGGAGTTGTTTGCCCCGCATAGGCCACAGAACAGCTTTCGGTACCAGCATTATGACTATAAATAGCATTTTTTAAGTAAAAAATATTTTACTTGTCCACTAAAGTTTTATCGAAGGCTCCAAAATTGACGCCAGAATGCCGCAAGTAAATTAATTTACTTATCTTACAAATCGCAAATTCGCGATGCAAGATGGAAGTTTTTACCTCAAAAATGTAACTTCAGTTAGTTTTGATGTCAGTTAAGTGTTATAAATAAATACAAAAGTGGTGTGTTTTTAACTAAAAGAACAAGCAACAAATCAGGTAAATTAATTTTATTATTAGTTAAATACATTAAATATTTTTTGATTATTACGAAATGAATGATTTTCTTTTTTTTTCTTACTAATGTATATATATAGTCTGGGAAAAGGCTCGGGAGATGTTTGTTTGAATGATACGAAATGTATGATTTTATTTTTATAATTTTTATTGCGAATATAGAAATATAACTTTATTTTTATGGACTTTGGTATTTTTTAAGTTTTTTTACAAGCCGTGCAATAGACTGCTACAAAGTTGCAAAGCTTAATCAAGTTGTAAAGCATCTTCTTGGTATTCCTCCAATACTTTGCACATAAATTGAATTGAAAACTTTCTTTTCTAAAAGAAACTCTTTTAAGACTTGGCATAGTTGGAATATATCCAATCTCACAAAAGCTGAAGCAATTTCTTGGTAACGCTGTGAGTAAATCTCCGTGTATGCACATAATACGTTCGAAGCGTGTGTAGTTTTACAACGTGTGTAGCAGAGATAGGTGACGTATCTCCGACGTGCCAGTTGTACGTGCATTACCAGCGCAACATCGATATGGGTCGAACTCAAGCGGATTTTGAACTTATTTGAAATCAATTCCTGCATGTTAAAAACTTTTTAACGCTCCAGCTTTCGATAGAGCTGACCTAGTTCTGATTTTTTCATATTTATGGTTTTAAAAGTCCACATCGTTAAAAAGGCAGCGATTTTGACCTAAATATGTTTGTTTGTACGAGGCCAATACATCAAGCTACCCGAAACTTTAAAGTATTCCCATTCGACTGTGAACCATATGCTTCAGCGATAAAGTTGAAAATCAATACAGAAAATTTTACTTGTAATAGCTTGATGTGCTGGCGTCTGTACTTGACGATAAGAGGACCCTATTAAATTTCATAGTGCATGTGGGCACCTAAGTACATGTAAGTGGAACTCCTAGAGAAAATTGGCTCCCTGTTAATTGGCTGCTTGTACACCACATGACAGAACAGTCAAGGGGTTCCAAACCTACGTGAGCATACAGAAGCCAGCACATCAAGCTAACCAGGCTATCAAATTTTCCCAACCAACATTGATCCATATGCTTCAGCGATTAAGTTCAAAATCGATTAGGAAAATTTGACAGATTGTAGTGACTTGATCTGCTGGCGTCTGTACTACAAGCGGAGAATAACCGATTATTAATACAATACTTTATAATTCGCAGCCTTATTTATAATGACATGGACAAATTCAATGTTTTTGGAGCTGTGATCAATGTCAGTTTGCTTAAAACCGTAAATAAGTAAGTTCTTAAAGAAGGTCGTATCCACATGAATTATGGTTATTTTTAATATTGAATAATAAGTACCTAGAAAAAAGTGAGTTTTCTTAAACCTTTTAAAGTTGTTCTGAGATTTTATAGTTAACATCAATAAGTTTGTAAACATTACTTAATTTTGTTGTAAAAAAAAAACTGAGCTAATAAATTGTTAAACCAGCCAGAAAAATAAAGCCTTAACTCAGCGGCCTGTTCGTAACATACAAAGAACTAAATTAATTCTAAATGAGTAATGTATTTTTTTTTTGTGGAATTAATTCTGTTAATTCTCTGAATTCATTTTGGTGGCTATTTAAAAGTCGCTTATTATGAAACAAGACAAAAGCGGAACATCCTCCTAATTCCACAGTCGCACTTTCCGGTTTCAAATTAATAATTTACTGGAGTCTTTTTTTTATTTTTGGTACACCCTTAATTGGAAGCTGCGATTCTTTTCAACGTTACTATTTTTGTACTTCACTGTATTTTTGTTCCAAGTTTAACAACTTTCATTAAGTAGGAATTTAGATGACTGAAATACGAGTGAACTTAATTTAATATGGTCCCCTTCAAATAAACGAAATGTGAAGTATAACTTCAAAGAAGAATTAAAGTACAAATAACGTAACTATCGAGTTTCAAATAATAGATTATAGATGGACATAGCTTTGTTAATAATTAAGTTTTTGACACAATATATTTCAGATCCTGTAAGAAAGAAAAAAATATGTATAGAATAAGTGGTTTTTCTTTCTTTTAAGGAAATAATTGCTATTAAAGATCCTACGAAAGTGTCCACTATGTATTTTCGGACACAAAAAATAGTATTAAGATGTATTGCAGTGCGCAGTAATTATATATATTATTAATTATATTATACCGATATAACGATCAGGTATCCGGTCGGTATCACTCTGACAAAAAGTTTTATTGGTTTTATGGTTACATACAGAGTCAACTATCGACTAACAGCTTAGTCAGCAGTTCACGCACACCACCGCGCCGCACGCTCGAAAATCCTGATGAGTCTTATTATCTTTTTCGTAAATTCAATAGATACCCACATACCCACCTATACGTTGTTTTCGGTTCAGTCCACGATAGCAACAATGTTTATTATCAATGATTTGTTTTTAATTCAACTATTTGATTGAAACGAAAAGATAATTCCTTTATCTTAGCACAACTTTCTTGATATCTCCAATTTGTCGGAGCTACAACGCTAAAAGATAATGTATAAATAATTAAAACATGACCAGTAGCAAACAAGCTAATGAGATCGATAGGCGTGCGCTCATATGAATACAAACACATTTTCTAGTCTCCGGTACATCCTAATCACAGTATTATATAATTTGTGACAGTGATCGTCAGGACAAAGACCTAATATCGTCGATAATAATCCTCAAATCTAATCTGCCTAACTCTAATTGATTGAAGTCTAAGCCAGTGTCGACATTGAAATTGTACTGCTAGCTGGCTAACTAGCTGATGCAGAAGAAGTCACTCGCGAGTGTAATAATGCAATATTGTTGCCGTGAGACGTATCCAGTGTGAAAGGTTAGTTCGATAGCCAACAATGTAATGCTTGAGAAGCAGTTAATTCACCTATCTAAAGAGTTAAAGTCAATTTGAGATATTTTTGTCTTGTGTCCAGTACCTACCTAAGTAAATACATATTTGGTCGGAGATTGAGTTTAAAATGGTAACATATGTGGATAAAGTTACGAGAACCAAAGTATTATTTTAATAATTTGGCTGAGAAGTCTGATCAATACAATATTGTTTGTTTTAGTCCGTTTGTGAAATAAAATTAAGATTTCTTTTGTAAATCAGTTACTTAAAGGAAACTTTTTCTACCATTTTTTAGTTACATAAATTTTTACCTGTCATTTGTGTAGCGATAAAACCGTAAACAGCTGTCCGTTATTTAACTGTCACTCTACCTGTTGTCACTAATATCCACTAGCTGACCCGAAATAATCAATTGTCAAAATCCCCTGATATGTAACACTGAGAAGTTAATTATATATACTACGTGCACATTCGCAGTTTATTGCTATTAATGCTTCGATAATACGGTTAAATTCAAAACATCTTTTGTACCGTATTACTACTTTTACTTACTTATAAAATAATTTCACAACCCCTTAAAGTCACGTGTGCCTAATTACTTTTACTACAACTTTAATGAATGTTTATGAAAATCCCCCAACTCGATTCACGAGACATCCCGGAACCCAAACCCGAGAGAAAATAGATACATGTGTATGATAAGGTTAATCTGTAGTTAACTATGCGGATGCGATTAGGCTGGCACATGGTCGGCGCCAATAATAAACTATAGTTGAATCTAAAATAAACAGTTTGACACCTCTATACGTGTCCGCGCCGCATGCTTGCTTTAACTGTTGTGCAAATTTGCAACTCGCCTTTGATCCACACCTCTGTTTGTTGCCCTAATTACGTTTAACAGACATATGCAATAATTGTAGGTGTCAACAACATATTAATATTGTATCGTATTAATATTTGGTTTGCGTCGGATTCTGACAGGGAAGAAAAACAGTTTCAGCAGCTGCTTATAATTTCGCGCTGAATTCTGTAACAAAAACATGCCTAGGAAAATAGAGTTGCCGAGCGGCGGCACTACGGTATAATGCTACATGCCTCTTTCAATTTCAGCAATCCTATTTTCTTTTCGGTTTTAAATTTAGACTTTAGTAACAAAACAATATTATGACGCGTGTTTTTATAAAACAATTTAGAAAATAGTTTAACCTGCTGTGATACCTTTTTCTGTTAAAATAATAAAGAATATATATTTCTGCTTGTAAAAAAATATTATGCTATAAACAACGCTGGATAGAAAAAGTTAACATTTGTTTTTATTACATATGAAGTCGACATTAGAGCTGGCTCACGCAACAATAATATAGAGGGCATAGTGTCAATACCGTATAAGTACGTTTTAGGTACATGTGCTGTGCTAACGATAGGGCAAAAGCAGGATTGTCTGTGACAGATAATATAAACGTAGAGAAATAAAGGTTCATTGGTCTTAGTTTTATTTCTTATTGAGACTTACCACTAGTTTTGCTTAAAGAGCCCAGAGTGCCAGTCTATGTATGTATAAATAGATTAGAAATAAAAAAATACGAATTTATCTCGGCCGTTATCGACCCTTTGTTACCACTACAGCTAATCGTGTCTTTACTTATTCCGTCAACGTCATTAATTTTCGCTGTTTTATGGGTTCAATATATTAGAGTTTATTTCACCTGAGAGCTTTCAGCTTGCTAGATATTGAGAATTAAACTCCTATTTACGCCTCAACTCTAACAGTCCCAGAAAACGTTGAATGTATGTTTGTCCGACATAACAAAGAGGTGTTATCGACGTCAAAGGGATTTCTCAAGTCAGACAAAACAACATGGTGAGTACGGGTGTACTGAAGTTGTACTCGCCGTATCTTATCAGCGACGGTCGTTAACGTCGATAGATGGACATAGAATTTGTAATAGAAGGCATAATGAGCTGTTGTGAGAAAATACTTTTATTTTATTGTATTATCATAATCACCGAGTTTGACAAACGCTTTATTTATGGTAATAAGGTGATCTTTATTTAAATTCATTATTATTGTCTTGCTGACTTGATAAACCTCTTGTCTCTCGTTCATTATCATTAATTAATATCGATCTGTTTACTTTTATAGACATATAGTCAAAAATGAAGGAAAACGGCGTTCGCAACCGCCACAAGAATGGCAAGCAGATTGGAGTCACGAAACATGAAGATGAGAGGAAAGATGAAGAGTTCTCCATTCGCCAGTCGCCCCTGACAGAGCTCATAGACTCGTCGCTACACATAAGAGCTATTTACCACATATTTGTCGTCATACTTATAATGCTGCTATGTGACACAGTCATATACGATCTCGTCGAAAGAGGAAAGCAAGTAAACATTATATATACTTATAATAATTAGAAACTTTCAAAATTCCGCTGTAATGCTAACCTTTTTTATGTTATCTGCACTAGCTTTTGACATTATCTGCAAGATTATTTACAATCTGTTTTTTTTTTATTTAAGTAAATCAGAGCTAAGTCACTCTATTTTTAATTGAAATAGAGAGAGATAAATCGCAGAGTATTTACAAAAAATAATAATTTTCGAACTCCAACAATGCATCACTTACATCTTTTTAAAACTGAATGTCCGCTATTTTACAATACACCGAAAATTATATTAAAGTTCACAAAAGCTCCATTGAATATTTTGTTCGTACTGAAGTATTTAAGAAATTCCATTAAGGAAAAAAAAGACTTCCCTCGATTTGCCTGCTTTTTAACTATGACGTGTCATAGTTAAAAATATACACCTACTTATGTTATTTTCTATAGTCTATTCCATATACTACGTTTCGGGAAGTTGTGAATAACATTTTCATGCAGTGAATGTGTTGTCACGCGATTTGGAGGCACTCCCTGTAATTAACTCTCTAGGGATGTTCCTCGTTTATATTCCAGATGCCAGATCTACAGTATTTTATCTCCCGGCCTGGCATAGACTAAATACTGCAATTTTCCGTCACGTTGCTTTAATTATGCAAAATATTTTATGCCACGAAAAAATGTTATACAAGTTTACCAGTTTTAGTAACGTAGACGCTAAATAAAGTATTTTTGTTCCACGTAATAATGTTAACTTACATTTTAATGGAGCGAGTGTTTTCTACGTAAGAGTCTCGTTAAAAATTCACTTACTTTATTTGTCATTTTTTTTTCAGGATAAATATAGGGCTGTCCGTTATAGCCGCGGGATTTGGCGACATAAGACGTGGGTTAAAGTTATGGGTGTATGACCTCTGTGTTGTGATGGCATTCTACCCCATGCTTATGGTTTACGCAGCGATAGGAAAATTTACAAGAAAATATACAGGTAAGAAGATGTTTTAATTCATTAGTAATGGCGTCCTGACCGATTGTCGGCTACGGCGGCCGACATGACCGGAGAGAGATCAGGCGCAGGACCGAAGTCTTTACGAACTCTTCGATGCACCAGTGAATCAATCACCAGCTTCCTGCCTCCGGGCTGCTTTATGAAAGTTTCTCAAAACCCACAAAGCGATTTCGGCCCGACCCGGGAATCGAACCCGAGGCCAACGAGGCAGTTGAAATGATGTCTAGTTGATGATGATGTTGATTGATGAAAATCATGACTGCTTATCATAATTTTCAGATCAGATACCTATTGAATGCAGCTGTTTATCAAAATATAAAATATTTAATTAAATATACCTACTTTGCTCAATCACAACAGATATGATAATAAATAATTTTCAAGTTCAAATGGTAGGGCACAATACACGATTTACATAAATGATACACAATCAGTTCTAGTTAAACATGATCAAACATGTCGTGCGTCATTAGATTACTAAATAATTACATGGGATAAAAATATAGATTAATCTTAGTTCTATCGTCAATAAGCACAAAATAGCTTGTTGGCATTCATATTCTACTTTTAGACAAGATTTCCTAATTAGTTTAAGCCATTTTTACACCTACTCCTTGGGCATGAAACCTTATTTGAGTCGCAATTTTCTCTCCCGACCCGGATGTCTTTGTGACGAAATTAACTTACATTACGGAGTGAGTTATAGCTACTTTCATCATCAGCCTTTTTATCATCCCACTGCTGGGCACAAGCCTCCTCTCACACAGAGAAGGATTGAGCGTTAATCACCACGCTTGCTCAATGCGGGTTGGTGATCCCTGACTTTATAGTCCAGGTTTCCTGGAGATGTTTTCCGTCAACTTTAATCAGTCATTGGTGTCTAAGACATACTTAGAAAGTACCTACATTATGACTTAGATAAGTAGCATTGGTACTTGACCAGCAATAAAACCCGTGCACTCGTACTTGAAAGGCTGGTGCTTTAACCACTAGGCCACCATGACTTTATATAGCTACTTTATATTATATAATTTAAAGGGTAGGCGGGAGGTAGCAAGTGGCCAGTGCCATCGTCGGTGGCAAGTGGAGTCTTTTGTTGCTAGCGTGGGCCGGCCGGCCGCTGCGCTCTCACCGCGCCCTCCAATTAGTCACTTGGTTGGCCACAGCCGTGCACCCGGAATGACTAGTTTTTATACTGTTGTGCACTTTTCACACTGCCCCATTTACGTTTATTTATTTCTAAATTGCAGTCAGCAATTTCAGTCTCAGTTTGAGAATAGTTTTAATAGAACTGGAAGTATTGCATTGTTATATATTGCACCAATGTTGTAAGCGAAAGTTTGTGTGTGTGTATGTGTGTTTATTACATCTTCTCGCACAAACGGCTAATCTTACCCTTAAACGTATAATTAACTTTTTATCCTGGTGCATAAAGTACCTGCTCCAATAGGGACTCGAGTAAAGCCGCGGGCGAAAGCTAGTAGGATATGAGATATAAATTGAATAGATAATTATTGGAATGACACATTTCATCCTCTGCCATATTAAAATTTATCTCTTTTTGTTGTTGATTACATCAAGATAGCATAAGTAGTTTATCTAATTTAAACAAAATATATAAAACAACTAGAAAGCTATCATGAAATTAAAATTCATGTATGACACTTAGTCATAAGGCAAAATATTTGTTAGTAAGAAGTACCCATCTAAAATAGCTCACTCATATTCGAATAATATTATTAATTTTCTAGTTTTTAATTAAATAAAATAATATATGTATGTATGTATTATGTTGTAAATAACTTTTCTTTTTATCACTCAGCTACCAATTTGGATTATATAATATATTGGAGATTTTCACCAGATCTCAATTTCTGAATACAAAGGAACACCGTGACCAGGTGGCGTAAAACCAATATTTCACTGTCAAATCAGCATTTTAAAGGAAAGATCCATTCAAATCTTTTATTCCAAATCCAAAAGTATGTATACAACATAGCAGTATGATTGTGTTCGTTCAAGGACTATATTATCAAAGAACCCTCATTTCAATAATAGCAAGCATCTCGATAATATCTTCCCAAAGGTCCCGAGAAAAGTACGTACCCAAGATACAGATATTAAAAACGGTGAAGACATTCAATTTGAAAAGCTGTCGGCTCTGAATGGGGTCTTGCTCTCATTATATCGCATTTAAATACGAACACCTGGTTTGTGAGGCATGTCTTTACAAAAGTGTATTTGGTTATTGTGTTTACAAGCGTGTTATACAGCCTATTTTTTTTTTCATTTATTTAGCTACTTTTTATTAGGCATTTAACTTGTTACACAGAATATATGAAATATAGCATGGAACGTAATAAGATGCCCATTAGTAGGACAATAAAAAAATAATATATATATATGCTTTTAGGATTTTATTTCGTGGGAAATCATCCCGCTGTGAGTGAAGCTGGAGAGAGTGTAAGACTCTTACTGACTAAAACCCACTATGTTCCTTCTAGAGGTCCCTGTGTGCCAGGGCCACGGTAACTCTTGCGAACAACCCACAAGACCAGGCCGATGATTCTAGAGTCAGAATACCTAATCTGATACTACTGAGTGTATTTTAAAGTATTCTACATGTTTTTTTTTATATAGATGTGTTGTTGTTCACTGCGATATATGGTTTAACACAAACCCTTCAATATAAATCGAGTCTTAATGTCACAATGTCTCCAGTGAACACATGGCTTAACTCCGTGTGCCTTCCAATTTGCCGCATCATAGACCTCTATACAGCATGATATATCTCGTGGTATCGAACGACCCTCAATAAGACCTTGTCACGAATAAACTTCCATTGTTCAAAAATGTGTTCTAAATAACGGCAGAGTCCAAATAATGCTACGAAATATTGAGTCTAAGAGAAAGTTCAGTAATATTTCAAAAAGTTTTAATTAGGTACCTTGTCCTTTGTTGGTTTTGAACCGGTGAGAAAACAATTTTTAAATCGTTTCTCATTTTAACTTTTATCGGGTTTTCATCTGCGTTTAATTACGCGATTTTTTTTTTCATATGATAAGAGTATTGGAAACATTTATTCATATTGATAATTATTTATTTGTATTCTACACTGTACGTACAAAAAAATGTAACAAAAGAGCTTAGAACTAAGTTCAATCGTGGACCAAACACATTTAAATTTGACGAATACACTTAAAATTAAAAGGACATTAATACACGTTCGATTTTCGCAAAGTTTTCTAGCTTTTCAGGAGCCAAAAATAATCGTCGTTGAAATTCAATCAGAAATAAGCTTTACTCTATTTGACCGGCACTCTTAAACCCTTCTTCATAGGTAGCAGACCCATACAAATAGAAACGAGAGGAATTGAATTGTAGTAGGTACCTGCATCTTTTTTTGTTAGTATTGAAACTCCCAAACGGCATTTCAAAAAACAACCAAATAAATAGTCTTAACATCATCAAATATAGTAACATTGTCTTTCTAGGTTTACAATCATGATAATACTTCTGAAGAACTCCTTGCTTCATATACCCCATATAGTTGCGTAATGTATTATACACTGTATTTGTATAGCAAAAGAGTTTATTTTGCAGTGCTACGTCCGACTGTGGTGTTGCTGGGTGTCGCTGGTGTGATTGCCGTGGAGGTGGCAATAGCTGCAGTACCAGTGGTGGAGCTCGCCAGAAAACATCTGGAGCTCGGATCTTCAGTAGCCGTGACCTGTGAAATGGTGAATCATTATTTTAAAATATTTCCAAAAAGTCCTTTAAAAGTTTTCTACATCTATGTTCTACATTTGCGTAACTGATTTATGTATCGCAGATTTCCGACTTTCAAAATAATACTACAGTGAAAGCATTTGAATAAAATAATTATTATCTTAAGTGACAAGTGAGGCAACACCCTTAATTTAAAATGTAAAGAGATAAACAGCTATTCTACACACTGAAACAAACATATCTCAACAAACGCAAATCAAATTACGTTAAGGCAACAATTTGACAGCTCACAAGCCAAGCATAGTGGACAAATACACCAACTACTACATATAATATGTACTACTTGGCAACTGTTTTGACACAGTTAGCGAAACTAGGGCGTTATTCAATGAACGTTCCATTAACTACATTTGAAACATAAACGTGTAGTCCAACATTTAGATAAATTTCGTTTCCGTTTGAGCTCAGTCCTGAATCGACCGCGCGGCCACTGTTAGACGCGACTATACGATGAATAGGTTTGCCAAAAGGATAAGAAGGACGGACGACCCAGCCTTTTACTTTTAATGGCACAGTATGATCGCCAAACCGTCTGATGATTGCAATATCCCTTAGGGTCGAATCGTTTGAAGCGATCTTTGAAAAGGTCTTTTTACATGAAAATATATTTTAAACGAAAGTGCTTTCAGTTCACAAGTTAGAGTCTTTAATAATGACATTTTGAGTTAATTACCTTTATCATTATACGAACTCATCATCTATGATAAGGTTACAAAGAGATATTATTAAAGAGGTACACATATAATCTTTTCCTCATTGGGATTACGTCATTAGGATCTACAAATCTAATAAACGTGGAAAACATAGAACGGAGGTCACAAAAGTCGAAGATAATATTTTGCTTATTTTATCTTTACAAATGTTATCTAGACGAAAATTAAAAAAACAAATCACAGCTGTACAATAACCACTAAAATTAATGCTCAGAGAGCCTGTTTTTTAACTGCATAAAACAAACTTATCATGAATTAGTTAGGAGACAAATCTGCATAATATGGTATTCTCGCTGTATAAATATGCAGGGTCTGGCCGCCGCACACTGATCAAGGGATAAATAGATATACTTAGAGAAGATAGCATTCCTGAACTTTGACATGGTATTCAAATTAGCAGGGACGTCAGTCTGGTCACAATAATTAACTGTTCGTTTGTGATATCGCAACGGGTGGCAGTTTGTTGCTCGTTTGTGATTTATCTACATTACAAAAGGAAACTTCCAAGCGGACGCCAAACAAAGCGAACTCTGTAATATACAAACACCAACTTTCCCTTATACTATATACACGTACTTGTATTATATTATATTATACGTACATATATGTGCCGTAAATGTTTATTGGAGTAATTTGCAACAATAACTAGCTCGCTAACTTTTATTAGTTACAGTATGAACTTTGAGTGCGTGTTGTAATTGTTGGAACAGGTACTCTTATGTTAGTTCGCACTACAATCTGTTGAGAGCAAATCTTAAAAAAGGGTACATTATTTCACAATTTTGTTATACAGGCGAAATACATGCCGTCAAAAATAAGTTGTAACATTATAAAGACCGATGTTAGTTGAGGGGTACAGCGGCGTGGAAAGTGAAACGTCGTTTCATAAATCACCTGAGTTCGACCCTCGTCAGGCTGCGTGGCCAGCGCCAGTAAATAACAGGATCGCCTTATGCCGCTGACGAGGCATTACTTAGCCCTGCGTAGCCCCGTAGCCTTCTTGTAGCCCTCGTAGCCGGTAGCCCGTAGCTCGTAGCCACCCTGAGTCCCAATCGGGGCGCCAGCGCTCCTCACACCCCGTTTTGTTAATTAAAATACAAACATGATTATAACAGTATCCAAATACATGTCCCTTTAATTATAATTTATTGTTGGCTTACGCTTCTCGTATTTAATATTTTGTTAAGGTTTTTGTGCTGGTCTGCTATAATAGCACGTTATTTTATACGTTACATTATAAATTGGCCTACCCACTTTATTAGAAGTATTCAAAATACCAATTTACATATATGAAAACTTTAGGGCTTCATCTACAAGGGTGGGCATTAGCATAGGAAGTTAAAAGTATATTTAGATTAGCATATTTAAAAAAATATTATATTATGCCATGTATTTTGATAACCGCCACAGAAACTAAAATTTAAATACAGGAATACCTTATTTTTGGTATACCCATAACAAGCTGTTCCATATTCAAAAGGAACTTTCTTACCTTGTTAGCATTGTTCCACTTCGAATTTTCGCCGCTGATATGACTAAAATACAGCGCAAAATATTACGCCAATTATTTAATATCAACAAAACTGAACAGACTCTAACTTTTGATTAATTACTTGGAAAACACCTTGCAATATGGCTTCAGCAAAAGAATTTAATTAAGTACGTAATTTACAGGCAGACTAATATTAAGTATTATCGTGCCTGCTGTAATAATTTATAAGTTCAAGTCACGATATTCACGGTTTCTGTAAATATTACCGAAAGGTATTTCAACTGTAACTGCTAGTGTACACAATGGCCCATGCTGGCCACTCGGCAAACAGTATTAATGGACTACCAAGAATTATTTAATGGTCCACTTGTAAACTGAAGTGTTTGACGTTAAACAGTTGGTACCTATATCTATCGAATCTAATTTCCTTGAATTTGACATAGAGTCGGTACTGTGAGCTTTAGTTAAGTGCTTCTCATTACAGGGAACAAGCTTTTATTAAAAGATATCAAACGATTGAAGCAAATTAGTAGAATTTAATTGCGTCGTCTATTAATAGTGTTTATGGAGCGAATCGTGCTTATTGATTTGCTGTCTTTTAATTTACCTATAAAAAGTAGGTACCTATAAATAATACTATGGTACCTCAAAATATCATGGTACAGACGCTAGCACATCAGGCTACAACAATCTGTCAAAATTCCTTAATGGATTTTCAACCTTATCGCTGAAACATAAAGTTCAAAGTTGATTGAGAAAATTTGACAGGTTGGGTAGCCTGATGTGCTGGCATCTGTACACTATTGAGTAATAGCTATAAAAGATAACTACTAAATATCGATTCATAAGTCGTAAATTAGTCCTGGGTAGATCAAAGTTAACGATAATAATTTTGTTTCAGTTCCGATACTTAATGAAAATCGTGGCGGTGTCCGTTGCCTGCGGGCCGCGTTGCATACACGGGCACCTGCCCCTGCCGACCTTCAAACACTACGTGTACTTCATGTTCTGCCCAACATTACTCTACAGAGATCAATATCCCAGGTAAATTAACTGCACGTTACTTGCAGAAACACTCCACATCTCCGTAATATCCTGAGTTAGACAGCGTCGGCGTATTTGCCTGAATTAAATTATGGTGTGAGTAACTTATAGACGCTGGCTGAGATTGGGCTGTTGGGCTACAGCGTCAAGTCAATGTGAGAAGGTTTCGATTAATTAATCACACATGCGTGTAGAGAATCATGGTTTAAACTTTTAAAAGAACAAGATTTATAGTTACGGTGCAGAAAGTTTAGTTTGTTATTTACGTAGAAAATGCGACGATTGTGGCAATTTTACAACTCGTTTTAGTTTGTTTTTTATGTAACTAAATACAGTTTGTATTATATACATAATTGTATATATTATTTGTAAATAAAATATTAAAGAAAATGACAGAAAATAGGTGTTGAATGACGAAATTTACAACCTTTTCAGCTGTAACAAAAAAAAACATCCTATTTATTCAATCAGCCACGTTCTTGTTATTAAACTTAAACTCAAACTCATTTATTCAAATTAGGCTGATAAATCACATTAGACTTTTCGAACATCAAAACAAAAGACAGTCCCCAAAACGCCCACCCATCACCCCTTCCTATGTGTTTTCGCTCTATATATCTCTAGCTGTATTTAGTAAATGTAAATCCGCGATTCCGTGAAATGAAAGCCACAATGATCGAGACTAATGTGTTGATATCACATTCGAAACGTCACTTCACCTGTCCAGAACTGGCATGATATGGTAATGCCGCATAGTTTCGGCAACGGCATTTGATTTGGTATTTGCGGTAGCAAATTACTTGATAGACACTTTCCCGGTTTCTGGTTGAATAAGAACTACGTAGTTAACGGTAGCGCTGGTTAAATTAAAATTACTATTTCGTAAGGTATATTTAATAATATTTGATTTTATTTTGCGGGCACCAATCAGGGAGAATGACGTCACGTTTCTGACGGTCTATGTAAACAAAGTGAACTTTATACAAGTCATGTAATAATTTCTCCTCGTTTCGATATGTTTTCATAAAAAATCGTGCAAAAAACTGGAGCAATAAAATTAAATAAAATTAAAAGAATTAGCGTAATATTCCCTTCGAAATTCTTTTAATGTTAATGAACGCAGATCATCCTTTCGTTGTTCCCTTTAAATCGGTTTGACAGGTGGGGATAGACATGAGAAAGTACTTTATTTCAGTCTTTCATTGGTGACATGATTTATAATAGAAATAATGTCTGACCTTTCGGAACCTACCCTAAACTATTTTTTAAATAATAGTTTAAAGATACCTATCCAATCATATAATTTTTGTGTCGTACTACAGGACGAACAAAATCAGATGGGGCGTGGTGCTGTTCCACTTACTTGAGGTGGCGGCCATTATATTCTACAACTGCTTTCTTTGGGAGAGATTCATTATGCCCTACTGGTCTGATTACGGCAAGGAGCGCACGGTGAGATAATCCTTCTTTTAATTACAATTCGTGTTTAATGGGACTATATATTAATTTATATTTTATGATTCAGCGCTAGGGCTTCCCGAAATAATCTACTTAAATAATCTCTTCCTGCAGAATCGAGCACGCATTTTTTTTTTGTAAATAAAGATAAGGCTGTTCATCATTCAGTCTGATAGTAATGTAATCTAATTAGGTTTACATTAAGCTTCCAAAAATGAGTCATTACGATAAAAAAAAATGTGTATGTGTCAGCAACAGAATTTCATTAACACAGTCAAAATGAAAAAAATACATGAACACTCAAATATCGAATGCAAAAGCTATATTTAGTGACTTTTCCTAATGCTCTGATAAAGACAAAGATTATATACCCTATTCTTATAATTTTCGATAGTTTTAATGTACTTCTGTTGCTGACCGTACAATTTTTTTTTATCGTGATGACTCATATCTTTGGAAGCTTAATGTAAATCGAATTACATATCATTATTATCAGAGAGATTTGAATGAAGACCTGCCTTATCTATATTAACAAATTTATTTGAGGTCTGTTACGTATCACTTATGAAATTGCATCATAAATGGACAAGTTATTAATACAGAATTTCATAAAGAAAATCCTAACATTTAGGATAACATTTCATAGACAGCGCTTTATGAAAAATGGTATGGACCATATTGTTGGCGGAGCCTGTTTGTACCAACGAGCAGAACATGAAGGGACCTACTTTTCTGCCTAGGAGCTATAACTAACTTTATGAAACATAAACGTCTGATAAATAAACAGCCATTTCATTAATATCTTGACTCATTATTGTAAATTACAATAAACACATTCCTAATCCTAAGTTACAATGGCTTAACATAACTGTGACAGGTGGAGGCGGGTTACTTAGTGCGGGGAATGTTCGCGTGCGTGCTGCCAGGGGTAATATCTTTCCTATGCGGCTTCTACTGCGTGCTGCACGCCTGGCTCAACGCCTGGTCAGAGATGCTCAAGTTTGGAGACCGCCTGTTCTATGAGGTATTTTACTTTTAAGCATTTTTTATGTCAGGTGCGTTACATTTGATGATGATGGCGTCCAGACCGATTGACGACTACGGCTGTTCTCTCTAAGGAGATTACCCAGCTGTACTCGACGTATTACTTATTGTGCACTCTATTCCTTCACTCTCATACTCGTAGTCCGATAAGACGGCAATCCGACAAGACCGGAGAGAGATCAGGCGCATAACCGACATTTACGTGCTCTCCGATGCACAGGTGTATAAATCACCAACTTCAGACTCCGGGCTGCTTCATGAAAGTTTCTCAAAACCCACAAAGCAATTTCAACCCGACCTGGGAATCAAATCTGAGGCGGTCACATTTACAAGCGTGATATTAACAGGTTATATGAGCACAATTATGATGACTATATATTAAGATGGATCTCAATATGGCATCAAGAAAATTCAATATGATATCGTGCATTATTTGATAAAACTTGTCTAATCTCAAGTAAATAACTATTTGTGGAATACGTAACGTTCACGTGTCGAGATTAGACCGATTTAGTTCCACCAATCAAAGTCTAAGTTAGGTCATCCGTAGACTAGGTCAGACGAATAACAACAAGAACTTCTGATTTCCTCTAACTACGCTTGACTGAGCCCTCGGGCTTTGAACTCAATCTGTGGAGAATGCAGGTCAATACGTCTGAAGCAAGAATCTAAGTGTAGCTATTCTGCCACAAACTATTTTGAGCTCCACTACCTGCGATCTTGCACTATCTGTAGTAGCTAGGTACAGTGCACGGAATCAGCTGAGTGCCCACTAAAAGTACCTTCACTGTACCTTGAAGAGACGCTGGCACTCAGGCCTGACGGCTAATGTTTCTAATGTAACCAAGTACCTACGTTCCAACGTTAAGTAATAAACAGTCTACCATATATTGTACGCCTGTCACCATTTTCCTGTATTTACATGTTTTCCTTCGTTTAACATATCCATTAGATAAGCTGTGGGAGACATAATAGGAAATGAAGGGTCCTGTTGGTTTTGTAAACACGTCATCCTGTTATTTTGGATTTGCCTTTGACAACATTAATCCCGTATTAGGGAAAGTTTACTGCTAATTTGTTAGTTTGATTTATGCATAGAATGGTATTCTATGCATAAATCAAATGTTGGTTGCGACTGCTGAGCACGGGGTCTCGAGTTCGATTCCCAGGTCGGGTCGAAGTTACTTTATGGGTTTTTAGAAAGTTTCACAAAATCAATTTGCAGTCTGGAAGTTACTAGTAGCAAAATGTCGGTCCTGCGCCTAATCTTTGAGAATAGAGAGACGCGCAGCTGACCGATTTCCTTAGAGAGAACAGTCGCCATGGCTGACAATCGGTCCGAACGCCATTATTACCATTCGATTTGACTACGCGTAAGTACTAAGCTGACGTTATTTTGCAAGAACAATATGATTATGTATAATTCGTTCACGTGGTACCTAGAATTTAAAGTAAGAGAATTTAAGCCCGGTTTCTGAAAACCTTTTTCAATTATTAGATAAACAGACATCGGACAATAGACAATTAATGCGAATAAGCTTAATGAAATATATATTTTCTTGCAGGACTGGTGGACGACGTCCCGGTTCTCTCTGTATTACCGTCGTTGGAACCGCGTGGTTCACTCCTGGCTTCGTGACCACATCTACCTCCCACTGGCACCATATACAGGGCGTCCTTTGGCTACGTTCAGCGTCTTCTTCGTAAGTCAAGATGCTATTTAGTTTTTAATCAGTCAGCGAATACGTGATGCTGTAGGTAAGTAGATTTTGTGATGTTACTTTTTTCTTTAGTTTCTTTGTTGAGGGACACAGGAAGGAAACGACCAATGACACGATAGATGGGTTGTGACAAAGACAATATGAAAAAAAGACTAAGTTATGTGATGACGTCAGAGAAAGAAAAGGAAGTCAAGCTGTGTCAACCCGAAATACAATCTGGATAAGGGTATGATAAGGATGGTCTACCAGGTAGTGCCTATCCTAAGTAAGATTGACATCCAAATACGTAACACAAGTGTTATTTTCTATGATATTGAAAACAAGTTAACTCCATGCGTTGCATGCAGTCCCACAAGTATACGAGGTACACAGACTCGTACATCTCTGAGAATACAGAGTGTAGCACAGTCCATTTATCAAACTAATTGTTATAAGATCATGATCCGGTGTTAGCAGATAACTCATCTCTAATTGAACGCAGACCTACATGAACCACTAATTAGATATTAACGAGGTCAACAGCCGGCCGAGTTTGTAGGTACTTGTATTTAGTCAACCAAGTTCTTAGCTTCCAACTTCCTTGATTCAAGCTTTTTGTGCGTTTTTTAGATAATCCTATATCTCTCGCAAATTACGTCATTCTATCAACTTCACACGTAAATATCTACGCCAGAAAGGCTTTTTAGTGAGACTAAAAGTTAAGTAACTTTTCCGTATTTCAGGGTAACAGGTTTTCAAATAAATATATATATATATATATAATTCTAGGTCCTATGTCCGTAAAATGGGTTTCTTAAAACACTGTGTTCGGTGGGAATTTGTGTTATCTGATCTGACAGATGTTTGGGCCTGACTCATTCGAAGTGCCGTCTGGGGCCATCAAAAATATTGAACACTAATTGACAATAGCGATTGTTGACTGCACTGGCAAAATAAAAGTTGAACAATAAACCCGAAACATTCAACAAACATCATAACAATCGCTGCCGAATTTCAAAACAAGCCGAAAGTGAAGGAAAAATATCACCTTTATTAACAAAAGATTAGAGGGAATGCTTTTTCCTTGACAGTCAAACAAAAACAAAGATCCAGTTATTCACGTCGGACGCAAACCGGGGCCGTGCATATGACAAGATAAGAGGCTACCTGCTGAAGGACCAGCTGTGACGGCTTCGTATTAAACATGACTATTGTGTACCATTGATGTTGAATAAACAGTTTTGATACCTACGACCGGCGCCAAGCTAGGACCGACATGCTTAAGATACTTGGCCGCCAAACAACAGCCATTAGGTACAGTCGGCAACAATTCCATTAACAGTATTAAAATGCAAAAACTACGCTCATTTATTGTTATAATTCTGTGAAATGTACGTTATTTTATAGTGTAATTGTAACGGTTACTTCTAGGAGATTCAAGTCTTAAGTTTTGCGTTGATGGACTCTTGTTGCTGACCGTCCCTGGTCTTGTCCGACTGTAGGTATAGCGTATGAATTATTTCTTGTTACAGATATCATCGATAGCGCATGAAGTAATTCTGGCGCTGTCGTTTGGATTCTTTTACCCAGTCCTGCTGGTGGAATTTGGAGTGCTCGGAGTTATCATGGTGCCACTAACAGCGACGAGCGGGCGTCGCTTCCCAAATGCCTTCAACTTAATCATGTGGCTTGGATTCTTTATAGGAAACGGTAAACGTCTGTTTATTTAACCCAAACAGACAAACAATATCGGTCCATAGGAATTCACCGTACAGATTATGAATATAAAATTAATTAAAACATATATCGCCAATCCTTTTAAAGGTAGATATCATCTGATTTGCTGCCGCTGTCATCACCGTCTAATAAAAAAAAATATTCGCATTTTGCAGTCAAGTTAAATATAAATAATCTACCTTCCTACTGCAATACCTCGTCTATGAAACATGAGCACAATGTTTACAGACACAGCACTCGGCTACATTCTAGCCGACGACGAATGCAAACACAGTATCTAGATACTACGTATAGTATAACATAGGTATCTGATATATACCGACCTACAAGTAGCTGTTTAAATAAGATAAATCGTTGTAATGACTAATCAACGAAACGTCTAGACGTTTTTCCTCGATTGCAATATTCAATGTCAAGAATTAGCACCTATAATGTAACTTTTTTTGCAGGAGTCCTTTGGAGTCTATACCCCATGGAATACTTCGCCCGGCGTAACTGCCCACCTTCGGAGAACGATAGTTTCTTCATACCAAAGTCCTGGACGTGTCCAGAAGTAATTTTGAAGCCTGACTGGACGTTCCAGAATCCTCTACGCATTTAATAGACTAAAAAAATACGATATTCATAAGTAGGTTACGTTTTAAGTAGTGAAAATGTTATTTTTATACTCTTTTAATAAATATACCTACACGTATGTGTCTTTATTTTCTTTATTACATCAACTTGTAGGAAAATGCAGACGCCAGCATGTCAACCTACCCAAGCTGTCAAATTATACCAATCGAATATTACGCGGTTTTGCAATAAGGTTTGGTTTTAAGATTGAAAATCTATGAAAGAAATTTAATAGATTGATTGGTAGGTTGATGTGCTGTCTGTACCTACTAGTTGATAGGATTTAAATTAGTACAGTACCTCATTATTTTGAAATCATTTATTGAATATAAAAAATATTAAAATACAATCAAATTCGACATCATATAACTAGTACGTGAGTAAATAATTATTATTGTTTACATTCCCATGGTGTGGTCAATCATCAATTATTATGAAGCATTCTTTTAATGTACAAAAACATAAAAACACCTATGGATAATAATATAAATTCTATGGCCACTTTGTAACTTAAACAATAACGTAAGACGAAAATATCATCAATCTCATTCATTTTAATCTTTACTTGTTACAATAACTAAATAAATACAAATACTTTACTAGGATAACGGAAAAGAGTGTAGTAGGGCAAAACAGGAATGTAGCCAGTTAAAAGTATTGAAGATATAGAATAATGTAACTATATATGATCACATTTAAGGAGGGAATCTAAAACATATGGTATTCAATTGACCTAAATAATTTTGTTATTTATGTAAATATAGTAAAAGTATTACAAACATTTACCTTTAGCTTGCCATCCACTCTACATCATACATTGCCATCGATAAGCACCGTGTTAGCAGCAAACGCACGGCACACTACTCTGTTAGTTGAACTTCTATCAAACCGCATTGGCATCTCTTCACAGCCCTTACTGACTATTAAAAGCACTACAAATATAACGATAGTACACTTAAAATAAAATAAATCTAATCATTGTATATGGAACACTTACAGTTAAGAAAAATAATAATAAAAAAGTATTTAATTGCAACTAGATAGATTCATACTGTGCCAATTTGTGTACTTGGGGTATATTAGAATAAAGACATGTGACATATAAAGCTTTAAACATTTTTAGATCCAAAGGTAACATTTAGAGTGAAGTCCATATAATGTGCAATAATCAGACTTTTTAACAGTATATAAAGGTTTGTATAAATTTGTTTGTTTTACTAAATGCACAGCAGTTGGGGACTTCATAATATAACAACGTATGTATTAATATTCTTAAACAGCAGGTGTACGGTCCAATTCCTTGAACAATGATGATGACATTCTGTAAGAGAAAGGATAAATACATTAAGTACATAGCATAGTCACATTTCATGATAACTAAACTATGAATACAATAATACATTGAAGTTATCAGCACAGTTTATGTGGCAGGCATAAGATAATTTGTTTTGCAGTTCACACTATTGATATAACAATAACTGTTCTTTTTATGCATTATGGATAAATATGAATTATCAAGCTACCAGGATGCGGCAAATGATACCCAATTAGAGGGATAAACCCAAAACCCAGATAAAAATATACATAATTTATTTGTAAAAAAAAATATTCATCTACGGAGCTATATGGGTAATAATATCATATCCAGCAAAAAAATGCCTTAAGTGGATTAACAAACACAAACAGCAAATATAACAACAAGAGACTATAGGCATCAATATACATATGTAACTTATGAACTAAGTACTCACTTGCTTATCATGTGCTGGTATATGTAGTATGGAATTATTGTGATGTTTACAACAGACGGGCTGGCTTCAATAACTCTAGATATTTCTTTGTCTTTCATGCCCACAACGTTCACAGTGTTGATTTCAAGTATCTGATGATCAGTCAATAAGCCATTGCGAGCTGCGGAAGAGTCCTTCACCAGGCCCACAATCTTGCCATCTTTGAATTGGAAACCAACATGGCCCAGAGAATCCTTGTGGAGAGTGATTGTCCTCTCAAAAGGTCTGAAACAATAAAAAGCTTGTAGTTTATGTTCATAACATTAAACAGTGTCTATCTTAATACACTTTCTAACTAACAATATAAATTTCATTGTGGTTCTAATATTAGCATTCCATACAAACATAAATGTGAATGAATCTGAATAAAAATTTACCGAAGGAACTATTTTTAAACATTCTCTAAACACTGAAAACAATATACATACCTATCACGAACAGCCATTGAAATTCCATTTGCGGGAGACTTCTTAAGTAGTCCGTGACATTGGTCCATTGTCATACCAGCCAGTGCTACATTGTTGATTTCCAAGATTTGATCCCCAAATCTGAGACCAGCAAGAGCGGCCGGACTGTTAGCTGCCACATAGCACACAAATACTCCATTGTTCACAGAATGCAGCCTCACACCACATTTGTCATCTTTGTCTTTACACAGAACAACTGGTCTTATAGCCCCGGTAACAGTCGCCTTTGCCAGAGTCGTTGATTGAGATGACAATGGTGCTATCATATTACTCACAGCGGTCACTGCCATGCCTGGCTGAACCTGTTTCATAAAAAGAACATAGTGCTATACATAGGTAAACATATTAATACCTACTTCATTACTGTTTTCCCTCAACAAATTGTGTTAAGAATTGCACAATAAATTGAAAATTTAAATGGACTGGGGTAATTGTAAGATTTTATAGTTTCTCTACTGTTAACTCTAAAATTCTTTGTATAACCTTGGTTACTCAGATTTCACTTCTGTAGATAATGTTGGACTAAACTTACTGGTTGTATCTGATATTCCGGCATATTCAATGCAATAACATCACTAGACAGTTCTAGTCCCATATAATCGTTAAGTGCAGGATACATATGGGTTGAAGGAGCGCTGGGCATAGGGGCGCCATGAGGATAGCCTTGTGAAGGAGCTGTAGCTGGAAGGCTGTAGGCAGGTGGCTGCGCCTGGTGTTGAGCAACCTGGGCCCTTGCCATAGCATCCACCTTCATGTCTTCTAAAGACGGGTACAGAGACATCTTATTTATCAAAATTAACACTTTTTGGCAACAACAAAACAACACTCGTGAGTCGATTTAACAACGTCCGCGTATATACAATTTCTGTGACTAATTGGATTGGGAACACAATGAATGAATCATAACAAAAAACCCAATCCCAATTGATAAAATGGAAACGATTAAAGTACTATTAGTGATGTGAAAAAGGTGTTTTGGTAAAATGTTTGTTGACACACTTCATTAGTCTCATGTTACTATATCGATTTATAACAATATTAATAAATTAATATCAATGCGGGTGAACCTTAACTTGGGTTTTGAAATATGTAATACTACTTAACGTATGAAAAACACCAGTAAATGGAAAGTAGTTATGGTTTTCATGTAATTATTTTATGGAAAATAAAGATTAGCTCGAGGTTGACTTTAGTCGATTTTATACGTGTTGTTTGTCGACGTGCACAGTTCAGGGTTCAGATGCTGTCAAAGTCACTGATGACATTGACTGATGGCATTAAATTAACTTGTCAATGTCAATTACATCAAATCAATAGTGAGTGGATGGATTGTTATTTTATTATAAATTGTACATAGTTTTTACTAATTAATAAATATCAATGAACTAATTTTAAGAAAGCTACATCTTCTAAACTCAGTGTATACTATGGAAACAGGAAACAGTAAGCGTACTCCAAGGTAAAGATGTATTTCTGGTTGACCACTTAACATTGAATTGTTTACATAAGTATAAGCCTAGTTATTTTATAAATAATAATAATCAATTAATGATTTTCAGCCGCTGTAGGGAATGGGAACGAGCAAGGCGTAATAAGTTCAATGAAGCTGTTAGTAAACTTGGTGAAATTGTCAAAGCCATACACAAAAGTAATTGCCTTGGGGAAGAGAGTGAAGACATCCAGTATCCGAAAATTGAAATAATCCAAAAGGCCATAATATATCTCAACAACTACACTCAAGAGAAAACACTATTAAGTAAGTATAAAACTACCCATGTTTGATTTTGTTTGGCTTCCTCTGCCCTAATCATTTGTCTTGCCTTTTCCCAACTATATTAGAGTGGGCATCCAGTCTGACCAGATGCAGTTGAGAACCAATGTTTTACGTGAAGCCTTAAACTCCTTCCTATGACCTCAATTCCTCATTGTAAAACATATATTTTGTAGGAAAACTGATGGGTAAAACTGCCATAAAAAATGTAGTGCCAATTGAGATGTATAAAAATTTAATTAATAAATCTCTGAACAAAATTGTTATATCTTTATGTTTTCGGATTACAGAAGCAGAAATACTCGCCCTACAAGTGAAGCTAGACAAAGAGAATATAGCACAGAATGTCAAAGATGCATCAACTCAAGTGTCTCTGGGCTTGAGTAAAAAGTGCAAAGGTAAGATTAAAAAAGACTTCATTCATTCTGATTGTAAGAAGGTAGAATTTGATGAGGTTGCAATGGTAATATGTTGATAATCTCTGCAGATCAAGTATAAAACTGAACAAAAGAGGAATACCTGAAGCCACTGGGTATAATAAAATTATTAAAAAAAAAAAAACAAAGGAACCAATGTCACTAGCTGTTACTCACAGGTTTCCGGAAAAAAGTTGTGTGTGTGCTTAAATGATTAATTATGCTATATAACAGTAAAGTTTTATCAAAGTTTCACGTCTATCATATTAGTGTGATGAAAACAACAGACGAGATTTGCTAGTAGTTATTAAATGTGTGTCTATCAGCTGTATAACATAAACATCATCCAAAAATAAGAAGTACTAATATTTAGAAAGGGACTGCCAAGTTTCCTCTTACTTGCAAGCTAAATGAAAGCTTTTATGTTAAAAAGATTCAGTTTTCAAAAAGGTATTATGCTATACTGAGCGTTTTATTTCAGATAGCAAATATGTGAAGCTTTTGCAGTTGAAGAAAGGAAAAAAGCAAAAAGAAAAAGTTGAAGCCAAAAAACCGACAGAAAACAATACCCCTAAGAAACTGCCAGTACTTCTTCCAAGATCGAATTTAATTAACAAAAAAGGTAAGATAAAATAATAAATGCCATTTTCCTTTTCATGAATCTATTCAATTTACTTTGGTAAAATCGTAATTTAATAGAAATAATATTTGTATATCGAAAAAATAAACTACCTCGTCATTAATTTTTCAGGATCAGAAAATACAATAGTGGTTCTGCCAGCTGCACCATACATTTTCCCTCAGCGACCACTATTGTTCCCGTCTGTCCCGCCAGCTATAGTTTTAGTAGACCAAAATTTACAACCAATTAACAAAACCGCAGTTCCTATTGTTAATAGAAATAATGGAGATATCACAAAAACTACTATGGTTAATATTCTTCCAATATCAGCCTATTCCCGTCCGCTATCTGCTACCAAAAGTAAAAAGAATAATGTTAAATTAAAAAATGACGCTACTAAGAAATCTACGAGAAAGGTCAAGGCAGTTGCTAATACTGTTAAAGAAACTACGAAAGATATAGAGATGAAGGATACACCGCCAGTAGTAGTTTCAAGCGAAAGTAAAACTGCTGAAGACACTAGTAATGAAAATAAGAAAAATGATAAAGAAGACACGAGTAAAGATAAGAACATCGAAAGCAATAAAGTGACGAGTAAGAATACTCCACCCAAACTAGACAATGCGCAAAAAGATCCGAAGACAATTACTGAAAAACCAAACATTAATACTTCAGACAAAGTTCCTAATAACAATGTAGATCATGAAGTAGCTAAACAGGTAGATACACCTAAATGTTCGGAAACTGTAGTCAAGAGTCTTCCGACCACTGTAGTCACTACATCAACAACCACAACAAATATTCATGCTATCCAACCGACAGAAGAAACTAATAAGCCCAATAAAATTATAAATAACAAACCATCTATTGTAGAAAATAAAGATAATAAATTGCCGAACATTTTGCCATTAGATACATCATTATGCGATAATGTCGTTGACGGGGGTAATGCACGCCTTGAACTAGCGGAAGAATTTTTGGCTACGTCACCAACTGCCGCATTTCTTATGTCTTTTCCATTAGTTAGCGGAAATAGGGCAGACAGTCCTGCCGAAGAACATAACCATAACACTGCTCAAGTAATTCCAAAAGATACTCAAAAGAGAACAGATTTGGTGCCTCCAACTATACCATATTTTGAAAAACCGACCGATAACGATAACAAGATAAAACCAACAGCGGTCAAGCCTACCGAGAAATGCAATCCTGCAAATAAACAAATTGAACAGCAAAAATCAGTAAATATAGTAACTAAAGAATCAAGTATTATACCTGCCGTTACTAAGAGTACGGTAACATTGCCGAACGTTTCCAGTGAAAACCCATTTTTAAACTTATCAGTGCCTTCAATTATAACCACTAACTGTACATTAGCAGACAGCACGTTTGGTTTGGATTTTGATTGCAATATTAGTAAACCTGTGTCGAGTCAGTCCACTGGCTATGTTAGTAGTAACAACTTCTTCTACAAGGGTGACCCATTTGGCAAAAGCGCTATCTATAGTACCAGCAGCATCACCTCCACTCATGAATTTAATGGTCTTGGCCTCTATCCTTGCGCAATGGAGAAATACACATCCAAAAATAAGTCAGATTTTTCAACTGTAGATGATAATCTCATGAAAATTGGATCGTCAAGATTGACGTACGATATCGACTTGGGCTGGTCACATAAAGGCTTGGATTTTGTCAGCTGCACAACAACTGCTAACACTTTTAGCAAAGACTCTATACTGACGACTACATCAGCGCCATATACGACTTCTTATAATCCATTCAACCCTGATTTTCATGTCCCGCTAGTTTCAAATTCCAGTAAGAAAGATAATTCAAACAAATCCACTTCTTCATTTGCTGATACAATAACTAGTTTTTACTCACAACCCGCAAATTTATGGAGTGAAGACGTCCCGTTTTATACTAATAATAACATGTCGAAAGCTTTGACAGCCAAAAACCAAAATTATACAACATTTGACCCCGTACATAGTAACAACGTTAATTTAAAAGTGAACGCCAACAAGCATTATGAGCCGAAAGTGGCAGAAGCAAATGTAGAAAGTAGCATAAAAGCAGTCAACAATGTTGTGCCTCAACATATTCCTGAAAAATACACCAAAAAGTCTCCGAGCAAAATGCACATCAACTGGATGACATCTGAAACTAGAACAGTTCAAAACAATTGCAATCCGGTACATCCACAGATAAAAGAGACTCATAAAGTACCTTACAATCAAGCAGAGCATTTGAGTAAAAAACAAGATCACAATGAAAGTAATTACTTTCCAATATCGATGCACAACTTTCCTACACAAGCACCACAAGACGAATTTCAAGTTTGGCCTTCTACCAGACCTCTGGGAACTACTGAAATAAGTATAGATCCACCGCCCATTAATCTACCAACTTTGGTTGGTGATCTAGCACTTGGACCCCACGATAAGAATAGAAAACTAGATATGACGAATCGGAGTGCACCACACGCGGACGTACAAAATTGCGGGAATTTCCTCTCGGTCACGCAGCTAATGAACCGTTCAACTGACAATATGCCTTCTCGATATCAGGTTCCAAACATGGAAGCATCCAAGACAGGCCCTACGAAACAAAATATAAACCATTTTAGTAACGACAGTAACCGCAAAACTATGGCACATTTAGAAAATCATATGACACAACCTTGTTATGTTTTCAACGATCCTAAATTAGTTAACTCTTATGAAAGTATGCCACAGACACATTTTCCACCAACTAAAACAAAATCGAACAGTAAAACCGAAAAGTCTGCTAAAAGTCAAAAGAATAACTATTCTACTGAAGCTTTACTGCGCGGTGCAAATGGAACCCAAAAAATTCAGGATACGAATAGTGCTAAGTTCATGATGCCGCCTCAGAAGTATACAGATTTCAGCACTCCACAAGACAGTGCTGTGGCTCAAGTGTCACATTTTCCGCCGATTTTAGATTACTCTGATAACAGCTACGCTACCCAACAGTTCTCGGGAACAACTTTATACAATACCACTACCAATACCATGTCCAATTCTTTTTACACCAACTTTATGCCCGGCAGTAGTAATTTAATGTCAAGCAATTATGCAAGTGCACCCTTTACTGGTGACTTTATTGATTACAATCAAACTGCTGAATGCAATTACGGAAATCACAAATATGAAGAGTTGAAAATGAGAAATAATGCAACAGTGTTTCAACCTGAGAAAGCACCGCCTACGTACAAACCATCTAGAAGAGAGTCGGCTACAAAACACAAACTAGAATGTTCGAAAAAAGAATCGAGTAAAAAGTATCAAAGTAAAAAGGCTAAGATCAATAACGAAGTTGAGGATTGGAACGATCCCCACTTGTTTTGGCAGAACAAGGCATTAAATAAGAAGCACCCGAACTTGATGTCGGAGGAACTGCCTTTCCCGAACTACGTGGGCAATCAGATGCCGTCGCAATATCAGGCGGATTTCTTTAACAGCCACCTGATGCCTGCCAACGTGCAAGGCATGGGGCACAACGTGGACAGGTCGCTGGCCAGTTTCCCAGTCACATCCCGTGCCAACTTCAACTTGAGTACTATATTTCCAGAAATTACTATGGTAAGTATCACTTGTTATTTTAAAACGTATTTTGAAAATTTTCTTTATGAAATTGTGCAATTTATATATGTCGCAGACAATTGGATGAAATAGACATTACTTAAAACGTCTAGCCCATTTACTGAACAACGCCATTATAGGCAACTTTTGGTTACCAGTTTGGGATTTACGATAGCCCGACTTGGATCGATTTAGCTGTGTGATTGAACGGCTATTTCAACCAGTTGCACCAGGCTGTGACATAGAGATATCCGGACAGGTATTTTAAATTATGGTAAGACGAACGATCGTCAGAAATAGAAGAAAGGAAGACGGTTTGACCCATGTGCCGCACTGGTGTTTTTATCGATTACAATCTTTACTACCGAATGTGGTTTTCATTATTCAGACACGTAAAATATACATATATGTATGAAAATGTAATATTTAAATGCAAAAATTATTTGTTTCAGAAAGTGCAATGATAAATTCATAGGTGGACGAACGCCGGAAAATAATAATTTATTGTAGGTATTCTAAGTGTAAATCTGTTATTATATTAAATTGATTTTATTACAACTTAAATTGGTTTCATTTGTACCTACATCTTGTTCCGCCATCATTGTCTCTGAAATGATATTTTTTCCAATACATGTCATAAACGTTTATAGAATTTTTGGGGTCTATAATGTTTTATAATTTGTATTTTATTTCGTAAAACCAAAAGGGTAAAACGAGACCCTCTCATTAAGCCTTTGTTGTATACATCTGACACCAGGATTCATCTCATGAAATTAGAATAAAATTTACTGACTATTTTAAGTTATTTCCTTATTGATATGATGAGTTTCTGCCCATTTTACATAATAGTACAGAACTACTTTTGCACGAGACCGACACACACTTGACCGATTTTTATTACTGTATGTCAGCATAGAATCGAATCGTGAAACTAAAAATACCGTCGCTTGTTTTATAAATCGGTTAATGTCCAGGCATAAAGTCAACGTGCAAAAAGAAGCACAGTTAATCTATTTTTGTTTTCTTACGAATCAAATGGGATTATACTAATCTGAATATGAAGTCATGATCATAACTTGGGTTGATAAAGTGTTTTCAGGCACAGCCATCGGCTTTTTATTGCCCACATACTTGCGTACAGATGCCAGCACATCAGGCTAACCGAAACTGTCAATTTTTTCCAATCAACTTTGAACTTTATGCTTCAGTAATAAGGTTGAAAATCCATTAAGGAAATTTGACAGATAGTTGTAACCTAATGTACTGGCGTCCGTATACTAGAGATGAGACGTACTAGGTAAAACGCGGACTAAGTCTTGCAAGTACGCGTCCAGAAAAAGACTAGATCCAAAAACTAGGTACACGAGTATTTACGAGTACCTACGCGACTCAAATCCCAAATGGGTCCGTAAATACGCTTCTTACGTATATGGACTATATAGTTTTCCAAGTATCGAGTCTTCACACTTCGTATTTTTAAGCGACTTTTAAAAGAAGGAGTTTTTCAGTTTGACCTGTAAGTATGTATGTTCGGCTGAACCGATTTCGATGCGATTTTCAGAAAAGTGTTTGTTATATAAATAAAATAATATACCTACTAAGAGTTCATGAGAAACAAGGGAACATCTTTGATACAAATCCGATTAAATATTTTCAATGAAATAAGTTTCAATGACTAAACAGACAGTCGATTCCCCCATGCGACTGAGATCGCGACGGAATTCAGGTGCAGATGAGATTATCCTCGGAGTGCCCCCTTGCACCAATCGTTCAGGTGTTAGGGAATTGTCGCCCTCGAGAATTCTTAGTCTTCTGCATCTTTGACAACCGAACTGATAGGCATTTGTTTATAAAACCTTAGTCTGTAGCCCTGTAGTAACTGCAATCCTTATTATTTAAATCGCTTGGAACATTCACAATTATTCAAAACAGAGTTGGTCCATCATCCATGCCATTTTTAAAAGCGTTCCAGTCTTCAGTAAGCGTTTCTCTATGTGTGAGTACGTGGTACAGATGCAAGACAGCTGCTACAGGCTCATTTATAACGTGTCAGTAAACCACAAACAAAACTATTTCGTTTGCAGCAGACTAGGAGCCAGGGCCGTCTTTAAACTATTTGAGGCCCTGGGCACATTAGGATCATGGGGCCCCTATGACCCAAAGAAAACACTACTTAGTTATAATAGATAAAAAAGTAGACAAACAAGGTTCTAAAATTTTTATCACCTTAAGTTAAGAATAAGTAATGTTTTTGCACAACCAAAGATATCAATCACTTTTTCAAGAATTAAATCCAAGTAAACCAATAAAACCAAGTTTTCTTGGTATTCAATTGTTTGATATCAACAAACAGGCTCCAAATTGTCTTTTGTTTCTTTAAATTCTGTGTTCGTAATTAAAAAAAAGACTATTGAATGAAATTGTGGATGTGCCAAGTTAAAGGTAAAAAGGAACTAGGGGGCCCCATTCGAACGCTGGGCCCTGGGCACGTGCCCATAGTGCCCAGTGGGAAAGAGGGGCCTGCTAGGAGCATTCAGACAAACATTTTTGGAAACCTATCCGTCTACCAGTTTCGATAAGACAGACAGTATAAATCTCAAGATACCTCCTCGAACCATATTGACTGACAGGAATGAACGAATTCCAAAATTTATTCAAGCCGAGGAGTAAGTAGACTTTGTTTAGTAGTTAGATAAATAAAATTTAACCGCTTAGGTAGCTTTTCTTAGAAAGCGATTCCCAAACTTTGGCATTGTTAATGTCCTGAATCTGTTTACAGAAAACTTACGTCTTAGATGAACCAAAAAAACTTGACATTTTCGTAACTTCTTATAAATGGGTCCAGGGCTCCATCGAGATAACGACATGATTAATAGCTATAAGATCTTCCTCTTTGTCTTAAGTTTTTGGAATGAACCCAGCTGATAACGATTTTTTCATTAACACTGCCGACCGAGCACTGACTGTGTTTTTGGCAAATGAACAACATTCAGTTCGCAATCATTCTCTTATCAGACCCCACTCAGTGTCCTACTATCAGACAGTAGTGTGCGAAGAAATGTTCTCTATAGGAACTAAAACTCGCAGGTATGTCGTATGCAGACATTGTAAGCGTTTGTGGAATTCTCAAAACATGAATAGTGTAACGTGCCCTGCATAACAACAATACCTACAATACATGGTAGACACACATGCATGGTAGATATTGCCATACATAATAATGAGCTTTGGTGGTCAGAAAAATCTAAACCTACCTATGATGGTTCGGTTTTGTTAGTACCTGCTTATTGTATAAGTACAATCTATATGAGACTTAATTTACAGTTAAGTAATGACGCGTTAACATACCTACATACATAGCATATGTTACGAGTACTTAATGTAGTTATACATGTAGTGCAACAAGCATGCTCGCCTTGACCGCACTCCGGTTGTGTATAATATGTTCCATTCATACCATGCTGATGATAAAATATTCGTAATCTTTAAACGATTTCAAATTCACAGATAAAACGGAAGTGTACCTAATTTAATTTTATGAGTTTTTTTTTTTTATAGCAAGACGTTCGCGAAATTTCTTTATTCAAATTCACATTCAGAATTTGGTGTTTACTAGATTTAAAATTGGAATTTTACCTACCTAATAGAACCAATGACCTCTTTTAGTTTTGTAGTTTTTAAAAACACATTCAAAAAGCAAAACTGCATTCAAAAACACATCTAATTCCATCGATATAGGAAAGTCTAGATGGAGTGTTCAGTACAAAACGGAACGTTCATATTGACAGCATGTTTGATGCGCGTGTGAGTGCCGAAAGTGTATGATTATCGCGTCTGCATTTGTGTGCGTGTCATTCTAATATACCAGCGCAAAGTGATTACCCCCAAAATGTGGGAAAAATAAAATTTGTGCAGTTTTATTCACATTGACATAGGTGATAAAATTATCTTATAAATATAAATATAAATATAAATACAAATACAAATACAAATACAAATACAAATACAAATACAAATACAAATACAAATACAAATACAAATACAAATATAAATATAATGACTGGATGTCACAGGATCAGTCGGAAATCTATTGAAGAAATAAACTTATGTATTATCAATAAGTATCTTACTAAATTACAATAAAATAATAATGTTGAATTCGTAATAACATTTTACAATATTAATCGCAGCAGCAAAAAAGAAGGTAAAAATATTTCATACCTTGGCAATACTCAAATAATATGGAGTCGTTTTGTTATTTTGCCGTCGTAATATTTTCAAAGTAATACGTAGATATTTATCATAAAATTTCAAACTTACCTATGAAAAGAGATGTTCGTATCCTTATGTTTTTTTGCAGTGTAGTTATTACAAAGTTTCACTACACAAACCGTCATTTTTGAATTTTTTTGTGAAAAATTTACAATGTAAACACGCGGCAAACGTCTGTCGCGTAATGGCGGCCTGTGGGTGGGGTTAAGCCAAATTGATGTCTCTGATCATAATGCATTTTGACAGCGCGTACTAGGCATCTAGACACTTCTTATATCGATGTCTAATTCAAAGTGCAAATATACTAAGATGTTTCCATTTTCCTGTACAGAGCTGGCCGGAATAGAGGCTTTATAATGCTTATAGGGTAAATCTGTGCAAAACACCGTCTGGACAATAGTTGTAGACATTAAGCAACCAAAAAGGATTACTGGCTCGTGCAATGAGTCAGAGCATCACAGTTCTGACGATCACCCATCAACGTCATCACAATTTCACCTTACCAGTCAGTCAACTCGGTGAAGTCTGTAGGTATTCCAGTTTGACTCTTGGCCCGCCAGTCTATTACTGTCATCGGCGGACGAGAGACGCGCGCTCATTTTCTCCGTCTCGCGAATCGCGTGTAAACTTTACGTAATGGCGGGAAAATAATTTCACTCTGGATCTAAGTCAGAAATATGAATTTAAGTGATGCACTAAGTAATGGTTAAATAAACTATTTAGATAAATAGTGGAATATTAATAATTTGATCATTATGAAGTTATTCACTTGGATCACGGTAAGCATTTTATCTATAATTTTGTTATTAAATATTTCTATGCGTATAGATAACAGATTGCCTACTTACAATAATGATACTTATGAATTACAACTAGGTACAAAATATACTATTATAACACGAATTAGAAATTCTAAAAAAATCTTTATGTGGTGACAATTTTTTTTGTGGATCTCGAAATTTTACATTTGTCAGAAAGCTTTCAATGTCCTCAAATAAAAGTCTGTCCGCAAGCAGTTCGACAAAGTCCTTGCTAAGAAGTTGCTTATGAAAGGCAACAAACTCCTCAATAGGCTCATTCTGATAGAATGATGCAGATAATTGGGCTACCTCACTGACGTTATTCCGGAATCGTTATACTTCATAGATACCAGTAAATAATGATGACTGTTCCCATTATTTAAACTACGCCTATGATAACAGTGAAGAACAGTATTGCAACTTTTGTGTGATGAATGGCTATCATCACTTAATCTTTACTTGACGTCACTGATTCCAAAATATACCCTTCACTTTTTTGCAAAAGATTTAGTAGACGAGTTATGGCCTGTATTAAAAGTACGCTCCGTTGTGTATTAATATGCCTTGATACAGAGAAATATTAATTTTTCTTAATTTAATTTGATGCAGTAAGGAGTTCATCCAATTGGCGATCATTTTTATCGTTATGAAAAACCTATGAATGTGACAGATTTTGTAAAAGATGCGTACTTAAAATTTACTTTTGTCAGCCGCAGTGAAACCATGATCTGAATAAATCAAATATCAGTCACCAACCCCTGAAATTCAATACATATTTTCTCCCTTCTTTTAAACTAAGCAAACATTTATGTTAGTAATGTACCCTACTGTAACCTATTGAAATTATTACAAAGAAATTAGGAAAATATCCAAAATACTTCAAGTTTTAAACCTAGTCGCAAGTTCTTCAATTAAAAGCTAACTGAAAACAACCACTGCAGATGAACAGAGAAATCAATTAACTTTGCACTGGAAGTACTTCATCTCCTGCAATAACAATCGCAGAACTTAGTATTATTGTAACAGAAAATATCGCGGGATCTGCTTTAAAATAAGGAAGCTATGAAACCAAGTGGAATCAGTGATAATATTTATATAAGGACTTGGGAACAGACTTTCTTTGTAGAACACCTTATTGACACTTAATTAAATTTTGTAACATTACTGCCAGCAGTATTCTAGTTTAAATGTAGCAGTTATTTTTCTTATAGGCTTTAAAATGTTTGCTTAAACCTGTTCAGTCGTTTTTTCGTAAAAGAGTTACAAACTTCCACTTGGCTATCCCTCTCCAGAGACTTCCGCTTTTAGGTGCCAAATATATGTTTTTAAATTCCTACATTAGGTACGTCTACAACCAACAAAAAGGTACATAGTACGAAAAATATCAAAACAGACCTTCGTACAGACCTTCAAAAAAATGTACCAAGATACGATTTCGCAATTATAAGTTCACATTCGGTTTTATGGGTTGTAAAATTCGAAAATGGTAATGTTCAGAACTGACCACTTCAATAAAACAATATGACTGACTATTACGAGTGTGTACATATAGGCCTTTTTTTCGTGGGAAATTATCAAATGACCCCTCCCGCTGAGGGTGCAGCTGGAGTGAGTGTCAGACTCTTACTGACTAAAACCCACTATGTTCCTTCTGGAGGTCCCTGTGTGCCAGGGCCACGGTATCTCTTACGAACAACCCGCAGCCCAGGCAGTGTACATATAGGCCTCCGCTTTTTATTGTGTATATTGGTCACCCAACAAAGTCTATCCATATGTACTGCTCCTAGCTACACAATCTTACTTAAATAAAATCGCTATTTCTGCCGTCGTTCCCATCGAATCCAATGACAACATTAGCTTGAAGCACTCGGGGATAAAATGGCTTTCTATTGCGGAATGATTAGAATCAGTTCAGCACTTCCAAAGATTACCTCTACAATCAAAGTTTCAAAGCCTCTCCACTTACGTAGGATATGTCGAACCAGCGGTATTCCGCAGTTGCAGCCACATCCAGAAGAAACCTTTTTTCCCACAGGCAAATAAAAATAGTCATTATTATATTAAGGGCCAGTTTCATCACCTACGAATAAGTTCCAGATAGTTTATCTGGTAGATAATTTCATATTTCATCAAATTCTGTTCCATTTTTTAATTTATCCGGAAGATAGTGGCTATTCGGAACCTCTGAAACTGGCCATAAGCATGATAAATTTCATTTCAATCGGTTCTGCATGGCCCTTTTGCCACGAAGGTGTATCTAACAAGCACGCTTTCGTATTTATGATGCTAGTAAGGATTGCTATATTACCAATACGTATACCGAGGTATAGGCTTAGTATCAGATATAGTAAATTCAATGTGCAATCAATAGTTGTCTCCTGGGCAAGTACTTTACTGAGTAGTGTTTACTTACGGAAAACTTAAGTAAGTAATAATGAGGAAGGTAAAAGTCAGGATAAAATTCTTTTTAAATATAAAAAGTTGTTAATGGCACTGTGTCCTTTTACGTATCTCTTGAATTTTCCTCCTGTTGTAACGCAAAATTTTGCAGTTACCAATCGTGATAATATGATGAGGTGACTAACAAAAAGGTTAATCATCATAATAAAGGATGCTATGCCTGCATGTGAGAAGAACAAACAATGTTAGTATTATTTTAAGGAGTTGTCATACTTGTCATCGAATTAGGGTAATGGATACATTAATCTATTTCGTATAAACACGCGGGCCAAGAAACTCACAGATGCCTATTTTAAGTAGACACTAACCATTTGTCCTATTTTCAAAACTACTATTTATGTATCGTAAATCGAAGAGCATGTTTTGTCGCAATTATCGGTTATCTTAACGTTCCTAATATTCAAATTTAACGACGTATTTAACCGTAATTTCTAGTGTGTAGAAAATTTGTTAGAGACAAACTGGTCGGTATATGTAGGTATACGATAATCAACACTATATGAATAGTAAGACATGATACAACAATGTTAAACATGACATTAATATGTATCAGGTGAAGTGACGAGAAGGCTGCGCCCGCGCCGGCGCGCCTGGGATCAGGCATTGTTTGTCGATGATGCGGGCACTATCGATGGTTCCGCAATGTACGGGCCCACCCCGACATGCATACAAATGTTAACTTTTACTTACATCAAAAACATTGACAATAGTTGATGTATTACATGCCTTTCAAATATTTTCTTTCCTTGTAAAGTCGGTAGGACTTAAAAAGCCCTTAGAAAGTTCCCACTTCTTAATTTGTTCACGTACCTAAGCTTATAAAAAAGTTTCTCACATAATGTCAGCATGTTGGCAGCTCGGAGTAAAGAACTTAACAAATAGTTATTCGGATTTGTTAGGAATTTTAAACGGCACCTACAATGGTGTTTGTTACACAGGAATTTAATTAAACTAACTAGGGGTGTTCTTTTAGGAATTTTCTGCGTTCTGTGGCTGGTAAGAGCCCCCGCATACTCCAGACTAAACTGTCGGCCGATATTTTCTTCAATGGCTGACAGGTTATTTTGAAGGTAAACGTGAATCCAATAAAACTTTTTAGTCGGGATGATACCGGGCGGATACCTGATCGTTGTAATGTGCGCACTGTCATACATCTCCATACTGATTTATGAGCCCTATCAAAGTATCGGCCGACTAAAAGTTTGCAGTGTGCCGGGCCTCTTAGTGCTGTAATAAAATATCTTTCAGATAGTTTGGAATTCGCTTTGTTATTAAACTTTTCATTTTGTTAGTGAGGTTGGAAATTGTTGGCAAATTCGCGTGCGCTTGCGTCGCGTGGTGCGGGCCATTGACGCCATGACGTGGTGACGCGGCAACTATGTCAATGCCGCGCCCGCGTGTCGGCTGCACTATCGCATAATTCTTATCGACCTCTTCGATGCTTTGGAAAACAACATTACTAATAGACAGATCACAGGTCTCGTATCATTCATACTTACGTAGATATTTTATGTAGGTACTTTACTTTGGGACTATTTAGATAATTTTATTGACATTAAAGCTTTAAGCAGGTTGAAATAAAACGAAGACTACTTTATTCTTTAGTTACTCTTTACAAAAAGAAATGGCGTTTCAATAATATGTACTTACATAAAAACAATCTGAAAGCATTTGGCTAAAGTGGAATTCGGAGATGGCGTTAATTGAACGTAACCATCCAATCTGCCATATACTGATAGCCTGGTCACTATAGCAAGGGAGGACTCGTCTTAATAAATGTCTGATATGTAGTGCAATTTCCTTTTATTCTGATGGGAAAAAGATGGAATCTTTTGTATCTGTTTAATGTATCGCACGGCAATTTATCTGCGTTATGTAAAACATAGATCTGGTTACACAAGTGAATGAAATCGCGCTAAAAAACGACCCTAATACTTAGTTACTAATAACGGATCCTATTTAGTAGATTATTTTTTAAACTATAATGTCATTATCCTTTTTATGAATAATCGTGACTGTATAATTTCAAAGCATTCAAGATCTGATTTTCCCAAGTCCAAAGTCAAAAAATAATCGCCAAAAACAGCCTTAAGCTTATTATACTACTGATTGCTCACATAACGCTTTATTCAACATTGTACACATGAATAAGCTGCCAATTAATCTACGGGCACTTTGGAACAAGTTTCAAAATACACTGATTAATAGCAGGTACATACCTACGAAGAGAGGCTGCTATGTTCCAACTAATCAACCTGTTTCTTAGACGCGTAGGAAAACATGGCCATTTATTTAAACTACTTTGACAGTATTTCGATACAAACAACCGTTTAATTCAAATTAAGAAAATGAGGTATAGTAACCTTGTATGTATACCTACTCATAACAAAATACTGGAGGAATGTTGACTTGGTCATTCAAAAACCACCTTTGAAATATTCGAATAGGTACTCCTTGAAGCGGTAACTGTTAAAGCGATTCGAGAGTCTATCTACGGATCTATAATGTCCAACAGATAACGGGTTACGCTTAATTTTTATAGTAGGCACCTACAAGGTAATTGACGGTAAAGGTTTATTACTGAACTGGAAGATAGCAAATCTGTGATGTTCTTTATGGTGCTGATGGCCCGATCGCGAATGATAATGGTCAACGTTTACTCACTTTATGACTGCACGCAATTTGCACTTAAAACTTTTTTGGTGAAATCTTCTTTTATGGTAGCGTCGAACTTATTTTCTTACGAAACCCTTGAACGAACAATGCCGGTATTTATGAACGTATTCCAACAATATAGGTGTGTTAAAGGTTTACCTCTATAGTTATGTTCCTGTAAAATAAACATAAAGTAGAATGAACTTCGGGATTCATCAAAATTTTCAATCATTCTTCTTCGTAGTTCGAAAAGACGTTAAATAAATGTTCTGAGGAGGAGCCGAAGTTTGACATCGCCTCCATGAGGATAATTAGTTTTGCCTGCTGTTACCAACTCGTTATTTTGTTCGGAAGCCTTAGGTAATAACTTTGAACTGTCCCATATATCATATTGTCATAGTTATTACATTATCAGTGTTATTTTTCCACTGATGTTATAGATAAGTAGGTGAGTGTAAAGTGAAAAATCTTCAATTAAAGAGCGGAGGTACCGTTTTTTTACGCTTTTCATTCAAAAGTAGAGAGAATCGCTCTAATGCAAGTGCAATGAAGCAGACAAGGGACTCTTTGATGACAGTCTCTCACTTAACCCGGTCATAGTTACATAAATATCTCCCACGGGAGCTATTTTTAACGACATTGTACACAAAACGAGAGCCCGTCTAGTGTCGGCCGAATGCGTGTTCAACTACCGACAACGCTATCTTGTTGATACTACACCAGTTTTAATACTTTCAATCTACTTTTGAACCGAATTAATTAATTAACACAGATCGTTCTTCGAAAAACATTCCAATCAAGTATGCTGCGAAATTCTTAATAATACTCAACGTTAATTCGCAACAAGTCGACTGTGAGCCTTGATAGTTTATTTTGACATGTGTTTATAATATATGAGCGGATGTGTCTATAATTAGATCATCTCTCACTCCAGATTTTGTTTGATTCGCAGTAGAAAGGAATTCATTACAAAATTTATATTGTAAACAACTTCGTTATACATTTCACTTATAATCAGATGCTACGCGAGTGTAACCTAAAGGCAATTTGTGGATTGTGACTTTCACAATGTGAGGCAAATATAGGTACGTATGCTTCACATACGGGTCGTGTTGTCTCTCCGACGGACCTGTCGTCTGGCGAGACCAGTTTATGTAGCTACAACACTACACTTCGTGACGTTACGTATACACTTAAGGAATAATTATTATGTGGCCGTTTGGTACTTCTTACAATAATAGAGGCAAACCTACGCAGAATTTTAAATAGGGAACATCTTGCCAAAGTGTCAGTAACTGGAGTGCCAAATAAAGTCACGAATCAGTGACTTTGAGAGCCTATGAAAATTTACAATTTACTTACACTGTAAACGTATTCTCTTGAACTTCGATGATGGTATTTATAAGCCGGTGTTTCACAGAAGGTTCTGACATCTGACCTGGAAGGCTGATCCTACAGTTCAAGTCTATAACTACAGTGCTATTATTGTATCTCATTCTAAGCAACCCATTCAGATTGAATTTTAATGTAAAGAACAAATAATTAAAATCGAAGTTGGTTAACGCTTTTTATCTCAAAATAAAACAGTAAGGAAAATACTTATCCATTGGTACTCCTTCAACATTTTCGCAATCCCCCTTCTACTTAATATGAAAATTCGGCATTTCTCATTTCAAAGATATGACGTTGACTTCCCCAATAGGCTCAGTAGTAGAATGTCGTTATTAAATATGACGCTGATATGTCGCAAATGTCTATAATTTAGGACGATAAGCATTAGTAGTTACGCCTAGAAGGCTGGAGTGTGTTTAAAATGGGAACCAGCCTCAGGCATCGCCGCTTTACGAGCTGGCAATATTGGAAAAATGCTGGCGGCACGTGCACTCCAAACGATTTGCTACCATGAAAGTTATTTTTTTAATTGTTGCTTAGCTCCACTTCACTTGCTTGTTTCATTTTTCCAAGATGAAATATGGAATGGAATCCAAGATAAATAGAATTAATCAAAAGCCAAGAAGGTATTTTATTTATGTTTGTTGACTTTATAACTTTATAGTGCAAAATTAAAAGACTTGGTTAGGTAGTAGGTAATAGGTTGATTTTCATTTGAACGCATTGTTTTCTTATAGAAAAATACTTAAGTAAAAATGTACCCAATGCTCTATCAATAATTTATTATTCTTGAAGTATCAAAAATCTATATTTACAAAAAATGTCTCTTCTCATCAGCCATCTTGGCACTGTTTTTTTTATTTATTCATTATAACTAATACAATTTTCTTGACTTTGTTCACAGTGGCACTGGTGTTGGGGCCTACTGGTGATATTACTAAAATGTTCCCACGGAGAAAAATTTATACTTGGCTATCTGACCGGCTCAGAACGCCGGCCAGGGGACTACAGTTACCAGCGACCCGGGAGAGTCATTTCAGGTACCTTGCATCACAAGCTTTCAAATAAATTTATATGAGGACGTAAAGACGAGACAAATGGCTGGCAATGAGACTTTATAATAAGTACGCACTTAAAACTTCAGCACGTCAGTTTGCATCCCAACTAGGTACTTAATTCCAACCAACTTCTAAAGTTTAATATCCAACCAAAACGTCACTCCCATTCTGTGCCCTTTAAGAGCATTGCCATGTCGATAAATTTTCCATTAGCGTCAACACTATCCCTCTAGTGACTAAAGTTTCTAGTAAAAAATATTCCTAGGGGAGTGATATAGCAATACTGCTTATTATAGGTATATGCACATATACAAACACAATCGTATTTACATCGTAAAGCCATCAAACGTGCATTTGTATATTTTGACTGACAAATCGAATCGCCTCAAAAAGATTAATGGCGGCAACACTTGGCGCTGAATACACTTTATGATATTATTTGCTATTGCAAAATAAACAGAACGTTGTGTAACAAATATTGACGTTACCGGTTTGTAAAGATAAACAAATTCTATTTAATTTGATTTTGCCTTGAAACAGGTGCCATTTCGATGGCGGTGGACGAGGTGAACGAAAAGCTCCTTGGTCCAATGGGTCACTCTCTAGACTTTGTCGTAGCGGAGACGTACGGGCAAGAGGAGGTCTCCATTCGGCAGGTATGTCCCCTTCCCTTTTAATAAATAACCTTTTATTACCCTTGTAGACGTTAACTCCAATTGAGAAGAAAAAATCTTCTGAAAGTATTCCAATTCAGTTCGTAGATATGTACTTTTTCCAATCGGTTGCAAAATTGCCCGGGAGTTCATTTGGAGTGCCCCTGCCCACTCACTCGACGACCATTATTCTTTCACAGGTTGTGAACACAGATTACTCTCGGGAAATGTTATGTTATTGGTGATATCTTACGAGCTACTTCGTGTATTCTCCCCAGACATGATATTATTTATCATAGAAGTAGGTAACTAAATCCTCAACAAAATTCAATAGAAAAAAATATTTCTATATTTGTTAAAAAATGTGATCGAATATGCAGAGCACACATTTTATTCTTCGTAAAAACTTGGCGTCGTTTGCAACAAGCTGTCATCATAATTCACACCGAACTTTATTACATTGAATTATGGGTAATGCGATACTACAACAGAATACAATCGATACCCGATAACGTTTACGATATGACATGCTTGAAACAACCCAACTGTAAAAAAAATAGATAAATCAACAATAATGCAAAAACTTTTTCGATGACGTTACGATCCCAAATACTATCGAGATGATAACTTGCAAAGCAAAATAAAAAGCTTGTAGGAACATTCATGCAATATTTTAGAACTTACAAACAGCCAGTAAGTATACTTAATCAGATTATGTCCCACTACACGCAGTTATCACGAATTTTATGGGCATAGACCGAAGTTTTACAATGGCCATTAGTACATCGCATCGCACTAAATTCACGTTTGATCCTACCAAACGAATTCAATCTGTACTCGTTCCAAGAAATAAAATCTCCTAGAATTACATTAGTGCTTCGTATTTTAACCGCCTCATAAAACTATCAATTTAACTTGAAATAAAACTCGTAATTTTTCAGCTGTCTTGTTAAGTATAAGGTCTACTTGAGTGTCATTGCATGTTTATACTGTAATCCACTTAAGCATTGAATCTCATAAAATTAAATAGCACTGTTCAGTATAAAATAAACCTTGATTTAATAGTGTACTTTGTTATGGAGGCCGCTGATAAATAAGTTTTATCTAACTGTGAAGCCTGAAGCGTGTGATATAACGCATGCATCTGGTCAGGGACCAATAATAATTCAACGGCTATTCCTGCAAAAGCAATGACCCAGTAATGGTGGCCATCGACATGCAAAACATGTGCACGTCATTGAAGCGTCTTATTAGTTTAATTCAAGCCACTCTTCACATCAAACTACTTTGGCGCACACGCATATTATCCACTTACCTGCAAATAAGCGTTAGGTACAGTATCGGTAAGAAATAACAATAAAATTATTACCGACATCTCATATTGTTAAAAATATATGTGTGTGTATCAGATACTAAGGCGTATTTAACACCGCATCCATTATTCCATCTAGGGATTTAAAACTTTTCTATAGGTACTTTAATAACTCGACTTTAGTTATTCCTTTTACTAGCAACCGTTTCAAAGCCCCTAAATTCCAGCAAAAGAATTGAGATTCATAAAGTAGAAAAGGACCACAAAATCTTTCTACATTGTATTGTAAAAGCGAGCAAGTAAGAAGATTGGGTCACCATTAATGCCACCCTCTGTCCGTGGGCTGACGTATCCGCAAAGCTAACGCATAAAATGGTAATCGTGGATTCCTTCCGACTCACCCGGATTCTTGGAAAAAGTTCTTTAAGCAACTTTTCCAGTGTCAAGTGTCGAAATGTTTTCCAATACTTTTTTAGTAAAAGAGAAACGTATAATTCTGGGAAAATTGTTATGAGTAATATGTTTACGACTAACACAAACCATTAAGTGTAATGGAAAAGAAGGCTCATATTGAGTCGAACATCACTCAATGTATCTTTTGATCTGGTTTTGTTTATAAATGTATCGCTGTAGATATCGTTCCAACTCTGTTAAGTAACTGCATGTAGGACAGGAAACATCGAACATAAATTCCGCTGTTACAGGAAACACTATCTTTACAAACTTTTATCTATTAGGGGTATTTGTCTGCGAAATTGATGTTGTTGCGCAAAGTTGACATTCGCAGGCTTCGGGCGCTGCGTAAAAAACGGGAGCATCACTCTCTGTCTGTCGCATACTCTGCCATGCCATTACCTACATACCCAGAAATCCTTATGGGATACCGACCGAGAAAGTCGATGCTACCGTGACCATTCATGTTACTGGCGTGCGTGAATAAACAATGCCATTAGATTGGAAAGCGGCTTTGTTCGTGTGTCAATACTCTATGCAAAATTAGAGTAATACTCAATGCCATTACGTTACAGATAACACTGTAATTGCTGTTTACATCTACAGCTAGCTAGAACAGTGCGACTTATTGTTCCAAGTCATTATCGGCGTCTGCATGCCCTCAATTGTAAATAAAATATTCTGTTCCTCTTAGCGTCAACCTAAGTATTTCATGACAAATAGATACTATTACTCGTTCACGGGGTGCTTCCCTTTACAATAAATATTCTGTATAGCTTGTTACAAAAGTTTTAACAGATAATAATGCTCCTTTTCCTTGTCAGGGCTCAGCGTTGAGAAATGCGTAATAAATTAAGTAACTTGAGCTCTCTGCAGTTGATTGGAAGATATTTTATTGATAAAGGATAACTGGCATTTAACAGATTAGGTAGTCGAATATGGCCATAAAACTGTAATGGATATAATGAACTTGTTACAAACAAGGCCATTTGGCTATGAGGAATCAACATAACCGGCCCGCTTTAACCTTGTACAAAATCGACAACACATTATTATTTAAGCTGCAGCCTGCAGGTCAAAAAATGCTATAATACTTGAGAACCATATAAGTTTTATGACTTGTCTTGATTAGAAAATTTCATTAAGCAGTATTATTGAACGTTTCTAAAACTTCAACGTATTAAAACGAACGTGCTTCTCAAAACGGAACCTGCTGCATTTAGGTTATTGCCTAAACATAAAAAAGAGTACTTCTTACAACTGCCAACCGAAATAAGTCGAAAATTTAATAAATAAAGCCTTGAATTCAATTGCGGAGACGACGACAGACATTTTAAAGTTGCATCGTTAAGTTTTTACAACTGCATAAAATTTGTTCACTATCTACAAACGATTTGGAGTATTAAAATTATGAATCTCGTGCCACTCTCTGGGTATACCTACGGTATTAATATTAAAAGACTTTCTTACTTTCTTGCAGTTCTTCTCGTTAGTAAGCTGTACCAACAGCACAAACTTTAAGTAAAGGACGATGGAATTTCTGATCTCCAGTCCAGATTTTTCTAATTAACTACCGAGGAACCACGGAGATAAAATAGGCATATCCTATGGAAATCACAGCAATAGCAGCTTTCTAATGGCGAAAGATTCATCTTTAATTTATAATAATAGTGTGGTTACTCAATAAACATGTATAACTTAATTTCGTGGTGCAGGTGGCGGCATTGTGGGCTGCCAACGTGTCAGCGTTCATCGGACCGCAAGAGACGTGTGTGCATGAAGGGCGCATGGCCGCAGCTTTCAATCTGCCTATGGTCAGCTACGTGAGTACCCTTTGAACTCATTACGTATACACTCTGTAATAGCTCAACATCAGTATTTAAAGGTTACGAAATTGTGAACAAATTAAATAGTCTTTCTTTCTTTTTAGTGGTAATTAGTAGACTCCCTTTTAGCCTTAAAGTGTCTGCAGTTTGTAACATATCTCAATGCTATTTCTGGTTTTGCAAAGACATCCGATGCGATTTGACGTTCACAGCTATAGTAGCCACAATCCGGTGGTGTTCCGTCGGCAATACTGCATCCAATAAATGTTATCCTGCACGACATTATGACATCATTATAACACGAGTTTGCTGTTAAACGTCCATTACTCTAGCACTCATCAGTGTTTACTCAACTTGATCGATCAACTGTCAAAGTGCAATTTAGCTTAATCGATATACTTACACACGCTTTACCTGAAGGTAATCATGTTCAAAAGGTTTAGTCATTAAGTGGTTTAAGTAACGTGAATAAACGCTCCGAATACTTTCCTACAACAGCTGATAAGACTGCAAGAATAAATTACCTAAAAACCAGACTGTAGAATGAATTATCTATACATATGTGTATTGTGAGGGGAAAGAGTTATACGACATGTACCCATCAAGCTATAATCTGTCGCCCTTAATAGATTTTCAACTTTATCGCTGAAGCATTTGCTTCAAATTTGACAGTTTCTGATAGCTTGATGTGTCGGCGTCTGTACCATACATTAAAACTGTAAATTGCGATACTAAGCTGCGGTACACAATCTTGACATCCTTCTATCGGCACACTGCCAAGAGTTGGGTAGTTAATTGGAAAAAGAACAATATATGTTATTGATGTCGAGTCGAAGGCAACGAAACTGCAAATGCAGTCAATGTCTTATGTTAATGTAATCACATAAGCAATGGGGATCTCACAGACTTGTCCCACTATAAATATTATGTATGTTTGTCTACGTTTAGTGTTTGACGTTTGGACCATAAAGCCGGTTTAGCACGTGACGATTAGCGCTCTTTACAAGAGCTATAAACATACTTAACGAATGTTTGAGTGTCGAGGTCGGTGTCTATCTGAAAATCGTCATCCTAAGCTAGTACCTATTCATTCATAACTCTTATACAGTAAATATAACACAGCATGATCATAGCAGGTTGATCAGATGTCATGTTTTATTTTTCTTGATGTCTAAAAAGCTGTGAGTACTTACATTAAAAATTTTTCAAACACCAGCAGATCAACCTACTCAAATCCGTCAAATTTTACCAAGCGAATTTTAACCTTCCGCTAATATGATAAGGCTGAAAACCTCTTAAAGAAATTTGACAGATGATGCAGTTGATGTGCTGCGTCTGTACTTATTGTGGTTACTAAGCACCGTTATTGGTATTTGTTTCTTCATGTCGTTTGTTTGTTACAGTATTGCCGCGATGTTGCCAGCTCAAACAAGCGCGTGTACTCGACATTCGCGCGCACCAGGCCCTCGGACATCGACATCTCGCGCTCCGTGGTCGCCGTGCTCACGCATTTCAATTTCATGCATGTAAACATTATAACAATACATACATATAGTTACTCATTTATGTTAATCGTTTGCTTACATAGTTGTATTTACATTTAACTACCTATCTGTAGACATTGGTTTTATTATTGTCCTTGCTACTCTCAGCTATCGTAGACCTATGTTGATCCAACTTTTTATTTCTCTAAGAAGTCGACAGTTTGCAGACAAGTCCTTTATTCCCTTGTAGGTGACTAGTCCTGAGCAAAAGAGACCGTTCCCAACTCAACTTTTTTTTAATACCGCGGTACTAAAATATTTTTTTTTTTATATTTGAAACTTTTTGGTCTCGCAATTTCCTTCAGTAAATACGAACTATTAAGAGATTTGAGTCGCCGTAAAATTGAATCGTACCTTTGTGTCATCCTTATTTGCGCTTGGTAAGAAGGCGGAAAATTTCACTCTGCAAACTCAACCTAATTTATCTTTCATTTCGGCAGGTAGCTTTCGTGTACCTAAAGGCGCCAAACCACGACTTTTCCCGTTTAGCCCTCGCAATAATAGCGGCGGCAAGAGAAAAACGAATATCGGTCCGTACTGTGCAAGTGTACCGACAGCCTTATTACTACGAGAACAGGCGGGAGAACTTCTCCCGTAACCCCTTCCTGGACATCGTTCGAGAGACGTACAAAGATACCAGAAGTACGTGACAAGTTTTCATTATTTTACATTGGAAATCAATTTGTTTGAAAATATTCTGATTTATTCTTCTGAAATCAATGGAAACGGAACGGAAAGTACATAAATATTGAACTCATAGAAATGTGAAATTCCATAAGTATTCAGTCCATAAAAAGTCCCTAATCTCCTTAATTACCTAAATGCAGTGTTGACTTTTTAGCATTAGGTATTTTAAATTAAGAACATTTGTTGCAGTTTACGTTTCTGTTGGTTATTATCATGATCACATCGGATTAATGTTGGCGTTGGACGCTATGCAGCTTCTGGACTCTGGTAAGTAATTACAGAAAAATATACTTTGTGCTAGATGACTTCCGATTGCCCTTTTAGTCAGTTTTAATTAGTGCCTTATATTTCTGATAAACTTAATTAATTGTTTTACAAGTTTATTTGAATAATAAAAAAAAACATTTTTAATCTTAGCAAAGCCTTCAAGTAAGACAGATGCATAAAATAGTTCTTATATATTTGACGCTGCTAACCCCAAACATTTTCTTTCTTCCCTGCGTGAATAAAAGATTTTCATCACAAAAGAACACGGGATTGATATCATTCTATTTATCGGCCTCAGTATCAAAGGAAAAGTTTCCTGATTACTGATATAAAATAAAGGTATTTGCCCAAACTCTAGTTATATCAAAGCTAGATCTTTATCCAACCATAATTTGATCAAAAACATCCAATATGTTTTAAGTAAAATCGAACTCCATCACCGGATATTGTATTTTAGGAAAAAAATATATAACACAGTTTTTTTTGTACCTGCGTATTTTTTTTGTACTCATTTTTCGACCCTCTTAGCAGCTTATGACATATAACTTAAAATAGACTTGAAGCAATCCATCTCTAACTTTAGATATAGTGGTCAAGTGTTCAGTCAAGCTTGGTGTACGCGCGACCTAATTAAAAGTCGCATAGTTGGACCTACCCCAGGAGTATCCTCATGTATATCTACGTATATATGTCCGCAAGTATGTTATGGTATATCTACTTTGTATAAAACTATAGCAATTCCTGAAAGTCTTGATAATATTCAATAACAAAACCAAAATACGCAACTGAAAACGATACACATCTGCCAGACAGATTTTCAGAATTATTTTTGTATTCCATCTCCTACGCCAGTTGAGTTTATAAATCTACTTACACATACACAAAGCACCCTATTAGCCTTGTAAAGCAATATATCAAAGAGTGACTGTGCAAGTGAAAAGCTTGACTACGTGCTTGATTTCCATAAGCTCGCGTGTGATATATTTGTCTAGATCCTCCCTTTGTTAGAGCGACACCAACGCCCCATTATACGGGTAGGAACGCCTTCACTTGCGTTATTCATTCTCACTTTTCATGGCACATTAAGGACGAATAACTAATGCATATTAATAACTCTAGAAACTTATAATGAATATTTATGTGTCGATTAATTTCGCAACTTATGACATAATTGCATGGTGCATTTGTCTGAAAGAGCTAGAAAATATATAAAAAAACATGTATGCGTATAGACACACAGACTATCAGTACGCTATGAGACGAAAAACACCATCATTCTGATTGAAAGTACATGAACTATATGGTTCGGTATCGGAAGCTATACAAATGTTCACTCATACGAAAGTATTATATACACATACTCATACTTACGCCTAAAAAGTAAGCCGGCTGTATCCGACCTATTTTAAGATTTTCCTCAAACATGATACATGAAAATAGAAAAGAGGGACGGTTATGTTCGTGACAGATAACTAATATACCAATTCTATTTATTACAATCTAATATTATACAGATGACATGTTTTGCTAGTTTTTATCTATGTTTGACGATATTTAAGAAAATATAGTAAATTAAAATATGGTAAATTTAAAAAATAAACACAGAAGTAACCTTCGATTTTTAATACAGTCGACTCGATTTAAAGGAAAACCCGATTGACCAATTTTCTAGAGCCAAGACTGGCACGAGAAAAAATATATTTCGTTTAAAATGAAAAGGGGCTTAGTTCAGATTATTGGAAAGTAATAAGCTTAAAGATCTCGGCGAGCTATTGAATAGTTATTGGAGGAAGTATTGCGGGCTGTTGGAGCGAGCTGTTTGGTTCGCCGTGAGCACATCTATCAAGCGACGAGCAAATATTGTAGCTCTTCAAAAGCGCTCCTATTCAATTCACACTCGTTTTACACAATTATGTGAGGATGGTTATATTTTGAAGAACGCTTTTGTTTAAATTAGTCTTCATTCACGATTTGAGGGATTCTATAATTATTCAAGAGCACGTTCATTAAGTCTTGGGAAGATAAACAAATGTGTAACAGTCATTATCATACATATCGTAATCAAATAGGTACCTAACCTGTTTAAATATAGAACGTGGGGACTATTGACAACCGAAAGAGTTCGGTAACAATGAGGTCCTTTTCAGATTGTAAAATACAAACGTTGGAAAATATAAAAGTTTTATAGCCTCGTTTTATGTTTGCCCGCGCAGTTTGCACCAGCCAACGGTACGCGTATGACGGATTTTCATGTGAAAGCTCCAAATTCAAGGAATAATATTTACACAAACCGTTTTCATGAGAATAGCGGTCATTTAGATAAAAAATTGATTAATAAATAAGAATGTTATAGTGTTCCGCGTTACTCGGCATTATTGTGACAAGCTCGATATCAAAACAAAATTAAAGAATACTTAGAAGTCTTTTGTTTTTGACTTTTACGTAAATCTAGACAGAGATACAGAACGAGGTGGATTATTAAATTTAATATAAAACGTGTCTGGGACTTTTAGATCCTAGCGTTTACCTACACTAAACAAAAGAATACGATTTTTTGTTTTCATACTGAATGTGTTCTCCAATCTTTAATTAAATTTGGAATCAATTTTTTGTTCTGTTCATTATGTGACAACAAATATTGACATCACACATTTTTCCCTTACTCGCACGAGGATTACGATGCAACGTGCAATTTGTAATTTCATAAAAAAAAATACGTATTCTAAAGGACTTATTTTGTTATTTTCAAAAACAAGACCTATTAGATATCGCCAGAAGAATAAATAATAAGGAAAAAGCTAAATTTTACACCGATTTGCATAATTATAATTTAATTGTATATTAGGTGAATACGCAGCAATCGGCGTCGACGTGGACAAATACGAATCTGAGGAAGCAATCCGATATCTATCCGGACCTCTTCGCAAGGAACCTGGTTCCCGAACTCCTCAAGCTTTCCGCTCGTATCTGGCAGTTGCTCCGTCACCCTCACCATCGTACCCGGTCTTCGCCAGAGAAGTGAACAGGAGACTGCAGATGCCGCCGTTCAACTTCACCAATCCATTGCTTGCTTTCGGCGGTGGGAAAGTGGTGAGTATTCCAAGCTATTGCAGGTTACCAGTGAATAGACGTTAAATTATTCTGTGATAAGCTGGCTTTTGTATTTCTGTGTTATGAACAGGACATTCCCATGAAGAAACTCAAACCATTTGGCGTTTATTGTTCCTGTATGTTGTTAAAAAGAGGTTGTTAATTTATTTACGAGTTCCAGTAGATCAAAAGATACGTCTTATCAATAAACTAAACCATGTAGCTAGTGTATATGTTTGATTTTAAACATAAGAACAAGTAATAAACACAAAAAAACAAACATCGAGCTATATTTGAGAATCGTTAATTTTACATCTGTAGTTATCGAATTAACGCTATGAAATTCTGTTCATTGCAAGTTTTCAGAAAACAAAGCTACTGAAAATAAGCGCAGCAGAAATAAGAAAAGTCGTTATGTCGTACCTCAAAGTTTAATTAAAATATGACTGTTTCTCGGCGAAGAAAACGCAGTTCCTGACATCGTTAACATGACTATAGCATTTACATAATACACTGTCAAACTAATTAAACAGGACGTTAATTCAGTGTGTTAATTAAACCTGCATCAGACACACTAGCACAATTAATCTATATACAGGGTGCTATAGTTGCACGAACATGGAAATGACAACATTAGAGCGAATTATGCATCGCGTCCATTTTGCCCTTCTGTAATTAAATCTGCATCCTCACAGTAATTAATTCAAAGGCAAAGAATGAGCGTACCCGCAGGAGGGATGTTTTAATCTAATGAATAAAAGCCACGTAAAGCCCGGCTCCAACTTGTGCTGTTAGTGTTTCATTTACTTATTCCTTAATTCATGTCCTTTTTGTTGTAAATGAAGAAGAAGATCGAAGGTGATGAGCAACACAAATAACAACGCATAAACCGATATCAATTATACAGGGAAGATTATTTACAAATCATTAGCCTATGCACATATAAACTAACTTAATATCTAATACATAATAATATACAAAATTAAATTAATTTAATATAAAATATGGCGTCAAAAAATTTCTCCTCATCGCTGCCCACTGGTAGCGTACCCAAGAGGCTGACTGCATTGCCAATTTAGTTCACGGGCTTTATAATTTATAAATGTAGAAAATTAAGTAGATTAGCTATTTACAATTACTTGAAATCATTATCAGAAGGCTATCTGTCCAATAAAAAAGCTTAAATACCATTTTATTTCATTTTATGCAATCACCTTATTTTTTACTCGTCGTAGAATAGCTTTCCTCTGGAAATATTTTTGCTTCCAAGCAGCTGAGCTGTGTTCTTGTTTGAAGTATAAGTGCCGCCGTAATTGCAGGCAGAAGCGACAGATTTCATCTTCGTTCCTCAGACGACGGCGCATGCTTTTGTTATTGCGACGCGACACTCTTTTGCTCTTTTATATTACTTGCATATAACTACGTATTTCAGATTCAAACCTTAATTACAGTATACAAATACGTACCTGAAAACTTGTTTAGGAACAAGTAGGTATACTTAAATATGTAAAGAGATGGGGACTGGGGAGTTTGCTCCACCATTTCTTCTTCCCAGTGATAACACATAGGAAGTGGTAAAGGCTGCCTTTTGTAAAATGTACTTTCGAAAAGATTTTGAGCCTAATTTTAATAAATGACGTTTTATCTTATCTTTATCTTAGATGTACATATATTAAAGTTAGTTCTGTAAACAAATTGATTAGCAACTAAGTTTAAATATGTTTTTATACAGCGACCCGCACATTTTACCAATAGAGGTAGGCAGTTACCTGAACACCGGACCCGCCCGGTTATCTGACCCTCTAAATGAGTTTTCGTTATTTCACTGGCTTTTAGACCGCCTATTCGACCCCTAAATTAATTTTCCTAAAGTTGACACCAGGCTTAATAGCTTTCAGGCACGTGGAAAAAGATCATTTTGGTTCATTAATCATAAATCAAGTTAATTGATTTCAAATGAATGCAAAAGATTTTGTTTAACTACCTGAATGACAACTTAGTCTGGACTAATTAGGCAGGGAATTAATAATACTTTTTTTCAATAAGATCCCGGTGGAGGCAGCTTGGCTACACGATTCTGTGTGGGTGTATGCGCGGGCGCTTGCAGAAGCGCTCACCAGTGGCGAAGGACCGCGGGATGGTAGAGCTATTGCAGCGCGGATGAGGAACACCACCTACCATAGTGTTATGGGGTAAGTAAACTTCATCTATTGAATATTTTTTCAGCTTACAAATACTTACAATCATGCGTGATAAAAGTCTATTTGTCACTTACAAACACGATCATTCTGTTGGCCAAAGCTTTTTCGATTAAATTGCTGAACCGATCTAGACAATATCTGGATGTATTAGTATGGATGGAGTCTTATTTAAATCACAAGATATTGATTTGCACGAAATATGTTCGTTTCCCAGTAACAGAACTAACGACCTGAGCTTTGAAATCCGACAACGAAATAAATAATATATAAACTTTGCATTTTTTTATAATACACGTAAAAAGTTTCAGTTAGAACAATTTAACTCCAATCTTAGATAAAAACGGTTGCTGGTCGTTCAATTTCTACTGCCACGATTCGTGGGCCACGAATCCGATAACGAACTGGCTTACCCTCTGGTTAGGTAACTGCAACGTGCTTCTTTTGCAAGACAAAGCTTAGACTTGTGGCTTAGCTAACGGAATTAGAAGCGATATAGCCAACCGCTTAGATAGTTGAATCGAGATTAATCTCGATTGAAAGTCGTCGCATCTCGCAGATTTAAGAACTTCTTTAACTAATTTAACGTTTCGGAAAACTGCGTGCTCTCTGCTATTTGAAAAAGTCAAAACATTCTCCCCGTTTTCCTCGGTTGCTTTGAAACAATTCTCCCAACAAATAGTTTCGTGTTGGGGCCCCATATTGCGTGTTTTTGTGCAGCAACATAAGAGTTTTACCACTTCCTCGTTTAATTAACAGGTCAACGCTCTGATTTTAATTTTGTTTTTTTTTGTTTATTTGATTAAGTAACTCTAGGCCGATTCGAATCAAATTTAAATTACGAAATTATACAAAACTATTTAGAACATGTGAAACGCGATAAATTGCAGGGAGGTGCAGTATTTTTAATTAATTTATTTGAGCGATCTATGAATAAAAAGGAGTATGTGAGGAATGAGATGGCATTCCGTAGGTAATTTCTACCAATAGGAATAAAGGCCAAGTTTAATTGTGGAATCTGTGTATTGATATTCATACGGTCTGATTTTCCCTTACGATCAGTTACTGGGTGCACATGGATGAGCACGGTGACGCGGAAGGCAACTACACGCTGCTGGCAGTCGACCCAGCGCGACCGCCAGGCCTCTACCCGCTCGCAGTGCTACACAAGTCCGCACCAGTAAGTCTTTTGATGGCACTTCCCTAAGACCTATCCAAAACAATGTGTATCAAAGGTTAAATTCCGACGGGCAAGAAACGGATATATCCTATTCCAGATATTCTTAACTTTTTCCTAAAATTACAAAGGTTTGCAACATTCCGCATGGGATATAAGGCTAAAGGCTAATAATATAAATATCTGCATGAAAACACTTACATCTACATGTAAATAGATTCGTTATCAAATATCCGAAACACGTACGCACAACGATACTCGACGTGCCCCGAATAAACGGCATCTTTTAACCGTTTACGTCACATTTTGGCTTGGGAGATGCACTCTGGTGCCAACCGACGTATGGATTCAAATCTCAAGATACTAAGGTCCTTTAAACTGGAGCAATCTATAATCCTATAAGCATTTGAAATATTTTCGATCTATTTCTACAGCAGTTTGATCTAGCGAGGAATTTTACGGTAATTTATATAATACTCACCCAAAAAAAAAGTTGTTCGTGGAAATTGTACAAATATTTATTTCTCACAGGAAGTAAGATTTTTGCGCGAAATGGAATGGCCAGGCGGAAAGGTGCCCCTCTCCGAGCCACCGTGTGGGTTTAGAGGAGAAAAATGCGTCAGTAAGTAACACCACTGTATTTTTTTACACTTAGTACATTTTTACACGTTGTTGTAGGACACCCGTTGTTGCGAAAAGTGTATACACTTTTCCTTAATGCGGAACTTATGTTGAAGCTAATAGAATCAGCAAGTGGACGAGAGAAACTACTCCATTAGGAACGGGCGACGGACAGGGTCCGACCATTTTGTTTACTGGCGATCTAAAAAACTAATATGTATACTGTTAGAGCTCGGGTCGGCATTAAGCGCAAGGTTTGTAAGCGACAGTAAGTGGGGTGGGTCGTAAAAGTGTCGTTACGAATCGTAGTGACAAGCAATGCGGAGCAGCGGGCCATCGGGCGCACGCTGCGCCACCGTCCGCCGACATCGCCACCTAATCCTTACTCTTACTCCGAACATGGCTTCACACTACTCACGCTGGCCCGACATACTTACTTGTGACATGAAAATACTTTACAGCGCTATATTACAGCCTAGATTTTATTACGTACATTTACAACTCACCCAGTCAAATTCTCAGAAAGCAAAATTTTGTGAACCAGTTAACGAAAGGGTTCGCCAAAAATGAAATATAATTTCGTAAAAAAAAAATTGAAATCGCTAAGAGTTTCCTCTCTACTGAACAGTTTTGTGGCTCTATGAAAAACCTTTTAC